>CM033347.1:17580436-18780436 GCA_019395295.1 Osmanthus fragrans | reverse complement strand
TCACTAAATTTTAGTTTTTCATTACATATAGGTTACTGACTGCAGCTCTTATAGGCTCTCAACTATTCGGTAGTGATACCAATAAGATTAGAGTATAGACCTCGTCATCAAATTTAATTTTCATTTGAAACCAATTAATTGATAATTCTGTTTAATTTATTGAGATGTTCTACTGCTAAAGCACCTTAAGCCATCTTTAAATTAAATAATTTTTTCATCGAATGTGCCTTGTTATTTGCATATGGCTTTTCATACATATCGAACGGCGCCTTCATCAAATCCGTCGTCATTTTCTCCACCACCACTTTGTGATCAACGTTCTTCAATAGTATCGATCGAATAACACCCAATAAGTGATGATCAAGGAGTTTCTATTCATCGTCCCTCATTCTTTTCGACTTTTCATTCAGAAGTGGATGGTGCACTTTTTACTATACAGATCGATCTGCATACTCCAAAACGTAAAATCTATACCATCAAACTTGCGGATCCCCAGCAACGTTCCTTTATCAATAGTTAAAGATCATAGGATTCTTTAAAGTTTTGTACACCATGGGAATACATCCCCTTTTATCTGGATCGGATACGTTGGGATTGGTTTCCAAAGTTTGAATCTTGTACTTAGTAGTCTTTGTACGTTTATTAAAGTTGAGAGCTCTGTATACAAAATCTATTTAAAGAATTAGCACCTAAAAGATAAAATCTAATTATTTGCAATTATCACACCAACACTGAAATTATCTCAGTAAATGTGAATATTCACAATCGTTTTTTGACTTATATTTCAGATCATGGAGCGTAAGACTTTTGAGCTAGTCGGGCACAAGTGAAAACTATCAAATGATCATTGAGACAGATGTGTGAATGGATTACCTGATATTTCTTGGGTTATGCCGTTTTATGAAAACTAAGAAAAGAATTGAGTACGACGATACCCAGGATTTCAGTTACAAAGAACGGCAGTACTTCAGTGCTAGAAAAAGATTAAAGTGCAAAATTTTGATAATTAGCCACGAAGGTTTTGTAAACTTTACTTCATTTCTATAAGTATTTAATTAAAAGAAAAAAATTAAAATTAAAATTTTCTTTTATATATGTTGTAAATTCCATGTGCACTGTTTTTAGTTATATCAATAAAAGAAACTTGGTCATTTTTAAGTTATCACAAATATTTGTTTACGCAATTTGAAGACTGATTTTCTGAATATTTTCATATTTTTAGGCATTATCGCCTATTATATAACTTATATTTTTCGCAAGGTGGTATTACTGGGATTTAAGGTAATATCACATGGCGCGTAAACTCTTCTAAAAGATACTACAATTATTTTGTAAGGCGCTAACAGTAATTATTTGGGAGTTAACGTCATGTTTTAAACATATTTCAAGTCATTTTCACCATATTTTAGGATAATACTCTCTTTTATGAGCAGCATCACCATATTTTGGGAGGTTATTACCCTACTATAAAAAAAAGTACTCTTCAGTTGCAACTTATTTTCAAACCCGAGCGTGGCTCCGTTCCTTTGGAAGAGAGTTATAATAAAAGTTAAGGTGTGTTGGTAGAGTGGCGCATTCAAGGTCATTAGAATTAAAAAAATAAAAAAATGGCAACTTTTGGGCTGTCACACCCATCTCACTCAGATATGCACTGCAGTGGAGAGGTGATGCGTCGCCTCGGATAACAACTATTTTGGGCGAGGTACCTAAGGGCATGGCCTAATCAAATGCATGTGGAAGAGGCGATACGAAGCAGAGTGCTGACCTTCAGTGGCGGATCTAGGATTTCTAGTGAACACGGGCGGCCATTGACCATTGGTCATTAATGGCGACAATGAAAACTAGTTCCATGAATTGAAATTACTTGTATCGTAGTTCGAATTGCAAGTGTAGATATACGTTATCTACCAGTCTAATAATACTTATCAAGTAGGAATTTCAAGTGAAAAATTAGTAGAATTACTTGGTTCAATTTGTTGATAATCTCAGTCTAGCAAAAAAAAAAAAAAAAAGAGGACTATTTCATAGTTTTAAAGATGACAAAGATTATGCCGTTGAATATGTGAAGAAAAATTTGTGTCAATGCTTATACGAATTTCTAAAAAAGTTTATCGATTAAATAGTTTCTAATGACAAGATTAAAACAAATAAATTTTTGGATTTCAATCAATGTCAATTGTCAATTTAATTTTCTTCTTCGTTATTCTTTCACTCTTCAAAACATAGTTATCATATTCAATCCGATCGTTGACCCGAACAAATTATTATGTCATCGAGTCAGTGGTTTAACTATTGAATCATTAAAAGGTCGAATTTTAGTTTTAAAAAAAAAAAATTAAAATGAAGAGAAAATATATCAATTACATTGTTAAGCTAAATATATATCCGTCAGAGCTCATCAGGTGCTGGATCCACCACTGATGACCTTACGTGGCTTTTTGCTTAAGTCGCTGCAACATGGCATGCCTCGTAGCTACAGGCATGGGTTATGCTACTTGTACAACTTTATCTTACAACTTTCTCTTACAACCACTCACAGTGAATTTTTTTATTCACTGTGGGACCCCTCCTCATGTGAGTGGTTGTAAGAGAAAGTTGTACAAAAAAGTTGTACAAGTAGCATAATCCCTACAGGCATAATAGAAACTATGATGAGAGGAATGATATGATTGACGGAGACTCTAAAAATTCTAGTTAGTGAACTCCAGGGCCAATTTTCAACGTATCCGAAGAGCTTGGTAATTGTGAGGTCTCAATTTTCTACTAGAGGTTAAGGTTTAAAAAAAAAAACATCAATCCGCCAATTCAACCGAAATCGTAGTTCAAAAATAGTTAAGTTTAGATTCACGTTTTTTGAAATCAAACTGGGCCGTTTGTCCAATTTTAAAGAAAAAATTACGGCCCTGTTTGATTCCCATTCTCATTCTTTTACTCATTTTCAACCACACATTCTTTAATAAAATAATATTTCCTATCACATCAATAATTTTTTCTTCTTTTTCAACCACACATTTTCCATCATATCACTATTTCAAAATGCATTTTCCCAAATAATGCCTATCAAACACACTCTACTTTTGTTACCCAAAAATATATTATTTATTAAATCAATATACTTGATTAAATTTACATTTTAGTCAGCTTCTATTGACTCTTTAGAAAAATAATAATTATTTATGATAATATTTTTCTTATATAAAGAATGAAATTGTACCCACAAATTGTATGATTAAACTTGATATAATTTATTGGTTTAAGCTTGTATTGAGATAAATAAATTATTGTTGTAATATTTATGTTTAGAAGGTTTTACTTTTAAGTGTTACACTCAAATTTGAAACCGATATTTTTTTTTTTTATACATGTTTTAAAGATGTTTTTAACTCGTTAAAACCATGTTTTGAAATAAAAAAAAATGGTGTGGTTTGAAAAATGAAATGGTTTGGTTTGAAAATAATTCAAATACCTTCCATATTGAGCCATGTTTTGTTTACCCCTAGCTAGAAAAGACACAAAGGCATTTCGATCCTTTGGAGGGGAATCTTGTGATACAATTGAAGTTGAAGTGACTTGGATTGTTCAAGAATCGAAGGCAGAATATATCAATGAATTTATATGAAATGGTTTCATGGAATTCTTGCAATTCTCTTGACCGTGGATTATCAATTTACCTAAGAAAAACAATGTGTGTTTTGGTGGTTAATCCACCCTTAACTAAAATTGAAGGTTATGCGTTATTAGGGGACTTAACTCAAAACCTTATGGCACGAGTTGACAACTGCCATGAATGACTTGCATCCACATTGCCAAAGTCACCCCTCACTTTCTAGATGATTCACAAGCAGAAAATAAAATTATAAACTAGCTTTTTATCATTAAATCTGTCATAATAGAGCGAAATGAAGGTTATTCAGGGTAGGCCCTATGGACAACGGAGACGGAATAGCGGTTGGATGGTTATGAAATTCTCTCTTTAGAGACTGACAAAAAATGCTGATTCACATGTAAAATTTGGATCAGTGCCAATTAGTTTAGAGATTCTTTGTTGTTTTATTTGATGTCAATTAGGCATATTTGTTTGTGGTCTCTTGTCGCATTCAATGGCATTTTCAGGTTGAGCAAGTTTCTGTTTGTAGGAGTAAAAAGTAGGTGATTAGTGTCAATTAAGTTGTCCAAGTGTAATTATTTTTTACCCCCAAAACAAGTATCTGAAAATTGACAAAAATATTACATCGGAAATGAAGTCGCTCAAGCAGCTGTCTCTCCTGTTGGCATCAAATTGGCATGGTCAGCAGCCAATTTCAAGACCCAAATCCACATTTTTTTTTCCTTTTTTTTATGATTCAGGTATCCGAACTTCGCCCACTAATTATAAGGAGTGGCAGCCTTCCCCCAGGTTTGCCACTCAGGTAAATTAGATGCGATCACAACTTATACACACTTAGTTTTATAACATTCCTTAACCCTGTATACACAAAATTAGAATATAATCGGAGCAGTTTACATCAAATGCAGCTTATGAAGAAAAAAATAAAAATGCCTACACATCTTTAAGTGAAACTAAGAGCATAATCCGACTCCAAAATTTGTTCAAATATGCAGTATATTCCCCCTCCAAACTCGGACAGCATAATATTTTCCACCCTCCACTCCAAGATACTTATAAGCTGCAGCTTATTTTAGGGTGCTGTAACGATTCGTCCCATGCTTAGCCCAATGATCTTTAAGATCGAGTGGAGTGGAAAAATCATAGCCATCTGCAGCAAGTCGATTAAGCAGCTTACCAAAAGCACTTCCACTCATCTTTCTACCACCAACTCTGGTGTAGCGTTTATTTGCCACCTGAGGTAATGGATACATTGAAATTGTTGTCGTGCAGCAGGCAGACTGCCATCCACCATTCCCCCACCTATAGCATGGCTGGGGTGAACCAGTGCAAGTACAAACTGGTACTGGCATAGCAGACTCGTCAAAATTAATTTGGTTCAAACCCAAATTGTCCTTCCATGAAACCTGTTTGTCGAGATCATCCTCATCACAATCAAAATCATGCCCATTACTCCAACTGTTAGATGCATCCGAGTTCACTTGCTTACTCAAACTTTCGGCCCCTCTTTTACCCACCTTTGGAGGCTTTGCTGATTTTGCTAATTTGCCATCTTTTGGTTGCCTCACTTTCCTACGCTTGGCAGTTTCAGAAGCAGTTTCTGTAACATTTAAATCATTACTTCTTGTACTTCCCCTAGAAATATATGCAGCTTCAGCCATGTGCATCTGCTGCTGGTAGTGAATGTGTTTTGATCCACTTGTAATATCATTTCCAAGTGAATCGGGGACAGTGTTATCATTCATTGAGCTCTCCCGGAATTGCAGGGCAGCAATTGCCTCATCTCGATCTTGTATGGCAGCATTACGCTCGGCAATTGCTGCATCCCGCTGCAGCATTGCCATGTCTCGCTCTGCAAAGGCCCTCTTTCTCTCCTCCAATGCCATGTTCCTTTCTCGGATGGCGGCATCCCTCTCAGCCGTGATGGCCATAAAGGTCTTTATTGTCAAGTGATTGTGGTCCTTCCATTAATTAAAGCACATCATTAGATCCAGTTACTTGTTGTCTAGATAGCATGTGAGGGAAAATAAACAGTCAGGTTAAACAAACAATGCAGAATAAAGCATGTTCATATAAATCTCTCCCCTGTTCGTTCACCTTTCGTATTTTCAAACAAGTATGGACACCACCAACTCTAACTGATTTTAATATAATCTGTTGATGTCACAACCCCCTCCCCTATCCCACCACAAAAGGCATTCCGACGTAACGATTAGATAGATGACAAAAAAAATTATTAGCCCCTAAGGCAAAAAGACACATCAAAAGTATATTAGTAGGCAATTTAGATAGATAAAATTTAAGATTTTTATTAAAAGAAACAACATCATACCATCATTAGTAATGAAACTGAAGCTAGAAATCCATTCTGTATGGCTCTGTTCCTGCACAGGTGAAAACATGTCATAAATCAAATGGAATAGATACATGAACATAGTTCTTTGAACAAAACTATGCATATACCAGTACAGTATCAATTGGATAAAAAACCAAAGAACGCAGTTTTATCAAATATTTACTTAATAATTAAAAATGAAAAACAAAAGTCCATCCTGCATGGAAACCATATCACTTATATTATCCACACACGCAAAATACCATATTTTCGTACCCTATTCAGAAATTAGACAAGAAAAGATTATTTAATCATTGGAAAGGAATCAAAGCAGCAGCAGAAAGAAAGCCATTTTACATTGACGGGAGTAGATGATGGATGGTACAGGTAAAACAGGACAGCACATCAGTACCATCCCAATTGGGTAAGAGCATGAGAACTCATATAGACCCTAGTTCTGATCTTCGAAGATTAATGTACTTTTAACTCTGAGACCTTGACAACCTACGATCCTTCAGCAGGCCTAGACTATTATAAGAGGTTAGTTTCTTTTCTCTGTGTTTTGCTATTCTATAGCAAAGAAAATATATATTTTTTTTTTTCTTACTTTCATAGATGCAAACCTTTCTTGATCCTCAAAAACGCACTATCGGCTATACCACTCAGATAAAGCCTCATGACTGATTTCCAAAGAAGAGAAATGACCAAAAATCTCACAGTTCCTAACACTTGTTGCATATAATTGAAACTAAACTGGTATACTCAGATTGTTCATCAAGCAGGACCACATACAGAATCAGCTCAAATGCACAGTAAAGATGAAGTGTATCAACAATACACACAACTTGACAATGAACAGTACCAAGCTCTTTCACAACACGCGGTCAATTTTCAATCTCTAGCCCCCAAGTTCAAAACCGCGTAAAAATTTTGTACAACTAATTCAGGAACCTACACTACTATCAGAACCCTAAAATATGCATTTAATCTTTAAAGAATCTCATACACATTCATTATTAAATTCTAACCATATGCAATTTTAACAATAAAAATTAAAAGCCGCCCAGTCATACACAGAAGCTAATAGAACCAACCAACGTCATTGCACAACACTTGAAAATTTGCTACTTCCTCTCTAACCTTTAGATGTTCCTAAAGCACAAATAGTCCACGATCTACTATAAGGCGACAAATTGTACATAGCCTACTAAGTAATATGGCAAGCTTAAACAATAAAGATCAGAAATTATGCCAAAATACAAGACATATGCTAAAGATGAAGAGCTCGAAATAAAATTTTTTTCGCAATAAACTGTAACTCGAAATGCCAGGGTAAAGAAAAGTGAGATCGAGAAACCAGGTAAAATTATGAAAATGAGAGAATCGGAGCTAACAAGAAAGATGCGGCGGCGGTGGGAGAGAATTCGACTGCGGTCCCTCTCTCTCTCTCTTCTTCTTCTTCGTTGTAGAGAGAGAAAGAGCGTGTATTTAACCGCCGAGTTGCAGAGGAACAGATGCCTCTCTATCTGTTTATGTAGAAAATGGGAATCTTTTGGTTCTGTTGAACGATGTCGTTCGGTGATTTACGATAAGGAAACGACGGCGTTTAGGACGGATCAAAACGGGTGTGGATTCGGGTCGCGTCTGGTCTGAACCACGTCTGCGCCTACTGGTTTGTCTCCGAGTTGACGACTCCATTTCTTTCGTCAACTCAAAAAAAAATTGTAATAATCCAATCACATAAAATTTGCCTTGCTATACATATAATGTATATTAGGCCCGGTTTAATACGAGAAATTTGTCATGAAATTAGGAAAATATTTTTCTAGTTCCTACTTTTGACTGTTTGATTAGTCAAATTTGTCCTGAAGAATATTTGCCACGAATTTCTAATGTACAATCCCTTTAAACACAAACGTAGGAAAATATTTTATTATAATTTTGGTAGAAAATTATTTTCCACCTTGTTGGGTTTTTTTTCCTTTTTCTTTTTTTACTTTTTGGCAATGGAAACATATTCTAAATTCAATGATAAAAATTTTTATCCATTTAATTGACAATTTGCATGAAAAACGAAGCCAAACGAACATAAAAATTTTATGAAAATATATATTTTTTTTTTTTTTGACTTTTTGACAATCTAAACAAATTTTAATACAGATTGTAAAAAAAATTATCCCAAAAAGTAACCATTTGCATGAAAAACAAAGTCAAACGGATTAAGTAGAAAATTATATCAATCAAACACCATTAATTACAATTTCATTTAAAACAAATTCTAGGCAAATCACTTCCCTACCAAACATTTTATTTGCCATTCATTTTCCATCTTTCTATCAAACGGACCCTTAATTTCAATTTTATAGCAAATTAGTGGGGTTAATTATTAATAGATGCTGTTTTGAGTAATTATAGCAAGGATAATTATACTCAGATTATACTTTTATTTATCACATCACATTTTATGGTACTGTCAGTTCATAATGTTGGTTTAACTCATAATGTGATCCAAGAGCCAAACTCAACGAAGCCGAGTTCATGACAAGACTCGTTGATTGACAAGACTCGTTGATTGTCGAAGGTGAACCAATGACGCGATCTAGAGCAAAACGGGTAAATCGAGTAATGTGGCCAATAGTTCAATCAACAATTGATGAGACATTGATCGTTGTGAGAAATAGGGCAAGTTTCATGTTAAGGTTGAAGGTCGGAAACAATTGGATCAACTCAATACAAGTGGACGGAGTTGGATCTAATCGAGTGAACTGTACGACCGCACAGTACCATGCGGTCGCATAGTGGTCGACCAAGATTGAAGGCAGCCAAATTTTTGGCTTGTGCGATCGCACAGAAATGTACCATGTGGTCACATAATACAAAATCAAGACAAAATTTTTTTTTCCTTTTTCGCAAATTTCTTTATTTTGTTAGAATCTTAGTATAGGTAAAATTCTCGTAAAATTTAATTAATATTTTCCGTTTTTAACTTTATTCTAGAGTTAGTATTACTTTCATTGTATTTCAGACTTTGAAATTTTGAGATTAATACAAGTGGTTGTTTACTTCCACTTTTCTTGTTCTTCATTTAACAATCCGAACTTATCGAGAAATCACTTTTCTTGTGACGTTCACAAACCCGGGTGAGATTCAATATTTGGTAATCAAGAGGTCGACAAATCCGTCGTTAGTTGGTTGTTTGGTACATAAGTTTTGTGTTAAATCCAAAACCTTATTTATTTGCGATATTGAGATCTAATCTCAATCTCGTTGTGGATTTCGTAATCATCACTACTACGCGGGTTCACATCAGTTGGTATCAGAGTTTAGACACCAAAATCAAAGTTATAACTTTTTTTCTTTTTGAGTCTTTTGTGTTTTCTTCTATCCAGTTCTTCGTTTTTGAGTCTTTGATCCCTAAAACTACCAAAAGAATTTCAAAGTTATTTTCGGGCTAATCTAATATCCAAATCAACTTCTATTTGTTTTGCTAGTATCGTAGTCGATTTTCTAGTTTTAAAAAAAATTACTGTTCACGCCAAAAAAAAAAAAAAAAAAAAAACGTATTGTTCACACCCGGGGAAAAAATTATTATTATTATTTTGATTTATTTGGGAAATTAACAATATACTACAATTCCTTTTGAGTCAATTTTATTTTTGTCTGGTCCAACCCCCTTTCAAAATTTTATCTAAAAAATTCCTTGAGTCTCTCAATTTGCAGTATTACTCACATCTGGGTGGATTCCACAAAATTATTTGGGATTGAGTTCGAATTTGATCTTAGAGCAATTGATTAAAAGCATTGAGTGAAATAAAAGGGGCTAAGTGGTGAGATCAATAAAGGGTAAAAGCTAAACAAATTGAGTGATACATGAGCAAACATTTGTGAGGCAGAAATATCTTAGAACTAGGATGTCTGACACAAAGAGTTCAAATTCAAGCAGGCAGAAAAACCAAGCCCAAGCCAACATGACTGAAGATGTGATACAACAATTTGAAAGGATGCTTGAGGACATGAGAGACAGGCTCGACAGGCTCGATACACTTATCATTCCTATTTCATCTTCTTGACATAGCTTCTATGTTTAGTGGTTTCCCACAGATGGCACCAATGAAATAGTTATGAAACAAACATCTATGCCATCCTGATTACATAAGGTGGTTCTGCTACTCCGATGAACGAATGTTACTTGTGAAATGAGGTTGGAGTTTTCTCTCCCCGTTGTACCTTCGACGGGAGAATTAGTATGGAGTTTAAGAATGTAGACTTAGGAAGAAAAGATGGAAAGCATATCCAGATAGCAATTTTTTTAGATCCATACCTGTCTCTTCTTAGGAGTATTTGTAGGTGTCTGAAATCATGTAACTGTTGGACAATTATCATGCCACGTATCCCACGTACCACCTTCCACTAACCCATGTTTTGAGTGGGGGATCTCTACCCATCAAGCAGTTAGTTGTGTCCATGATAACGGTTGAACAATTCCCAATCAAATGTTTTTATGGTTAAGTGTTGTGTTGGCCTCTTAATGGTAGACGACCCAGTATAAATGTAGATGAGCTCGTAATGGTAGGCGGCCTGGTATAAATGTAGAGAACCTCATAGTGGTTGACAATCCAGTATAGATGTAGAGGGTCTTGTAGTGATAGACAGCTTAGCATGCAAGAAGATGACCTCTTAGTGATAGACAACCTAGCATGTGGTGCTCTACGTAGAGTGCTTATTAAGTAGTATTTTCCTTATTGGATATCGTAGATAATTATTGATTCTATCTAATATCATAGAAGATCTATGCTCTCGCTTGCAATGGATTAGCAGGTTTCTCCTTCGTTGCTGGTCAATAGGTCATAGGTGGTCAGTTGCTTGGTGGGAGCATCACGATGTGCATTGACTTCACAACATGTACTTGACACTACTTAGGCTCCTCTTCTTTAGGAGGCGAAAATACACGACTCTAGTGCATCAAAATTTGTGTCACCGTGGCTTTCGTCATCGACAACCACAATGGCAATTGTTTCAGTTAATTGGCCATTCTCTAGGATGACATTTGATTTCGCCTTCTCCGTGCATTTCTTTCCATTGGGACATGTGAATTCGCCTTCTAATCCTCGTACAAGTTTTTTTTCGTTGTTTGATCTGCTTCCACTTATATTTCTTGACTTTTTTTTGTTTCTTTCATAATTTTTCCCATGATTTTGATAAGTCTTCACACAGATGGCGCCAATCTATTGGAGTGGATGGTGAGCTTAGCTAGGGTAGAGAGAATGTTTGCTGTTTTAAAATTATTTTTTATGTTAATATGTATTTAATTATTTTAATTGGGATTTATTTGTACTTTAAAAAGTTATGAGACTCAATTTACAAATTTTCCTTATATTTTGATATATTATTGCTCTCTTCTATTTGTTTATTTAAAGATGATGTGAAATCTAGGGCTGTAAGCAAAAACCGTCAAACCGGAAAACCAAACCGAAACCGCATTTTTGAAACCGTTGGTTTGGTGCCACGTGGACCCGTCAACGAAATGGTTTTGAACCAAACCAAACCGGTCAAAAACGGTTTGGTTTAGGTTTGAGAAATTTTATTGCGGTTTAAAACCAAACCGGACCGGCAAAAAAATATATAAAAATTAAAAAATTAAAAAAATGAAATTTTCTAAATTGTAACTTGTAAGACTTTTGTGTTGTGCTTTTTATTTATTTTTAAATGAAGCTCATATATTCCATAGACTCTTAAACTGAATGTCTGAAACGATTCATCAAGCAATCACACGTTGTATTCCATATAAATTACTATCACCAAACAATCATCAACTTATATAAACTGCATAGTACTCCAATGATTAAACAAACTTCAATCAAAATCAAAATCCTACATTGAATTGGACATCATTTAAAAAATTATTGCAATTTCTGATTCTGTCGATTATAATTTGTAGAAATCTAGATGAAATTTTTTGATCGGATCAACAACTATGTAATCAAAGTGAAAACAAAATAAAATTTCGGATCTTAGAAATGAAATTATATATTGTTAATAAATTTATTTAGGTATAGATTTACCCAATATTCTAATTTGGCTTGAGAATTAGTTAATCAAAGAATTATAAGAAGAGAGAATAAAAGAATAAAAGAGAAAAAGGAAAGTGCCGAAGTATAAAATGAAGAAGGAACCCTATTATTTTTTTTTATAAAAGTGATTGGAGATTGAATCATATATTTTACCAAAAAAAAATCCTATGAGAACGACGGTTCCCATATTAGAACCGAGAACTTGATCGGAATCAGTTGGTTCTTAATAATTTGTCCAAAAATCAAATTATTTTTTAGAAGATCCGAAACAGAATCGAACGGTTCTAAATGGTTCTGGTCCGGTGGAAACCGGTTCTGAAAAAAAATGTGCACTCCTAAATTAATGGCATAAAAATAGACGAGCAAAATAAATATACTGCAAAATCAACGGTTTAAAATCGGACGACAGACAAAAAAAATATACGGCGAAATCGACGGTTTAAAACCGGACCAAACCGTTAGGTTTAGGTTTGAGTTTTTTTCAAACCGTTCAAAATGGTTTGGTTTAGGTTTGAGTTTTTCTCAAACCGGTGTAAACGGTTTGGTTTGAAAATCTGTCAAAAACCGGTAAAACCGGACCGCTTACACCCCTAGTGAAATCCATCATTTATAAAGGGCAAACTTGAGGGAATGACAAAATTTGTAGTGTTAACTTCAATGGGTGCAATTTCCATTTTATTGTGTTAACTTCCGTAGATTCCCTAAGGCAATAGTATACAAGGTTTGGGGATCGACATTTTGTAAATTAATAAATATACGGACTCTCAATTTTAGGGGAAAAGTATAATAATTTTACCAATTTTGAGTATATTTGACCTACAACTATTTATAAATAGTCAAACTTCATTTTTAATTGTATATTCATTACTTATTTCCATCTATTTAAAAATTTAACAGTTTATAAATTTTTTTTCAAATGGAGGCTTAATTTTTAAGTTAAAACTTACTTACTTATACGTAAAATATGCTTCAATAGTATTTTATATATATATATTTTGAAAGTAGATAGTTGGATTGGACAAAAAAGTTGTCAAATTATAATAGTTGGTACGCCCACAACGTTTTGGTTTAAATACTTAAAAAAAAATCATTAAAATCGAACTAAATCAACAACTTTTATAATTAATATAATATATATAACTGCAAAGTATTGTAATCTGTGACTAAATTTTAGGGGAAAAGTATTTATGTCCAAAGTGTTTGGCCAACTTAGTGTTTTCTCTTAGACCATGCCATGTTTAGCTAATTTCAAAGTAGTAGTTTTTAATTTATTAATGACAAAAAAAAAAAAAAAAAAATTAACTACCCTCAAATTTACTTTTTCACTTATAAGTAATTAAAAAAAAAATTAAAAATGGTCAAATATACTTAAGTCATCCTCTGTCTATTTTTCTTTTGTACATAAAAACACTCTATTCTACGAGGTTTCACGATTTTTTTTTCTCACTTGACAAATATTATTTTTAAAATTGATTTCATAAATTACTTTTTAGAGTCGTGTTTTATCAAAATGAACTTACAAGAAAAATTACGAGATCAAAGACATGAATTCACAATGTTCATTTTTAATGCCCTCATAACTTATCGAAATGACCACCATTTTACCTCCTTCAACTCACATTACAACCATATATTTCTAAATTTCAATCCCATAAATATCCCAAATTCAAAATCAATAAATTCATTAAAATTCAGTCCTTAATTCAACCAAGAAAACACACACGTGAAACTGGGGCTCAACTCAAATGAAAAAACCCACCCTTATATGAATCCAATTTGAAAAAGTCAACGGTTCAAATGGAGCCACTTGTACATCTCGGATCTCTCATCGCCCTTGCTCCTGATCCGGGTCAGTTCAAGATGACCAATCAGAATGCAGAATATCACTCCACGTGGAAATGGCTGGTCATATAAATAGTAAAATGTGCTCAAAGCGAACCATCAGAATTCTCTAGAGTTTCGTTTGTGAATTTTCGTGATGTTAGCTACAGGAGAAGTCCAGAATCTCGCCGAGGAAAAGCCGCAGCCAGCGGAGGAGAAACCTGCCAAAGAGAAGAAGCCGAAGGTCCCAAAGGAGAAAAGGCCTAAAGCTACAAAAAATGCCTCCCATCCTCCTTACTTCGAGGTTTAACTTATTTGGATACATTTCTTAAATTTGTATGTCGTTCTGAAATAGATTATAGTTTCTGGAATTTTCTGATGAAAAATGGGATATGAATTTTGCAGATGATTAAGGAGGCTTTGGTGGCGTTGAATGAGAAGAGTGGATCAAGTCCATATGCAATTGCAAAGTACATGGAAGACAAGCACAAGGCAGTGCTTCCTGCGAATTTTAGGAAGATTTTGGGGCTCCAATTGAAGAATTCTGCAGAAAAGGGAAAACTGATAAAAATCAAGGCTTCATACAAGTTAACTGAGGATGAACCTACTAAGAAGGAAGCCGCAAAGAAGCCGAAATCAGGTGCTGCGGTTAAGGCCAAGAAAACTGAAGGTGTGAAGAAGGCGAAAAAGGCCAGTCCAGCAAAGCCGAAGCAGCCCAAGAGTATTAAGCCTAAGAGGGCTAAGAAGGGTGTTGCTTAAATAAATGGTTGTGTTTGTATGTGAATAGAGTAGGTTTTTGTTGCATAACAAACGAAGTTTCTAATGAATAAACTTCCTTGCAATGAAACCTGTTTTTATCATTTTTAATTTAATATCTTAAAGAAAATAAGATTAATATTGATTATCACACTCATCCCATGAAATTTGACCCTTCAAAGAATTAGTTGGTGATGGGAGTATGTATTTTTTTTTGATTAAATAGCTTGTGAAAGTTCATTTCAAAAATCTTTGAATAGATGATTTTGAGGTTTAGTTTTACCAAACAACCTTTTTAGATGGCTTAGACCCACAATTGCTTATCAATTTTATTAACAGAGGACAGAATATTTGTTATGATATGAAGAAAATCAATGGAAGAAAGCACAAAGAGGAGATCAAAATGAAGAGGCAATGATCGATTTTGGATGGTTTTTTTATTTTCTTAGCTACGTTCTCTCTCTTTTTCTCTTTTTTCACAAATCAAACGTCTAAAAAGGGTTAGGGCAAGTAACACATAAAATATTGTATCAACATAGAAGGCGGGTCTTCTCTCTAAACTCTCTATCTTCTCTCTAAAACTGCCCAAAAACAAAAAATCCTAGGTGTCTCGTCGGAGGTGGGAGCTTCGGCTTCGATCCTCCCCTTTTTTTTTTCTTCTCCCTCTAGTCCTCCTTTGCCCTCTCTCTGTGTGTTTTTTTATCTGTTTTGGTGTGATTTTTTCGTCTGATGCTTCTGAGGGGTGCGCCACAGGGTCCGTCGGGTTTCCTCCTTCGTGGTGCTGTTTTGCTTGCGCTTTTGTTTCTTCGTGTTGTGTTGGGACCTGAATCTGGTGATTCGGCTCTTCTTCCACGATTACTGGGACATGGGTGCTCGTGCATGGCAGTCGAGGTTTAGGCTGGGGGTTGTACGGTCGGCCTCCTCGGTGGAGGTTGTGGTTTTCTGTATGCGAGCCGGGTCCTCGTGTCGTCGGGGTTCCACGATGCTTGTGCCGCAGGGGTTTTGCCGCTGGGGTCTTCTTCTCAGGCTTGTGGTCCTGTGTGTTTGTGTTTTGTGTTGTTGTTTCGATTTGTTTGTTTGTTTTTTCTGTTGTTGTTAGCTTTTGGATTTGGTGTCCATGGTAGTTGTGTGACTCTATGTTCTAGAGTGCTCGCCCTCTCCTGAGAGAGGTTTGGAAGTTTAGACAATGTCTACACAGTTTGTGTGCGGGGATTTAGTCGAGTTTTCCTATATTGATTAGTCACAGTTATAATTTCATTACTATGAATGAATTTTTTCATTAAAAAAAAAAAAAAAAGCAACACACACACATATAAAAAGATAAGACTCTAATTGTGCTAAGAGGGGTAGGTCAAGAATTAAGATTCATCCAATATGTAAATATATATATATACCGTAAGCAACATTACTTTTTTAGACTATTTAACAAATTTTTTTCCAAACACGCTTTCAAGGTGCAATTTTTGGAAGATCTAAAACATCTCAAATTTCGATGAATTGAGAAAACTCATAGGGAAATTTCAAAGAATCTTAATCTCAAATTTTTTATAGATAAGTTTTTTGTTTTTTTTTATTTTATTTTATTTATCGCAAGTGTATGATATCGAACGAGTAATATAATTGACCTTTTGAGTTTGGATTTTTGTTTTCATGAACATTATACTTTAATACCTAATTTAGTATTTATAACTACTATTTGACAAAAGCAAATAAGAAATGTGATTGTAGATTTGATTAATGAAAATATAAAAATTGCGCATAAAAGTCGATATAATATTCAAATATAAGATGGATATTATGACATAACAATTTCATCTATTGATCATCTTTAAATCTTAATTCAAGATTCACAACCAATGTAGTATTCGATTGAATTTTTTTTTTATTGTATTCAATTTATCCCTCTCGAGTTCTCATTGAATTATTTAAATAATTCAATTATATATCTCTATGTGAATCAAGTTTAGTTAAACGAAATATTAATTCTAAGAATTTATCTAAGACCGCAATAATTAACATATCTCTACACATTATACTAATTTATCATATTTTAATGTGGTCTAAATCTAAAATTCATATCACGATTTGTAATGGATTCACGAAGTCATTGAATAATTGGCCAAAGAATTTAAAGCATTGAGTACATAATTAAAATCAACATATATGCATTTAAAGAACTTAATATTGAATATAAGAAATAAAAAGTCTTATAAAATTACATTGTTTGCCTAATATTAAATTTAACTATTCATAATAATGAAAGAAAAACTAAAAATTTGCATTGAGTAAATAACCGAGTTTTGAATTGAGATGTAGAAAAGAGGATGAATCTTGTACCAAGTTCTCTTCTTACCTTCAATCTTAATTTCAAAACCCAGATCTTAATTTCTTACTTTCCTTTCTTTTGATTTTCTCTCAAAATCTCACGTTGTATTAAGTGCCTATCAATGTGTGGAATTCCCTTTTGAAGTCCTCAATTTCTCTATTTATGCTCTTCATCTCTTCCGCAAATTTGGAATCTTCTTGGACTTTTCACAGGTCAAAACGGTGTAACCCTAAAACAAACGGCTCAACGCCTAAGCGCTAGGAAGTAGCACCTAAGCGCCACAATGAAATATAGGACAACGTCTAGGCGCTATGCACGCAATGTCTAAGCGCTAGGGATAGCGCCTAGGGAGCTATGAGTGCAACGCTTGGACGCTTGGTTTTCGGCGCCTGTGCGCTGACTTGCTGTCCCAAAACTCGTCATTGACTTGTTTGTTCACTTTTGTAACATTTTTACATCACATTTCTTAACCTTTAAAACAATACTAGTAAACACATCAAAAAGTTCTATACTCATAAGATCTAGCAATTAATCAAGTTAAAATTGCGTATAACTCGTGAGTAAAAACACACTCCTCAAATACTCCCAAACTTAATCGTTTACTAGTCCTCGAGCAAACAAACACAACGAAAAAGAAAATCATTAAAGGAAAATACACAAACAATTTGTCAGATAACTTGTCTTTTTGGCTCGGCATTAAGAACATTATATCATATTCATGAACAATGTCAAAATCACTACGCATGAGTCAAACTTTCATTTATTTAAAGCAAAGCGGGTGTGTCTATGAAGGATCAAGTGTAACGCCATACATTCACAAGTTGGTTCGCTTCTCAACTCTCAATGGTCAATTATTTCATTTCTTTGCTCGTGAGATTCACACATTTCTTTCATGATCTCACAATGGTGTAATTCTAAAGTTTAATTTCACTCAAAAATCCTCACACCACTCTAATTTGGCTTAGTTCAAGAGGCAACATCAACAATTTATTTATATGATGATTATCCTAATTATTTACCCCAAAATCTGGATACACAATATTGGAGCTCGCAGGGTGCTGCTCTATATGCGTCAAGAATATTAAGACTGACAAATCTCCTTCATTTATCTCCCCTCACTTGAGCTGTTGATCCGATGGAGCCGTTACTCTTGAGGCCATTTGTCTAATTGGCTAAATAGGAATTGAGATATTTTGATTGTCAGACATTTGATGTTGCTGCTTTTATTTGTGTTCTTTATGTGTTCGTTTGAAAATACGTTCTATTTTCAAATCAAACAATTCAAAATCGTCACATTGGATACGGAGCATACAACGAACACATTTTTTCTGTAAATAAAAGAAAATAAACAAAGAGGTGTGTGTGTGAGAGAGAGAGAGAGAGAGAGAGAGAGAGAGAGAGAGAGAGAGAGAGAGAGAGAGAGAGAGAGAGAGAGAGAGAGAGTAATTTTAATTTTGATTAAATACATGATTTTTGCTAAAGTAAATTTTATACCTGATTTTAGAAATGTCACCTTTAAATACATGCTGCGGTGTAATTTCCACAAATTGAATTAAATCATCTAGTTCAAAAATTAATCTAAATACAGACTAGAAATTGAGAATTTAAATTTATTAATCAATTTTCAATAAAATTTTTTCCTTGTTTGAGTTCCATTTTCCAATAATACATTTTTCTCTAAAATTCATTTACAACAACACATTTTTTTTAATAAAATAAATTTACATGTAAATCTATAACTTTTTTTAATTTTCAACCACACATTCTCAAAAAAAAAAAAAAAAAAAAAAAAAAAATCACAATTCCAAAATTTATTTTTACCAAATAATTGAGCTCAAACAAGAGCTTAATCCTAAAGCAACTGGTTACTAGTTCTAGTCAAAACTCACACCAAGGAATCAAAGCATTGGTCTTCATGTACTAATAATGATTCTCTCTAGGCCTTCGAAGGCCTCAACAAACCTTGGTTCGTCGTTGCTTATAGTACTTTGTTGACCCTGTCAAGTGCCAGAACAGTTCCCCTTGTAAGATTCCCACACACTCTTCAGTGACTACCTTGATACCGCAGTTTGGTAAACTAGGTAGGATTAGAGAAAATAAGATTAAAGTGGATAAAATTGGGAAAAATAGGATATGGATTTGTTAGCGTAATAGAAAACTCTGCAGACTTGGCGTCAATCATGCACTACAATAGCCTGATTTTAATTCTATTGAGTGTTTACTATTTTTTGTAATCTTGCGTAATTATCTATTGTCTTTTCTTTATTCATCCTAACGTACAGAATTGAATATAAATATACACTTTTGGTCTTGGTACTGATTGAACCAAGCCTTTCACAAAACTTTATTACGATGGATTGTACTAATAATACATTCAGGGTGCGAATTTGCATAAAAATAAAATAAATTTTAGGTAATTCAATTGTCTAAAACTTATTTATATAAAAATGATTAATTACATGTGTTTGATTGATTTAATTTACAACCTAGAAAATATTATAATGTCAATTTTTTATTGATATGTAGATGAGAGAGAGAGAGAGAGAGAGAGAGAGAGGGAGAATTACCTGAAAAACAAAAACCATTGCTTCTTAAATAAAATATTTTTCTTGTTTTTGAGAAAAAGTACGGTCACGTAGCCAAAAGTTGAAAAATATTTTTCATGAAAAAATTGTCAATTAAACATTTCAAAAGTAGGAATTTGGGGGAAAAAAAGACATTTTCTATGAAAAATAAAGTCAATCAAACATATTCTTTCTGTTACCCATTATTAACAAGACAATAAGACATACAAGTAATTAAAAAATAAATAAATTTTCTTATACATAATTTACTCAAAAGTTTTTTTTTTTTTACTAATAAGTGAATTTTTTTAATAATAAGTAAAGTTGACTTATTAGTAGGTCTGGACAAAAAAAATTGATAAACTAAATCGACTTGGGCCGGTTCGGGTCGATTAGACACTAGTATTGGTTTAGTTTGGTTTGGTTTGGTTTTTTTTTTTTTTTTTTTTTAAAAACAAAACCATTGTAGATTGGTTCAACCATGATTTGAAGTTTTAAACCGTTGATTAATCCAACCAACTCAACCCACTTACATTTTTACCTTTTATTTTTAAGAAAAGTAAAAATCAAAAGATAATCCACAATATTGTAACTATATCTTGTTTCCCTTCAATTTGTGATATTGCCGGTAAGTAATAGCACTGTAAATTACTCTTCACAAGCTCATTATATTTACTTGACATTTTTTTCCCACTCATGTTACATAATGCATAAAAAAAAAAAAAAAATGCTTAAGTTTTTTGTTGCTCTGTCTCTATTATTTTATTTGTTAGTCAATAGTTCTTATAATAAAGTTATTTAATTATTTTAATTCTTGTAATCTAAGTGAACCCAAAATTCGAACAATTTTTTTAAAACAAATTTCAATTTGAACTAAAAGTTCAAACTGACTAATCGAATCGAACCAATCTAAACCGAATTGATTTTTTTTTTAATTATTGATTTTTTAGTTTTATATGAATTTTTGCTTACAAGTGATTTTTTTTTTTACTTGTAAATAATTTTTTTTTTTTTTTTTTTTTTGAACTTGCAATTAAAATTTTGAGTTCTTATTTTTTATAAGTAAATTTTTGTAATTTAATTTAACTAATGTTCCCCCCTCCCATAAAATGGTGAATATATAATAAGATATAAATCTAGTGTATTAATTTTTCTTACGATTGACTAAAAGAAGATAAGAATCAAATAGTATTAAATACAAACGTGCCCTCACTCAATGGTTAATTCATAAAAATGATTTTGGAGAGCTGACGTGGATGCATTAACTCTAGATTTTTCTACGGTTGAAGTTTTGATCTTTGTAGACTAATGCACTTACAAACTGTTGATCTTGTTTGCTTCATGTTCAAAACACAACTTCAAGGATGGACACAAAAAAGAGATGTGATTTGAATTCAAACCAAAATCACATCTAGATTTATTTATTTCTTCCTCGTCAAGGTCTTTGATTAATACAAATACCCAAAATGATGCTTTATATTGGACATGAGATTACATTTCATTCTATTCCATCTCACATTTCAATTTCAAGGCCCATTCAGTAACACTCGTGATTGAGATTGAGATTGAGATTGACAATTTGGCATTGGGATTTAGATAAACATAACATATTTAAGGAGTATAAAGTTAATAGAATGGTTTTTTCCAATAAATAGAGAACCTTCTCTTTGACTTCCATATGGACCAACCACATATTCAATAATATTTATTACATTTAATATCCATCTATCTTCTCCAAACTTATGGAATGAACATATGAAACAAATCAATGCAAAACCAACTTCTATCATCCATCTCTGAAATTTGTGAAGCTTTCACCGAAATTTGTTGTCATTAAAATTCAAGATTTCCTACTTCAACACAAGCATAATATTTTTGGATGGTTGGATTTTCACTCGGAGGGATCCCAATGATAATTGGAGATTCTTGATCGAAGATGATGTTCAAAAGTTTCTTATGTTTAAAATATAATAAGGAAAAAAAAAAAAAAGAGTTGGTATAATTTCCTGGGGCCAAATTTGAGATTCTTGAAAAGCAAAAGTATGACCAAAATACGACTATCAATCAAGATTCTAGGATACTTACAACCCTTAATTCCTCATTTCCTGGAAAGATTAGCATGCACTCTTCAAAAGTCTTCTTTCTCTTTACAACCAGTATACAAGTGTCACATATGCAAGTCTCACTTTCGTGAAATTATAAGTTATCAGGTAAAATATCAAGTTCAAAATAAATTGAATATCTAACTGCGACGTAGTCTGATCTTCATTTGCCATTACAAAGCTGAAGGTTTATTCATTTGCCAATTGTTGCATAATATTAAGCCAAACAAACTAGATAAGCACACTTAAGCCATGAAGATGATATTGAAATTAGATAGCATATCAAACCCCACATAAATTCCAGATTAAACATGGATCAACCATCAATATTGCAATTATGTTTTCATCACAATGTCAAATTAATCCTTGTGGAAGTCACAATTTTTACTATACCGTAAATCAACCAGTTCTCATGATGATGTGAACTCCACTATCAGTGTCCACAATGTCACTTATCTCCCCAACCTTCAGTGCATATGTTGCTTCTTCAAAAGGCTTCTGCATCTGACCCCTGCCAAATGAACCTGCATGTATTATAGATTCTCAGAACTTGGATGAGAAAAAGAATCCATCTCTTAGTTAATGTAGCAAGATGTTTATAAATAGTTATAATTCAATGGGAAACATTCATGTCACAAAACAGACCGTTCCTGTATGGACAGAAAATACAAAAATTGGCATATTACAGGATTGCATACACAGGAGTAGGAACAGATTTTGTGAATCTTTTGCAATGTGACCAATACAGCAATATTGGAACATGTAAGTTTTTGAACTCTGTCAGCTCCAACAAGAAACATATGGCAGCAATTTAGAAAAAGTATAATATTTCAATAGATATTCCGATATCACAGGATCCTAATTAACAGGGGAAAAATGGACAGGGGGATACAGTTAGAAAATGCGTATTGACATGTATCTATAACTTCTAGGTGTAGCGGACTGTTCTTTATTATACTGTCATGAAAGTCGAGTGTGCCAAGGCTTCTCAAACCTGAGTACAATTTCATTTTATTGCACCAAACCCACCTACCTAATCAGGTGGACATATCAGTCTCATGCAGGAGCATCTCAGTCTGCATGCCACCTTCTACATTGGTGGTAGATAATTGGGCTTTGTGGCATATTCCTCCCAAAAATACATATAAAAAACAACCCTCTCATTTAACCATTTTGCACGAGTTTTCCCTCTTTTTAACAGAGAGTCGAGAGATTTCATCACATCAATTTCCCACCTCCCAGTCCAAAAAAATGGGTAGGGTTGTCCTTCAACTGGACACTCAACACCCTCAATCCCCCTGAATTTGCAGGTTGTAGCATGATAAATGGATGATTAGGTTAAAGGATAAAACAAATGGTAGGGCGCCAAAGTCATATGGCATACACAGTTTGAAAAGTTTTTTTGTTGCTTATAAGAGATTAACTTTAAGTACAAGAACCTATAAATTTTCGCTTCTTGTTATAAATTTTTGCTTTAATATTTTATGTGCTTTTCCGAAGAGAGAGAGAGAGAGATATAATAAGGAAAAAAAAAAAGAGTTGGGGGGGGGGGGGGGGGGGGGGTGTATAAGCCAAAAATCTCAACACCCAAGTTGCAAGAAATTTGTCAAAATGACAAGTTCAGTTCCTTCCAATATATTATCAGGATGCAAAGTGCTAAAGTTGTTAGCGACATCGGTTGGGGTGTTCATATTTTTAGAGAAAGCATCGTGATTGTTATATTCGATGTATCAGAACTTATTCTGAGTGTAAATCTCCTATCATAGATGAGAGAAGTGTTAATACTAAAGCAATTAATGTACAGCGCAAACAGTTGGTACTTCTAACCGATGGAAAGTCCATACTTTACATTACACAATTTTGATATCTATTGACCCAAATGAGTACAGCAGCACATGACCTGCTGTTTCATGTCAGACAATGCTGAAGTGGCAGGTTGGCAGCCTTCTTATTCATACAGCTAAAAATTACAATATGAAACCACAAAATTATGTAACTAAGATCTGTGTAGTAGCTGGAATGACCTACTATTGGGAAGGCCATTCCAGCTATTATTTTCTTTTAGCAACTACAAGGCTTGGAATACCTACTCTCATTGAAAACATCTTTCTAGCTTGCACTGTCTAGCTTATTTCATCAAACCCCCCATCCCCTTTCTCAACTGAGGAAAACCCATTCTTGAAGAGTTTGACAACACAATTTCCTCCACTTGCACACCCTAACTCTTATTCCATTTACCATTTACCACCATCATCTCCATATCCACCTCTCTTATTCCATCTCCATCTCATCTCCGCCCATCTCTCTCAATGAGCCTTACCTAACTCTTCCACTTGCATCCAATCCCATCTATAATCATCTGGTGCCGCCAAAGTCTCCATCTCCACCCTCTCTACATCTAGCCCAACACTAATCCAACTAATTCACAGGTTAGGTCATTAATCCTTTATAGGTTACACACATTTCCTTACTATTAAACATCATTCTAATAGAAGGTGAAGGAAATGCTTGGTTTTTGAAATACACACTATTTTGTACATTGTTGTTTTAGATTTTGTATTCAATAAATTGCTTATAATGTATTGAGCAATTAATTTATTTGGTTTACAATGGGCATTTTCGTATATAAAATGAACAAAATAATTAAAACCAGCATTCTCTTAATCTCTTTTAGTACTTGATCAATCAAATACTAAAGTTTTTATGCATTATTATCCATCATAAAGATAATAACAAAGATTTGAATTATTTCTTTGTCATTAGATAATAATTGGATACAAATTTATTGTACAGATATTGTGGTAGGAATATTAAACAATAAGATGGACTAGTCTAGTGGTAACTTGATTGACATAATGCCCAAAAGTTTTTGTGATCAAAACTTGCAAGTCCTTGTCTCTTTTCCAATGACAACCCAGCGTCATTGAACTGGGCATCCAATTTTCGTTAAACCGGCTGGGATTAACAGATATTGAATGGTTCAGTTGTGAAAATATCGTAATAGAATAACCTGACCACTGTGCAGTCCAGTTCACCAGAACTTTCGGCGGGCCAGCCAATAATTTGATTTCGATTACAATAATTGTGGTTTAGATAGATAGAGGATTTTTAGATTTTTGAGAAAGTAGTTATTTTGCAAAACTTTAGGTTTCACATTGATCCTCTGTTCAAGAATTTGTGAAACATTAACAATCTTTAATATAGGGTGACTAAGGAAATTGGATTTTGGTAATGGGATTTTTAATTATATAAAAGATAACCAGTTTCTACTGCTATGTGTTTATACCTGTAATCAAACAAATTAATGCACAATGGGAGAAGGAAACTTAAAATTAATGTCTGATTTAAGTCAAGTCGACTAACATCATTAAAATTCCATCACAAAGGCATCGAAATAAACATCCCAACCACTTTCTAGGTGGAATACTTCAGAGAATGGCAATTCCATCCTAGGAAATTTTAGGATGGCCAAGGCACATACACATGCTCAAGCGTAGACAAACAAGGAAAAACTGCTTTTCTCCATTGACTAATTCACATTAGCTTTTGTTGAACAAGACTCTAGTTCCTAAAATTTAGAATGGTCAAGGAACATAGCCATTTGACTTCTGAAGTAGCATACTCTCTGACTGCTTAGACTAGGCCTGATTTCATGGAGGGGGTAATTCTTGCAAAAAAATGCCCAATACGAGTTTATTTTGTAACCTTTTCTTTATTTCCCTTTACGCTTGGTGTATTTTGGTTCTCCACTTCTTTGGGGTTTGTATCTGCATCAATATACCGCCCCCTCCTTAAATTTCCCCTAATAAACAAAACTAGCAAGGGTTTCGGCAATAAAACCACCAATTCAGTAAAGATAAGTGCCAACGAAATTACTCTCCTTTCGTCATTCCTTTATTTGCTAAAATTACTTACCAATTGAAAATGGAAGTGGACGCGTTAGATTTCAGGTAATGTAATAATAATTAATATATATCCCTACATATAAATAACAAAACAACATAAAAAGCAGCAGTGACGATTGAAAAGAGGTATAGTTCTACAAACCGAGATCGCCGCCGCGCTTGGCGGAGCTACAATCGGAGTAACGGGAAGCGACGTCTGAGAACGAGGCTTTGCTGGAGACGATGTCAACGCGTAGGTCCTTGAGCTGCGCAATGGCATCGTCACGAGTGGTGGAGCTGATAACTTGGCCTTCAGGATCCTTCCAGGAGGCCTTACGGCGGGAGCCCTGATGCTTTATGAGTATATGGGAAGCCCTAACTTTTTCAGATGAAGATGAGGACATTTTGGTCCTTTTCTTGTTACTGTGCTTAAGGTCGTGGCTTCGATCTGTAGAAGAGATCGAAGTGTTCTTTCTCTTCCGATCGGATTCTATTTTTGCAGATTGATTTTAATCTTTCCTACTGAGACACCGTAGCGTAGGTGTGTACATATGGTGGGAAAAAGTGTTTAAAGAGTAGATTTTTTTTTTTTTTTTTTTGTTTTTTTTTATCTAGGCTGCGAGGCAATCCAAAAATACTATTCATTTTTGAGTACCCGATTTTCATACTACTATTCATAAACTCATTTTCTCTTACTGTTCACAAATTGATTTTCCAGCTCTTCAATAAATATCCTAACTTTTATATATCTTGAAAAAATGATAAAGAGTAATATAGATTTTTCTCTCATAGTCACACTTGTTGATTGTTCTTATGCCACTATATTCCTACTTAAAGCAAATGGGTAGCTTCCCACATATATTTTCTCTCTTTTTCTCAATGTACTTGAGGTCAAAGATCTATTATTACATTCATTTCCGTCTCTCTTCCTTTTCAACAAAGAAATCTTAGTAGTCCACTCTCCATATTTTCCCATTTCTTCCTAAACAAAGAAAGCAAGCGAGCTGGTATTTGATGGATTTCGATTTTCTTGGATACTGTAAGTCATTTTTCTTTCTTGGGTCTCTTTTCTTCTCATTCCTTTCTATAATCATTTGATTCATAATTCACTATTGATGTGTGTGTGGTTTATCCGACATGTTTTGATGGCTGAATAATTTAGAAGAAATTATTTTGTAATTCGTTTAGTTCTTTTGGTTATGTATTCACGGAGGAGGTTGCTTCACGCGGTTTCAATATAGATTTGGCGGTAGTTGTCGAAGGTGAAACCGTTTGGGTTGTTTGTAGTGTTTTTTTTTTTTTTTAAAATTATATGTTCATAAGGTTTAAGTAAAATTTTGTATTAGGAG
The DNA here is from genome assembly GCA_019395295.1 of Osmanthus fragrans. Classification (NCBI taxonomy): domain Eukaryota; kingdom Viridiplantae; phylum Streptophyta; class Magnoliopsida; order Lamiales; family Oleaceae; genus Osmanthus; species Osmanthus fragrans. Next base: position 18,753,621 of record CM033347.1, on the reverse strand, counting down.
AATGTTTGCTAATTTGAGAATGTAATGAATGATAAATGATCTAAAAATGTAAAAAATTAGTTTCTTAAGTTACAAGGTAAAATTTTGTTTTTAAAAAAAAAAAAAAAATGAGAGATGGTAAGCTCCGCACAGTGCGGAGCGTGTGTTGAGGTGCTGCTTCTTTTCCCTTTTTTTTTTTCTTCACTGGAAACCCGACGTGCCATAGAAGTGATCCGCCTGAAGTACACCCAATGATAATGACACAATTCCCTTCCCTAAAACTATACAATTGATAGCAGATATTTCGCCAGCAAAAATTGCTAAAAATTCCATTTCCATCTTGATTTCTTCAACTGCATTGTTGACTATTTAATGTTTTGACATCATATCCCATCTTTTCGTTCATGACAATTTCTATCCATCGAAGAAGGGTTTATTATTATTATTATTATTAGTGTGGTTACTGTGCTCGTTTTATATATCTTGCAGAAATATTGACAATAATTTCTATGTATACTTGAAAATGCATTTATACATATAGAGTGCAAGGACAAATATATCGTTACATAAATGAGTTGTTGTTCTTCTTACTTGCAACTATATTTTTGTGATACTGATAATCAATTAGAGAATCGTTTAAAGCTCTCGAGAAAAATATGAGTTGTTATATTAATGGAAATTATGTCGTGTAATTCTTATGCCAACTTCTTTATGCATGCAATGTCATTCAACTAAAGAAAATCGTGTGGTTCGAATTATGTGTGATTCACTTCATCAGAGTTTTTTAATACATCAACTACATCTTAAGTTGATGATGTCTAGGTTGATGATGATCTATATACAAGTGTAGGAGCTAGTATATTTGTGTTTTTTTTTTTTTTTTATATATATTTCTTTTATCCCATTCTTCCTGAATTAGTGCAATACCTTTGTTGGGACTAATTTGGGATTAAACTTCTCATGAATGATTTCTGAATAAAGCTTGTTGTACACTCTATTTTGACATCATGTTTGACACTCTACTCACATGTGTGGGGTCTGCGATTATTTTAATCGTGAGCTCCACCACTCTACATGTGAATGGAGTGCAAAAAATGATGTACTTGAAGCAAAGTTCATAAAAAAAGAAAAAAAGAAGCAAAGTTCATGATTTCTACCTTAGGTTCCACTTGTTAGCAAAAAACACTTCACACAATTGTTTTTATGCATGGAATCAACGCCTCCAACACCCACTTAACAACCCCAAACTATTCTTTCAAATGGTTTAGGAATTGTGTGTGATTTCAATTTCAACAATCTATATTTAGGATCGTTGAACTTATTCTAATAAAGTAATAACTTCAAAGGTATATGATCATTAAAATGAGCGTATTTCAAAGTAGTCCAAGTTTCATTACTTAGTAGCAATTCAGAATGACTGACCTGCCCCATGCATGACCGGTTGCTATTTAACGTGCAATATTCTTTATTCTTTCTCTTGAATAAAATAAAGATTAGCTATTTAATTGAAGAACATTAAAGATAATTAAGTATTATAAGTCATATTAAAATTTCATAACAAAGGATACATCTACGTCCTACTCACTAAAAGTTTAGCTAAGCATCATAAAGTTAAAAGAATTCATGTTTGAATTATGAGACATCACTCGGATTCTAAATGTAGGAAGAAAAAAAAAGAAAAGTCTTGATTTTTTGAATATCTTCGATTCTTCTTAACGATTCCTTTTGCACTTTCTTCTTTATCCAAAAATCTAAGAAATAATCTAATGTTTGTATGTTGAAACGAAGAATTCTCATTTCTTTCTCTTGTTATCTATTGAGTGCTCGGTTCCCTCGAAATTGTCTCTCAAGTAGGTTAAAAATGTGATAGAATTGCTATCCATAAAGATATTTGATCGAAGAAGGAAATAGAATATTTACTGATGAGTTGGACAATGCGATCGCAAAGTTCTCTCATGAATTCTAAATTTTCATTTCATTTCAAGGCATCACTTGCATTATTCATATGCTTCATATTTTTCTATAGTTAGCTCCTAGAAATATAGTCATCCCACTCTCTCGTGTCAATCTAATGAGACTTTTATCCATTCTCATTGCATCGTGGAAGGGGGAAAAATCCAAATGGAAATAACTTACACTAGGTTTAGGGATATTAAGGCTTGAACCAATGACTGAAATTTTTACCTAATGAAAGTTCAAGTGTAGAAGACACGTTCAAATATGTGCATAAATTTTGAATCATGTAATATAATTAACTTAAAGAGAGAATGAATCCAATTGATGAGAGAAAAAAATATTATCTCGTAAATATCAGGTTTTTCTACTGCATGATGAATGGAAGCAAATAAATGTAGCAGAATCCTGGAATAAAGTGGATAACGAAGAAATAGAGCATTATTTCTTAGAAATAAAATTCAATCACAAACCAAAACAAATTCAGTTTGAAACTCAAATACAATATACATGCCGGCAGTCAAAGAAGCTAAAAGCTTATACCCGTAGAATTATCACTCTCAGAAAACGATGAATAATGTACTGACCAAATATCCTACTCCTAAACGACTGAAAGGCCTTAAATCGCAGAAGAATATGTATATGTCTACAATTATCATACTAAATTCACTTCTCCAAATTAAGCCGTCCCATTAGCCTGTTTACAGGACCTTGTCTGCTTCGACCTGAATAATGAGCATTCGAGTACCTTCCGGTCGATCCCCTTCCTCTCTCTGTTTTCTCATCTCTTCCAGATGCTTGGTTTTTTGAAAAATGCATCTGTTTAGAAGGATTGTAATTCTTTGAAGTGTCCACTTCATAAGGCAGTGGCTGAAGCCCTTGCAGATCAGATTCAGGGACATATCCAATCGGCTGTTTAGATTCGTCCATTTTCCTAAAAGTAATTGATATCCTGGCCATAAAATATTCAAGAATCAGCATATTATGCAGAAACGCAACTGAGGAAAGTATGAGAACATAACTTATTCGGATTAGTACCTTCTCATAGGAACAGCCGGCACACAGTGCTTAGCCACGTCAGCTCCATTTCCCTTTATGACAAGAACAGATCTGGCAAAAGATTTGGCAACAAGTTAATAATTCATACGAGGAGGATTTCTCAGGTAGAAACAAAAAAATTGAATTTTTCATTTTAATCTAATAAGAGCAAGTCCTAAATTACTCACCCAACTGGCAGAGGAATTGCAAAAGAACCAGCGAATTCACCAGGACCCACTATTTTCAAGTTTGATCCAAAAAGTATTTCACACTCGCTAAGGAAAGAGACGGTACAAAAGGGTCGAACGAAATCATGATTATCAATGTGAGGCGGTATACAGTCTCCCTCTTCATAAATGTTGACGATACAGCTATCGGGAACACATGATGGAGGGAGAACATGCCACATAACGAGCCTTTTGATCATAACTTTAAAAAGATGAGGTAAAGGATCAACCATTTCGTTCTTGAGAATGCCTGGTGGATTGCCTTTTTTATCCTGCCATTAAAAAAAATTGAACTTAAGGCTATTGATATCTTCAGATTTCTACCAATAGTGATGTGGTGAACAGTGAACAAGTGAAAAGTTCTATGTCCAAACTACGATGCAAAGAGAAACTTACAATAGCATAGTTGTAACAGCAACCAAACTGAAGAGTGATGCGTCCCTTCCCCCTCATCCACTTCTGTGGCGCAGAGTAGGTGCGCTCTGAAATTAAAACATAGACAGGTAAGCATGTGCATATTTTTAACCATGTCACAACCTTGAAATAAAGCAATGGAATTAAATATGAAGATCAGGGCCATCCAAATCATATACAAATTGCCATAAATAACCATTATATTCTTAATGTTGTGAAAATCAGCATGAAACTATATGGAATACAAGAGTGCAAAATACTATGACACTATAGAACCCAATTTGTTAAAGTGGTGATTGCACGAGCATTAAGAACCATAAGAAGGAAAGTTGCATATTTGCAAACTAGGCACAGTGATTCAAATGTATCCTGAAATCACTAGAATGCGATTTAAGCTCCTTTCTCATAAAAAGATGTCAAATATTGATCCTGCTCTATAAAGTAATTTAGTTTAACAGCTCATTCTGATAAAAAAATAAAAAAGAAAAAATCAAACAACTTCCTAACTGTGCATGCCTGGGAACTACAAAGCCTCCCTAAAACACAAAGGTTGATCACATGTGAAAGTGAGATTGACCAGAAATTAATAAAGCAGAGAATGATAGCAAACAGTTTGACAGTATCCAGAAAGCAAAATAGTCCAGAAGTCATTATTCATATGGTGATAACTAGAGGGAAAGATATATCCAAAATTAATGCAGATAAAAAACAAGTAGTTTATCAGTAACTCACCTTTCAGCTTCCCATTGCTCCCCATCTCTTGAAGCTTCTCAACATACTTAACAATCCTGTTTTGTTCAGCAGCACTGAAGACACCTGTATGTAACTCCAGGCCGTCTAGAATGTTCACGAATTTCCCATTAACTCTTTCGAAAGATATAAAATTTTTCTCTCTCCTCACATTACAGAAACGAATGTGTTCTCTTTGCTCCCTTGACAACCCCGGCTTTGGCTTAGCATCCTCCAATGTTGTTCCCTCTTGCACACTGACAGACGTACTACTCCCATTCTCTTCGCCCATGTCAAGCTCATCCTCTTGAGCCATATCAGCCCAAGACATTTTCATCTTCGAGCTTGTAAAAGGTGTCAACAAGGTAGATGTTTCACTATTTGACAACGCGTCAGCAGCTGGCTCCAATGACCCATCTGCCTCATCTTTCCAGCTGCCCAATGAATATGTATCTGTGTTATCATTATGATCCATACCACCTTTCCGACTCCCAACTGAACAATCACAATCTTCTTTACTTCTACTCAGATCCATGATAGCCGAAACAGAAAATTTCCCTTCTTTTTTACCAGGTTTTACTTCACCATCGATTTCTACAAAAGCCAAAGAAAAACCCAAATGAATAACACACAAGAATTTCAGAAAAACCAGAAAAACTAAATCCTTAAAGGCGGCATAATTTAACAGATAAAAAACCATTCTACTTTCCAAATTCAGTTACCGTAAATTCATAGTTTTGAAAAGATCCCACTTTTTTCGTAACCACGGTAAACAAATTAAACAATTAGAACAGCCTTTTGTTTAGACTGAAATAGAAAACCCACAAAAAATTTAAGGGAAAGAAACATTCCAGGGGATCAAATACTCCAATTAAACTCAGACACAAATGCATAAAAAAAGATTTTCACTAAGGCGTCAAGATTTCGTAAAAGGGTAATAAAAAATCTAATGCTAAACTGAAAATTCTCCATATTATTATAGCCCATAAGGACAGCAATAGATACATCAGACATAATTACGCTTACATAGGTATATACAGCATTTATAAAGGGATGATTTTTGTACCTGGGTTGAGAGATCGGATTCGATCGGAAAGCGTTTCAGTGCAGCTTTTGCAAAGTCCACGGGAGAGAAACGGCAGCCAATTGGACAAGAACTCGGAAGCAATTCGAAGTTCTTCGGCGCTGTAATCCTGTAGGAACGGATCTTTCTCCCTAGAATTCTCGCTGTCGCCCATGTCAGTCAGAGCACAGAATCGACGGGAGAGAATCGGTGGCGAATCGGAACCCCACAAAAAAATAGATTAATTAAGAGTCTTAAGACCAAGTTATAGAGATTTAGGTGTGGATTTGTGAGATGGGATTGGAGAGGACAATATATAAGCGGACGAAGACTCCCAATTGGAGGCTGATTTTGAATTAGTTCCTCAATTCGACGAAATATGGTAACAAAAACAGGAAAAAGGAAACAATTGACTCAATTGGAAGCAAATTACGACTACTTCTCTGGGAGACACTATTGTTGTATATATATTATGCTTGAACGTTGCAACTACTCTTTTATTTATATTTGATTTACTTGATCTCATTCGTCCTCTTATATGATGGTTGAGCACCACGTATTTATTGAACGTGGGATTCAACCTCCATATGAGAGGACGGATGAGATCGAATAAACAAAAGAATAAATAAAAATGTGCAAATAGTTTAATTCAATATTCTTTGATTAATTATATTTACACTACAAATTTTATTTCTTGCATCATGTTATAATTACACTTAGAGTTTTTTAATCTTTACTAATTATAGCATTTATATTTCAAACGATTTTTTATGTCGTTCTTATCCTTAAACTTTTCATTAGTTAACATATATGCATTTGATAACAATTTTGTCCAAATATTAATTGAAATAGCATAAAGCAGCTTATTTTTCATCATAGTTAAAAAAAAAGTGTGAAAAAATATTTTTCCCTCATTTAAAAGTATAAAAAAAAAATATTTTGATATAAATCATCATCGCAAATTTTTTTTTTTTTTTAAAAAAAAAAAATAGTTGTTGTAATGAGCAAAGATTGAGAGGTTTAAATGCAATTAAAATGTGACGTGTCAAATAAAAATTATAGCGGTAATATAATCACCCATATTCTTTAATTTTTTTAATTTAAATTTATTAGATTTTTAATTTTGTGTAAATTTATTTAAATGGATAAGAAGAAAATCAAATAAAAATAACAACCGCTATTTTCATCCACCACTTTTATATTATTTATTTCACTCTAAATTCATCCCTATTGAATTTTTAAATTTTATAAAAAAATATTATATTCATCGACGTTGTAAATTCATTACTTTTATATATCTATTACACTCTAAATTTATCCCTATTATAATTCAAGAAAAAATAAAATTATTCTCACCTCAAATACAAATAAAAAATTATTCAAGTATTAAATTTATCAAACCCACAATGAAATACAATTGTTATATTTTAAGTTCCACAATTCTAAAAATTCCAAAATTCTGTATTGTTATCCAAATGTTCCACTGTTGTCACAACAATTTCACTTCATCCTTTTCACAGTACTTTAAACCAAAAGCACCCATTTTTCAATTCAATTTTCCAAAAAGTACAAGATAAATGCTGCATTGAAACAACATTGTATGTGGGTCTTCTTTGTTTTGTGTTTATAAAATTGTCGGAAGTCAAAGAATTTATCTGATTTTATTCTTATCTATTTAAGTAAATTTAAATAAGGTTACAAATGTAATATGGAATTTTTTTTAAAAGGGTAATTATATTCACATTGCACTTTTTATTTTTTGCACCATATTTTAATTGCACTTAAAATTCTCAATCTTTATTCATTATAGCACTTACATCCCTGACTTTTTCGTGACATTTTTATCCTCAATTTTTCATTAATTAACACATTTTGTATTTGATAACAATTTATAAAAAAAAAAAAAATCGTTGAAAGACGTAAAACGACTTACTTTTTATCATATTTTTTAAAAAATAAATAAATACAAAAGCGCGATAAAAAAAAAAAAACTTTTTCCCCTATTTCAAAGTACGAAAATAAAATATTTTGATTAAAATCGTTATCAAGAATGAGATGTGTTAATTAATGGGAGGTTGAAGATGAGAATATGATAGAAAAAAGTTGGGGATATAAATGCTTCGACGAAAAAAGATTGAGAAATACAAATTCAATAAAAAAGTGGTGTGATAAATAAAAATTATGGTGTGAATATAATCACACTACAATTTTTTAAAAAGCAGATAGATAATAAAATTGTGGATGAAAATAGAGTTTTTCATAAAATTTAGATATAATGTAATTTTGTTAAGTTCTTTCGTTTCTATTTTCACGCCAATATTTAATGGTTTATTTATTTAATTTGGATGACTGATTATTTTCATTCATTTTTTATTTAATTTTTTTGCCCCTTTTCAAAGTCAAAGGAACTAAGGAGGCTCTCTTTCCTGGATTAAGGAAATATCAAAAGTACGAGGGTTTTGAGCGAGAGTTCATTCCTTGTTATGTTTTAACGTTAAATGAAAGCTTTGAAACTGACCAATCTAGTGAGTGGAATTGGTTTCTGTTTTAGAGTTTGTTTGAGCCCATTTTACAGGAGAATAAGTTTTGTAATTATAATTTTTTAGAGAATGTGTGTTATTTTATCTTACTGGAAGAATGTATGATAGAAAATGAATTTAGGGTCTGTTTGATTGCAAGGGTGGAAAACGGGTGGAAAGAAAATGAATGGCAGGGAATTGAATTGCCTAGAAAACGTTTTATAGGGAATTGTAATTAATGGTGTTTGATTGGTATAATTTTTTACCTGACAAATTTTTCATTTGGTTTTGTTTTACACATATTATCAATTAAATGGATAAATTTTTTTACCATTGACTTTGGAATGTGTTCCAATTGCTAAAAAATAATTAAAAAAAAAAAAAATTTGTCAAAAAGTTGGAAAATGTTTTCCCACCACTATGGTGAAAAAACGTTTTCTAGTTTTTGTGCATCAACCGCTTGTACCTTGGAAAACGTTGGAAAACGTTTTCCATGGAAAATTAGTACAATCAAACAGGTGAATAGTAAAAAGTAGGAAAACGTTTTTCACCTTCCACGGAAAACTTGGCCAATCAAACAGGGCCTTAGTGAATTTTTTTTGGTACATTTGATTTGTTATTTTCAAACTGTTTTCAATTTTGCCAATCCCCTGAAAAAGTGTCTCTTCTCCATTCGCTTATTAATGAATCTATCACGTCCTGCCATGTATTCTCAAGACTCTGATCTCATGGCAAGTGCCCTTCTATTGTTCATGGTTCTGTAAAGTACAATATTATATAAAGATCGGTGTTCTTCCTCATTGTTTGTTAGTCAACAAAAGCTCTATAAATAATTGGATTGCACCACAAGTCAATCAATATAGTGAAAAACCCTTACTCGTGCTAGAAAAAGCTTAGTAACGAAAGACGTAAATCATTGCTTTTGATCGATATCGCTTTCATATTTTCGCTTATTAGTTGGATTAATCTATTTAGTCTTGACTTTCTTGAATTTAAATTAATTATTCTAAAAAAATTTTAAAAACCAATTCACCTCCCTCTTGATTAGTTATTCTTGGGATATCAATTGGTATCAGAGCAAGACGTTCATTTTTGAAGATTTCCCAATCTTGAATAATGGCTAACCACAACCTTCAAAACATGGAGGAGCACTGTACTAATCATCATCCTTTTTTGATGGCACACATTATAATTATTGGAAAGCTAGGATGATGATTTATGTTCAATTTATAAATTATAATGTTTGGGAATTCATTAAATTTGGTCGCTATGTACCTAAAAAGGTTATTGAAGAGGATGGTAAATCGGTTCAAATAATTTCTAAGCCTGGAAAGAAATATAATGAAGAGGATAAAAGAAAATTATCTTTAAATACTAGAGCAAAAAATCTATTTTATTGTGATTTAGATAGAAATGAATTTAATCATATTAGTACATGTGATTCATCATATGATATTTGGCATCCATTAGAAGTCAGTCATGTTGGTACTACCAAAGTGAAAGAAACTAAGATAAATCTCATAGTACAAAAATTTGAAAATTTCTTTATGAAGCAAAATGAATTGATTGTTGATATGATCACTAATTTTACCGATATTGTTAATGGTCTTACAGAATTTGAAAGGAAATCTACTAACAATGAACTTGTGAGCAAAATGCTTAGATCTCTCTTGGAGAATTCGAGCTCGTTGAGAATGTTGATAGAAAACACCAAAGATATCAACACATATCCATTAGAAGAGCTCTATGAAACATCGATGACATATGAGCTAAATCGTACTGAGACAAAGTGACGCGAATCCGGTCGGCACGAACGCTATCGAACCCACATGAGAATGAACTGGATCCCAAGAACACCCAAATACGACCAATGTTTAGGATTTAACCTCTAAACGTTGAACCAAGCAACCGAAGGTATATTAAACCAGCGATCTCTTGATCACAAAATCTCGAAATCTCATCCGGATAGTTTTGAATTTTGAACCCAACAAGATGAAACAAGTAACCCAAAGATAACGATGATGTAATGAACCCCTTGCTCACAAATTGAAGAACCCACGACCCGATATTTTGAACGCCACAAAAATTACTCATCTTTGATAAGTTCGATAAGAATTGTCCATAGAAGAACTAAAGGAGAAAAGCAAAAGTTTTATTTTAATTCATATCAAAAGGTTCTCTACAATGAAGAATATAAATCCAATTTATACTAAAACAATAAACCCTAAGAAATATGGAAAATACCATATCAAAGAGTCCTAAAATAACAAACTTGTCAAAAATAAGAATTCTAGCCAAAATAAAATACTTTATGAAAAAATGAAAGTTTCTTCTAATTATGGTATGTGCCATATCATATCATCCCCTCTCCCTACGAAAAGATTCGTCCTCGAATCCAAACCTTGAATGCTCAAATTGTAGCCCTTGCCTCCAATCAAATCAAGCACATGGAATGGTCCATCTCCCCTTGGATGCAATTTGGATCTCCTTTGACCTCGAATATGCCGTCTCCGATTGTAAACCCAATCTCCATCGCACTGATCAAAGTGCTCTCGCCTTAACTGCTTAATTCTGCAAGTTTGAAATGCTCCAAGAACAACTTCATTTGATGAATATCCATGCATCTTCCTTGCATTTCTTAGCTCATGCACTTGTTTTAATATCACTTCCAATGTGCCATTATTACCGTCCTGATCATCTCCTTCACTCAGCTCGTTCATATAAGATTCCTCCGGTGCCATGAAAACTCCATCGTCTCCTTGAGAATCACAAAGTCAATTTTTGGTAGATAAGAGAAATTCAACCCATTGCACAAGAAATCCTTCCAATGCCCCTGAAATTTTGTTGTCTCCTCGGAAATCACAAAGTCAATTTCTGGAACTGAATCATTGGTGACCTACAAAACAGAATTATTCAAAAGAGGGAGGGAATTGTTAGTTTTCACCACGGCCTCCTCAATTTCAGGCTCTTTTTCATTTAAGCTCACTTCCAACTCTTTCGTTCCCTCCGAAGATTCTTCTTCAGTTTCTTTTTGCAACTCCACATTTCCTTTCTGATTTTCACTCTCTTGTGGCATCTCTTTTTTTTTTTCTCACAACCAACCATCTTATTATGTTCTCTCGAGCTCTTTTGTTTATCCCTTTGACTAATTGGGTCACGAAACTCTGAGAGGGCACGCTCATAATCCCACCTAGTCCTTCTGTTTGACGTACTACCAACATGCTCCACAAATGATACTTTCTCTTCCCTCGAATACCTAACTCCATTATATCTTTTAGGCTCATCCCGACATTTCCGATCACGCCGATCCCTCCTACAAAAATGATTAGGCGCATAACGCTTCCTCATAATACTCCTCAACTCATCCCAAGTTTCAATACTCCTCTCACCACACTTTCGCATAGATGTTGTTAATTGATCCCACCAAATCACAGCATAGTCTACTAATGAGCTCACAACCAACTCCAATTTTTTCTTCTCGGAGTAATTATAGCGCTCAAACATTACTTTAATATTTTCTTCCCACGCCACGTACCCATCTGGATCACTTCTACCTTTAAATTTTGGAGTTGTCGTTTCCCTACCCCTATCAACACCATATCCATAATAATTTGTATTCCTTCTTTCCCTCTGATTAACACCATCTCCACCAAAATTCCTATGTTCCCGTCTCTCCCGACTACTCACATTAAACACATCATCACATTGATCCCTATAAGTTCTATTCGATTTCTCATCCAACCTATCCAACATACTCCCCATATCCACCAAAATCCTTTCCCATCGATCCATCCTATCACTCATTTTGACTCAAAGACTCGAAGGACTTGAACTGGACAACTTTGATTGGACTTTTTAAATTCAAGAAAGTGGTTCTTGAATTGGATTGAACACAATGGATTTTAAAATATAAGATAGGATATTGATCAATTTCCAAGAAATAAAAAAAATAAGAAAAAATAAAATATATAATTTTTAATTTCGGAAGTGAACAGTACCCCCGTGAACAATACTTTTTTTTTTTTTTTTTACAAAACTCGAAAATTTGACTACGAAAAAGACAAAGAAAATGGAAGTTGATTTGGACTCAAATTGAGCATAAAAACAACTTTTGAAATTTTTTTGAGATTTTTTAGGATCAAAGACTCAAAATAGAATACTGGATACAAGAACAGGAAGAACACAAACGAAAAGAAAACAAAGACTCAATAAGAAATAAAAGATATAACCTTGATCTTGGGGCTTAAGCTCTGATACCACCTGACGCGAATCCGGTTAGCACGAACGCTATCGAACCCACAGGAGAATGAACCGGATCCCAAGAACGCCCAAATACGACTAAGGTTTAGGATTTAACCTCTAAACGTTGAACCAAGCAACCAAAGGTATATTAAATTAGCGACTTCTTGATCACAAAACCTCGAAATCTCACCTGGATAATTTTGAATTTTGATCCCAACAAGATGAAACAAGTAACCCAAAGATAACGATGATGCAATGAACCCCTTGCTCACAAATTGAAGAACCCACGACCCGATATTTTGACCGCCACAAAGATTACTCATCTTTGATAAGTTCGATAAGAATTGTCCATAGAAGAACAAAGGAGAAAAGCAAAAAGCTTTATTTTAACTCATATCAAAATGTTCTCTACAATGAAGAATATAAATCCTATTTATACTAAAACAATAAACCCTAAGAAATATGGAAAATACCATATCAAAGAGTCCTAAAATAACAAACTTGCCAAAAATAAGAATTCTAGCCAAAATAAAATACTTTATGAAAAAAGGAAAGTTTCTTCTAATTATGGCATGTGCCAGATCATATCACAAAGGAGAAGACAATGAAAAGTAAAGAAGGGGAAATGCGCCAAATTGCTTTAAAATCCATAATTGATGAAGGCACTTCAACTGAAAATTTGAATGATGAAGAACTTGATGATTCGGTTCTTCTTGTTAAGAAATGGAAAGGTTTCCGCAACAATCGTCGATTCGAAAAGGAAGAAGAAAAATGCGAAGAAAAAAATAGATTCGTAAAAAAGAAAGCACTTCAAGTAACATGTGATAAAAGTGACGATGATGACCATGAAGAAGATGAAAGTCAAGAGGAAATTGCTAACATGTGCTTCATGACTATTGAAAATGAGGTAAATCCAAATTAAAATTGTTCATATGATGAATTATCTACCTCTTATGATGAAATTCTGGAATAATTTGAAAATTTTGCTTTAAATCATTCGACCCTAAAAGAAAAATTCTTTATTGGAAAAGAAGTTAAAAAAAAAACTTTCAGAAATTCAAAATGATTTTGAAAAAGGAAAAGCCAATTACAATTCTTTGATTAAGGAGAATTCCTCTTTACAAAAAATTATTTTAGATTTGAGGCAAATTGTTCACAAATTTACACAAGGCAAGAAAAAATTGATTTAATATTTGGTGAATAAAAATGTGTTTTTCATAAAGGAAGAATTTGATATAAAATGAAACCATTTTTGAGACAAAAGTTCATTAAAAATTTCTTTGTTAAAACTTCTACTTTCCCTCTTTCAAATATCACAAGTGACTTTTGTAATAAAAATGGACGTGTAGCTTTTTATTGTTCTATAAAAAAGAGATTACATTTTGAAGACAACTACAAGTGGATTTGAAAGTTCACTAACACTGACTACCAAGGACCCAAGGTTGTATGGGTACCAAAGACCAAAAATTAAATTATTTTTGTAGGTACCAAAGAAAATAAAGAGCAAATGGACATTGTATAGTGGATGCTCAAAGTATACAGATGGTGGTCATGATACTTTTGGAAATAATACCAAAGGAAAAATCATTGACATTGAAATTATTGGCAATCATTCATCTCCCTTTATTAAAAATGTTCTCTTAGTAGATAACCTTAAATATAATCTACTTAGTTTTAGTTAATTGTTTGATGCATGTTATCGTATCAAATATGATTCTTTCAAGTGCCTTATTGAGGATACTACATCAAAAGAGGTGATGTTTATATGAAGCCAAAGTAAGGATGTTTGCGCCATAAACACTAAGTTTGAATGCGAAGAAAAATATTTATCAAGTTTAAAATATAATACTTGGTTATGGAATAGAAGATTAGATCATGGTAGCATGAACTTATATTCAAAATTTTCAAAAATTGTTTTGTTAAAGGTTTGTCAAATTTGAAATTTGGGAAAGAATTTTTTTTGTGATGCATGGAAAACAAAGAGTTCTTTCAAATTAGAGCAACAGTCATCAACTACAAAATCTTTTTAACTTCTCCACATGAATATTTTTGGACCTTCTAGAATCACAAGCTTAAATTTGAAACATTATGCTTTCGTCATTATTGATAATTTTTCTAGATTTACTTGAGTCCCATTTTTAACCTAAAAGATAATGTTTTGAATGCATTTGAACATTTTTGTAAAAGGGTTTTTTTTTTTATTTTTATTTTTTAAAGATACACCATTACTACCATTAGGAGTGATCATCATGGAGAACTTGGAAATATTGCATTTAATGATTTTTGCAAAAATAATGGTTATGAACATAACTTCTCGACCCCTAGAACTCTTCAACAAAATGAAGTAGTAGAAATGGAGAAACACAAATTATAAGAAATGGCTCGGACTATGTTAAATGAAAATGATTTACAAAAATATTTTTGGATCGGAGCTATTAATACTTTTGTCATATTGTGAATAGAGTCTTTGTTAGTCGAAAGAAAACTAAAACTGCATATGAACTTTGAAAAATAGAGTTCTCAATAATAATTTTCTTGGTTATTTATCAAAGAGCAAAACTTATCGAGTCCTCAACAAAAAAATCTTTAGTTGTTGAAGAATTCATGTATGTAACATTTGATAATCAAAACTCTCTCCCTCAAACCTAACCGAGACAACGGCCATAACTGGATGGGGGCACCTCCTCGGCCGCCTGACATAGGGGGGAGGGACTGCAACACACGCTTCCATGGTGCAAGCCAGACCCCAACAAATCTCGGAAGTGAACATAGACATGAGACAACCAAAGGAGACTGATGGATCTGTCTGGTTCCACTTTTCAAAAACGAATTGGAGCAAGCGACCACCCCATTCCGATTTTCTGTGGTGCTAAAATTTATGAAAAGAAGGCCTACGCTGGATCAGATCCGGCTGTACATCAAAGCACGCTGGGAAATTAAGGAAAACTTCTCAGTCAGTACCATGCAGAAACCACGTAATGTCTTCATCAGAATTTCGCCAGAGGTAGATCTTGGAATAGTATGTGCACGTGAATATTGCGAAATTGAAGGTATCCCCTACAGACTTGTTATCTGGACGCAAGATTTTGACGAGGATAGAGAATCCTCTCTGGTTCCCATATGGGTTTTCCTTCCTGGACTACCCCCACATTTTTTCCATGAATCTATGTTACGTATTATCACTGGCGCCTTTGGATTTTTTTGAAACCAGATAATTTAACGGCTTGTACTTCTTGCATAGATGGGGCTCGCGTCTGTGTGGAGATGGATATATCCAAAGCCCCGGTTGAATCCTTCTGGCTGGGAGTTCCCTTCCACCCATCTAGTCGACATCAGGAAATCATATACGAAAAACTTCCAATTTTCTGTCAGTGGTGCTGGACAAAGGGGCACGTGGAGGGCTCTTGCAGAAAGAAAAAGGAAGTCGAAGAAATGTACAAATCTGAAACCAATACAAAAGTGCTTAGAAGGATATGATGCAGAAATGAAGAGAGGATTGAAAAGGCGCAAGACCAGAAAGGGCAGGTGAAAGAGCAGGATACCAGAATTGGGAAAAAAAGAACAAGGTTATTACAGTTGGACTTAGTTATTCCCTCGACCTTAACTATGTTTGCAGGTAACGATGGGAAAATTGCCATGGAAATTGATGAAGTATGTGACCATGAATGGATGAAAAATTCCCAGGCAGAATTAAATGGAAACTCAGAGAACAATATGGCAGACAGGAGAAGAGAGACTGTCCCAACCAATGTTGGAGGATATGAAAATGATTTACTTGTTAATGTGCCAGAAAACATAACTTTAACCAGCTTGATACTAGAACATGCAATCTTGAGGGGTGACGTAGATGTGGTTCATGACACTTTAGTGATGAACATCATGGATAATATTGCTGATTTAGTAATAAGAGGTCAACCCCTCCCCCAATTATCTCACAATGTAGAAGATCTACAGAATGAGGGGCAAACAAGGGAGCTTCAGAATACATCAGAAGGTGAGTTCGATGATAAATTACCTGAATTAGGACTTCTTAATTATGACACTGATCATATTCTGGAAGGACCTGTTAATAAAGTAAGGGGAAGGAACAGGAAGAAAGTCACCCTAGGGATCACCACTAGGTCCAAAAAAACCTATTAATGATGAATATTATTGTTTGGAATCTAAGGGGTGTAGTATCTTCAAAGAGCAGGTTAATGGAGTTAAAAAAACAATATAATCCAGCTATTTTAGTGTTTTTTTAAAGCTAATACCATAGTGTGGTTTATTTTATATCATAAAAAGCGAGAATACAAATAAAGGAGGGAGGCATAGACTTCCAGTAATTGAAAAAAAGCTTCAAGTGTCTCAAATGAAATGCAATTGAAAGTAAATGAAGCATGGACAAAAACTAATGAAGATTACTCAAGGGTACTCCCGAGGGTTAATCTTTGGGTGGTAGTACATAGACATCGATCGGGTCATATGTCTGGTTTGAAACATTTCTAGGTCGTAGTAGTCTACGTAATCGAGCTCGCTTACTGTAGTGAATGTCGAGCAAAACTTAGGTGCATCTGATCTCATGATGCTCTTCACATGTGCGTCTGATCTCTTGGTGATAAATCAGAAGATGGAGATGGGTCCGAGATAAAATTTCCTACATTCTGGTCAGAATGTACCGACTCGTGACCACCACGAGTCGGCCGGTGAGAGCCGCCAGACGCCTGCGGCGATTTTCAAATTGTGTCAGAAAATTATGATTTTTGAGAGGAAGATGTAGAATTTCATGCTGATCATGGCGGCTTGGTACGTTTCTCGAAACGAGTTCGGGATCGGCCGAAATATGCAAATTACCGACCGACTGGCGTAACTTCCAGGCGCCGTTTTCGGTGCTTCCAGCAACGGAATATGCTGATTTTTCTGTGGAAGACTTATCTCATCATGGGTAATCTCATGGTAATACGCGTGCTGTATTTGAATATGGGCGATCTGTAGTCGATCTGTCAATTTCGGCCTATTCAGACGGCGCCGCCACCTCTCTTAGGGGTTTTGGCCCTTCTGGAATCATTGGTGAGGGTCCCAGACCCTGATTTGATGCATAAGATGGAGTTTTAATCGGTGGGGTGTTTTTCCTTTGCACTTTGTACTTCAATCTTGGTTTTTTTTGTTTGACTTCATACTTCGAGGAATATATTCATTCAACAGTAATTCTTTGCATATCCCTTTCTCATAAGCTATTTTAGTGTTAATGGAGCCATTTTTTTCTGTTGTAAAAATTGACCAATGGGCCAAGCATTTAAGATATTCGAATTATACTTCAAATGTTGCGGAAGGTGGTAAAATCTGGATGTTCTGAACTAATGATTTGGTTTTCTCGCTGATCAGTATATCAGAACAAACACTTACTGGCTTGTTTTCGATGGGAAAACATCGGGTGCTTACCTCTTTTGTGTACGCGAGTTGTTGTCAGAGATGTAGAAGGGATTTGTGGGATCAATTGAAAGCACTAGACAGTGGAATCGATGGTTGGATTGTAGGTGGTGACTTCAACATTATTCGGTCCTATGAAGAAAAACTAGGTGGGCTGTACTCTCTTTTGATAACTATAAGGGATTTTAACACATTTATTCATGAAGCATGCTTGATGGATATACCCGCCGATGGACCCAAATTATCATGGTGTAATGGACAACAAGGCACACCTCGAATATGGGCGCGCCTAGACCGTATAATGGTGAACCAGAATTTTAAGGACAACTTCCCATCAGCTCCTTTATCGTATCTTGATCAGACTTCGTCAGATCATTGTCCAATGTTACTTCGCTGTAGAGATAATCCAAATATGCCTTGTTCTCAACCTTTTTGGTTTCTTCGCATGTGGTGTTCTCACAATGAATTTCTTCCTCTAGTGGAAAAATACTGGGATACCGATATCACTGGATCCCTTATGGTTTGCTTCATGTGTAAACCTAAAACATTAAAGAGAGCTTTAAAGTCATCGAACTTTTATGTTTTTGGAAGGGTGAACCAAGAAGTTGAATTTTTTGAAGAGAAATTGACCCACCTGGAAAATTCTTTGATGGGGAATTTCTTACTAGAAATCGAAAAGGAGTTATTTGAATGCCGAAACCAATACACAAGATGGCTTGAAAGAGAGGAAATTTTTTGGAGGCAAAAATCACACATTAAATGGCTCCAAGAGGGTGACGAAAATACTAAATTTTTTCATGCACCTGTAAAAAACAGAAAACAGAATCAGACCATTGACCACATGGTCCTTAAATTCAATCGAGGAAGTACACGAGGGTGCTATCTTGTTCTTCAACAGTTGCTGACCGTTTCATCGATCACCATAGAGGACAATGACTTGGAACTCTTCGTGCTAGCCATTAGAGATGATGATAACCTGTCCCTGTGTAAACCGCCAACTATGGAGGAGGTGAAATAAGCTCTTTGGTCGATTCCTACTGATAGCAGCCTGGGTCCAGATGGGTTTAGTGCAAGTTTCTTTATCAATGCATGAGAAATTATAAAGAGTGATCTATTGGAAGTTGCTACAGAATTTTTTGGGGGGTCCCCATTAACTAGCGCCTTAGGCGCAACCAATATTGTCTTGATTCCGAAAGTTGATTCCCCAAACAGTTTTGCTAACTTCAGGCCTATTAGCCTTTTCTCGGTGATGTACAAGATTTTAACCAAGATCATGGTGGCTAGGATGGCCTCTTTACTTGATAAGGTTATTTCTCGAGAACAATCGATGTTCGCTAAAAATTATACCGCAAGCGCACGGGTCGAGAACAAGTAATATAATGGACTTTTAGAGTCCGGATATCGATCCCTCGAAGAGTGTTGATCTCAATTACAAGTGTACTTGTTATTAAGTTAACGAAATGGACACACAGATTTAAAAACTTGATTTTTAGATTGAAAATAAACAAACGACACGATTTTAATTAAAACGATAAATCGACAATAAAAAAGGTGAAAAGATTTTTTTTTTATTTGAAAGATGTTGGAATTTATGATTTTCGCTTAACCGCCGTTTCATTTATATCAAAACAACAACGCAAAGATGCAATCTTACCAAAAATACAAAGCTAGACTCGATTCTCCAAATTTAGCCAATAACCTCTCTCGAGCGAAATTAACCCTAATCGATTAAGCCTATCCACAATATTTCTATGTCAATTAACACTTAACCAATAGCATTAAATTATTGTGAGAATACTCCAAGGGTCACCTAAGGTAGATGTATATTTCTATACACCTAAATAAGCATAGTATACTACACAACTTAGGGGATTAATTATTTTGGTCTAGTTAGTGCAACAATTTCTCAATAATTGCCCAAACAACCTAACCACAACATCCAATGATCAAGTAAATGAAGTGTAATACAAAACAATAATCAAAACACCATGCTTTTGATAAAATAAACATCATTCAATCCAAAACAAGATATAAATAAAACTTTGGTTAAACTATTACTTAAATTCCAACACAATGTACTTAGCTCATCATAGATATATGATAACAAATAATTAAAAACATTGAAAACATGGGAAAATTAATTAAAGGAATACAAATGTGTAGATAAACCCTTCTTTAGCATAGGTTTGCACTCCTCCAATGATTTCCACCAAGTTTCTTGAAGGTATCTCTTTGCTATCTCCAATGTCCTTCCCAAAATGAGCCAAGAATGCAAAATAAATATAAAACTAAGAGAGAAACTAGAGAGAAAATGGAGTTTCTAGCAAGGGAGAGTGATGAAATGAGAGAGTTATCTCTTATATATAGGATAATAAAATAATATAGAAACAATAGATATTTTAGGACACAACAAAAATATCTATCAATAAACAATAGGGAAATAATGCAAGTTGGATCAAAAACAATTTTGGCCGAAAATTAAACCGCCTTCCAACTTTTACTCTATGCGGCCGCATGGTTAAAATCCATGCGGCCGCATGAAAGAACAGGGCAGAGACTTGAAATCTTTGCCCAAGCCATGTGATCGCATGGTTATGAGCTGTGCGGCCGCATGGCTCAAACCAATAAAACATATGCAATTCAATTCTTCCAAAATTGCACGCCAGGTCCCTCATCTTTTGGTCAAGTACAATTTGGTCCTCAGATTTTGAACTTTCTTTCATTTAAGCCCCTACCAAATTGCAGTCAAAGCCCTTCATCTTTTGGTCAAGTGCATTTCAGTCCTCAACTTCACATTTTTGTGCAATTGAAGTCCTTTTTCACTCCATTTTGCTTCGTTCTCCGTATTTTTGGGGTTTTAGCCTACAAAAGTACAGATTACACAATTATGCATAGAATTTTACTCAATTTTATCAATAATAAGTATCAAAAGTGCCTACTAATTGTGTAAAAACACACTTTATCACACCCCTAAACTTGAGCTCTTGCTCGTCTCGAGCAAGATTAACTTCTAACATAATCATGCAAATGCGATAATGGTCAACACATTATATACCTTGACAAAAATACCAAGAGTGTAAAATTGTATATCAATTCACAACCACATTCCAAATAATGCTATCAAAAACATGTTAAGCTTATCCAATGATTAATCGGTGTGTGTGTGCATAGTCATTTTTAATTATTACTTAAACTAGGAAAATATTGTCGAGCATTTTCAGATGAAGATAGAGTAACTAAAAATGTAGAACCTCACAGATAGTATGATCACTCAACTCTCAAGTGTTTAAGATTGGGTACTGTTTCGCTCAAAATCATTCCAATGAAAATGTTCTACCATAAGCTTGCATATTTTCTCAATCGCCACCACTTAGATCACATGTACAATACAAATTATAAGGTCTTTTCAGAGTTGAAATGTGGCTTAAGGTTAGGTGTGGAAAATATTTAGGTAAGTGACTAAAAAGCCTCAAATAAAAATCAGTGGAGTAAAAATATTCAACTCAACTCAACAAAGATAGGATCTGTACACAACCCTATCCCTCCAAACAATGACTTCTTACTTTTTACCAATTCAACATAATCACCATTTTTCTTTGAATAGTAGGAGAAATCATAAATATAGACATACAATCCATCTCCTCTACACATTTTTCCCTGTCAAACATCATTCATCTTTTTTTTTTCTTTTTTTTTTCATTCATAATACACTTTCCACTACACCAATCATAGTACCAACAAAAAATTTGATACCCCGATACTTCTTTTCTATCGCACCCAACATTCAATATAATCAACAACACTCCACTAGCTTCAACTGCTGGATAAAGATATTGTTTTTATGGATATGCAAGCTTGTAATGCAGGTTTATCAAAGAAAAGGCAAATAGGCTCAAAGGGGTTATCAAAGGAAAGAGTAATTTCATGGTAAGCTATTTGGCTAAAGTGGTAACAAAAATTACTTTAATCATATTCATGTATACATGTGTCAATGTGATTTTGAAGAGAATCAACGCAAGTTCTAGAGAATCACAATCATGGAATAATATCACACAAGAAAAAAAAATGATGAGACTGTAATAAATGAATCAGTCTATAGGCTCAAAGTCTCACCAGCTTTTTGTGTTCACACTATTAAGTTGCTACCATCTTCAATGAAAACAATAAACTAGCGAATCCTAAGTTTCTCACAATATGGTAAGTAAAAGAGAATAAAAGTATATTGATATAATTTTTCAAGCAACTCACAACTTAAGTACTTGCCAATTCAAAAAAATTTCAACAAACCAAAAATTTCCACATCTAGATGACAATCACTTATGACTAGTGCTCAAAGTAGCTTAGGATCTCACATGGACAAGCAATTTTCGAAAAACTTTTGGCACCAATAGCATATCTGGTTATACATAGCTTATGAATCAATAACTATTTCAAACATCAAGCATTCCTAAGCCGGCAAGGCCATCTAACATGTCAACACACAATCACCAATTCATGCATAAACAACAACAGCCGGCAAGGCTCATAACATCTAATCAATAACATCAAAAGCCGACAAGGCTCACCCCCAAACTTAATTCACACATTGTCCTCAATGTGTAAATTATAAGATAAAGCAAAGAGGGATAACGAAACTTCCCTGAATCGCCAGTTGTGAAGAGGAACTCATGTATGTATTGGACTTGTTATGCATTTGACCTCTTGTATACACATTGCTCCAGAACCTGAGAGATCCAAAAATGGCTGGGACTACAAAAATTATAACCTACAAAAACAATTATATCAGTTCAAAAAATACAGTAACAAAAGTATTAATAACAAGTATTAAAAAGCTATACAGGTCAAAATATTGGGTTGCCTCCCAACAAGCGCTTTTTTATAGTCTTTAGCTCGACTAAATGACATCATCACTCCGGATTGGCAAGAAGAACTGTGGACTTTTCCTTCAAAAACTCACCTCCCAAATATGGTTTCAATCTTTGGCCATTTACCTTGAAGTTCCCCTTTTCGTGGTAAAGTTCACACGCTCCATGTGGAAAAACTTTAAAGATGGTGAAAGGACCTGACCATCTGGAGCGGAGCTTTCCGGGGAACAACCAGAGTCTAGAATTATAGAGTAGAACTTGTTGGCCAACAACAAACTCCCGCTTCACAATGTGCTGATCATGCCATTTCTTTGTCTTTTCCTTATAGATCCGAGCACTCTCATATGAATCAAGGCGAAGTTCATCTAGTTCGTTCAATTGGAGCAATCTTCTTTCACCGGCCAATTTTATATCAAAATTTAAAGCTTTGATTGCCCAATAAGCCCGATGTTCAAGTTCTACCCACTTTGACACATAATCAACCGCCACAAGGATGTATTGATTTGAAAATGACGACGGAAATGGCCCCATAAAATCAATACCCCACACATCAAATATCTCTACCTCCAGTAACGAATTCAACGGCATTTCATTGCGATTGGAGATATTACCAGTACGTTGACATTTATCGCACTTGGAGACAAGTGTGTGAGCATCCTTAAATAATGTGGGACAATAAAAACCAGATTGAAGAACTTTTGATGCTGTTTTCACAGCACCAAAGTGACCACCATATGGAGAGGAATGACATTGTTCAAGAATTGGCTCCATTTCTTCTTCCGGCACACATCTCCGAATGATCTGATCCGGTCCCCTTTTGAACAACAAAAGATCTTCCCAAAAATAATACTTGATATCAGCGAAGAACCTCTTCCTTTGTTGATAACTTAAATCTGGGGGAATGATGCCACTCGCAAGAAAGTTCACATGGTCCGCAAACCAAGGTGTATGAGTGACTTATAACAGCTGCACAATTTGCATTAATTGCTCATCAGGAAATACCTCATTAATTTCCCCATCTACGACCTCTTCGACCTGCTCTAGGCGCGACAAATGATCGGCGACAACATTTTCGGTCCCCTTTTTATCGCGAATTTCTAAGTCAAATTCTTGCAAAAGGAGAACCCACCGAATCAATCTTGACTTGGCATCTTTCTTTGCCAATAAGTATTTGATAGCCGAGTGGTCAGTATAGATGATGACTTTTGAGCCAATGAGGTATGACCAAAATTTATCAAATGCAAATACTACTGCGAGCATCTCTTTCTCAGTAGTGGCGTAGTTTAATTGTGCATCCGTCAAAGTTCTGCTTGCATAATAGATAACATGCGGGGTTTTATCTTTTCTTTGCCCTAACACTGCTCCAACGGCATAGTCACTAGCATCGCACATCAGCTCGAATGGCAGATTCCAATCTGGAGCTACGATGATAGGAGCCGTGATGAGTTTCTCCTTAATTATGTTGAAAGCATTCAAGCACTCCTTGGAGAAATCAAAAGTAGTGTTCTTTTCAAGTAGGGAGCAAAGAGGTTTCGTAACTTTGGAAATTTTTTTAATAAACCTCCTGTAAAACCCAGCATGTCCAAGGAAACTCCTTATTCCTTTCACAGTGGTTGGTGGCGGCAATTTTTCAATCACTTGAATTTTTGCCTTATCAACCTCAATACTTGCCAGCGAAATGCGATGGCCAAGAACTATGCCTTCTTGGACCATGAAATGACACTTTTCCCAATTCAGGACCAAATTGGTCTCTTTACATCTTTTCAGCACCTTATCGAGATTTTTCAAGCATCTATCGAATGAGCTCCCAAATACTGAGAAATCATTCATAAAGATCTCGATGCAATGTTCGACCATATCAGAGAAAATCGCCATCATACACCGTTGGAAAGTAGCCGGTGCATTGCAAAGGCCAAAGGGCATTCTTCTATATGCAAAAGTTCCATATGGGCATGTAAATGTAGTCTTTTCTTGATCCTCAGGGGCTATTGGAATTTGGTGATAGCCCGAATACCCATCTAGAAAGCAATAATGTGAATACCCCACCAATCGCTCAACCATCTAATCAATGAAAGGAAGAGGGAAGTGATCCTTTCTGGTCGCAGTGTTGAGTTTGCGGTAATCTATGCACACTCTCCAACCTGTAACAGGTCTGGTAGGTATGAGTTCATTATTTTCATTTTTCACCACCGTGATACCACCTTTCTTTGGTACGACTTGTACAGGGCTTACCCATGGACTATCAGAAATTGGATAGATTATGCCTGCATCAAGCCATTTCACGACTTCCGCTCTCACCACTTCTTTCATATTCGGGTTTAATCGCCTCTGATGCTCAACTGATGGCTTAAAGTCATTCTCCATCAGTATTTTATGCATGCATACAGATGGGCTGATTCCCCGAATATCTGCAATCGTCCATCCTATGGCTTCTTTGTGTTCTCTCAGTACCCGAAGTAATTTCTCTATTTCTACCTCACTCAAGGAATTAGAAATAATAACTGGGAGTGTAGATGATTCTCCCAAATAAGCATATCTCAAGTGAGGAGGAAGAGTTTTTAATTCAAGTGTGGAGGCTTTTTGACAGGATGGAAGCGGTGGTGTAGAAGTCTTTTGTAACTCCTCAAAGTATGGTGCCCGTCGATTGAAGTGGTACTGGGAAGGTACAACACTCAAGTAATGTGCCATCTTTTCAACATCTGGATCCTCGTCTTTGACATGTGCAGAACGTACAAGGCATGTCTCAAGTGGGTCCTCAGAACGCCCGTAAAGAGATTCGGCAATCAGCTGATCAACAGCATCTACCCGAAGACAAGTATTGGGTTCAGAAGGGTACTTGAGAGTTTTCAAAATATTGAAAGTGACTTGTTCATCTTGCACTCTCAAAATGAGTTTTCCTTCTTGTACGTCGATCAATGCCCGACCAGCGGCAAGAAACGGTCATCCCAAAATTATAGGGATATCTTCATCTTCCTCCATGTCTAGAACAATGAAGTCTGCTGGGAAGATGAACTTATCCACTTTGATCAGTACATCCTCAATGATACCCCGAGGATATGTGATAGACCGATCAGCCAATTGTAAAGACACCGTGGTAGGCTTCACTTCCCCTATTCCCAACTTTCTAAAAATGGGAAGTGGCATCAAATTAATGCTCGCTCCGAGATCGCACAGGGCATTACTGATATTAACATCGCCAATGGCGCATGGAATAGTAAAGCTACCTGGATCCTTGACTTTGGGTGGTAACTTGTTCTGAAGGATAGCGCTACATTCTTCTGTTAACATCACCGTCTCATGATCTTCCAATTTCCTTTTGTTCGAAAGGATTTCTTTCATGAACTTGGCATAGCTCGGCATTTGAGCTAGCACGTCAGCGAATGGGATGTTAATGTGTAGCTTCTTAAACACCTCCAAAAACTTACCAAATTGAGCATCCACTTTGTGCTTTTGGAGTCTTTGTGGAAAGGGAATAGGAGGTACATAAGCCTTTACCACCGGTGGAGCCTTCGATGTTGATGGCTCCTGGTCATGCTTCTTGGCTTCCTCAACACTTGCCTGAGGTTCCTGTACTACCTCCTCTTCTTCGATTGGCACCTTATCAATTTGGATTTTTGGGGGTACTACCGTAGGACCAGGCAATTGAAGCCCACTCCTAGTAGTGAT
Organism: Osmanthus fragrans; assembly: GCA_019395295.1. Taxonomy (NCBI): domain Eukaryota; kingdom Viridiplantae; phylum Streptophyta; class Magnoliopsida; order Lamiales; family Oleaceae; genus Osmanthus; species Osmanthus fragrans. The sequence continues at coordinate 18,727,517 of CM033347.1, read as the reverse complement.
TGCCTGTACATTCTCTCTGGGGTTTGTTTCGGTGTTGCTAGGCAACGCCCCTTGTGGCCTTTCAGAGAGAATTTTTGCAATTTGACCCACTTGTCGCTCCAAATTTTTCAAAGAGGCATCATTACGCTCTTGATATTGCAATTGCTGGTTTGCCAATTTGGCAATGGCCTCTTCCCAACCCTCTTTCTTCTCTTGTGGTTTAGGGTTTAACACATTTTGGTTATTCCCATAAGAGAGATTAGGATGATTACGCCATCCAGGGTTATAAGTTTGAGCATATGGATTGTACCCCGGACGTTGAAAATTTTGAGCATATGCCAGCTGTTCGGTGGGTTCAGAACTACCGGCATTTAATGGACAACTTGGAGTTGGATGATTAGCTCCACACAAATCACAAACTGGTGGGGATTGGATCATATGAGCAGAGTGAGCGCCAGATGAGGATGTAGATGTAGAAAGACCTTCTACTCTTCGAGCAAGAGAGTCGATCTTGGATAAAACTAGAGAGTAAGCTTCACTCTCTCGAGCTCCACCAACTCCCCTTTGTACACCTCTGTCCGGCCACATGGCACTCTGCTCGCTCATGACTTCTAATAAATCATATGCTGCTCGCATGCTTCTATTAAGGAGTGACCCATTCGAAGATGAATCCACATTGGAACGGTAAGGTTGAGTCAAACCAAAATAGAAAATTCGGACTTGTTCTCCTAGAGTAATCCCATGATTTGGGCACTTCCTGAGCATATCTTTAAATCTCTCCCACGCCTCGTGAAAAAGTTCTGTGTCATGTTGGTGGAAGGTTGTGATATCGTGTTTGAGCTTAACCACACGAGCGGGTGGGAAAAACTTAGTTGTGAATTTTTGTACCAACTCTACCCAGCTCGTGATATTCCCCGAAGGCAGAGTGTCAAGCCACTCTCTCGCCTTATCTTTCAAAGTGTGTACAAACAACCTCATCCGGATTGCCTCCATATTCACACCCTCATAAGTAAAGTTGCTAACCATTTCCATGAACCGTGCAATGTGATTATGGGGATTTTCATCTAATCTCCCATAGAATGATATGTTGCTGGAGAAAAGATTGATAACATCCGGGCGAAGTTGAAGGTTCGGATGCCCATAGGAAGGGTAAATAATACCACCTAGATTTTCAACCACGGGCCTATTCAAGTAATCCCTGAATAACATGTCTTCCTCATTTATGACGGGATTTTGAACCCTGCTTGGTTATCAAAACCAGGCGGTATACCTTCTCGAGGAGCTTGTCCAGGTTGAATGATAGGGTCAACGTGATCTCCTTGTCGATCCATTTCACGTTGTTGCCTTCTCAATTCGTTTTGTTCCCTTAATCTCCTTCGCAAAGTTACTTCTATCTCAGGATCAAATTCAACTAAATCGAAACTTCGCGAGCGATTCATAAACAATCTAAGATTAAGGAAATTGACAACCCCGACGACAAACTAACAATTGTACTTAACGGAAAAAAAAATAAAAAAAACAACTAACAAAGTTCGATAAAGTGAATTACAAATAAACTAGTAAATTGATAAAAATACTCCCCGACAACGGCGCCAAAAACTTGTTCGCTAAAAATTATACCGCAAGCGCACGGGTCGAGAACAAGTAATATAATGGACTTTTAGAGTCCGGATATCGATCCCTCGAAGAGTGTTGATCTCAATTACAAGTGTACTTGTTATTAAGTTAACGAAATGGACACACAGATTTAAAAACTTGATTTTTAGATTGAAAATAAACAAACGACACGATTTTAATTTAAACGATAAATCGACAATAAAAAAGGTGAAAAGATTTTTTTTGATTTGAAAGATGTTGGAATTTATGATTTTCGCTTAACCGCCGTTTCATTTATATCAAAACAACAACGCAAAGATGCAATCTTACCAAAAATACAAACACAAAGCTAGACCCGATTCTCCAAATTCAGCCAATAACATCTCTCGAGCGAAATTAACCCTAATCGATTAAGCCTATCCACAATATTTCTATGTCAATTAACACTTAACCAATATCATTAAATTATTGTGAGAATACTCCAAGGGTCACCTAAGGTAGATGTATATTTCTATACACCTAAACAAGCATAGTATACTACACAACTTAGGGGATTAATTATTTTGGTCTAGTTAGTGCAACAATTTCTCAATAATTGCCCAAACAACCTAACCACAACATCCAATGATCAAGTAAATGAAGTGTAATACAAAACAATAATCAAAACACCATGCTTTTGATAAAATAAACATCATTCAATCCAAAACAAGATATAAATAAAACTTTGGTTAAGCTATTACATAAATTCCAACACAATGTACTTAGCTCATCATAGATATATGATAACAAAGAGATTTAATTATACAAAACATTGAAAACATGGGAAAATTAATTAAAGGAATACAAATGTGTAGATAAACCCTTCTTTAGCATAGGTTTGCACTCCTCCAATGATTTCCACCAAGTTTCTTGAAGGTATCTCTTTGCTATCTCCAATGTCCTTCCGAAAATGAGCCAAGAATGCAAAATAAATATAAAACTAAGAGAGAAACTAGAGAGAAAATGGAGTTTCTAGCAAAGGAGAGTGATGAAATGAGAGAGCTATCTCTTATATATAGGATAATAAAATAATATAGAAACAATAGATATTTTAGGACATAACAAAAATATCTATTAATAAACAATAGGGAAATAATGCAAGTTGGATCAAAAACAATTTTGGCCGAAAATTAAACCGCCTTCCAACTTTTACTCTATGCGGCCGCATGGTTAAAATCCATGCGGCCGCATGGAAGAACAGGGCAGAGACTTGAAATCTCTGCCCAACCCATGCGGTCGCATGGTTATGAGCTGTGCGGCCGCATGGCTCAAACTAATAAAATATATGCAATTCAATCCTTCCAAAATTGCATGCCAGGTCCCTCATCTTTTGGTCAAGTACAATTTGGTCCTCAAATTTTGAACTTTCTTTCATTTAAGCCCCTACCAAATTGCAGTCAAAGCCTTCATCTTTTGGTCAAGTGCATTTCAGTCCTCAACTTCACATTTTTGTGCAATTGAAGTCCTTTTTCACTCCATTTTGCTTCGTTCTCCGTATTTTGGGGTTTTAGCCTACAAAAGTACAGATTACACAATTATGCATAGAATTTTACTCAATTTTATCAATAATAGTATCAAAAGTGCCTACTAAGTGTGTAAAAACACACTTTATCAATCGACGTTCATCCAAGGAAGGAGCATCTTTGACAATATTTCTATTGCCCAGGAGATGGCGCATAAAATCCTTAAGAAGGTAAGATGTGGAAATATAATGCTGAAATTTGACATGGCCAAAGCATATGATAGGGTGAACTGGAGCTTTCTCCTAGTGACACTACAGAAGTTGGGTTTTTTGGAACATTGGAGAAATCTGGTCTTTAATTGCATTTCCTCTTCATGTTTTTCAATCATGCTTTACGAAAAAACAAGAGAATTCTTTAAGCCATCGAGAGGGCTGTTAAGGAGATCCGTTGTCACCATACTTGTTTATATTGGCACAAGAATTATTGTCCAGAATGATAAACCAAGCCTTTGATAGTAATCAAATTCAACCGTTCCACTCAGGAGGTATGGTGGTAAGTCATTTATTTTATGCAGATGATTTACTTATATTCACCAATGGTAACAAAAAGTCATTTGGTATGCTGCTTGAAATTGTTTAAAAAGTATGAGGCGATGTTTGGCCAACTAGTGAATCCCATGAAATCTTCTATATTCTTCTCTAAGCACACCACTATCATTCGCAAAAGGAATTTGCCGGCCTCTTCGGGATTTAAAGGAGTCTAGCCTTGTACGTATTTGGGAGTACCTCTTTACACTGGAAGAATACTGAAATAGATGTTTGAGCCAATGCTGGTAAAACTCCTGGAGAAAGATTTTCTATCCATGGAATAAGGTGGTCTAGGTATTCGGGATTTTCAAGAAGTGCAACACGCCTTATTCATGAAGTTTGCATGGAAGCTGGTAGTAGGAAATTCCTTTTGGGTTGAATTCTTTAGATCTAAATACATGAAAAATAAACCAGTGGCCTTGCTCAAAATGTCCCCGACACAATCTCGCTTTTGGAAAAGAGTTGTTTCGGCCTTGCCTAATGTGTTACAAAACACTCTTTGTCGTATTTGGGATGGATCATCTAACTTCTGGTATGACAATTGGCTAGGCCCTCAAAGTTTGGTTGAATCTAGACAAGAGGTTAAAGAACCAAACTTACAAATAAAATACCTCCTCACGGCCAACGGAAAATGGAACGGAATCAGGCTAAGAGAGTTAATGGATGAGAACCAAGCATCCTTTATTGAAAGTGTGCATTTAAATCTTCGTGGAGAATGCGACCAATACGTTTGGAAGCCAAGTAAAGATGGCCTATTCTCGACAAAATCTGCTTGGGAGTTGTTTAAAAAAGAAGAAGGTATGGATTGTTCATGGAAATGGTGGTTATGGCACAACAAAGTCCCCAAAAGAATGTTGTTTGTAGCTTGGAGAGCTAAATTAAATTGTCTACCAGTTGACGACGTGGTCCAAGCTACTGGGATACCATTGGTCTCCAAATGCGAATGTTGCGCGCACCCCTCAGTTGAAACTACTGACCATGTGTTGAACAATGGGGAGATGGCCAGAAAAATATGAAACTATTTTGAGCTTCACTTCAACCTATCCTTACCGCACACATCAACTTCGAAAGGCAGAATGAACTTATGGTGGAGAAATGCATCTAGCTCATCACAGGTGGGGATACTTCGGGGCATCACACCAACTATTATCACATGGGCACTATGGAAATCCAGATGTGAGGCGCGGATGGAAGGTTACCCAATCACATGTCAAAAAACCATCTGGCGAATCAAAGAAATGCTATCACAAATTGGAAGCCAGATCACTAAAATCATAGGATTTCAGCTCGCGACATACATTGTTTGAGGGCGTTAAACTTCCCCATTAATGTTGTCAAATAGCCAAATGTACAAAAGATAAACTGGAGAAAACCAGTGGAAAACCAGCTCAAACTAAATGTAGATGGTGCCTCCAAAGGGAAACCTGGTCTTGCTAGAGGTGGAGGGCTATTAGGGACCATTAGGGAACTTGCTTGGCTGCTTCGTACACCATTATTGCGAGTGCACTAACATGATGGTAGAAACTCGAGCTCTCCTAGACGATCTTTCCATGTGTAGGGACCTGAGAATGAAGAACATCATGGTTGAAACAGACTCCAGGGTGCTGGCTAAATGGGTAGATAAAGGTGCCTGCACCTTATGGTGGTTGTGGGATTTCTGGGAAGTTATCATGGACCTGATTCATCAACTTAATGCCCAGGTATATCACGTGTTCAGAGAATGGAACATGGTAGTGGATTTCCTGGCCAAGACAGCGAGTGAAAGATCATCGACTAAGCTCTCTTATGGTGACAAGCCTCCAGCCCTTCTTAGAGGCATTTTGCGCATGGATAGGTGGGGAATGCCTTATCTCAGACAATGAAAATGCCCATTTTCGACTTAGAGAAAATTCAAGGACTAATGTTTGACATTCTTCATTTATTTTTACCACGAATTTCATAATAGTCTGTAACTTTAGTGGAAAAAGCATTCACCTTTTATTGTAAGGGAAGTAGTCTTCCTAATTTACTGCTTTTTCTTTTCGAACATGTAACAACGATTTTCCTCCATCACAGGTGAGGACAATTAATAAACTCTCAGAGGTACCGCCCTCCTTCAACTAAAAAAAAATAAAAAAATGTAACATTTGATAAAACTAATACTATTGATCTAGAGAAATGTATTGTTAACGATGTAGGTTTGGAGATTCATTTTTAAGCAAATGACCATTCAAAATCAAAATAAGAAAGATCCTAAAGATGTTGACAAGCAACATGAGGAAGAAACAACTTGTAACAAGATGAAGAAAAATCTTCCTAAGTACGAGTGATCAATCTCTATCTAAGTAATGGAATCAAACAAAGTACATTATGGACACGCTCAATAAGTTTGAAATGAAAGAGTTAAAATCAATGAAGACTCCAATGAACTCATCAATCAAATTGGACAAAAATGATTAAGGTACTTCCATAGATGTAGCAAAATATCGGTGCATGATCCGATCTCTCCTTTACTTAATTGCAAGTAGACTCGATATTATGTTTAGTGTGTCATTATGTTCTAGATTTCAACATAATACTCAAGAATCACACCTTAGTGCCAAAAACGATTTTTTAGATATCTTAGTGGTACTAAGACATTACGTCTATGGTATTCTAAAGGCACCCAAAAATTGGGATATTGTATTAGAACTTTTGAATATGAAAAATCAATTGGTCGATATTCTCACTAAACCTAACACTTGATATATTTTCACATATTCAAAGATGTTTGAGAATAATCGATGAATTTGAAGTATGTTGTTAAATTGAATTCATACTAAATGTTCTCGTATAATTGATTCTATGTGCATAATTGGTTGAAATTTATATAAATTTTACCCAAATGATTATCCTTTTGTCATTTCATCACTCATGCTTTGATTAGTATTTTACTACAAATGTGATGATTATACTCCTATTTAAACTTGCACACACACACACACACATATATATATATATATATATATATATATATATATATATATATATATATTTGACATCTTGTGCTTAATTTAGGGGTAATATATTATTATTTTCTATGGTTGATTTAAAGTTTTGGTCTTATATGCCATACTTTTCCTCTCATATGTGATACCTTTTTGCTTATGCTAAAAGGTGGAGTTTGAGTAAGATTTGAAAAGTATTGAAAATGGGGAATCATGTATTGTTTCCTATGTTGTTTTTGATCTTAAATGTTATATCTTTTTGCTTATGATAAAAGCGGAAAAATATATGAGATGATATATTTGATGAGAATGTGATAGGATCCGTTTGATGAGAATGTGATAGATGGATATGATCAAAATGCAAGCCTTGATAAACATATGCTTTAAAATGAATCGCTGTTGTTTTGTAAAAGATGTAAAGAATACATGGATCACATGCAAAATTTAAGATATTTATTCCTTATCAATTGTTCAATATTACTTTGCAAATCATCTTGTTTGTCATAATCAAAAAGGAAAAATGGTTAATCTTTGGTTGATTATAACCTTAAAATTTTGATTATAACAAACAAGTTAATCTTGTTTACTAACAAGTTGAATTCAAATTTTTACAAATTTTCAAAGCATACAATGAAAAATTGATCGATTGTTATCAAAATATCAAAAGCTATCATCACAAATTGAACTCATGAAGGAGGTCAAGATCAAAATCACACATTCAAAAACTTAAGAGCCAAACTTCGGAGCAAGATCATAGACTTGATTTTTTAGATAAAGTGTAAAGGTAACAATTTAATATTTGACAATAAATACTTAAGCTCAAAATCCATCTGTACATTAAATACAATTTTGTGCTTTAAAAGTCATTCTATTGGAATGTTTTGATCAATTATGAAAAATGACTTTTAAAATGATATTTGAATATGAAAAATATATTTTATCTTGAAAAGTTAGTTAAAAAGACTTTCCAAAAGTTCTTGCCTTTCAAAACCTTCAAATCAGATCAAATAGGGCTAAAGCGTAAAAAGACAAACTGCCAAGTAGTTGGTCGACCATAAGAGGTGGTGAACCGAAAATTTTCAACGGTAAAAAATTTGACCGTTTTGACATTTGATTTTTACTATACAAATGGCTATATTGTCATTTCGACAAGAGGCCTTCAACCGACCATATCATCCGAACGTACAGATTTTTTTGACGTTTTGAACTCTATAAATATCATTACTCTATTATTCTCCAATAGACTTTCAATAGCATCAAAGTGAGATATATTTTGAGAGATTTCTTTAAATTTACATTTGCATTCATTTCATTTATTTTTCATATAACTTTTTTTTGATTGATTCAACATCTTTAATCATCATCTTCATCAAAATTTTCAATCTCTCTTTTTCATTTAACTTATTTCTACTACTCATAAAAAAGAGATGTATTTTGAAAAAAAAATCTTTAACTTACATTGCATATATTTCTTCTACTTTCTCATATTGAAAATTTTGATCGATTGAAAAAAACTAGTAAAATCATCATATTTATCAAAGTTTCTCATTTCTCTCTTGGTACTTAATTTATCATAATTATTCATTAAAAGAGGGAAATATTTTGAGAAGATTCTTGAAGTTACTTTGCATTTATTTCTTCTACATATTCTTATTGAAAACTTTGATTTATCGAATCAAATTTCTAATTATCATACTCATCGAAGTTTTTCATCTAACACTTGAGTTATCATTTATTACTATTCATTGAAGTGTTAATCTCTCTTAATAATTAATTCATTTGTATCATTTATTAAGAGAGAGTTTTCATTGTAAAATTATTTACTCTAAACTTATGGGTCGTATTGAGGTCCCGTGAAAGCTCAATAGTATAAGAATCAATACTCCTTATTGTAAGTCACCGTGTGGGTCATATTGAGGTCTATAAAGCTCAATAGTGTAGATCATATTGAGGTTCCATAAAACTCAATATTGTATAAGGATCGATACTTATTGTTTGTAAGTCACTGAAAGCATTGCAAATAGTTGAATTGTACCATAAGTCAATTAATATAGTGAAAAGACATTGCTTGTGTCAGAGAGCTCGGTACAATGAATAGTTGCATAGTTTTTAGACAACCAGTCTATACCAAGGATAACATCAAAGTCTTTTATCGTTAATAGAATTAGATCTACCGCTATACCTCTACCATCAATTTCCATCTTAAGATTTCTAGCTATTTGGTCAGCCACAAGTATCTTTCCAGATGGAAGAGAGATTTCTAAGGTATACGGAAGGAATTCACATTCTACTTTAGACTTTGCGACAAATGAAGAAGAAATGAACGAATGTGTAGCTCCAGAATCTATAAGTACAAATGCAGGCATATTAGAAACAGAGATGATACCTGCGAGGACATTAGGGTTTCACTCTGCTTCTTGCCTGGATAAGGAGAAAACTCTTGTTTTTCCTTTCTGGTCATCTCCAGCCTTCTGTGTCTGATTCTGGGGACATTCTTTTGCGAAATGTCCTGATTTTCCACACTTGAAACAAACATTTCTTCCCAATAGACATTATCCTTTGTGAGGTTTATCGCACTTAGGACAACGCTTATCACCACCAACTCCTACTATTTCTGTTTTTCCTTTTTTTGGTGCATTATTTCCCTTTTCCTTTACCGTTATTCTGTTTATCAAAGTTCCACTTCCTCTTATCGGAGAAATTTTGAACTTGGTAGGAGCTTCCAACGTTTTGAGTTCTTTGATAAGAAATAGTCTGGGCTCGTTTCAGGACTTCTCGATAAGTGTTCAGCTCGAGAACTGACACTATGTCACGAATATAAGGTTGAAGCCCACGTTCAAATCTTCTAGCCCGCTTTTCCTCCGTATCCACTAGATGTGGAGCGAACCTTGATAACTCCTCAAATTTGCGTTCATATTCCACGAGGGTTATGGTTCCCTGTTGTAGTCTGAGGAACTCCATCTCCTTTTGATCCTTTACAGCTGTCGGGAGGAATTTTTCTTCTACGAGTTCCTTAAACCTCACCCAAGTTATAGCCTGTTGTTCAGCAGGTGTTAATGACCTGGTAGTCATGTCCCACCAATGGCTAGCTCCCTTCTTTAACATAAACACCGAAAATGTTACCTTTTCAGCATCTTCGCATCTTATAAATTTAAAGATACGTTCTAGTTCTCGTAACCAGTCTTCAACTGCTAAGGGATCTACACTCCCCTCGAGCGATTGAGGGTTCATCTTACGACATTGCTCTATCATTGCAGTTCGATCCCTCGGGTTGGGTACTATTTGAGGTTGAACAGCTTGTTGGTTGGGCTCCTGATGCTCAATTAGTATTTGTTGATTTAGTGTTTGTTGCCTAGTCAAAGGCGGTGCCTACTGTTACTGTCCCAGCTCTCGCATTGCGGCAAACAGTTCTCGTGCAAAGTTTGCTACATTAACTTCGCCACCACTAGAACTGGCATTAGCATTGCTGCTGCCTAAGTTCATATTGGAATTTAGTGCACTGCCATGGTTGCGCTTCGGAGGCATTTCCTTTGAATGAAAAATATTCATCCAGTTAGAATTTCTTCAGAACGTAATACTAACTTAAAGAAATCTAAGGCCAAAACAACTTTCCTTCATATATATACATTACCATTTTTTTTACAACAAAAGTCATATTGCGGTACGGTACATACATTCAAAAGTAGATGTATGTATTACATCCTATTCTATTCCAAAAACAAAGATAGCTAGATAAGATGGTGTCTAATCTTCCATTTCTTCTGGGTCCTCATCGGGATCTTCATCTGGGTCTTCCTCTGGTTCTTCGTCTAGTTCTTCCTCTGGCTCTTCCTCTAACGTGCTTTGTTTTGAACTATCTGGTAATGGTACAGGAAAACTTTCCTCTAGAACTCTCGAAAAGCACTTAGCCAATGGTCCCTTATCTAGCCTAGAATTTGTAGCTCGTAAACTAGTATTCATGGATAAGGTTATAGTCTTCTTAAAGTTTCGCTGTAAATCGCGGCTAGTTTTTCATAACTTCCTCAAAGTAAGTATGTAAGGTCCTCATATGAAAGGTCATCATCAGACCACAACACAATCTCATTTATGACTGAAGCCCAAGGTTCTGGAACAGTTTCATATAACCTCCGTATCTTCACCTTATCATTTAAGCTATAGTGTATCTCCCATAACATCTCAATAATGCAATCTAGCAGATCAAGATGTTGTACGAGGCTATGGAGCGGATGCATACGATAATTATAGTAAAATACGAATAGTATATCCCGCTTCTTCGCAAAACCACAAGCTTCTGTCCTTGTGGGGGTTCTCACTATTCGTGCCATAACTAGGACAAAAATTTGATTAGGTTACTCTACAAGGCTCTAATAAATAATTACATATAAATGTTAATGACTTCATAATCTCAAACATGACTTGATTCAAAATATTCATATATCCAACAATATATATAGTAGTCCATTACATAAGAAAACTCATAAACTTTGAAAAAGATTTTTACCTTGATAGTCGGTTGAAAGTCAGTTACTAGCTTGCTCAATGATGAAGGACAATAATTTTCTTTAAAAAAAAGTCTACAGAAAAGTAAATCTGCTCTGATACCACACTGTGACACCCCAAACTTAAGCTTCGAGAGTCACGTACTAATCATAATAGCTTCTGCCTTTGGTACATGTAAATACTCTTAAAACAGAAGTATTACATGTTAGAAACTTAGTTTCAATTTGTTAAAATATTTCTCATAAAATATAATGGCCAGTAGAAGTGCATGCCGACATGAAATTTTTATTTTACAAAAGGGAACTCGGTGTAGCCACGGTTGGTTGGGGCAGTAGGTTCAAGCTATTTTTATAAAATACTACCCAACTCCGTTTTCTATGAAATTTGCGGCATTAGAAAGATAATTTTAAGTAGTTTTCTAGGTTAAAATATGAGAATTTTCCGAGATCATATAATATGGACGTTTTACTGAAAATAGTGTAGTGTTGCACAGAAAATCCAGATTGACCCTTCAAAATTTAAAAATTCATATCTAAGGCCACAGACATCCAAATTGAGTAATTCTTGGCCTATATTTAGACAACTAGAAGAGGAATTCAAAAGTATTTTTAGAGTCTCAAATGGACGTCTATAGTGTTGGAAATAATATTTTGAAATTGACCTAGAAACTGCCCGGATTCTGCTTCTTTTGGTCATTCAGGAAAAATGGTCTATAAATATGTCTCTTAACATAACATGGAAGACATAACTACTTAATTTACTTTTGTACCATATTACATCATGTCTTATACAAGTTTTTATACAATACCATAGGAAAAACATATATGAAGCAGTCGAACAAAACATGCAAAAACAAAACTTCGATGCAAATTAACTTTGTCCTTAACCCATCATCGATTATGCCGACTGACTTCCACCAACTTCACATCTTATGGATCTGAAAATTTAGTATATAATATTATGAGTATAAAGAATACTCAGTTTGATACCATGTTTGGATTTAACATGTTAATACTACGCAAAAGAAAGCATTCAAACACATACTTGCACATTCCGGCTTACCGGTGCCCTTCGGACTTGTCCTAAGGCATAGATATCTAACTTTGTGGACTTGTCCTGGACATCTTTCATATTATGATTTTCATGCATAGCTTAAGCATAAATATTACCATGAAATCCTACCACTTAAGCAAGGAACTTAATCTTACAATAATACTAGAAGAAACTTCGGTTGATAGATGAATTGAGGGTGCTAGACTTTGCTTCCCATTTTCTTCCTTTCCTTTCCCCTTTACTTTATTTTTTTTTCCTTCCTGCACGTTTTTTTTCTCTCTATCTCACCATAGAACTCTGATTTTGAAATGGATATAAATGGCAGCAATATTTCTTATTTATAGGTAAGGGGACTTAATGGTTAAGTAAAGGTGACTAACAAATTGTGCCACCATGTGTGTATGCAAAAATCCTCCTTTCATGGCATCATTCCAACTCCAACTTGGTTTAGATTAGTCATTAGTCTTGCATGTCCAGCAATAACCACCTCATGCTTGATTAAAGAATGGTAAACATCTTATGCATTAATCTCCTACAAAGGTGGTACTCCCCCCCCATTTTCGGTCAAGAGAAATACATGTAGGAAAATAGGTGTAAAATTTTATAACCACTAATTAACTAATCTTGGTAAACTTTTAGAAAATTGACCAATGCAAAATTGGCAACTATTAATAATCTTGACCATACTAAAATTTGAAAGGTTAAATTGCTGTCTTACAAAAAAATTTAAACGAGTAAAGTGAATGAGCATAAAATTTCGGAGTATCACAACCGACCTCTTAATCACGCAATAATTGAACCTCACCCGGATTGTGAACGACACAAGATGTTAATCTTGATAAGTTCGTTGAACGCCACAAGAATTGAAATTCTTGATAAGTTCGGGCTGTTCCATCAAGAACAAAGGAGAATAATCTTTCAATTCAATTCATATCAAAAGTCTTTTAATACAATGAAGAATATAAATCATATTTATACTAAACCTTAGGAAATAAATTTAAAAGGGAATAAAACTCCTAAAATATAGAAAGTTTCCAAAAATAAGAATTATAGTCAAAATAAACATTCTCACGCAAAAAAAGGAAATATTCTCCCAGAATTAGTGCTATTTCGGATCATATCATCCCCTCTCTTTTCAAAATGATTCTACCTCAAATCTATACCTTGAATGCTCAAATTATAGCCCTTGTTTCCAATCATGTCAAGAACGTGAAATGATCCATCTCATCTAGGATGTAGTTTGGACGTCTTTTGAATTCGGACCGCCTCTTTTGTATGAACACCCAATAACCATCACATAGATCAAAGTGTGCTCATCCCAATGACTTTATTCTACAAGTTTGAGATGCTCCAAGAACTGAGTAATTGTTCTTCTTTCTTGTCTTACCATGTCTAGGTGATTGTAGCAATGACACCGCAAATGGACTCATGTCTTCCATCATGTCACCTTGGTATTTCAATCCACTGCATATGAAGTCCTTCCATGGTAGCTTCTTTACCTCTTCAACGATCACAAAGTATACCTCTGATATTAAAGAATTTTTCAAACTAAGGTAGGGCTGATTAGTTTCTTCCACAAGTTGTTGTTCAATAGGCTTGTTTTCATGGACCAAGTGTTTAGAATCTTGCAATACAGAAATAGCAAAACTAGGGAGGGGATTGTTAGTTCTCACTAATGCCCCCTCAACTAAACTCTCATTTTCGTACAAGCTCACTTCTGACTTTTCTTCTCTCTGAAGACTCACTTTCTTTTTCCTCTCGTGGCTCCTCATTTTTTTTTCATTTGCCACATCTCCACTCTCATTTTCCTTTTCACTATTTTGTGGCTCTACTATTTTTTCATCATACTTAGCCATCTCACTATTTCTCTCTTTTTCCTCCCTTGTTCATTGGTATGATCAACTTGAGAATTAATTATGTCGCAAATCTTTGAAAATTCTAGTTTATAATATAAACTAGTCAGCTTACTACTAACATGCTTTACAACTTGTATTTTACCCGTATTGAATTCTCAACTTTACAACACTTACTAGGATTCTTTCGAAACCCCCTTTCATGCATATCTCTCCTATACCTATAATAGTGATTAGGTGCATACCGTTTCCTCATAATATTCCTCAACTCACCCCAAAATTCAATAGGTCTCTCATAATTTCTCCGCCTAAATGTTGTCAACTGATCCCACCAAGTTATAGCATAATCTACAAATTGAGTTACAACTAACTTTACCTTTCTGTCCTCAGAGTAGTTATAGCCATCAATATGAGCTCCAATTTTTCTTCCCACGCCAAGTATGCCTCCGAATCACTCCTTCCTTTGAATGAAGGAATTGTTGTCTTGCTATTGCACATACTCCTATCATCACCTTCTCCACCAAGATTTTTACCTTGTCTCCTTGGATTGGGTACTTCTACACTTTGCCACCTATGAAGATTAGCAACATTTGTGTCCTGCCTGTACAATCTGTATCTCATATCCTCAAACAAACGGTCAAACTGCCGTAACACATCATTCGACATCCTAACTTCTAGAATTTTTTCTGACTCACTTTTATCCTCTCGTGTATCACTCAATTTCTTGTGGAATTCAAATTGAATGTGAGTGAGATTTGTAATAAAGAAGACTCCAGAAATAAGTAAAATGATTGGATGAAATTTTGAATGAAAATTCTTTTTAATACAAGAAAGTGGTTCTTGACTGTTTGGATTGGAGCAGACAAATAAATTAGACCTATGATAGATTGTAGGATACTAGCAATTCTAAAAATAAATCAAATAAATTTTTTTTGGTATGAATAGTAATTTTTTTTTTTTTTAATTTCAGATTTTTTTACTTCGAAAATTGACTACGAAATCAACAAAACAAATGGAAGTAGATTTGGATATTAGATTAGCCAAAAAACAAACTTTTAAATTTTTTTTTGAATTGAAGACTCAAAAAAATATTACTAACTCGAAGAACACAAAAGAAGAACAAAAACAAAAGACTCAAAGCAAAAGAAAGATAAAGGGATATGACCTTGATTTTGGAGCCTAAACCCTGATACCAAATGATTAGAACCACGTAGCAACGAACACTACATAACCCTGCAAAATTTGACACGGAACCCGAGAATGCCAATAAGTCAAGGTTTTGGATTTAATCCAAAAATAACGAACCAAACAACCAATAAACAAGAATTTACCGACCTCTTGATCACACAATAATTGAACCTCACACGGATTGTGAATGCCACAAGATGTTAATCTTGATAAGTTCATTGAACGCCACAAGAATTGAAATCCTTGATAAGTTCGGGTTGTTCCATCAAGAATAAAGGAGAATAATCTCTCAATTCAATTCATATCAAAAGTCTTGTAATACAATGAAGAATATAAATCATATTTATACTAAATCCTAGGAACTAATTTAAAATGGTATAAAACTCCTAAAATATAGAAAGTTTCAAAAAAATAAGAATTATAGTCAAAATAGACTTCCTCGCGCAAAAAAAAAAAAAAAAAAAAAAGAAGAAAATATTCTACTAGAATTAGTGCTATTTTGGATTATATCACTAGGATCAGCCCATTTTGCGCTTGAGCCTGTTACCTATCCAAATTTGTTTGAGCGAAATGAGCGGTTAAAAGTCGACCCTTCGATTTTGATGCCTCTAGAGTAACTATAAATATTACCAGCTTACTAGCCACAAGGCAAAGTTTGCCTGCTAAAGGTTCAATGTTTGCTAACTTTTTAGCTAAAGAGCCAATCATGTCAGCCTTGCTAGAAGGCAAATCTTGCTAGCTTACGATCTAGGGGAAAAATCTTGTCAGCTCCGCTAGTGTTAGGATCGATTAAAAGGCCAACTATGTAGCACATTTTAGTTGACAATAAGGATGTCACATACCCTCATAGGTCCCAGTCAGATAGTGGTTACAAGATTGCCAGAGGGAAAATCTTGGGAGCCTCGCTAGTATTAGAATTGATTGAAGGAATTATCTACTTGTACATAATTTCTTGCCTACTTTGTTGACAGATACTGTCTTGAAAGAATGTGATTGGTTGCCAAAACTGTTCTTTCTGGGTAGAAACCCAGGGATGGATCCAGGAAATTTTTTAACACAAGCTAATATGAAAAAAAATTACCCAAAAAATATACTTTTTTATTAGTATTTGGGCTGGAGGGACGGTCTGTAAGCCCAGCCCAACCCTAAATCCGTCCATGTAGAAACCAATAACAGAATGCCATGTAACATTTTGTCAAAATATATGTATAGATTTTCTGTACACATAGAAAGCCTCTTGATTGAAAACCCAGCTAAACAGCCCATTGTAGTTACAAGAAGATAAGGTGCCCACATATCTTTACAGGTCAGAGAAAGGTTACGATAATTGAAATCACCAATGATAATTATGACCACTTTGTTCTTTAAATCTTTTTGTGTGCTTATTTGTTGCATGAAAATTTGATCTAAAATTGAAGAAGTCTTAATAGCAGAAAACTCTCTACCTATTAGACGTTGTGCATAAAATCCCATACTTATTAGAAATAACGGAAAAGGTCCCTATTTGAAACCTTTATGGTGGAATACAAACTTTTAGGTGGAAAAAATTCCTACCATCCAATTCTGTTAGTTTAATCGTTAAAAGCAGTATAAATTGTCAAATTTAAAAATTAAATTGCAGTTTCATTCCCAAGCCTTTTTTTTCCACAAATTATACTCAGATTTTTATATTTTATCACACATGATTCCAAACCTTTAAAACTTTATTTTTCTTGCCACCCCGCATCACTCCATCTTCTTCCCCCATCTATTTCATCATTCTGAAATATTAGCTGTTAATTGGGCCGACGCTCTTTGATGGAGCATCTACATCATTCATGGTGATAATGAATTACACAATTTTCTCTTCCTATAGTTAACTTGGTATTCGAGATAAGTGAAAAAAAATCACCAAATCAAAACTCTCAAACCTTAGTAAAACCCTCGACATTTAGCAGCAACCCAAGCAATTTCATTGTGCTCCTCACTCTAGCTACCTTTGTGAACTCAAATCTACGTTGAACTAGCCATTGTGAAGCTCTGGCAAGTTGCTTTCTGCTCCAGTGAACCTTTGGCATGGTCTCCTAGCTTTGACAAACCATTATTAGATCAAAGGTTAGTCAATTGAGGGCTTGATATGAGCCAAGATAGGCCCCAGGCGATCAAAAGTGTCATGTTCATTGAGAAGAAGTTGAGGGTTCGTTCGAAAATGTTTATGGCTGATAACGTGGTTAATGACGTCGCGCAAAGTCATACAAATGCATGTTCGAGAAAGAGGACACATGAGGTTGAAGACAACATGTCAATGAACAAGTTTCATGTTGGGGACGAGGCCGGGAACCAGTTGGATCAACATGATACAAGCGACCCAAGAAAGAGGCCAGCCGGAACCCTAAGCGACCGCTTAGAATAAATGTTCAAGCGGTTGCCCAGCAAATACCGAAGCTACATGGAGGCGAGAAGGGTCTTCTAAGCTTGGCTTCAAACAATCGAACTTATCAAATATGTTGAATATTTGTGTGTTCAAATAACGGTACGAGAGTTCTTCATCTATGTAATCAAGGGGTTCGCGCATCTTGCTCTCGTTGGGTTTTTTGGTTCACTTTGTTAGGTTTAAGTCCAACCCGAGTTTTATTGGTGTTCTTGGGTTCCGCATCAATCTCCTTGTGGGTTTCGTAGTCATCGTTGCTACGGGGTTCGCATCAGGGCCCTTCTCTTGGTTGGAGATTTTTCTTGTGCTGTCGGTGTTTTTTGGTGGCTGGTGGTGGTGTTTTCTTATGGTGAGTTGGTGGTGCTATTTCCTTGAGACGGGTTTAAAATTGTTAAAATTTGGGCTGTTATGTGGTTTTAGATGACAATCAAACCCTAGATAAAAATGGGCAACAACAAGATCTGGTTCATATCAAACAATGATGGTTTTGGTTGGGCTGGGTCCAATCAAACCAACATAATTTCTTTTTGGTACCTTTTACAGGTGACGATCGAAGATGATGATAGTGTTGGTTGGGCCAAGTTGATTTGGTTGCATCGGTGTTGCAAGGGACTTCACGAGCTTTGGGAAGGCACTTTCATCGGACAAATAGTGGAGCCAAGAAGAGCGCCATTGATTCCAAGAATGGAGGTTGTGAAAAAGATGAAGAGGGGTGAGAGGATGGCAAAATATAAACTACTGGAAAATGGCCATTCATTTAAAAAAAACATTAATCCAAAAAACATATGACTAATATAAACTACTGGAAAATGGCCATTCATTTAAAAAACATTCATCCAAAAAACATTCATCCTTAAAACATTCATTCCAAAACATTCCTTTCAACATTTCACTGTCAACATCCAATAAAATACTGGAATATAACTTTCATTCAAGAAATATTCATCCATGTTGGCTAAACTACAATTGAAAAACATTTCTAAGCCACTCTGATGCATAAACTATAGCTAAAAACATTCAAAAACCAGTTCATTGTCCAAATCATCATCCGACTTATTTAACTGACACTCAAGAGGCACCATATCTCCACCCTCATTTTTCGTCACTGGAAAGCAAAAAACTAGTTTGCTATATACACATTCATTATGATTATAAAGATTAACTCCTACTTGAAAACATAAAATCTAATTATAGAGAAGTATGATTAGGCTTCATAATATCTGTAGAAACCCGAAAATTTAATTATAGTAGGCTTATTATATTTTCTACGAATAGTTTAGGCCCAGCCCACATAATGAAAGGAAGCCCAATAAATGTTCCAATATGTTTACAAGTCATGAATGTTCAAATTTGCATTTATTTGACAAATACCGTTTTTGGCACTAAGACATGAATATTCGGTGGCTAAAGTGTATTCAGATTTTTTTAGTCTCATTTGAGACCCATTTTAGACATAGGAAACATTCGATTTGGAAAATGTTATCTGAATGAAAGTTGTAATGTTTGAGTTAGCTTTCCAACACACTTTGAATCACCTCAATCAAATATCGAGAGAAAAAGTTATAATAGAAATACTGTAGGCTGTGCAGTGTCAACGGACTACCGGACGACCGGATAAACTAACCGGTTGACCGGATGCGCCGAAACCTACGATGTTTGAGAAATAAATGGCCACCCTATTTATTTCAAAAATTTATTTCAAAATCTTTCATCCTCCCCCAAACTTCACCTATAAATAGACTTCATTTCACTCTCATTTTCCTCACACTAAAAGCAAAAGCTTTTATATACAAAAGAGAGAGTTTTCAAGAGAGAAAAGAAGGGGGAGAAAATTTAGTGTTTTTCCTAGAAGTTTTGGGTGCTATCAAGAGGTGTTTTCAAGCATCAATCCTCAAGGGTTTTCAAACATCCAAGGATTACATTTTCCAACGTCCAAACATCCAAGGATTACATTTTCCAACGTCCAAGCTTCATCAAAGTCATCAAAGTTTCGTTTCGAAGTTTTTTTTCAAAACATCAAGTTCTTTTCAAAGTATCAAATCAAGGTAGCTGGAGGTGTAAAAGTGTTATTATCGTGTTCAAAGTATAGTTTTCATATGTTTTTCAAATGAATGCTATGGTACCTCCGGGTACGGTGTTTCGGCACCCTCAACAGTAAATGCTATGGTACCTTCGGGTACGGTGTTGCGGCACCTCTCTACAGTTGAATGATCATTCTCGCTATAGTTGATTGATCATTTTCCGGCTTGAGGCGTCATGTTAAGTCATGATTGAGGATTTTGCCAGAAATCCTTCTACGCGACAGTTTTTAAATGCAAATGCTATAGTTTGAAAATATATATTTTGATAACGATGCACCTATGATATCTATTGAGTTTCAAACTCATGGGTTTAATCCCTTCTACAGGTTAATGTGATGATGCGTGGGACGTGGATTACGATTGAGGATGATGCTAAATGCTATGCGAAGCCGGTGATTTTTACGTGTTTTATGATTTTCTTTAAATAAAGTTCAGTTGAATTTTTTAAATTAAGGTTCAGTTTTTTTCCAATGTGTATGGAATTATTTCTACAAAACGTTTATGTTAAAGACAGTCGAAATTAGGACTCATGTTTTTTTGAAATAAATTGAGATGTTTTAAATTCATGAATTTCATATTAAGTTTTCTCTTAATAGTACATACAAAGTACATATATGCACTAAGGCGACGACTATAGATAAGTAGCAATGCGATCCATACTGGTTGGGGCGTTACAACATGATATCACAGCAAAGGTTTAGTCGATTATGAAGACTCGACGTTTTAAAAAAAAA
This sequence comes from Osmanthus fragrans, assembly GCA_019395295.1. Classification (NCBI taxonomy): domain Eukaryota; kingdom Viridiplantae; phylum Streptophyta; class Magnoliopsida; order Lamiales; family Oleaceae; genus Osmanthus; species Osmanthus fragrans. Next base: position 18,707,068 of record CM033347.1, on the reverse strand, counting down.
ATTGCATATGAAAATCTAAATATATGAAAGAAAGTTAAAATGAGACGACTTTTCAAGTACATGATTTAAAAGACATGTATTGGACTTGGGCTAGAATGTAAAGTTTTGGGCAAAAGACTTTTGTGATATGATGCATAATTGGACATTTATGTAACGGAGATGGTTAGAACTTACCAAACTGCTAGGAAGACTACGGCTGGCGGAATGGCGAGGGCTTATAGAGCAAAGTTGAACCGTAGAATTGCAATCCATTCCTATGAAAACTATGTAACTGATCCGACCCAACCGCTTAGCGATCATGTGCATGACATCTATGAGAAATGCATGACGGCGGTTAATGCCGGTATGGAGATCACTTATATTGAAGCCATAACTAACGTCATACACTCCCTCCCGCCTCAATGGGGAGATATGGGAGTTACGATTAGAGATGAAATGTTAGAAGGCAATCCAAACATGTTCGAGTTTGAGAGATATTGCCATGCCCTGATAGATTTATGGGATGATGTAATCCATGAGAAGCTCGAGGAAGACCTATGGTTGAGGAAGAAGATCCTGAAGAGGAACCCAAGGAGGAGCAGGAGCTTGAACCAGAAGTACAAGTGGTGATAGATATAGAGTCCGGGCTTGAAGCGGAAGATTCTTTCGAAGATGAAACTCCACCAAGGAAGCTTCGTAAAACTCATAGGGATTAGAGATCTAGATATTCCCATTTCCTTATGATGTCTTCTTTCATGCTAAGTTTATCAAACTATTATGTATCCTGATTTCAAGAAGTATGAGAAATAAAGATCTTATCTTCCTTCCTTACAAAAAAAAAGAACTTAATACGAAACCTTACATCTTATCCGTAGGAAAATGTCGCGAGCCAACCAGAACAACCTGATAAGAGATCTGCTCCAAGTAGTCCAAGACCTAGGCAGACAGAACCCGAACCAAGCTCAACCCCTACCATCAGCTCCTAATGCTCTTCCAATCCATGCTTCAGTGGTCGAGTAATTTCGAAGGCACAAACCCCCTACTTTCAATGGAACAACTGATCCGCTTGTAGCCGAGGAGTGGCTTCGCAAGTTGGAGAGAATATTCCGATTGATAGGGTGCACGGACACTCAAAAAGTCCAGTGTGCTGAGTTTATGTTCTCCGGTGATGCAAGTCACTGGTGGGAATTAATGTCTCGAAATAGGACTCCGGAGCAACAATTGACACTAACATGGGAACAGTTCAAGGAGGAAGTGATGGATAAGTACTTTCCCCAATCTCTAAGGGATTTCAAATAGGGCGAATTTCTTCAACTCAAACAGGGAACCATGACCCTGACGAAGTGTTCGCTGAAAAATGTACTGCAAGCGCACGGATCGTGAACAAGTAATATAGTGGACCTTTTAAGTCCGAATATCGATCCTACGAGGAATGTTACTTTGAAATTACGTACTCTAATCGATTTTAGTTCTAACAACGACACAGACAAACACACATTAAAAGATTAGACTTTAGAAAATTAACTAAAAATCTATAAAATACAAAAACATGCAAATATTGGTATTTTTGGTAGAAAAACGTGTGGTTGGAATTTATGATTTCGCTTAACCTTTATTTCATTAATATCAATTCAATAACGTACATGCAAATTACCAAAATAAATAGTTAGACCCGATTTTCCATTTTAAAATTAATATCCTCTTTCGAGCGATATTAACCCTAATTGATTAAATTATACCACATATTTCTATGTCGATACAAAATTAACCAATTGCATTAAATTACTGTGAAAATACTCAACGGGTCACATAGGGTAGATGTCTATTTCTAGATCATCTAAACGCGTATAGTCGGAACCATAAAAACCTATGGTATCAATTATTTCGGCCTAATCAGTACAGCTATTTAATTGTCAGATAAATAATTGTACAAATTAACGAACTACAACATTTAATTATCAGATAAATATTATAATTTCAACCTAATAATCAATACACTACTATTTTGATAACAAATTCATTTTAACAACATATATCAATATTAATGAAATTAGATTAAGTTACTACATCATAAATTCCAACACAAAATATTTAGCTCATTTTATAGATATGATAAAAAGGAGATTGTTTAATACAATACATTACAAATATGACAAAAATAAATGAGAAAAATCAAAGTTATAGAATAAACCCTAGTTGAAGCTTGAAGTTGATTTTCCCAAAACCTTGCCAAATCTTTTGTATCTCCTTTGTGCTCTTCAATTCATCTCCAAAAACCACCAAGATTTTACAAAATAAAATAGAATGAAAATAAAATGCAAAGGAAAAAAATAAAAAGAAAGAGAAAGCTCCTGGATGTCCCAAGCCTTTTAATATATATAGGATAGATATTTTTTTGTTGCTTAGTTAGGAAGTTTTCCAAAAATATCTAGGGAAAATTGCACCTTTAGTCCCCCAAGTTTTGGAAATTGAGCAAAAAGGTCCCCAACCCATTTTTTAATTAAAGCTGTCGGTCAGCCCAAGAAAATAAACTTTGCTATTTGCAGCCTTGGTCCCTTAAATAATTGCACGTCAGGTCCCTCAACTTTGAACTTGTACGATTTGGTCCTCATATTTTGATTTTCATTTCATTTAGACCCTTCCAAAGTTGCAGTCAAAGCTGTCCATCTTTTGGTCAAGTGCATTTCAGTCCTCAACTTCACATTTTTGTGCAATTGAAGTCATTTTTCACTTGTTTTGCCTCCGTTTCATTCCAATTCAGGGTTTTGGCCTATAAATACAAAAATTATACAATTATGGGTAGAAATATACTCAAATTTATCAACAATTAAATCCCAAAAAGTGTCTAATAAGTGTGCAAAAGCTCACTTTGAGTATGAACGGAAGTTTGACCAACTCTCAAGGTATGCTGCACATTTGGTAGACACTGAGGCCAAGAAAATACGAAGGTTCGAGCAATGGCTGAACTCAGACATGAGTATGATTCTCATGTCCCATAATTTCACGACATACCGTAAGATGCTGGAACGAGCTCAGGCCATTTGGTATCAAAAGGTTAATGTGGAGAAGTCAGGCTAGTTGGACAACCGGCAAGATAAGGGACAGTTCGAGAAGAGAAAATGGAATGGCCAGGACAAAGGGAAAGGCAAGTGGCAGAGTAAGAAAACCAATGTTGGATCTGATGTTAGTAAGGCTTTGGTTACCACTATAGCACCATGTGCTAAGTGTGGAAAGTCTCATCGTGACGAATGCTTGTTTAGGCGAATACATGCTTTAGGTGCGGAAAGTTAGGACATATGGCTAGGGAATGTCTCGCATTTACCCAGAAGAAGGATGAAGACAAGGATCCAAACAAGAAGGGAAAATCAAGAGTTTTAACACTGACTCAGAAGGATGTTGATGAGAACGCAAACGTGATAGCAGGTATTCTACTAATATTTAGTATCTCTGCTTACGTACTGTTTGATTCAGGAGCTACACATTCTTTCATATCAACTACATTCGTTACCAAGACTAGTATTACTTGTGATAGGCCAAAAAGTATACTAGAAGTTAGTATTCCCTCAGGTGAATCATTGAGCACTGATAGATTAGCCAAGTCGATGAGTCTTGAAATTGAAGGAAGAATCTTGAAAGTTGATTTGTATGCAATAGAAATGAATGACTTTGATGTGATATTAGGCATGAATTGGTTAGGAAGTAATCATGCAACTATTTGTTGTAGAGAAAGGGAAGTGTCTTTTCGAAAACCGGGAGAAGAACAATTTTCTTTACTTGGAAGAAAGACCAAACCCCATCTCCGACTAGTATTAGCTTTACAATCCAAGAAGATGCTAATGAAGGAAACATGTCAAGGTTTTCTAGTTAATATCTTAGGAGAGAAACAAGAAAAGTTAAGGATTGAGGATGTACCGGTGGTACGAGGATTTAAAGATGTGTTTCCAGAAGATCTACTTGGTACTCCACCAGATAGACAAGTGGAATTCACGATAGACCTGGTTCCTGGAGTGGCACCAGTATCTAAGGCCCCATACAGGAAGGCTTCCAAGGAACTTCAAGAGTTGAAAATCCAGTTACAAGAACTATTGGATATTGGATTTATACGACCAAGTGTATCGACATGGGGTGCACCCAGTATTGTTCGTAAAGAAGAAGGATTGAAGCATGAGGATGTGTATTTATTATCGGGAGTTGAACCGTTTGACCATAAAGATTAGGTATCCTCTTCCGAGAATCGAAGATTTGTTTGACCAAATGAAGGGAGCGAAAGTATTTTCCAAGATCGATTTACGATCTGGATACCATCAATTGAAAGTTAAGGAATGTGATATAACCAAGACGGCTTTCAGAACTCGATATGGACATTACGAGTTCACGGTGATGCGGATTGACTAATGCACCAGTAGTATTCATGGATCTAATGAATCGTGTGTTCCACCAATACTTAGATCAATTTTTCATAGTCTTTATCGACGACATTTTGATATACTCCAGGAGTAGGGAGCAACACGAAGAATATCTTGGAGTTGCGTTAGAGATACTACGCAAAGAGAAATTATATGCCAAATTCAAGAAGTGTGAATTTTGGCTTGAGCGAGTTGGATTTCTCGGTCATGTTGTTACTGGCCAAGGGATTGAAGTAGATCCAATAAAAGTGGAGGCGATAATAAACTGGAAGGCACCGACTAATGCTGGTGAAGTCCGAAGTTTTCTGGGATTGGCCGGTTATTATCGAAGATTTATAGAGGGATTTTCCAAAATAGATAGACCAATGACACTGTTGACAAGGAAAGAAATACAGTTTCAATGGACGGATAAGTGTGAGCAAAGTTTTCAAGAACTAAAGCAAAGATTGGTTTCAGCACCTGTAGTAGCCATACCTGAAGGATCGGAAGGGTATGTCATATATAGTGATGCATCCAAACAAGGTTTAGGATGTGTATTGATGCAGCATGGAAAGGTGATTGCCTATGTATCAAGGCAATTGAAGAAACATGAACAAAACTACCCAACGCATGACCTAGAATTTGCGGCGGTAGTACATGCCTTGAAGATATGGCGACATTACTTGTACAGAGGAAAGTGTGACATTTACACAGACCATAAGAGTCTCAAATATTTCTTCACATAGAAGGAATTGAATATGAGACAGAGGCGATGGTTGGAATTAGTAAATGATTACGATTGTACCATTCATTACCATCCCGGCAAGGCCAATGTGGTGGCTGATGCCCTAAGAAGAAAGTAAATGGGACAATTGACGTCATTACCTACTTCTCAGACGGAATTGATTAAAGACTTGGGAAATCTAAGGATCGAAATGATTACCCCGCCAGAGCAAGCTAATGCTCGGTTAGCAACCTTAATAATTCGACCTACTCTTAGAAGTCGGGTTATTGAAGCACAGGAAAAGGACCCATTCTTGCAAAAGATCAAGAATGAAGTTGGTACCGATAAAAGGAAGGACTTTGGAATAGCTGAAGATCAGGCACTAATGTTTAAATGAAGGATTTGTGTGCCTAAGGATGAGAATCTAAGAAATGAAATACTGGAAGAAGCTCATTCCACCCCATACACCGCACATCCCGGTGGTACGAAAATGTATCGAGATCTTCGAGATACATTTTGGTGGAGAAATATGAAAAGAAGTATAGGATTATTTGTGGCAAAATGCACATTTGTCAACAAGTGAAAACCGAACATCAAAGACTACCAGGATTTTTAAATTCGCTAGATATACCTGAATGGAAATGGGAGAATATTGCGATGGACTTTGTGGTAGGATTTTTGAAGTCGGCAAGATGACACAATGCCATATGGGTAATAGTGGATCGATTGACTAAGTCAGCTCATTTTCTTCCGGTGAAAATAACTTTCAGTCTGGACCAGTTGGCACAACTGTATATAAGAGAGATTGTGAGATTGCATGGTGTCCCAGTATCCATTGTATCAGATAGAGATCCAAGATTTACACCGAAATTTTGGAAAAGCTCAAAAGAAGCTATGGTAACAAAATTGAATTTTAGTACAGCATACCACCCTTAATCCGATGGTCAATCTGAAAGGACCATTCAAAATTTGGAAGATATGTTAAGGGCATGTGTTTTGGACCTGGGAGGAAGCTAGGAATTGTATCTACCTTTAGTAGAATTTGCGTATAATAACAGTTTCCAGGCAACTATTGGAATGGCACCGTATGAAGCCCTCTACGGTAGAAGATGCAGATCCCCCTGTTCATTGGGATGAAGTCGGGGAGAAGAGACTCTTAGGACCAGAGATCATTGAAAGGACGGTCGAAGCAATTGATAAGATCCGTACTAGGATAAATGTAGCACAGGATAGACAGAAAAGCTATGCCGATATAAGAAGAAGGGATCTAGAGTTCCAAATTGGAGATAAAGTTTTCCTAAAAGTAGCACCAATGAAAGGTGTACTTAGATTTGACAAGAAAGGTAAGCTACGACCGCATTATATCGGACCTTTCGAAATACTTGACAAGGTAGGAAACATGGCATATCGATTGATGTTGCCACCTGAACTATCGGTACTACACATCGTATTCCATGTATCAATGATCAAGAAGTACCTACATGATCCTAAGCATGTGGTAAATTATCATTCCTTAGAAGTACAAAAAAACCTGTCTTATGAGGAGTTACTAATTCAGATACTAGATCGAAAGGTACATAAATTACGGAACAAAGAAGTTCATTTGGTCAAGGTAAAATGGAATAATCACGGAGTAGAAGAAGCCACCTGGGAAGGAGAAGAAGAAGCTAAAGTCAAGTATCCAACATTGTTTGCCCAATTACAAGGTAAATTTCGAGGACGAAATTTTATTTAAGGTGGGGAGGATGTAGCAACCCGAAAATATAATAAAATTTAATTATAGTAGACTTATTATATTTTCTATGAATAGTTTAGGCCCAGTCCACATAAGGAAAGGAAGCCCAATAAATGGTCCAATATATTTACAAGTCATGAAGGTTCAAATTTGCATTTATTTGACAAATACCCGTTTTTGGCACTAAGACATTAATATTTGGTGGCTAAAGTATACTTCAGATTTTTTTAGTCTCATTTGAGACCCATTTTCGACATAGGAAATATTTGAATTGGAAAATGATATTTGAATGAAAGTTGTAGCTCTTTGAGTTAAATTTCCAACACACTTGAATCACCTAAATCGAATATCGGGAGAAGAAGTTATGATAGAAATACTGTAGGCTATGCAGTGTCAACGACTACCGGACGACTGGAGCAACTAACCGGTCGACCGAATGCGCCGAAACCCACGATTTTTGAGAAGTAAATGACCACCCTATTTATTTCAAAAATTTATTTCAAAACCTTTCATCCTCCCCCAAACTTCACCTATAAATAGACCTTATGTCACTCTCATTTTCCTCACACCAAAAGCAAAAGATTTTATATACAAAAGAGAGAGTTTTCAAGAGAGGTGTTTTCAAGTATCAATCCTCAAGGGTTTTTAAACATCCAAGGAGTACATTTTTCAACGTACAAACTTCATCAAAGTCATCAAAGTTTCTTTTCGAAGTTTTTTTTTTTAAACATCAAGTTCTTTTCAAAGCATCAAATCAAGGTAGGTGGAGGTGTAAAAGTGTTATTATCATGTTCAAAGTATAGTTTTCACATATTTTTCAAATGAATGCTATGGTACCTCCGGATACGGTGTTTCGGCACCCTCAACAGTAAATGATATGGTACCTTCGGGTACGGTGTTTCGACACCTCTCTACGGTTGAATGATCATTCTCGCTATAGTTGATTGATCATTTTCCGGCTCGAGGTGTCATGTTAAGTCATGACTCAACCATTATTGGATTTTGCCGAAAATCCTTCTACGCGATAGTTTTTAAATGCAAATGCTATAGTTTGAAAATATATATTTTGATAACGATGCACCTATGATATCTATTGAGTTTCAAACTCATGGGTTTAATCCCTTCTACAGGTTAATGTGATGATGCGTGGGACGTGGATGACGGTTGAGGATGATGCTAAATGCTATGCGAAACCGGTGATTTTTACATGTTTTATGAATTTCTTTAAGTAAAGTTCAGTTGAATTTCTTAAATTAAGATTTAGTTTTTTTTTCCAATGTGTATGGAATTATTTCTATGAAAACGTTTATGTTAAAGACAGTCGAAATTAGGACCCATGTTTTCTTGAAATAAATTGAGATGTTTTAAATTCATGAATTTCATATTAAGTTTTCTCTTAATAGTACATACAAAGTACACATATGCACTAAGGCGACGGCTATAGATAAGTAGCAATCCGATCCATACGGGTTGGGGCGTTATAATATCTGATTATAAACATTAACCTCTACCTGAAAACATAAAATCTGATAAACCCCATTTTCACGTTCAAACAAAATAATACAAAAAATTACCTTGTTGTGGGCTTTCTTGATCCTTACCCAATAGTGCATCTTCCATAAAATTATTGTATTTCATATGAGGGTCTTGTGGGTCACCTACGTCCTCCATTATCTAGAGAAGAGAAGAATGCCCAAACTTTAATGTAATGAGGCTAATTTTAGGGACAATTTTGAAGAAGAGAAATTTGGATTTGGAAGAGTAGGGTTCAAGAGAGAAATTGAAAGAGAGATGTCATTAAATGTTGAAGGCTGGAGAATGAATTTGGATGTGAAGTCGTGGTTCATTCCTGGTTGGCAATGTTTAACGAAAATTATTTGCCACATCATATTTCTGTAAACCACGTGTATATTTTCATATATGTGGAGACGTGAGAGTTAAAATAGTGGTAGATGAGTAACTATGTATAAAAATGAGTGAGTATCGAGTAATCTGTTAAAGTTTAGTTAGTAAGTAATAATAATTTTAAAGTTCAGTAAATATTCATTGAATTTACTCTATTTCTAAGATGGGGGGAAACATAAGCTGAATGACCTCCACGGGACTGGTGGATATTGTCCCTACATTCTCAAGTGAATTAGCCTATGAAGTTGGCATAGTAAAAAAATCAAAATTTATCCATTTTTTCTCTTTTATATCAAATCCCACAATTCATCCCTTTTTATTTGCGTTGGGTGGGAGATTTGGGGAAGAAGATGAAAAGTTAATTTCTAAAGGTTTGGATTATGGGTGACACAAATAAAAAGTTTGTGTATAATCTGTAAAAGATAAAAGACTTGGGACTGCAGTTGCAACTAGCCTCTTTTTAGTTTTGGCCTTTTTTAAGTGGATTTCATTCCTAATCTATTGGAATTGGACGATAGGGAATGTTTCGCAAGGTTTGGACCATCTAGGGAGGTTTTTCCACTAAAATGAAAGGATATGAGATATTCCGCAATAGAGGCAAAAGTCTAGGAATTTTGTGCCAATTACCTTTAATTTTTATCCATATTTGCCAAAAAGAAAAATTCAAATAAGATAATGTGTGGCTTTCTTTAAAGAAAAAAAAGAAGAAAAAAGTGGCTGAAAATTCTTGTACCTTAAATCATATATAAGACAAATAAAGTGTTACATTACGCCACTTTTAATGTAAAGCAAAGTTTGAATTCATATTATATTTACATTTTCACAAACATATTATATGCATATTTTTAATTAATCCAGAAAGAGTTCAAATTAGATAGTACACGACTTCCTTAAAAAAATTAGTAGAATATATCGCTTTCTAATACAAAATCTTAATTCATATTAATATTTACATTTTTACAAATAAGTTGTATGCATCTCTATATTTGATCCAAAATTTAAATTACTTATATACTAACCACCGTTGATCGAAAGATGAACTTTCATGTATACTAAAACAAACAAAAACCTCAAAAATCTCAAATTCATAATAAAATTGCAATAGATTTTGTAAAGTAGATTGTGTAGGTAATTACTTGGAAAACTAAACTTGTAAAGCGATTGGATAATGAAGTTGAATAGGAGATGAAATTCTTACTGAAAATCTAAAAATTTACACTTGAAAACTTATTATCTGGTTAAAAAATATTATAAAGGAAAAATTATTATAATACTTGAAAGTAGATGGACAACTTATGAATTTTGTCAAAATTTAAGAAGACCTACTTGAAAACTAAAATTGGATTTGAAAGGAGATTTGAAGAAGAATAGCATGCAACGACTTTAAAAGTATCAAGTTTTTGGCTTAATAATGTAATTAATACGATTTGTTAATAGTACCGCTATTTCTATCCACACTTTTTATATTTACATCAACTTTTAAAAACAAAATTTTATTATATTTTAAATCCTATGTAAATTTACTGAAATAGATATAAATAAAATTAAATAAAAATACATAACTCTATATTCATCCACTTATTTTTATTTTCATTAAATTACCCTAAATATTTTTACCTTATTTTAGAATTTGTATTTAACTAGAACTCTAATAGATCAAAGAAAATTACATGAATATGTTTGAAGCATTCTAATATTTAGAATTTCAATAGACAAAACGAATAATATATGTTTATATAATGTTCAATTAGTTCAACTTTTGTTCTTATTTCGTTCATCTGATTTAAAAGAGTTTGTGGTTTTAGGAAATATATGGATATATAATGTTAAAGATGTTATAAAAGAAAGAAGAAGAAGAAGAGATAATTAAAGTCAATAAACCTTTGTATATTTTATTAAGAATCAAAATCCTATATTTATATGTAAAAATCAGGGATACAATGGCAATAATTTCTAGGGATGCAGGGGTATAATTGTCATTCACAAATAAACCCTAATAAACTTACCATTTACAACACTCCCACTTGAATGAAAAATTACAAAATATATATCTTGTTAAAACTTTGTTTGATAAAAACCCAATGTGACAAAAAAAAAAAAAACAAAATGAAGGAAAAAAGTACAGTTATTTTGAAGTATTAAAAATAAATGTTGCCTCATTAAAATCTTGCTAGAAAAATTCAGTGGGATAAAACCTATGCGAAGGAAAAAGAGTACAGCTACTTCCCATGATTTTAATCACTGAAAATCTTTGGGTCGACGCATTCCAATCTCATGAACTAATTTCTTGAATGTAGATGTTGGTAGTGCTTTTGTGAATAAATCGACCACATTGTCACTTGAGCGAATTTGTTGAACATCGATGTCGTCATTCTTCTGAAACTCATGTGTATGAATTTTTTTTTGGAGAAATATGAATTTTTTTGGGAGAAAATTATGTTTAACACAATTCCAATGTTTTTAAGTTGGTGTAGAGCTATATCTTGCAAGAAGATTTACCGAAAAAGCTATGTCGGGTCAAGTGCAGCTAGATAAGTTAATGCTCCAATTACACTAAGATATGGTACTTCAGGACCTAGAGTTTTTTCTCCATCTTCAAGTGGACGAAATGAATATTTTTTCACATCAAGTGATCGAACAACCATAGATGATGCCAATGGATGTGCATTATCTATATAAAACCGTTTAAAAACTTTTTCTGTATATGTAGATTGATGAACAAATAATCCTTAAGGGAAGTGTTCAATCTGCAACCAAGACAAAATTTGATTTTTCCCAAATCCTTCATCTCAAATTCATTTTTTAAATAATTAGCAGTTTTGTTGAGCTATTCAGGAGTTCCAGTTAAATTTAAATCATCAACATAAACTACCACAATTACAAATCCAATGTTTGTTTTCTTTATAAAAACACATGGGCATATATCTTCATTTTTATAACATTCCTTCAACAAATATTCACTAAGGCGATTGTACCACATGCGTCCGGATTGTTTCAATCCATATAATGATAATTGCAATTTAATTGAGAACATGGTTCTCGGGCATGTATCGTTTGTTCTTACGAATTTAAGTCCTTTGGGGACTTTTTTATATATATGTCACTCTCAAGTGAACCATCTAAATAGGCAGTTACTACATCCATAAGGTGCATATCAAATTTTTGTGACACGGTCAAACTAATTAACAATCTAACAGTGATGGTGCCCATTACGGGAGAATATGTTTCCTCATAATCAATTCATGGTCTTTGTGAGAAACCTTGAGGTACCAGTCGGACTTTGTATCTTGTAATTTCATTATTTTCATTTCTCTTTCGTACAAAAATCTATTTGTATCCTACGAGGATTACATTTTTAGGTGTTCGAACTACAGGTCCAAACACTTTTCGTTTCTCTAAGAAATTCAAATCCGCCTGTATGACTTCTTTCCATTTTGATCAATCAATTCTATTTTGACAGTCTTTAACTGACTGTGGTTCAGGATACTCATTTTGCATAATATCAAGAGTCACATTAAATGCGAAAATATTGTCTATAACAACATTATTTCGTTTATATAATTTATGAGATAACGTATATTTTTAATTGAAATCTCATTATTTTCGAACACTTGTGGTTCTTCAGGAACCATATTTTGAATATTTGATTAATCAATCTTTTCAATGTTACTTCTTCTGAAATTTTTAGTTGATTTTTCTCTTGTACTTTTCTTTTTCGAGGTACATAATCTTTTGAACCAACTGGTCGACCATGCTTCAGTATGTGAGATTCATTCGCTATAGCCGATTGTCCTGTAGGGACATCAATTTTGGTTGGAATATTTTTTGTTGGTATATATGACTTTGTCACTTTTCTCGTGTCAACAAATACATCAGATAATTGATTTGTAACTCTTTGCAAATGAATAATTTTTCAATCTCTTGCTCACATTGATTGCTGAGAGGATCAAAGTGAGATAGAATTGTTTCATTCCAAGAAATTTTGCCTTATTTTTCAGAATGTAGTTTTTCTCCCAAAGTTGGGAAAACAATTTCATCAAAATGACAATCTGCAAAACGTATAGTAAATAAATCACCCATTAAAGGTTCAGGATACCTAATAATGAATGGTGAATCAAAATCCACATAAATCCCAAATCTCTTTTGGGACCCATTTAGTAGTTGTGAGGGTGAAATAGGGACTTAGACAACACAACAAAAAACTCATATGTGAGAAATATCACGTTCTTGACCAAATGCAAGCTGTAAATATGATTATTGATAATAGGCAATTGGTCTAATATGAACCAGTGTTGCAACATGTAATATGACATGACCCCAAACAGAAGTTGGTAGCTTTGTTTTCATAAGTAATGATCTAGCAATAAGTTGTAGACGTTTAATAAACGATTCTGCTAAACCATTTTGTGTATGGACATGCGCGACTAAATGTTCAATTACAATCCAATTGACATACAATAATCATTGAATACCTGTGATCTAAATTCACCAACATTGTCAAGGCGAATAGTCTTAATTGAGTAATCGGAAAATTGTGCTCGTAATTTTATGATTTGAGCAAGCAGTCTAGAAAATGCTACATTACGAGTGGAAAGTAGGCAAACATGTGACTATCTAGTAGAAGAATCAATTAATACTATAAAATAACGAAATGGTCCACATGGTGGTGTATTGGCCCACATATATCTTCATGAATTCGTTCCAAGAAAGTTGGAGATTCAATATTGACCTTCGAAGTCGAAGGTTTAATGACAAACTTGCCTTGCGAACAAGCTACACATGGATAAACATTAGGTAAAAGAATCTTCTAGTTCTTTAAAGGATGTCCGTGTGAGTTGTTTATTATTCGACGTATCATTATAGCTCCTGGATATCTAAATCAATCATGCCAAATCATAAAACTTTTTAGGTCAACGAACTTCTAGTTCGTGACATTATTTGATTCAATCATTTTTATAAATTTATAATAAATGCTAGATAGGAGTGCATGAAGTTTTTCTTTTATCTACTTCTTGTTAGATATAAAAGAACTTATACAAAGATATTTAACATTATTTTCTTACATTGTCTCAATGTGATATCTATTGCAGTGAATATCTTTAAAACTAAGCAAATTTATTTTGTATTTGCTAGAGTAAAGTGCATTGTCAATATATAATTTTGTATTATTTTATCAACTAAGCAAATTTATTCTGTATTTGTTAGAGTAAAGTGCATCTTCAATTTATAATTTTGTATTATTTGATAAAATAATGCAAGCTCTTCCGGAGCTTTCAACAAAATTCGATGTACCAGATATCGTATTAACATTATTTTCTGGTAATGTTAAGTCCAAAAAATATTTTTTATCTTGAAAAATGGTATGTGTAGTTGTACTATCAATCAAACAGGTATTTTGACAATCTATCATGAATCTATAAATATAAAAAAATAAATATGTTTAAAAAAAACTTGAATTTAAATTTAAAAGAGTAAATATAATTCAATATTATGAAATTGACAATACATAATAAAGTTTCATTTTTTTTTGCGAAAAATAAAAACATATTTCTAACTAAATTTCTAAAATAAAGGGAAGTACTAGAAACATATAAAATAAACTAATATATATCTTCCATCACACCACCTCCAATCAAATGGTCAATATTCTCATTTGGATAAGCAAAAAAATCGGAAATATCCAAATGAGTCACATCAATCGGACCATCATAATCAACAAACATTGTCTCCACTTTTCCATTTCCATTGATTGATTTTTGGTAAAGATCCATAATATGTTTTGCCGTACGATAGGTAAATGTCCAATACTCTTTCATTCCACATTTAGAGCAAATTTATTCGTGTATCTTTTTGGATGTGCTACTTTCGTGTGCTTTGTGCTTTTAGAAATTGTTGCCTTGCTGCTGATAACTTTGTTGATTATTTCGTCCATGATTTATTCCACATGCATGTCCAGGTCCATGACCAAATCCGTGTCTACATCCATGTTCATATCCTTGTCTTGATATTGCATTTGCTTCCGAAAATGCAGTATCATTTGCTTCAGGCAATGGTACAGAACCAGTTGGAAGTAACCCATGATTTTTCATCAGCAATTCATTATTTTGTTCAGCAATAAGCAAGCAAGATATAAGTTCTGAATACTTTTTGAAATCACGCTCACGATATTGCTGCTGTAGGAGCACATTCAAGGCGTGAAAGATAGAAAAAGTTTTCTCCAACATGTCTTCATTAGTAATTTTTTCTCCACACAAGATCAATCTTGAACATATTGTGAAGAGTCCAGAATTTTACTCACTTACAGTTTTGAAATCTTGCAAATGAAGGTGCATCCATTCATAGTGGGCTTTGGAGAGGACTATAGTCTTCTGATGATCAAATCTTTCAGTCAATTTTTTTCAAAAAGCCTATAGATCTTTCTCAGTGAGATATTCAATTTTCAATCTATCTTGAAAATGATGACAAATGAAGATGAGTGCTTTAGCATGATCTTGCAGGGATTCTTTGTTTCCTTCTTTTATTGTCTCTCCTCAAACCTTTTGATACAAAATGGATATCAGCATCGAGTATCAATGATAAATAGTTTTCGCTTGATATGTCAAGTGCACTAAACTAAAATTTTGTGATATTTGCCATTTGATTAACTGCACAATAAAAAAATACAATTAGTTTCGAAGAATATATAATAGTTAATTAAGTAGTCAATATTAACATAACATAAGTTATGTGTTTTCCTTCAGGGATAAACATTAATTTAAAATAATATATTATTCAAAATATGTGCTACTTCGAGAGCACGTTGTATTTTACTATTGCTTATTCAAGAGCTATTATCAATATTCTTTTGAAATATTGAAAATTATAATTTATGCTATTCAAGAGCAAGTAATATTCTTTAAGGATATTAATTATAATGTTGTACTACTTTAGGACCAATAACAAATTATTTATAAAAGATAGATCTATGATTAATATTCTTCTGAAATATTAATTATAATATTGTGCTACTTTAGAAGTAACAACATAATAATTCTATAAATTTGAATTTACGAAAGAACGTCTAAAATATCTAATCAGGTTAAAAATATTAATTGCTATATACAAATAGGAATTGACTATACATGAATTGATCAAAGAAAAAAAAATAAATAGGAATTGAATACATGGAATATAGTTATGATTTGCAAAAAATAAAATAAAATAATTGGAAATCAATTGCAACGGATTTAAACGAATTGAAGCACTAATATTATGGTGGTGGACAAACTCAGAATTTATACAAATTCAATAATGAAGAAATTGACGAAATTCACACATGGATTGACCAAAGAAAATTCACACATATAATTGGCCAACAAATTTAAAAATGGGAAATTTTCATAAATGTCACTAAAATAGAAAATCCACCATTTTTTTTCATTTGCACATAATTTGTTCAAAAATATCACTTTTATGTTGTGAAATGTCCTCATTACCCTTGCAAACACATATGGTACCATTTATGACATGATTTGAATGGCATTAATGGTCTTGATATTTTGATTAAATTTCAATATTTTATTGTAATATATATGTATATTATATTTCCATTTAATTATTTTATATTAGATATATTATATTGTCTATTTTGAATTTTGTTAATACAAAAAAAAAGAGAGATAAAAGAAGTTGAAATGTTATCTCTACTAATTACTTATTTTAATTAATTAATTATTATTTAATTCACTTGTTTATTTAAATATATCATTAATTGTTTTAATTGTTTACATATATTATTTATTTACTGTTTAATTAATTAATTATTTATTTATTTATTTTAATTGTTTATGTAATATTTAATTTAATTTTAATTAAATATTTCATTAATTACTTTAATTATTTACGTATATTATTTACTTCACATTTAATTAGTTATTTAAATTTATTTATTTAAATTGTTTATTCAATATTTAATTTAATTTCTTTAAATATTTCATTAATTATTTTAATTGTTTATGTATATTATTTCCTTAATATTTCATTACTTTATTTAATTATTTTTTTAAATTACTTATTTTAATTATTTATCTAATATTTAATTTCATTTTTATTTAAATATGTCATCAATTATTTTAATTGTTTATGTATACTTAATATTTAATTAGTTATTTAATTTATTTATTTTAATTACTTATTTCATATTTAATTTAATTGTTTCTTTACTTTTTAAATAAACAATTAAATAAATAATATACATAAACAATTAAAATTATTATTTAACTGTAATGTTGATTGATTTTATGCACCCATTTGGTTGACAAGTCAAATTTTATCTAATTTTATGTACTCATCAGTCGAGAATTATTGAGGTAAACTGTCGGGAACGACATTTTCTCTGTCGAGAACGACATTTCATCTGTAGAGAATGACATTTCATCTGTCGAGTATTACTGTAGCGACGGACATTCCCTGACAGTCGTACAACAATTTTGTACAATTTTCAAATCCATGTCAGTCTCATTTAATGGTGTACATGCTGGGGAATTAATTTCTCTACAAGGGTAAAAATATCAAAAAGTGACATTCTTGATATGGCAAAAAAAAGATGACATTTTTGTAATTACATACAAAAAAATTGACACCCGGTGTAATTTCCTCTTTAAAAATTATAGTGGCAAGCAGGAAAGACAATGTTGGCATATAATGGATACAATTGTTTGGGCACACAAATTTATAAAAAATTTGGCAGAAAGCTTAAAAAAAAGAATTGTTCGCAGCAGAGATAAAAACGGCGACTGTTGAAAATTGAGACAAAGTACACGCACAAGCAAAAAAAACATGAGAGAAAAAGGCAGCCACTTTGTTTATAATATATGTGTATTAAAAAAAAAAAAGGAAATGTTAGGGGTACATAATGATATCCCAATACTCACATGGTGGGATTCATTCGAATAAAATATTTAAGTGGGCTCTGCCACCATGTGAGTATGTGACACCACTATGTAACCCAAAATTATGTACATCAAGTCTTTTCCTAAAAAAAATTTACACGCCACCAAATTGATTTTGGTACATATGATAGATAATTATGTTTAAAAAAAATTACTACATTCACGAGATTTTGAAGAATTAAGCTTTCGTGCTGATAACGTGTTATAAAAGAAAGAAGAAGAAGAGAGAACTAAAGTCAATAGACTTGTATGTATTTTATTAAGAACTAAAGTCCTATATTTATAGGTAAGAATTAGGAATACAATGGTAATAATTTCTTGGGTTGCAGGGATATAGTTGTCATTCACCAACAAACCCTAATAAACTTACCATTTACAACAAGAGATGTATTTAAAGTAGGATGAATATATAAAATTCATTTTGATATTTAGTAGTTAAATTAATGAATTTAATAAGGACAAGATTGGAATATGACGTGGATGTAAATAATATTTTTTTTTTTTAAAAAATTTAAAATTTAATAGGGATGAATTTAGAGTGGAATGGATATATGGATGAAAATAGCGGTACCTTTTGTTAATTCTAAACCTTTTTTTTATAATGATTTTTTAAAAGTCCCTACTTTTTAGTATATTTGTGTAATTAGCCCATCATTAATTTGGTCAGGTCCATCTTAGCTGAATCTCAAGTTGATTGGAATATGACGTGGATTTTGTTTGAATTAGCATTATATTTTTAAATTTTTTTTTTTTGAAGGAAATAATGCACATAACACAGGAGAAATACTATATAAAGTATAAACCACACAAGTATAAATCACTCAATAGAACCATACACTATGAATTCATTAAATATTGCATCAAAGATCGATAGCGCATAAAAATTCAGAACACAAAGCTTATACTTCACCTCTCCTTCTCTTATACTTGACCTGAAACTTCTTGAAGTATGCCATCGACTTTTGAGATTTGACAAAGGCCTGACATGAACACATTATCACTTAGTTAAGAGTCATTGATTGTGGATATTCCAAACAAGTTAATAATGATCCACAATAGAACAAAACATGATCAGAGGGCCTGCAGCTGTTTTATACATACACACTCCAGGTATGAGCACGTGAATGCGCAATAGTGCACACACACATATCTTAAAAAATGCATTAAAGATGCCAACGTAAACTAAAATTAAAAATTAAAATGTAAAATTTTAGTCACTCATCCACATAACTTAATATTAAATATGAACCTTCATCCAAAAAAATAAAAATAAAAATTAATAATAATTAAGAAGACACTTAAATATCAGTGGTCTGTTATCTCCTTAAGCTAGACCTTGACAAGGCAATAAAGAGATTTAACACAATATCAATATTACCTTTGAAGTCCAACTAAATTGATCTAATAAATAAAGGTAAACTAAATAGATAGAAATGTATTTCCATAACATATTTTCTATAGCTTCCAAAGTTTTTGCCAAGTTAAGAATTCCAAAAGACGATAGGAATACAGAATACCAGTTTTTTTTTTTAACTCAATAAATCTAAGCCCACTTACCCAGAAAAGGCAAAAAATTAGAAAAATGATCTACAAACCCAGAATTCCAACTCCTTTCACTACACCATTTTAAAGAATATAATGCTAATTCAAACAAAATCCACGATCTTCAACCTGATTTTTACTCTTTTACTCGTTCTATGCTACATTTCTTAGCAGAAAAATATTAATAGTTATGAGTTGAAATTAGGGGTTTAAAAAAAAAAAAATTCTTTTGTAAAACAAAAATGGGGGGTCCAGGACTCCCTCTGGCCCCTGACCATATGAGTAGGATGAATATGGATTCAGACCATTGTTATTTGGGAAAGTGTTGGTATGAAACGAGTTGACGAGGCCCAAATTGCTTCGAATGAGTTTGGACTTTGGAGGGAGGAGTTGAGGTTTAAATTTGAAGTTTAATCTCCCACCACCCATAACTTCCATAGAACTCCCACTATACCAAAACCATAAAAGAAGAAAATGCAAAATTCGAGTATAGAGAAGGGAGTGAAAATAAGTTAGTGTATTGACTTGATTTTGCAAGATTAACATGTCACAAAATTGATTTAAGGATTGTGAATATCAAACTCTTTCTATTGTGATCAAGTCTTTGGCCAAAAGAGTAGTAAGCGAGTAAACCGAAGGCAAGTAATTCAACATTTCGTTCATTGGGACTCCTAACTTGATTAGAAGCATGCTAAGTAAATTTTTACATTGATATCAGAGCCTAAGTATGTTGATTTCTTGCTTACATTCTAAAAAATGGTTTAATGTGATGAAAATGCATGTATGTCATTTTTCCATCAAAGCTTGAGCACCTTTAATGGCAAGTTATGATATACCTCATATAGTTTTTATAAATTTATACTATATGTTCATGTTAACACATGTATAACATGTTTGCGAATTTTCACATTGTTTAACTTTGTATTTTGGAAGAAAAATGGAATCCTAGTTATAGAACCCAAAATTTCATAACGTGATAGTTTACTCAAGGCCGACCCTAAGAATTTTAAGACTCTAGTGATTATTATGAGGCCCTTATCATGGGTGGTATGAACGACTACTTCGAGATTGAATATGAGGTTGAATGAGTAACATATATGATGTGGTTGTATCCTTAATTGTGTAGATGGTAATAGGATAACAAATAGAAAAAAAATGAAATTTGACTGAAGTTCAAACCAGTTTTACGGAAAAAATTATGGTTTGCATCTTTGCGAAATCAAAATCTTGGAAAATTGGAAATTCAAGATTGTAGAAGTTAATTCTGAAGAATGGTCGTCTTAGTGGCTTTGGCCCAAGGTCAACCCTGAGTTTACTGAACCTTATGTTCCGTGACGGTGCCTGATTCTTTTAGTTAAATTTTTTTTAAAAAAAAATCAGGAACTTTGACCAGCACTAGGGGCTCGTACGGGATCGTTTGGAATTTTGAAAGTTACGGTTTGATTCTTGAAATATTCTTGATTTTTCTATACGATTAAATTAAGTTGTAGATAGTTAAAAATAAATTTTTTTTATTTAATGACTAAGAGCATGTTTCCTTCCGATTAAAATCTGATTTTAATCCAGTCAAACAATCAATATTAACCACATCTTTCATGGGTCTCACAACTTTTCAACCACTTATTTTAAAAACTTCTATCATAATCTACTAAAATATAATTTTAATCCCCACCACAAATGATCTAAATGAAATTTGTAAAAAATACTAATTTTTTTATAAAATAAAAAAATATTTAATAAGTGGATGATATGATCCAGGATGCGAGAGTGTCCAATGCAAGTTCAAATTGAGGCCCGTTGATTATCGAGGAAGGAGCAATGACGTGATCGAGATCAAAGCGAGTCAAAGAGGCGTTGAGAATGCTCGTCAAAGCCACTATTGATGAAACTATGTTCGGGACGCAAAATGGAGCAAGTTTCATGTTGGGGTCGAAGTCAGGAACCAATTGGATCAACACGATACTAGCAATCGAAGAAGAAGACCAGCCGGAGCAACTAAGCGACCGCTTAGAGTAAAAGGGCAAGTGATCGCTCAGCCCGTACCTAAACTCAAAAGGCATCAATGGGTTCTTCCAAGTGACCGCTTGGTTATAAATTTCAGCGAATTTCCTAATTTTGGCAAGATACCAAGTTTTCTTAGGATTCTTTTTCTTTTCCATATTTTGACATTAATTGTTGCTTTATACACGTTTTTTACTAGATTTAGGGCTCTAGTATAAATACCGAAACACTTTGTTAATTTATAACTTTTGACATATTGAATTAAAACTGAAAGCTTTGCTTTTTCCTCTATTCTTCATTGAACAACAAATCGAACTTCCAAGATCACTTCTTGTGTGTTCAACATCGGTATGAGAGTTTTTCATCTGTGTAATCCAGGGGTTCAGCGCATCTTGCTATTGTTGGATTTTTTTTGTTCACTTTGTTGGGTTAAGTCCAACCTGGGTTTTATTGGCGTTCTTGGGTTCCGCATCAATCTCATTGTGGGTTTCGTAGTCACCGATGCTACGGGGTTCGCATCAGTTGGTATCAGAGCAAAGGCTCCAATCTAATCAGGTTCTATCTTTTTATTTCTTGTTGAGTCTTTGTTTTCCTTTCTTTTGTGTTCTTCGTGTTCTTGTGTCCATTAAGTTATTTTGAGTATTTGATCCAGAAAAATCTCAAAAAAAATTCAAAACTTGTTTTTGTGCTCAATTTGAGTCCAAATCAACTTCTATTTTCTTTGTCCTTCTTTGATAGCTTAATCTTGTGAAAAAAAAATTAAATTACTGTTCATCCGTACCAGTAAAAAAAAATTGAGTTGTTTGTTTGAATTGCTACCAACACCTTCTCTTTGTTACAAGTTTTAATTCACTATTTAGACCTTGTCATATAAGTGGTGCCTAAATTCAAAGTTAAACTTTCATCTAGCTTCCTATATTCTTCATTCCAAAATTTAGTTTCCATATTACTCTTGATTCACACTTCCTGTTCGTATTCTATTTGAATTCACGAGTTTGGTCCGGTAAGTTCTTTGTCGACTTTGTAAGCACTTGGGAAAAGCAATTGAGTGGTAAAAGGTAGAGAGTGAGCTTATTAGAGGGTAAAAGCCAATTGAGTGATTTCGAGCGAAAATTGGTGAGGCAGAAATTGAGAGAATATCTGACATGGAATGTTCAAATTCCAGCAGGTAAGGTAATCAAACCAATAAACAGAATGATAGTATGGATAGGTTTGAGCAATTATTGATGGATATGGGGGAGAAGATGGAGAAATTGAGTACTTCGATGGTGAATATTAATAGGGAACAGCCCATGGGAGTACCTCCTGCTAGGGGAACAGGTGGGCGGGTTCCTAGGATGGAAGAACATGAGATAGGTAGCGAATGGGGAGAAGATGAGGGCGAATGAGTTGAAATAGGACGACTAAGACATAGAGGAGATAGGTTTGAACGACGGGGTATGAATGATTATGGAGGTGACATTGATGGAGGTTTGGGGAATGTAAAAATGGTTATTCCACAATTTAAGGGTAGAAGTGATCCCGATGTATATTTAGATTGGGAGAAGAAGATATAGTTGATTTTCGAATGTCATAATTATTCTGAGGATAAAAAGGTGAAGGTTGCGGTGTTGGAATTCACTGACTACGCCATCACTTGGTGGGAACAATTGGTTACTTTACAACGTCGAAATTGGGAGAGTCCTATCAATACTTGGGATGAACTAAAGGCAGTAATGAGAAAATGATTTGTGTCTAGTCATTATTATCGGGAAGTCCACCAGAAATTGCAAAGTCTATATCAAGGGACAAAGAGTGTGGAAGACTACCATAAAGAGTTGGAGATTTTGATGATTAGAGCAAATGTAGATGAAGATCGAGAAGCTACTATGGCTAGGTTCTTGAATGGGTTGCACAGAGAGATTGCTAATGTGGTGAAATTGCGGCATTATGTAGATTTGGATGACATGGTGTATGTGGCCATGAAAATTGAGAAACAGATGAAGAGGAAGGGAACAACTAGACAATCATTCGGTAATTCGGGTTCTAACTCAAACTAGAAACCAAGGTGGGATAACAAAGGGGATGAGTCTGAGTCGAAAGGGAGAACTAAAAGTACTAGCAGGACATCACCAAAGGCAGACTTACAACCAACCAGGAATCGGGATATCCAGTGTTTTAGGTGTTTGGGGAAAGGACACATTTCGTCTTAATGTCCAAACAAAAGGACCATGATTCTATGCGATGGAGAAGTAGAGACTGACGGTGAGGATGAATTTGAAGACATGCCGCCATTGGAAGATGTTAGTGAGCATGGGGATACAGTGGAATTTGCTCCTGTTGCGAAGTTAATGGTCATAATGAGAGCTCTCAATACTCAAGTCAAAGCAGATGATATAGAGCAGCAGAGGGAGAACATTTTCCATACACGATGCCACATCCATGATAAGGTATGTAGTATGATCATTGATGGAGGTAGTTGTACCAATGTAGCTAGCACAACTTTAGTTGAGAAATTGGGGTTATTACTAATTAAACACCCTAGGCCTTATAAATTACAATGGTTAAATGATAGTGGAGAAGTTAGGGTGAATAGACAAGTGTTGATTTCTTTCTCGATTGGGGCCTATAGTGATAATGTTGTATGTGATGTGGTACCTATGCAGGCGGGTCATATTTTGTTGGGTAGGCCATGGCAGTATGATAGAAAGGTTAACCATGATGGGTGTAGAAATAGGTATAGCTTTGTCAATGAGGGTAGGTCTATTACTCTTGCGCCATTAACATCGGCTCAAGTTTATGAAGACCAAATTCAATTGAGAGAATCTGATGAGAAACGAGCAAGGGAGTCCGAAAAAAGGAAAGAAAATAGTGAGTTAGTGAGTAAGAGAAAAAATGGAGAGGTAGCCGAGAGTGGGGAGAAGAGAGAAAGGCCACATAAGGGGATAGAAAAAGAGCCAAGTTAGAGGAGAGAAAAGTCGAAAGCGAACTTCTTTGCTAGTGGGAGTGAGTTACAAAAGGCTATAATTGATAAAAGAACAGTGTTGTTGTTGGTGTATAAGGAATCACTCCTCAACTTTGAGGAATCTAACACACCCTTCCCTAGTTTGGTTGAGTCTTTGTTACAGGAATTCGAAGATGTGTTTCCGGAGGACATGCCAAGTGGATTGCCACCAATTCGAGGCATCGAACACCAAATTGACTTCATACCAGGAGATGCCTTCCAAAC
Source organism: Osmanthus fragrans (assembly GCA_019395295.1). Lineage (NCBI taxonomy): Eukaryota > Viridiplantae > Streptophyta > Magnoliopsida > Lamiales > Oleaceae > Osmanthus > Osmanthus fragrans. Next base: position 18,682,659 of record CM033347.1, on the reverse strand, counting down.
CGACCAACTTACCGAAGCAATCCCGAGGAGACAAAGGAGATTCAAAAGCAAGTGGAAGAGTTGATGAACAAAGGATATACGAGGGAAAGCATGAGTCCATGTGCTTTACCTGTTCTATAAATACCAAAGAAGGATGGGACTTGGAGGATGTGTGTGGACTGCAGGGCTATCAACAATATAACGGTAAAGTATCGTCATCCTATACTTAGGCTAGATGATATGCATGATGAGTTACATGGTGCTTGTGTAACGCCCCAATTTTTCATGCATCTTTTGAGGTGTTACCAAGAGTAATCTCATTTACTTAAATGCGGAAAGATAACATTTTATTCTCCAAATAAATAGAACATTCGTAAATAATCGTAAAATCATGTCTTTAAATAAAGAAATAAATAAAAACAACGTAAACATTCTTGTAAGACAATAAATTTAAAATGCAGTAAAACCTAGAAATTTTATTTGTCGAGATTCCTTTTCTTCGGATCCCTTGGCAGTCCACTGCACCACCCCGTCACTATTCCAATCGACCCGAACTAGCCTGTAGAATTTGTAAGAGTGAGTATTTTAAAAACACCCAGTAAGATACGTGCAGTTTCTACACACAATTATATGCAATAAAATAACATTTCATACCACTCTTCTCTTTATGGAGTACATCGGTGACCAAGCGACACACCCATCTTAGGTCCTCTTATAATCTCATATCTTTTTTTTAAGAACCCGAAGGTCCACTGATAATCCATGCATATTTAATTGAACATAAAAGCGTAAAGAAACATATCACTTTGCACATAAGTATCTTACCTTGTTATTGGAATATTAAAATTGTCTACCGGCACGTTAAAAATATTTATCTTCCTGCTTCGGGTGAAGAATTGCTTGACAATGATGTGTGTACTTGACTTTTCACAACATTTCTCTTTCTCTCACTACAGGTAGTACCCTCTCTCTTTCTCTTTCTCTCTCTCTTTCTACCGTATAAAAGTATGTGTGTGTAAAAAAAAATATGACACATGTATGGTATTTATAGTGGTTAATAGATAATGATGACTTAATAGACTCCAAATAAAACTCTTAATTTCAATTTAAATTGGACTCTTAACAGATAAGTCATCTTATCAAGAATTTCGAATTTAAAAGATATCTAATTACATGAGGATAAAATCCTAATGTGAATATATACAACCTTCAAATTTCATTTTTAATTTGAAAATAAATATCATAATATATACCCAATCATAATTAACAGTTAACAATTATTCTACTTAAAATAGAATTATAATTAACTAATAATCTTTTTATAAATATGAAATACAATTAGTACTCTACGTGTGGTGGTAAAATCAATTGGATAGTGAATATTTTGGTAAAACAAATCATGATATATCTCAACCAACCACCACATGGGACACTTGGCATGCTAGGAAAAATTTACACTTGAATATAATAATAAAATAAATCACCCTATTTATCATCCAACCCTACACGTGAAAACCACAATTTACACCAAAAACCAAAACCAATTTATAAATTACTTTTGAGATAAAATCTTAAAATGTCAATAACTTGGGTTTAACATATCCGAATCGACTTTTTCTTGGGCCTAAAATATATGATTTAAAACGAGCTATCCAATGAGTATAATATTGATATACTTATATTTGCCCTATCAAAATTTAATTATTTGGCCCAAAAATATAAAGATTTAAAATATGCTTCACTTTAATCCATAAACTTTTCAAAATAATAAAAAATAACATATAGAATAAATAAATTTTTATTCTAAAAATTTCGGGACATTACGGCTTGTATCTTTAATAAAATTGATCTTAAAAGTGGGTACCATCAAATTCATATACGGGAGGGTGATGAATAGAAAACTGCGTTTAAAACTAAATATGGGTTGTATGAGTGGTTGGTTATGCAATTTGGTCTCATAATGCACCGAGCACTTTTATACGTTTGATGAACCATGTTTTGCGTGCTTTTATAGGGAAGTTTGTTGTTGTTTATTTTTATGATATCTTAATCTATAGCACAAACCTAGATGAGCATTTGGAACATTTGAATTGTGCGCTTGTGGTACTTAGGAAGGAATAGTTGTATGCTAATTTCAAAAAGTGTACATTTTGCATGGAAAAACTTGTCTTTCTAGGTTTTGTGGTGGGTGTTAATGGGGTAGAAGTAGATGAAGAGAAGATTAAGGCTATTAGGGATTGGCCAACATCTAAAAGCATAACTGAAGTTAGGAGTTTCCGTGGATTGGCTAGTTTTTACAGGCGTTTTGTGAAGGATTTTAGCATAATCACTACACCACTCACTGAAATTGTTAAGAAGAGCGTAGGTTTTCAATGGGGTGATGCACAAGAACATGCATTTAATACAATTAAGGATAGATTGTGTAAAACACCTGTTTTGGCATTACCTAACTTTGACAAAACCTTCGAGATTGAGTGTGATGCATCAGGAATAGGTATTGAAGCGGTGTTAATGCAGGAACGCAGACCCTTAGCTTATTTCAGTGAGAAGTTGAGTGGAGCTGCCTTAAATTATCCTACATATGACAAGGAGCTGTACACGCTTGTTCGGGCGTTGGAAACTTGGAAACACTACTTGTGGCCTAAGGAGTTCATGATACACACTAATCACGAGTCGTTGAAGTACTTACGGGGTCAAGGTAAGTTGAACAAAAGACACGCACGGTGGGTGGAATTCATAGTCATTTTCCTACGTCATCAGGTATAAACAAGGTAAGGAAAATGTGGTTGCAGATGCGTTGTCACGACGGTACGTATTGCTAAATTCCTTACATGCACGGTTACTTGGTTTTGAACACATTAAGAGCATGTATGTAAGTGATCCTGCTTTCTCTAACATTTATGAGTCATGCAATAAAGGTGCTATTGATAAGTTTTTTAAGCATGATGATTATTTGTTTAGGAAAAATAAGTTGTGTGTTCCTAATTGCTCTATACGTGAATTGTTGGTAAGGGAAGCATACAGTGGGGGCCTAATGGGTCATTTTGGGGTACAAAAGACTTTAGACATGTTAGAGGAACATTTTTATTGGCCTAAAATGAGAAGTGATGTAGAACAAATTTGTGGGAAGTGCATAACTTGTAAAAATGCTAAGTCTAAGGTTTTACCTCATGGTTTGTATACCCCTTTACCTGTACTTAGTGAACCTTGGGTGGATATTTCTATGGATTTTGTGTTGGGTTTACCTAGGACTAAAAGGGGTCGGGATTTTATATTTGTTGTGGTAGATAGGTTTAGTAAAATGACACACTTTATACCATGTCACAAAATCGATGATGCCACCAATATTGCAGATTTATTCTTTAGGGAAATAGTCCGTTTGCATGGGGTCCCTAAGAGTATAGTATCAGATCGGGATGTTAAGTTTTTGAGTCATTTTTGGCATGTTTTGTGGAATAAGTTAGGCACTAAACTATTGTATTCTATGACTTGTCACCCACAAACTGATGGGCAAACTGAAGTGGTCAATAGGATCATGACTCAATTACTTCGTATGGTGATAAATAAGAACTTAAAGAGTTGGGAGGAGTGTTTACCCTTTATTTAATTTGCTTATAATAGGGCTGTACACTCTACTACTACATTTTCACCGTTTGAAATTGTTTATGGGTTTAATCCACTAACACCATTGGATTTGTTACTGTTGCCAGTGAATGAACAGGGTAACTTGGATGGTACAAGGAAGGCTGAATTGGTTAAGTCCCTACATGAGAAAGTCAATGAGCATATTGAAAAGAAAGGAAAGCTTGTGGCACAGAAAACGAACAAAGGACGGAGGCGCGTGATATTTGAACCGAAAGATTGGGTCTGGGTACATCTCAGAAATGAGCGTTTTCCTGAGCCGAGGAAGTCTAAGTTGCAGCCGCGTGGAGATGGGTCGTACCAAGTCCTCAAGAGGGTCAATGACAATGCATACAAAGTGAATCTCCCAGGTGAGTATAATGTTTCAGCTACCTTTAATGTTGCTGATCTCTCTCTGTTTGATGCAGATATAGATTCGAGGACGAATCCTTTTGAAGAGGGAGAGGATGATATGATCCAGGATGCGGGAGTGTCCAATGCAAGCTCAAACCGAGACCCGTTGATTATCGAGGAAGGAACAGTGACGCGATCGAGAGCAAAACAGTCAAAGAGGCGTTGGAAATGCTTGTCAAAGCCACTGTTGATGAAACTATGTTCGGGACGCAAAATGGAGCAAGTTTCATGTTGGGGTTGAAGTTGGGAACCAATTTGATCAACACGACACAAGCAATAGAAGAAGGAGGCCAGCCAGAGCAACTAAGCGACCGCTTAGAGTAAAAGGGCAAGCGGTCGCTCAGCCCGTACCGAAACTCAAAAGGCATCAATGGGTTCTTCCAAGTGACCGCTTGGAATATAACCGAGCGACCGCTTGGTTATAAATTTCAGTGAATTTCCTAATTTTGGCAAGAGACCAAGTTTTCTTAGGATTCTATTTCTTTTCCATATTTTGACATTAATTGTTGCCTTATGCACGTTTTTTACTAGATTTAGGGATCTAGTATAAATACCAAAACACTTTGTTTTTTTACAACTTTTGACATATTGAATTAAAACTGAAAGCTTTGCTTTTTCCTCTATTCTTCATTGAACAATAAATCGAACTTCCAAGATCACTTCTTGTGTGTTCAATATCGGTAAAGAGTTTTTCATATGTGTAATCAAGGGGTTCAGCGCATTTTGTTATCGTTGGATTTTTTGGTTCACTTTGTTGGGTTTAAGTCCAACCCGGGTTTTATTGGCGTTCTTGGGTTCCGCATAAATCTCGTTGTGGGTTTTGTAGTCACCGTTGCGGCGGGGATTCACATCAGTGGTATTTTCCTGGAGAGAGTTAAATTTTGAGATGCTCTTTTTTTAGATATTGAAAAATACGTTGAAAGTATTCAAAATACCATATTTTTCTACATTCATGAGTGGTGTAAGTTTTGATTTGGTTATATGATTCATTGTAACTTGTTTTCAATTTTTGTACTTTTAGCATTCTTATAGGGGAAGCTAGAGAAGCACGGGTTGTGGAACGTGTTGAAAAGTTACGTACATATCAGAACTATGAAATGGATTCACAATATAACATGTTACAATATATAAAACATCATGAAGCAATGCGTCTTGAAGCAACGCATTTGGAAAAGTATATATGCGAGGCTTAGAAAATATATCATCTAATGATAACACTTCCTAGTCATTGGCATGATATTGCAATTGAAATTCTAGATAAGTCACCTAATCTAGTGATAATATCACAAATTGTTAAGTTTTCATCCATTTTTATTTGCATTATTACAATACATTGATGCCTAAATGCACTAAATACTGTTATATTTTGATATAGGTTGCAAATGGATGAATATGGTGGAAATTAGGAGAAACAAGAGAAAAAATGACCAAAATGGAAGAAAGTAAAAGTTCGGGGACTAAAGTGAAAATGATCTAAACTTGTGTCTAACCTTATGATGAAGATTCAAGAGTGTTAGGGATCAATCGGATGAAAAAAGAAGTCAAAGATATGAAATATAGTCGAAGCATTATCACATATAAACTTTCAGGCGAAAAAGTTATGCTCCGAATTTTTAGTCTCATATTGAGGCCTATTTTTGACATGGTAAAGGATCTAATTGGAAGATAATATCTGAAGAAAAGTTGTATCCCTTTGAGTCATCTTTCCAATGCACTTTGAATAACTTCAATTGGACGTCGATATAGAAAGATATGATCAAAATACTAAATGCTATCCGGCGGAGAAAAATTATACCTTGCGTATGCCTGGGCCTGCAGGCAGTGCGTGTGTAAGGTTGCAATATTCCCAAACTGAAGCCAAGGAAGCTCTATCGAAGGACATTTTTCAGTGTTTGAAATTCTCTATAACCCTATCTTTGACACTGCATCTATTGCCACAAACACCACATCACATAACACAATATTTGATAGTGAGCATGATGCACCTTATAGGACTTTACATGATTATCTTCACCCTACATGCACATCTACACCATCATGTATTGTGTTTCCACCTAATATGCCACAAGAATGATTAAACTTCTTCCCCCTTTTCGCGGACTTGAAAATGAAAACCCATACGTGTACATTAGGGAATTTGAGGAGGTGGTTGCAACCTTCCATGGTCAACATGGTACAACGGATGTAGTGAGGCTTAAAATTTTTCCCATTTTCACACAAAGAAAGAGTAAAAAGCTGGTTGTATTCGTTGAGACCACGTTCGATTGGTAATTGGGCTTAAATGACTAAATCATTCTTTAATAAATACTTCTCCCACCATAAAACTAGTGCCCTTAAAAAGCAAATCTCATCATTCACCCAAAAGGATAGTGAAACTTTATACCAAACTTGAGAAATATATACAGAATTACAAGCCCTTTGCTCCCACAATGGTTATGAGAGTTGGCGTATTGTGAGCTATGTTTATGAAGGACTGACACCTAGGGTGCGTCAACTCGTAGAGATGATGTGTAATGGTGAATTTTTACAAAAAGATCCAAATGAGGCTATAGAGTACTTAGATGACTTAGCTGAAAAAACCCATACTTGGACTGTACCTAGTGCCACTGAGAGTACTAATAGGTCACGACCCACAAGTAACCCCACTAGCACAGGTATCTATCTTCTTAGGGAGGATGATAGCTTTAGAGCAAAGGTAGAAGTCTAACTAAAGAAATTGAAACCCTACGTGCTAAAGACTTGAAACCTATAAAGAATGCATCCCGTGTTGAGTCTAGTGGTAATTGTTTTGTGTATGGTCGAGCCGACCATCCAGCGCAAGAGTGTAACACCTACATTGAGATGATGAGAGTGTATGAGGAACATTGTAATGCCTTAGGCATGTACCAAAATTCATATCCTCCTTTTTCCGAAACCTACAATAAGGGGTAGCGGAATAGAACCTATACTATACCCTCATATCAACCTACAACTTCTAGGAACTCCTTAGAGGATACATTACATGCTTTTATAGAGGTACATGGTAAAACAAATAACAAGTTTGAAACTATGATTACCCAGGTTGTTGAGGAAAGCAAAGAGAAGAAAGCCCACATGTCCAAACTTACCAATGCTTTAGCTGTAGGAAAGCGTGGAAAATTTCCAGCTCAAGCCCAACCAAATCCTAAAGGATAACACATGGCACAAACTTCAGGCTCAGAAGAAAACAACTTTAAAGCAACTAGGCAACACAATGCCATAACCACTAGGTCCGGAAGGACTATAGAACTAACCAACAAGCCTAGAGACGAGGAGAAAAACTCTAGCAATTCGGAAGAGGATAAACCTAGTCATGTAGTAGAGATCCCAACTAGAGTACCTTTCCCTCAAGCTCTCAAGCCTACCTTGAAAGCAACTAGGCAACACAATGAAATTTTGGAACAACTTAAACATGTGAAAATCAATCTATCCCTTCTGCATGTGATTACCCATTTTCCCACATATGCTAAAGTCCTTAAGGACTTATGTACTCTGAAGAGGAAGTACCATGTTAAGAAAATCGCTTTCAATTATAGCAGGTAAGTGCTGTAATTGAACAAAGGACCCCATCTAAGTATAAGGATCCCGGTTGTCCCACTATTTCTTGCATCATTGGCGGCCATGAATATGTAAGCCCTTCTTGACTTAAGAGCTAGTTTTAACCTCATGCCTTATGCTATCTACTCATTGTTAGGCTTAGGTGAGATAAAACCTACATCTATAGTCTTACAATTAGCTGATCGGTCCACTGTTAGGCCTAGAGGAGTAGTTGAGAATGTGTTAGTTCAAATTGATAAATTCTACTACCCCGTTAATTTCTTTGTGAATATGACTTTAGAAGTCAATATTTTCCACACTGCCAAACAACCATAGGGGGATGATGAGTGTCATCAAACATTTATGATTGATGCATTCATTCAAGAGGAGATACCTGCAACTATTGATTCTGATCCCTTGAACCCATTCTTTTTAAATTCTGAAATTTCATTTATTATTGATGATGAAGAGTATACTGATATTTGTGCTTCTTTACGAAAATGTAGGATTATGGAGCATCACCATGACAGCCCAATTTTGAAGAAATACTAGAAAGGACTAGTGGACAACAACCATGAAGTATTGAGAGTCCTAAACCAGAGTTGAAACCGCTATCTCAAGGATTGAAACATGAGTTTCTTGGACTAGGTGATACATTTCCTGTTATTATATCTTTAGAATTGGATGCATCACAATGTAAGCAACTTTTATATCATCTGAATGAGCACAAATCTGCATTAGGATGGACTATAGCTGACATCAAGGGTATTAGTCCCTTAATTTGCTCTGATATGATTCATCTAGAGGAAAGAACTAGTCCTAGAAGAGACCCACAACGTAGGCCAAACCCCAGAATGAAAGAAGTAGTAAAAAATGAAGTGTTAAAATTGCTAGATGCAGGCATCATTTACCCTATCGCAAATAGTAAATGGGTTAGTCCTACACAGGTAGTTCCTAAAAAGTTAGGAATCATAGTGGTGAAAAATGGACTAGGTGAAATGGTCCCCACAAAAATAGTGACTGGATGGCGCATGTGCATAGACTATAGGAAGTTAAATGCTGCCACTCACAAGGACCCCTTTTTAGACCAAATTCTTAAGCGTGTGGCTGGCCATTCCTTTTACTATTTTTTGGATAGCCGTTTTGGTTATTATTAAATTGAAATTGCTTTAGAAGACCAGGATAAAACCACATTCACTTGTCCCTTTAGCACATTTGCATTTCGTAAGATGCCATTTGGACTTTGTAATGCTCCGGCCACATTTCAGAGATGCATGTTGTAACACCCCAATTTTACTATTAACTCGAGGCGCTACTCAAGTCAAAGTAGCCTGTAAATAAATATTTTCAAAAGTCGCCACAATACGAAGGCAAACATATACTTTAAAAATCCATAGCAATTTTACACAAAACGCGGAAATATCACTTCTAAAATAATTTTTCTCATATTCAAGAGTTAATACCAAATGTAATAAGCAAAAATCGACGTTTGCAAAGATACCAAATTCGGTATTTAAAATGTCAAATGGAAACCAACTATTTAAAAATTTTGTTCAAAATCAATAATTCAAAAGTGTTATTATTAAATTAAAATTTGCCCCGTTCGTTGCCTTGCCCTGCCAAACTCCTTAACCTGAAAGGTTGGAAAAATAGTGGGGTGAGTATAACGAATTATACTCAGTGGAGATACAGCAATCAGTCCAAATTAAATCAAAATATGCAATCAAGTGGTGAACATAATATCCATACAACATACTATAGAATATGTACTGTGGGCATTCCCAAGGACCCAATTTCGATCCCGGACCTATTTACGGTCCCTGACAACATGACATAAGCTTAGCAAATTTTAGCACTGTGGGCATTCCCAAGGACCCGATTTCGATCCCGGACCTATTTACGGTCCCTGGCAACATTTTCATATGTATAAACATCATATCACAATCAAAATCACACATCGAGAATTAACATGGACAAATAACCACAATTGCTTAAAAGTAGACCCCACCTCGAAGTCTTGAAAGTTTTTCTGGGAAATTGAACAATTGTAACGTTACCATGCTTCACACTTTGTCCGCGATCTCGTCTAGCAAGAACAAAATTAATTTAATTTAAGATACTAAGTTTAATTAAAACTTTAAAAACTTTAGGGACCAAATTGAAAAGTATTAAAACTGAATTTAAAAGTTTGAAGGGCTGAATATGAACTTTTTGGAATTTACGGACTAATTTTAAAAGTAACTAAAACTTTGGAATTGAATTAAACAATTTATAAAACTTTGAAATTGAAATAATAAACATTTAAAACTTTGGGCTAAATTGAATAACTTTTAAAAATTTGGGATTAAGGAGGTAATTTTCAAAAAAATCAAATATTTACAAAAAACCTAACTCTAATCTCTCTCTCTCTCACTCGACAAATGCACAGGAGCTCGAGAGAAGAAGAGGAGGAGTTGGCCGGCGACGGGAAGGAGATGGAAGTGGGTAGACTCCGGCCAAAAATCGAGGGTATCGCCGTCGCGAGGGCGCCGGCGGGTGAGGGATCGATTGAGGGTTGATTGGGCGTCGATCGGGGTTGAGAACCGAGGCCAAAGGTCCGATTTTTCTTGGCTGTTTCCGGCGAGAAATCCGGCCAAAACATGGGTAGAGTCGAGGTAAGTGATTGGGCTTCGTGATTTCTTGGTTTTGTGGTTGAATTTTGGGTTGTTTTTGGATGAGATGGAGGGGTCGATTTGGGGCGGAACGGGCTGTCGTTTGGGTAGTGGCGGTGCGGCATCGAGGTGGTGGTGGTTTGTTGGTGGTCCGACTGTGGTATGGCGGTGTTTGCAGTCGGGTTTGGGTGGTTGGCTGTAGTTTGCAGTTTGGTGGTGGCGGCGACTCGACTGTGGCGATGTAGTTTGCAGTTGGTTTGGGTGATTTCGACATTGGCGTGGTGGTAATGAATCTGTCGAGTTTTTCAGTTGCTAATTGATGAAAATTGAAAGGAGATGGAATGTGAATTCTTACCTGTGTGTTTGGAGTTGCTGTAGGTGTTGTGAGAGGCGTGATGAAGGTGGTGATGAATAGTATCAACTGTAGGTTTAGGGCACGAAAAACGAGACAATAAATTGGGTTTAGAGTTTGTGTTGGAACAAAATTCTTTGGCTAATAGGATTTAATAAAATTGAATTAAAAGGTAATATTTGGAATTAATGAAATTGGATATTAAATAGAATTTCGAACATCAAAATTGGATTTAAATCGCTAAGAATTCGATACTTTTAAAATTGTTCGAAATTGGATTCGATAAATAAATATTGAAATTTTAAGATTAAAATCGTTTTCGAAATCCTTAAATTAATTGTGTTTGCTAGACAATTCGACGAACGTAAAATAAATTCTAAATTTTGACGGAATGTCGTAGCGATATAATTTAAATTATGAAATTTGTATTTTGAAAATTCGGGTCGCTACACATGTCCAGCATGTTTAGTGACATGGTAGAGAATTGCATGGAAGTATTCATGGATGATCTCACTATTTTTGGAACTTCATGTGATGCATGCTTGTTAAATTTAACACAAGTTTTAACCCGATGTGAGGAAAAGGGGTTAGTATTGAATTGGGAAAAGTGCCATTTCATGATACATTTGGAAATCGTCTTAGGGCATGTAATTTCTTCTAAGAGAATAGAGGTCGACAAATCTAAAATTGAGCTAATCTCTAAATTGCCTACACCTAAGACAATGAAAGAAGTCGGATCATTCCTTGGTCATGTAGGTTTTTATAGGAGGTTCATATAAAACTTTTCATCTATAGTTAGACCACTGTGTAACATTCTCAGTAAAGATGTGACTTTTGATTGGACCCCTGAGTGTCAAGAAGCATTCAAAACGCTGACTGGTAATCTAACCTCAACACCCATCATACAACCACCTGATTGGACATTACCGTTTGAAATTACGTGTGATGCTAGTGATTATGCGGTAGGTGTTGTACTTGGACAACGAAGAGAAGGTAAGCCTTTTGTAATCTACTATGCTAATAGAACTCCAAATAGTGCTTAAATGAACTATTCCACAACTAAAAAAGAGTCATTAGCTGTAGTCTTTGCGGTTGATAAATTTAGATCTTATTTGATTGGCTCTCTTATTACAATTTTCATAGATCATGCTGCCCTTAAGTACTTTCTTACCAAGAAGGATGCTAAGACACGATTAATACAGTGGATTTTGCTATTATAGGAGTTCGATATCACTATCAAAGATAAGAAATGAGTGGAGAATGTTGTAGCAAACCACTTGTTAAGGCTAACCTTTGAAGACAACACAACTACCTTGCCAATCAGAGAGGAATTCCCAGATGTGAGTTTATGTCCTGTTTCTTCTCTACCATGGTTCGCTCATATTGTAAACTACTTGGCTGCAGGTGAAATTCTATGAGAGTGAAGTACGCATGATAAGATGAAGTTCCTAGTTGAGGTACATAATTTTTATTGGGATGACCTTTATCTATTTAAATATTGCCCTGATCAGATATTGAGACGTTATGTCCCTGATGAGGAGATATCTAGTGGCAATTTTTGTCATGCCCAAGCATGTGGAGGCCATTTTTCTATGAAAAAGACTGCAGCAAAATTTTTGCAATGTGATTTTTATTGGCCCACTTTGTTTAATGACACTAATGTCCACTGTAGAGCTTGTGAGTGGTGCCAAAATCTTGGTGCTATGTCCCGACGTAATATGATACCCTTAAACCCCATTTTGGTAATAGAAATTTTTATTGTTGGGGTATTGACTTTATGGGACCCTTTCCTCCCTCTTTTGGCTATCTATATATCACTGTGGCGGTAAATTACGTGTCTAAATGGGTAGAGGCAGCAACTTGTAGGGCTAATGAAAATAAAACAGTTGTAAAATTCCTTAAGGAAAATGTTTTGTCTCGCTTTGGCATACCACAAGTGATAATTAGTGATAGAGACACACACTTTTGCAACCGTTCATTTAAAGTATTAATGAAAAAGTATGGTGTTGTTCATAAAATTTCAACTGCTTACCACCCCAAACTAGTGGACAAGTTGAAGTGGTAATAGGGAGATTAAACAGATCTTGGAAAAAATGGCGAACCCCAATCGTAAAAATTGGTCTTTAAGATTAAATTATGCACTTTGGGCATACCGTACTCCTTTTAAGCCCCATATCGACTCATCTTTGGAAAACCATGTCATCTACCTCTAGAGCTTGAGCATCGAGCCTATTAGGCTATTAAACACTTTAACTTTGACCTAGAGGAGGGAGGTAAACTTTAGAAAATTTCAATTGACTGAGCTAGAGGAATTGAGGAATGATTCTTATGAGAGTTCTAGAATCTACAAGTCAAAAATGAAAGCTTTCCATGATAAAAATATTTTGAGAAGAACCTTTGAACCAAATAAAAAGTATACTTATATGATTCTAGAATCCACAAGCACTCAAGTAAACTTCGTTCTAGGTGGACTGACCCTTTTGTGGTGAAACATGTCTTTGAAAATGAGGTAATTGAAATTGAAGACCCTAACGACGGTAGGGTGTTCAAGGTGAATGGACAACGTCTAAAGATACTCTATGGGTAACATGTACCTGCAGTGGAAGAAATTCCTCTTGCAGACCCCGTTCCGTTTACCACCTTTGAAATCTTTCAGGTATGTCTTTTATCTTGCTTTTCTATATATTAGTTTTTGTATTCCTCTTTTAGGTAAGAAGTTTATTTATTTAAGTTTCTTTCCATTCCCTATTTTATCACATTGATAACTTTAGGTTATTCGTTCTTCGAGCTTATGTAGACTCACTTCCGTATTAAGGTGATATCTTTCCTTCTCTATTTCGTATTCATGTTGATGCATTGAGGACAATGCAAAAATTTAGTTGAGGAGAGGGTCAATTTGGATTTTGTTGAATTGCATGTGAATTTTGAGAAAGTTTTTTGTTTGAGTCTCTACTTTGCTGCATGTTTATGCTCTTGAATACAACACATACCACTAGAAATTAATTTTGTTTGTGAAAATCTAGATGTCATGACACTTGCTAAACTTTTCGTGCACACAAGCCTTGTGGTATGATGGTGGTTTAACACATGTAGCTAGAGGAGTCTCTTGTTAAAGTTTTCTTATGTGAGAAAATTGGTGAGGATAAAGAACCACAATATACTAAAATATGGCAATAAGCGTTTATTGATCTTGTAAATTGGAAACTCCTTTGAGAATAACACTACATGGTTTGTCGTAAGATTGTAGATTACATGGGAAATGATAAAGGTCAATTTAGGATCGATATTTGAGCCTTTAAAGCCTTTTTTTTCAATAAGTACAACCCCTAGTAGCCATGTCTCACCGTACACAAACATACCTAGCTTTTTCTTTATGCACCTACGTTATCCATACTTCTTCATATTGGAGTATCTGCTTGATTTCCCACATTTTTACTTCCAGGTGTGTAGTAAGTATTGGATGTTTATTTGTGAAGAATTGAAACGATGAAACAACAATAATTAGTATATGCTCAAGTAAGATGCTACAAATAAAAAAAAGGAAAAGAATTAGTAAAAACATAAAATTGATTGATTTTGGGGTTTGAAATGTCAAAATAGGTATTTATTGGAAGTAGTGATCGATCGAGATGTTTGATAAGATATCTAACTATGTGCTTGGAAGTATTTGAATTTTTATATCCGTTCTTCTCATACGATCCAACCTGAACTTCATTACAATCCTTTGTATTGACCGTTTTGATCCCAAGTAGGCTGCGATAAGAAGTTGATGAATTATCATTTGGTAGTATACCTATCACAGAATCAATATTTGCTTGTTGCTTGTGCATAATTGTTTAAGCCTCCAAATTTGAGCTTCATCTTTCCTAGCTCTATAGAGAGAAACTCCACACTAAACACTTTGTTACCTGTGAGTTATGGAGCTGCTTTAGCCTGAGACATACTTGATGTCGCATGTGTTAGGGTTAGCAGTAAGATGATTACGACTTGACACACACTCACACATTTAGCACTTGTCCTTGACATCCTGGTAATCATGATACTGTTAATTTCTTTGTGATGATAAGTTTGAAAAGAGCATGATATGTGGTTAAATTAGAACTTAACAATTTAACTTGTGACTTAGACCAATCTTTCATTTGTCTTGTTTTGCATTAAATTGCTAGGGACTAGTAATAAGTAAGTTGGGAGGTGTGATAATATCACAAATTGTTAAGTTTTTATCCATTTTTATTTGCATTATTACACTAAATTAATGCTTAAATGCACTAAATACCGTTATATTTTGATTTAGGTTGCAAATTGATGAATATGGTGGAAATTAGGAGAAACAAGCGAAAAAGGACCAAAATGGAATAATGCAAAAGTTCGGGTACTAAAGTGCAAATGCTCTAAACTTGTGTCAAACCTTATGATGAAGATTCAAGAGTGTTAGGGATCAATCGGATGAAGAAAGAAGTTAAAGAGATGAAATATAGTTGAAGCATTAGCACATATCAACTTTCAGGCAAAAAAGTTATGTTCCGGATTTTTTGTCTCATATTGAGGCCTATTTTTGACATGGAAAAGATCAAGTTGGAAGATGATATCTGAAAAATATTTGTATTCCTTTGAGTCATCTTTCTGAAGCACTTTGAATCACTTCAATTAGACTTCGATAGAGAAAGATATGATCAAAATATAGAAAGCTGTCTGGTGGAGAAAAATTATACCATGCGTACGCATGGGCCAGCAGTCTGTGCGTACATAAGGTGGCAATATTCTCAAACTAAAGTCGATTTACGTGTATTGTGCGTATGCACTAATGGTAACTTATGATAACTAATTTTTCACGCGTCTCTCAACCCTAAAACACACCAGAAGACCCTAGACGCCTACTTCTTGATCTTCAAATCTCTTGGGCTCAAGAAACACCATGAACAACTAATTCTTTCGGTGAAGCTATGGAGGAAATATTTCGGAATTTGTGATTTCACATCTATTATTCACATATTTTGGTATTTTCTTGTTGAACGACTCTAGAATACATAGTTTCTTTTCATGAATTTGTAATGAGATTGATTTAACTTTTATTAAATTAATCATAAATTCAGTCACGCCTTTTTTATTGACGAATTGAAATATTTGTTGAATTTTAATCTCATGAATGTTATTGGTGGATTGTTTACTACTTTATGGTAGATGTATAAAGCCATTTTTCTAATCTTATTCCAATACATTAATGCGTAACTGTGTTATAGGAAAACTAGATTCTAGAGTTAAAATTGAAATTGAAATTAAATTGATTTAATGGTTTTATTCTCCTCATCATGAATTAATTTTGAGATTGGCTTCGTTTTTATTAAATTAGTCATAGAACTCTCTCTATGGATTGATTAAAATATTTACTTAGGTTTTAATCTCAATTATTTAAGTTTATTGGTGTGATTCTCTACTGCTTTATGCTTTAATATATAGTCGATTTTGAATCTGATTTTGATAAACCAAGTGTGACGTTGCAATAGGAAGATTAATCATTAGGATCACGTTAGAATTAAATTGGGTTTAAAGACATATCTTCCGATTAGAGTGCCAAGATGAAAGCCTCTAATTGTGTTATAAAATGGAATAATTTCCTTATTTTCATTAATCTCGATTCCGTGACATGCAAATCTATTTCCTATAATTCATGGATGGTTGTTCTCATGAATTATAGGAAATATATTTGAGTGCCACTCTCTTGGTACAATGAATAGTTGCATAGTTTTTAGACAACCAGTCCATACCAAGGATAACATCAAAGTCTTTTATCGTTAATAGAATTAGATCTACCGCTATACCTCTACCATCAATTTCCATATTAAGATTTCTAGCTATTTGGTCAGCTACAAGTATATTTCCAGATGGAAGAGAGATTTCTATGGTATACGGAAGGAATTCACATTCTACTTTAAACTTTGCGACAAACGAAGAAGAAATGAACGAATGTGTAGCTCCAGAATCTATAAGTACAAATGCAGGCATATTAGAAACAGAGATGATACCTGCGAGGACATTAGGGTTTCGCTTTGTTTCTTGCTTGGATAAGGAGAAAACTCTTGCTTTTCCTTTCTGGTCATCTCCAGCCTTCTGTGTCTGATTCTGGGGACATTCTTTTGCGAAATGTCCTGATTTCCCACACTTGAACCAAACATTTCTTCCCAATAGACATTCTCCTTTGTGAGGTCTATCGCACTTAGGACAACGCTTATCACCACCAACTCCTACTATCTCTGTTTTTCCTTTCTTTGGTGCATTATTCCCTCTTCCTTTACCGTTATTCTGTCTATCAAAGTTCCACTTCCTCTTACCGGAGAAATTTTGAACTTGGTAGGAGCTTCCAACGTTTTGAGTTGTTTGATAAGAAATAGTCTGGGCTCGCTTCAGGACTTCTCGATAAGTGTTCAGCTCGAGAACTGACACTATGTCACGAATATAAGGTTGAAACCCACGTTCAAACCTTCTAGCCCGCTTTTCCTCCGTATCCACTAGATGTGGAGCGAACCTTGATAACTTCTCAAATTTGCGTTCATATTCCACGAGGGTCATGGTTCCCTGTTGGAGTCTGAGGAACTCCATCTCCTTTTGATCCTTTACAGCTGCCGGGAAGAATTTTTCTTCTACGAGTTCCTTAAATCTCACCCAAGTTATAGCCTGTTCTTCAGCAGGTGTTAATGACCTGGTAGTCATGTCCCACCAATGGCTAGCCCCCTTCTTTAACAGTAACACCGAAAATGTTATCTTTTCAGCATCTTCGCATCTTATAAATTTAAAGATACGTTCTAGTTCTCGTAACCAATCTTCAACTGCTAAGGGATCTACACTCCCCTCGAATGATGGAGGGTTCATCTTATGAAATTCCTCTATCATTGCAGTTCGATCCCTCGGGTTGGGTACTATTTGAGGTTGAACAGCTTGTTGGTTGGGCTCCTGATGCTCGGTTGGTACTTATTGATTTAGTGTTTGTTGCCTAGTCAAAGGCGGTGCCTGCTGTTGCTGTCCCAACTCCCGCATTGTGGCAAGCAGTTCTCGTGCAAAGTTTGCTACATTAACTTCGTCACCACTAGAACTGGCATTAGCATTGCCGCTGCCTAAGTTCATATTAGAATTTAGTGCACTGCCATGGTTGCGCTTCAGAGGCATTTCCTTTGAATGAAAAATATTCATCCAGTTATAATTTCTTCAGAACGTAATACTAACTTAAAGAAATCCAAGGCCAAAACAACTTTCCTTCATATATATACATTACCATTTTTTTTTACAACAAAAGTCATATTGTGGTACGGTACATACATGCAAAAGTAGATGTACATATTACATCCTATTCTATTTCAAAAAACAAAGATAGCTAGATAAGATGGTGTCTAATCTTCCATTTCTTCTGGGTCCTCATCGGGATCTTCATCTGGGTCTTCCTCTGGTTCTTCGTCTAGTTCTTCCTCTGGCTCTTCCTCTAACATGCTTTGTTCTGAACTATCTGGTAATGGCATGGGAAAACTTTCATCTAGAACTCTCGAAAAGCACTTAGCCAACGGTCCCTTATCTAGCCTAGAATTGGTAGCTCGTAAACTAGTATTCATGGATAAGGTTATAGTCTTCTTAAAGTTTCACTGTAAATCACGGCTAGTTTCATAACTTCCTCGAAGTAAGTATGTAAGGTCCTCATATGAAAGGTCATCATCAGATCACAACACAATCTCATTTATGACTGAAGCCCAAGGTTCTGGAACAGTTTCATATAACCTCCGTATCTTCACCTTATCACTTAAGCTATAGTGTATCTCCCATAACATCTCAATAATGCACTCTAGCAGATCAAGATGTTGTACGAGGCTATGGAGCGGATGCATACGATGATTATAGTAAAATACCAATAGTATGTCTCGCTTCTTTGCAAAACCACAAGCTTCTGTCCTTGTGGGGGTTCTTACTATTCGTGCCATAACTAGGACAAAAAATTGATTAGGTTACTCTACAAGGCTCTAATAAATAATTACATATAAATGTTAATGACTTCATAATCTCAAACATGATTTGATTCAAAATATTCCTATATCCAACAATATATATAGTAGTACATTACATAAGAAAACTCATAAACTTTGAAAAAGATTTTAACCTTGATAGTTGGTCGAAAGTCATTACTAGCTTGCTCAATGATGAAGGACAATAAATTTCTTTAAAAAAAGGTCTACAGAAAAGTAAAATTGCTCTGATACCACACTGTGACACCCCAAACTTAAACTTCGAGGGTCACGTACTAATCATAATAGGTTCTGCTTTTGGTACATGTAAATACTCTTAAACAGAAGTATTACATGTTAGAAATTTATTTTCAATTTGGTAAAATATTTCTCATAAAATATAATGGCCAGCAGAAACGCACACCGACGTGTAATTTTTATTTTACAAAAAAAAAAGACTCAGTGCAGCCACGGTTAGTTGGGGCAGTAGGTTCAACTATTTTTATAAAATCCATCCCAACTCCGTTTTCTATGAAATTTGCGGCATTAGAAAGATAATTTCAAGTAGTTGGAAATAATATTTTGAAGTTGACCTAGAAACTGCCCGGATTCTGCCTCTTTGGTCATTCGGGAAAAAAGGTCTATAAATATGTCTCTTAACATAACATGGAAGACATAACTACTTAATTTACTTCCGGTACCATATTACATAATGTCTTATACAAGTTTTTATACAATACCATAGGAAAAACATTTATGAAGCAGTCGAACAAAACATGCAAAAACAAAATTTCGATGCAAATTAACTTTGTCCTTAACCCATCATCGATTATGCCGACCGAACTCCACCAACTTCACATCTTATGGATCTGAAAATTTAGTATAGAATATTATGAGTATAAAGAATACTCAGTAAGATACCATGCTTGGATTTAACATGTTAATACTACACAAAAGAAAGCATTCAAACACATACTTGCACATTCCGGCTTGCCGGTGCCCTTCGGACTTGTCCTAAGGCATAGATATCTAACTCTGTGGACTTGTCCACATCTTTCATATTATGGTTTTCATGAATAGCTTAAGCATAGATATTACCATGAAATCCTACCACTTAAGCAAGGAAAGTATCTTACAAAAAAATTTAAACGAGCAAAGTGAATGAGCATAAAATTTCGGAGTATCACAATGATGGTAATGCCATCTTTTTCCCCAATACATTCAGCTCAATCATCTCAATTGTATGCTTTCTAGCACGGTATCTCTTCACCTTTAGCAGATCTATTTCACCCCTAAGAAGGTCTATGTTATCTTGGAAATGGTCATCATAGAGATGATCCCTATCACCATCTCTATCACCCTCTCATCTACCTCTTTGCCCCCTCGGGTACCACTTCATCCACTTTGTCCACCCTATTTGCTACATCAGGGGCACTCTCGATCTCCTCTTCTATCCTACCACCATCTTATAGGCCCTCTCCACCACCTCTTCCACCACCTTATATACCCTCTTCGTCTCTTTGGGCACCTCATCTACTCTCTTCTTCTCCTATTTGAACTCCTCTGTCATCCCATCTGTCTGACTATAGGTTTGTGCCCACACAATAATCACGTTCACCTTCATTGTTTAAAATTCCTATCTCAGATCGTATAACATCTATCTCAAATCACACAACGTTTGTCACGTGACTTATAATTCTTTGCTTCATTGCTAACATGTGTCTGCTCAATGTAGAACGTAAGCGCACATGAGGTGAATGAGATTTATGCAGTAAAGAAGATCAATCTGGTGGAGGTAACCATCATATGGATGGAGCAATGCAACAAATCTCTGTTAGGAAAACCAACTATTTTCCTAAAAACAAATCTCTGTTAGGAAAACTAACGGTTTTCCTAAATATTTAGAAGGTTAGGAAAACCAACGGTTTTTCTGTTTAATGACAACATATTTAGTTCAATTTATATTAGATATTTAATAAATATGGGCTAATTGAGTAGATACCAATATTGTTATAATTAGGGGATTATGGGAACCCTGATTAAGCAATATATAATGACCTTTTTGGTTATGGTCCCCAACACACCAAATCATACATAATTTTCCTTCTCCCCATCTGGAAGAAAAATGACGTTCCCATTGAGGAATTAAGGCGATTTGGTTGAGGAAGATCACAATCCACTCCATTTCGTTCGTATTCATTAGTACGTGATTGATTGTTATAGTAATTTCGCAACAGCAGACAATCGTTCATAATGGATCCAGGTATATGTTTTGAATATGCGAATCCTAATATTCTGGCATGATGTTGATCCTAACATTTGGTCATTTTGATTTATGATGTTTGCATTTGGATTTAATATCAGTTTTAGGTATGGATTAAATTTTAACAAGTGGTTTTCAAAATTAAAGAGAAAAAGAGAGGCTGATTGTTTTTAAGCTTCGGGTGCCATCAAGGAAAAAATATTCAATGCCAAATTTCATCAATTTCAAAGTGTCAAATGAAGTTAGGTTATGAGAACCATGTAGCAACGATCACTATGCAACCTCGCAAAAGATTGACAATCCCAAGAAAGCCTAAAGAATAATCCGATTTTGAGTTTGAATCAAGAACAATGAACCAAGCAACCAAACAAGACAGAATTTGAATGACATCTTGATTACACAACCCTTGATCCACACCCGATGTTGAACGCCACAAGAATTAACTTGATAAGTTCAAGATATTCAATGAAGAACGAGAATTCGAAAGCAATATAGCCTCTCTTATATTCAATATGTCAAAAGTTCTTTTACAATGGAATATGAAAACTATATACTAAGACATTAAACCTAGGTGAAAAATGGAAATAATCTCAAAATATAAAGAAAGTTACCAAAATACGAATTATAGTCAAAATAAAAGATTATCCCAAAAATGAAACTTTTTGGTAAAATTTACTACCATGCGACCGCATAGTAGAATCGCTTGCAGTCGCACAAGCCAAGTAAAATGGCCTCCCTCGGTCTCGATATAACACTATGCGACCACATGGTGTTTAACACTATGCTGTTGCATAGTGTACATTGATGCCTCCACTTTCGGCCGCTTGTATCATGTTGATCCAAATGGTTTCGGCTCTCGACTCCAGCATGAAACTTGCTTCTTTTCTTGTGTAGATCATGGTGTCATCCATTGTTGATTGCACAAGTAGCCCCATCGATTGATTTATCCATTTTTCCCTCGATCGCATCATTGTTCCTCCTTCGATAATTAACAGGTCTCGTCATGAGGTCATCTTCGTCGGGCTTGACTCCTGGACCATATCGTCCCCTCTCTCTTCAAAAGGATTCGATTTCGAATCTGTACCTGCATCAAAGAGAGAGAGAGAGAGATTAGAAACATTAAAAGTTGCTGAAGCTTTATACTCACCTGAAAGATTTAATTTGTATGTGTTGTCATTGATCTTCTCCACAACTTGAAATGGTCCATCTCCTCGTGAATTCAACTTTGATTTTCTCTACTCTAGAAAGCGCTCCTTTCTGAAATGTACCCAAACCCAATCTCCAGAGTTCGAATGTCATGCTTGTTCGGCCCTTATTTGCTTGCGATACGAAGTGTTTATTTTTATTCTTGATTTGCATACTTACTTTTTCATGGAGTGACTTCACCAACTCGGCATTTCTTTTACCATCTAAGCTACCTCATTCATTTATAGGCAAATGTATTAAATCCAAAGGTGTTAGTAGACTAAAACCATAAACAATTTCAAGTGGCGAAAAAAAAGTAGTAGAATGTGTAGTCCTATTATATGCAAACTCTATGAAAGTTAGGCACTCTTCCCAACTCTTCAAATTTTTATTAACTACAGTGCGTAATAGTTGTGTCATGGTCCTATTCACTACCTCGGTCTGACCATCGGTATGTGGGTGACAAGTTGAAAACAAAAATTTAGTGCCTAACTTACCCATAAAACCCGCCAAAAATGACTCAAAAAGTTCACATCCCGATCAGATACTATGTTCTTAGGTAACCCATGTAAACGTACTATTTCCTTAAAGAATAACTCCGCAATGTTAGTAACATCATCAGTCTTATGACATGCTATGAAATGTGCCATCTTGCTGAACCTATCTACCACCAAAAATATTGAATCTTGTCCCTTGTTAGTCCTAGGTAAACTCAACACAAAATCCATTAAAATATCAATCTATGGTTCACTAGGTGTAGGTAACTGTGTATACAAACATTGATGTAAAACCTTACACTTAGCCCTTTTACAGATTATGCATTGACTACATACTCTCTCAACATCACTTTTCACTTTTCATCACTTTTCTCCAAGTTCCATCTTTCTTTCAGCACAAGAAGTCTTGGAACGGCACATGGACTTATGCGAGAACATATCTTATAGAAAATTGTACATCTATGGGCTTTCCCAAAGAACAAGTGAACTTCATTTAGAATGGCTCCCACAATTTTAAACCATATGGACAAACATATAACCCAGGATGGAGACAACATTCGAACTTCAGATGGTCAGATAATCAGTAATAGAATGATTCAAATAATGCCCATCGGGAGAAAAACCATGTTTAGGGAAGATGTTCAATCAGTACATGCAAAAGACAGACAAGGTGTTCCAGCAAATTGATACAAAATTTTAGAATCAGCTAGCATCTATCAAGAAATTGGAGACACAAATAAGCCAGATAGCTCAATAGCTTGCAGAAAGCCCACAAAGAGCATTCCTAGGCAATACAATAATCAATCCAAAAGAGCAAGTGCAAGCTATTACAGCCAGAAGTGGAGTGCAATTGTCAGAAATACATGTGAAGAGGCCAGACAGAAAAGATAAAGAGGTAGAAGTTGAAGAGGTTGATAAAGAAGAAAAATCTGCAATGATCACAAGAGTAGAGGAAGAAAGAGAAGAAACACTTACAATGAGAGCATTAAGTCCCATCAAGGCTTATGTGCCACTAATTTCTTTTCCTCAACGGTTGCAAAAAAAATAAGTTGGACAAGCAGTTTGCCAAGTTTGTGGATGCTTTCAAGAAATAGTTGTGGAATTTTTTTAAAGAAAATTCCTTCCAACCAAGAGAAAGCTGGAAAAACATGAGACAATCTGCCTGAATGAGCAATATAGTGCAATTCTCTTGAGGTAGCTACCTCTTAAACTAAAGAACCCAATGAGTCTTGAAACCACCTAGATCAATTTGCACACCACGACATTGATAGGAATTGACCGCTTCACGTCACCAATTTCATCCTTCTTTCATCTATCCTATAGAGTCTCTGTTTAACCTTAAATTTTAACTTGAGTAAGACAACCTATACTTGCTCATATGTCTGCAGATTGCTCGGGAAAAGTGCACATTTTCTTTGTAATTTTTAGATTTGCATGTCCTTATTCGAGTTTGAGTTCAAACAATTTTTTTCTCTTTTATGTTAGTATATGAGTGTGAGCTTTATTTTCTCCATCTACTGCATACATACCATTTATCGTGACAAATTTCTCGAGCATTACATGACTTTATACACTTTGGCACATGAAATGTTACATAAATGGGTGTATTTTGGGCCCCCACTTAATCGTACTTTTATATTTGTTACCTATTATGCTAAAAGTTTTCTTCTTATCGTTCTACATAGGTGCAAAGTCGTCGGAGAAGAAATCAAAATCCTCAACCTCTTCTTCCAGCTCCTTTTATAGAAGTATATTCATTAAAGTTGAGGTCGTCGAACGTTATAATACCATGTTGGTGGACAAGAATTATATTCCTGGACAAGGTTTTGAAAATTACATGATGGAATAGATTGAACAATGGAAGTGGGAATTATTTTCCAAATAGCCACGACCTGTACTAATTTCGATTGTCAAGGAATTTTACGCTAATGCTAGGGAATATAGAGACTTTTGCGTGTTTATAAGAGGCAAATGGACTCCTTTCAATATCATCTCCATCAATGGACTTTATAATATTCTGGATGTGGATGAGGATAAGTGTTCTAAGTTTTGAGAAGAGAAAGTTGATCCCAACGAAATACTTTGGATCTTGGCCAAATCTGGAACTTCTTGGAAATGGTAGGAGACCAATGTGATTAATTTTCCCACCACAGGTATGACTGTGAGGTGTAAGGTTTGGTATCACTTTATATCTGTCAAACTCTTATCGAACAACAATTTTAAATGAGGTGACCAATGCCACTTGACAATCGATGTTGGAAAGCTGATTCACAACAACATCTTACATACTCTGAGAGGATCAACCACAGGTGGTTGGGGACACCTCTCGTTGATCTTTGAGCTTTGTTTGAAGGATGGTGTTGTAACACACCCATTTGAGGAGATTGTGCACCCCAAATCGACAATCACACAGGAGCAAACTTTGAAATTCATGAGTCGGTCGGGCTCCACTAGTGCACCATTCCCCATGCAGAAATAATGATTGTCCTGATCACATTGACCACCCCCAGCGGGTGATCCTAACACTGACCTTGTTGCTTAGCTTCAAGTAATATAACTGCAGATGATTTAATGCAAAATACAATTACAAGCAGTCCTATTATCAAAATGAGTTCAAAGAGGTCCTCACTTCGATATATTCCAACAGCACATTCCCTCAACTGCCTCTACTACCTGATCACACTAGAAGTCCAAACCTACCTCCCCATGATACTGACGATGGCGAAGATAATTAATGCTTCAATCAGGTAAGTCTTCATTCTTTTTCTTTAAATTTCACATTAAGGACAATGGTTAGTTCAAGTTTAAGGAGAGATAACATTAATTGCCTATATCATTTAGTTATTTAAATGCTTATGTATGATATGCTTGTTTTATAAGTTTTAAAAAAATGCATGCTTGTATGAGTTAGATAGCTTTGTCGGCTAGGATGAATATATTTGAGAGCATATATTAGTTTATGGATTGTGGATGAATCATGTACTTTAGTTGAATTTTCTATTTATCCATATGAATCTTAACAATATTTTTGCATGATAATTAAGTTTAGCATGGTACATGAACATGAAGATGTATATGTATATGCTGAATAGATGACTTAGGTGCTTAATTCCTTAACCCATGATTTACAACATCCTTTAACTGTATATATTATAATTTAGGGTGTTCGAGCCGATAAAATAAACGATTTGAGATTGTGATGATTCTATGCATGTTGAAAAAGACTGCGTGGAGTGTATTTGACTCTCTAGTATGAACTAGGTAATGACCAAATGCTAAGGATCTAGCCTAGTAAAATTTGATTTTCTTTTATAGGAAATAAGCATTGCACTTATTCAGTTTATGCCTCACGCCTGCAACTTGTTTACTCGAGTTAGTAAGTCCATAGGGGTATTTTGAAACCTAGTACCCTTAAGTATCAAAATTGGGGAGTTACCAACTCAAAGCTCATTACAATGGTCAAAAAGAGGAAAAAAATTTGAGGTCAAAATTGAGCTGAAAAGAGAATATCAAATATAAAACAAACTAGATACAAGTGCACAAAGAATTGATTGTTGGGGGCCTAGATAATTAGTAGGTTTGAATCACTTAGTATTTACTAGATTGTTGAAGCACTCATAAATTGGGAGAATCAT
Source organism: Osmanthus fragrans (assembly GCA_019395295.1). Taxonomy (NCBI): domain Eukaryota; kingdom Viridiplantae; phylum Streptophyta; class Magnoliopsida; order Lamiales; family Oleaceae; genus Osmanthus; species Osmanthus fragrans. Next base: position 18,656,525 of record CM033347.1, on the reverse strand, counting down.
CACATGAATAAATTATTGACGTTGCCGGTTGAACTAAACCAAATTTAGAATGGTGTGAGGAATTGATAAGTGAAACTAAACTTTAAAAACACTATAGTGAGAAAATGAAAGAAAACAAGTTTAGTGTGTGTGAATCTCATGAGTGAAGAAATGAAATAATTGACCATCGAGGTTGGGAATTGAAATAACTTGTGAATGTCCCGTTACACTTAATTTTCACACACACACACACCCGTTTTACATTGGATAATTGGAAAGTTTGGTTCTTGCATTGTGATTTTGAAGCCCTTCATAAATTTGATGTAATGTTCTCAAAACTGAGCCAAAATGCAAGCTATCTGACTAAGTTTGTTTGTATCTTTTTTCTCTTAGTGATTTTCTTTTTCTTTGTGTTTGTTTGATGACTAGCAAACCACTAAGTTTTTGGTATTTGACGAGTGTGTTATACTCATGAGTTTTATACAATTTTAACTTAATTGTTGGCTAAATCTTATGAGTATATAATGCTTTTGATGTGTTTGTTAGTGTTATTTTATAGGTTGGTGAGGTGGTGTAAAAGGGTGTTAAGGTGACTAAACAAGCCAAAAATAAAGAAAAATGAATAGCAAATTAGTGCCTAGGCGTCATACTGGGAGTGCCTAGACGTCCCAAACAAAAATTTTCATCTAGCAAAAGGGTAATGCCTAGGTGCCACCCAGGCCATGCATCGAGGTGCTTAGGCGTTACCCACCAGCACTTAGGCGTTGCGCTGTCTGTCTTAGGGTTGCATAGTTTTTTACCCTTAAAAGCCCAAAAAGACTCCAAATTCGGGGAAAACATTAAGGGAATATAAATACAAGAATGGAGGCACTTTTGATGCGATCCGGGTTGGGGGATCTCATGGAACTCGTGGAATTGATTTGAAAACGTCGGGAAAGCCCAAATTCAAGTTGTAGACGATAGGATCTCGACCCGAAAATTATTGAACCAAACAACCAAACAAGAACGAAGCTTGAAAGACCTCTTGATCACAAAATCAACGAACCTCGATTTGCGAACGCCACAAAGGTTGTTTAATCCTTTGATAAGTTCTAGGTTTTGAACGCTACAAATATATCAAAATATTTGATAAGTTCGAAAGTTCATTGAAGAACCATAGAGAGAAAAATCTCAGTTTTATAATGTCAAAAATCTCTTTTACAATGAAGAATATAAATCCTATTTATATTAAAACAATAAACCCTAAGAAATATGGAAAATACCATATCAAAGAGTCCTAAAATAACAAACTTGCCAAAAATAAGAATTCTAGCCAAAATAAAATACTTTATAAAAAAAGGAAAGTTTCTTCTAATTATGACATGTGCCAGATCATATCATCCCCTCTCTCTTCGAAAGGATTCATCCTCGAATCCATGCCTTGTGATTGCGTAGGGAACAGCCAACATGCTACAAGTTTTATCACTGTACCGCCTGGATCAAATGGAAAATTTTTCCTTTCATGCCAGAGGATCAACACATGGCACCCATCAACTTTGTAGATGTGTATATATTGCAACAGAAACTCAATTAGATCATCTTTGTTGCTCAAACCCTCGCATATGAACTCCTTCCATTGTCCTTGAAACTCTTTCGTCTCCTCAAAAATCATAAAGTCAACTTCAGGAATCACAAAATCAATCTCGGTACTAAAGAATTCTCCAAACCTGAGGTAAGGTTGATTAATTTCATGAATCAAATTTTAGAAACCTGCAATACAGAATAATGCAATACAGAATAATTCAAACTAGGGAGAGAATTGTTAGTTCTCACTAAAGCCCTCTCAACTTCACTTTTATTTTCTTGCAAGCTCTCTTCTGATTTTTTCTCTCTAAAGACTCACTTTCTTTTACCATCTCTCTACTCTCATTTTCACTCTCCATTTCTTTTCTCTCTTGTGGCTTTTCTTTTTTTTTTTCACTCTCATCGTTTTCGCTCTTACTATCATTTTCTCTCAATTCCCTTTCTCTCCTACTCCTCAATTTGAGTCGATCCTCATACGCCTGTTGTGGTGTCAACGACGCAAGAATAATAGGCTTCCCATCCTTAGCAAAATTGTACCTATTTTTTAATCCGTCGTGTTTTGCCTTCCTATCATGTTGCCATTGCCTACCCAACAGTATATGCCCCGCATACGTAGGAACTACATCGCATAATACCTCATCGTGGTACTTCTCAATTGATAAACTTATCAAAACTTGCTCACATACCCTAACCTCTTCACATTCACCTAACCACGGCAATTTATAAGGTCTGGAATGATTTACCGTAGCCAATCCAAGTTTCTCGACAAGCATAGCACTAACGATATTAATACAACTACTTCCATCAATAATCAAACTACATACCTTGTTGTTGACATGACATCTAGTTTGAAAGATCGTCTCCAATAGCTGCTCAACATCATCCACGTTGATAGTATGGAGATCACGCATCACCACGCAAGTTTCATCCACTACCGATTTCTCGATTCCATTACGTTCTCTACAATGCTCTCTAGTCTCCCTTTTACAACTATTCCTTTTATCAACACTAACTCCAACAAGATGTCTTCTCCTTCTTTCAAGCCTATCAACTCTATCGCATATATCCTCTAACAATCGGTCAAATCGCAGTATCACATCATTCGACATCCTTTAAAAAAAATTTATTCAAAAACAGGAAATTGAAAACAGCTGGAAATTCCCGAAATTATAATAATTTTTTTTTTTTACGCTTGGGAATTTGAATAGAAAATCAGCAAAACAAATGAAACTTAATTCGGACCTTTAAATAGTCAATAAACAACTTTTGAATTTTTTTTTTGAAACTTTTGGATCAAAGACTCAAAAATATTACTGGACACAAGAACAAGAACAAGAACAAAAGACTCAAAACAAAATAAAAAGGATAAAACTTGAATCTAGAGCCCGAGCTCTGATACCACTTGATGCGATCCCGGTTGGGGGATCTCATGGAACTCACAGAATTCATTTGAAAACGTTGGAAAATCCCAAATTCAGGTTGTAGACGATAGGATCTCGACCCGAAAATTATTGAACCAAGCAACCAAACAAGAACGAAGCTTGAAAGACCTCTTGATCACAAAATCAACGAACCTCGATTTGCGAACGCCACAAAGGTTGTCTAATCCTTTGATAAGTTCTAGATTTTGAACGCCACAAATATATCAAAATATTTAATAAGTTCGAAAGTTCATTGAAGAACCATAGAGAGAAAAATCTCAGTTTTTATAATGTCAAAAGTCTCTTTTACAATGAAAAATATAAATCTTATTTATACTAAAACAATAAACCCTAAGAAATATGGAAAATACCATATCAAAGAGTCCTAAAATAACAAACTTGCCAAAAATAAGAATTCTAGCCAAAATAAAATACTTTATGAAAAAAAGAAAGTTTCTTCTAATTATGACATGTGCCAGATCATATCAACTTTTGAGGGAGTTCCACATATTAAGATACACAATAACATAACTTGAGATTAAGAGAACAAATCAAAGGAGAAAAAACAATAAATCTAGAGCTAGGGTTTAGAATCAATATTTGAGGCAATAAAAGGAACTTGGTGCAAGATTCATCCACTTACACATATCCATTCAAAACCCGGTGATATACGTCATTATTATTAATTTTTTTCTTCATCTAAATAAGTAGCTAAACTTTTCATTGGGGCAAACAATGATATTTATTGAGACCCTTTATGTCTTTTATTCAAGATTCAAATTCTTTCATTATATATGTGTTGATTTCAATTATGTATTTAATACTTTGAATTACTTTATCACTAATTCAATGATTTTTTTAATCTATTACGAATTGAGAGGTGATTTTTAGATTTAGACCCATATTAAAATAAGAATTATTCTATTTGTACAAAATAATCTACAAAAAGTTTGACAAAATTGAAAAGTGGTAACGCCCATATTGGGCCCCCCAGGGCACCACTTGTCAATTTTGTCAAACTTTTTGTCAAGGGTTTTGTACTTATAACATAATCCTTAAAATAAAAGAATTCAATCTTGCACTACATTATATTTATGAATCTTGAATTGAGATTTAAATGTGATTAATAGATGAAATTGTTATGCCTAATATCAATTCCATAATTGAATTTTCGACCGACCTTTATGTGCATATTACTATTTTCAATTAGTTAGAAGTAGTTAAAATAATCACAAAAATCATAATTTTTGTTTGTTTTTGTCAAATAGGTGTTAGAAATAGTAAATTAAGTGTTGAAGTATAGTCCTCGTGGAAGGGAAAATTCGGACTCAAAGGTCAATTATATTATTTGTTATAATATCGTACACTTGCGATAGAAAAATGCAACATTCACGAAATATGAATCTTTAACCAACCAGAATGATACTTCACTCAATCTCTTTTTCTATATCTTGTACAGATATCAGTTTAGATTAGAATATCTCAACATCTTCATAGCATTGTTCAGAAGAAATCTATTGAAAAAATAGGTCGATAAGGTCTAGATAACTTATTTTTCCATACTCATACGCAAAATTTCATTGCTCTCCAAATAAAATTCCACCATGATGAAGTTGTATATTGAAATATTTTGAATTTTCCTTTGAATAAAATAGTGAAAAAACAATCAAGCCCCAACATTTTTCAGTTCGAGCAATGTACATGTATAAAACAAGATATTACACAGTATGTTTCAAGTCATCAAATCACTCAACATTTTTACATTTCCCAGTACATGAAGACAATCGATATGCATGACTTATAATCTCAGTATTTCATACTGTAAATGGGAAAAAATGGAGCACACTTACCATACATGGGTTGGGAAGAGAGTCTCAAATATGAACTGTAATATTTGATGGTGATAACCCAAGAATAGCTAACCAAGAGGAGGTGAATTGGTTTATACAACTTTTTTGAAGATTAATATAATTTTAAACAATATAGTTGATGTGATCCAAGAGTCAAGCTCAATGAAGACGAGCCCAGGACGAGACCCATTGATTAACGAATGATGACCAATGACGCGATCGAGGGCAAAGTGGGTCAATCAAGTGATGGGGCTACTTGTGCAATCAACGATGGATGACGTCAAGACCTACACGAGAAAAGAAGCAAGTTCCATGTTGGGGTCGAGGGCCGAAACCATTTGGATCAACGTGATACAAGCAGCTGAAGACGGGACCGAACAAAGAAGCCATGTGGTCGCATAGGCTTCCACTGCCTGCAACTGCACAGACCCTGACCGAGAGTTGAAGCTGAAGTTTCCTTCCTTGCAATCGAAATTATTTGTACCATGTGGTCGCATGGTACAAATGGAATGCCAAATTTTCTTTTCTTGGCGAGAATCCTAGTTTCCATAAAAGTTTATCTTAATTGATATTTTGTGATATTTTGGACTTTAATTCCATTTTTATTAGGTTTTAGAGAGTTAATAAATACTTTTCATATTCCATTGTATGAGAACATTTTGACAATTTGAGAATTAACCGAGAGGCAATTATTGTGCGTTCAATCATTGTTCTACTTTGAACAAATCGAGCTTATCAAGATCACTCTTGTGGTGTTCAACATCGAGTGTAGATCACAGGTCGTGTAATCAAAAGGTCATCAAATTCTGTTTTGTTTGGTTGCTTGATTCATTGTTCTTTATTCAAATCCAAAATTGGGTTATCTTTGGACTTTCTTGAGATTGTCAATTTTGTTGTTAGGTTGCGTAATCTTCGTTGTTACGTGATTCTCATCAGTTGGTATCAGAGCACAGCTCCAAAATAATGAAGGTTATATCTTTTTATTGTTATTGAGTTATTATTTTCTTTTCTCATTATTTTTCGTATTCATCGAGTCCATTCATAGTTTTGAGTCTTTGATCTAAAAAATTTTAAAAAAAATAGTCAAAAGTTCATTTTGAGCTATTTAAGCATCCAAATCTACTTTTGTTTGTTTCGCTGGTCTTGTAGTCAAATTCTCGAGTAAAAAATCCAAAATTTTAAAAAAATTATTATTATAAATTTCGAAAATATCCAGTAGTTTTCAATTATCAATTTTTGAGTAAAAAAAATTGTTCAATTTCATTCAATTTTTTCTTACCTTATTGAATTTTCAATAGTCCCAATTCTTCCAATTTCTTCTTATTTTCAAGCACAATTCATGATCATATCCGGTTTAGAATCCACGAGAACACATCCCTATTGAGTTTACTTTGTTGTTTAGAGTACTTGGACAAAAGCACTGAGTGAAAAAAGGCAGAGTGGTGAGACCAATAGAGGGAAAAGCCATTCATTGAGTGATACACGAATGATCATTTATGAGGCAAGAAATAATAAAGAGTTAGAATGTCTGACAGAGAGGGTTCCAATTCAAGCAGGTAAGCAAATCTGATCAATATGGCGGAAGCTATAATACGTCAGTTTGAGAGAGTTCTTGGGGATGTGAGTAATAGACTTGATAGGCTTGATACATCAGTTGCAAATCTTTCATAGGGGACAACCGAATGCAAGGAGGCTGGGTAGGCGGGAGCCTAGGGTTGAGATGCATGATGATTAGGAGTACAGAAGTGACTTGGATGAAGGTGCATCACTGGAGGTTGAAATGGGTAGGATGAGAAATAGAGGAGGTAGGTTTGAAATGAGGAGAATAAACAATAATGGAGATGATGTAGATGAGAGTATGGACAACATTAAAATGTTAATTTCACCATTCAAGGGAAGAGTGATCCGAAAGCTTATCTAGAGTGGGAGAAGAATGTAGAGTTGATTTTTTGAGTGCCATAACTACTCGGAGGAAAATAAGGTGAAAATAGTCGTTCTTGAGTTCACTAACTATGCTATAACTTGGTGGGATCAAGTGGTTACATCAAGGCGGAGGAATCGAGAACGACCTGTTGATACTCGAGATAAACTGAAAGCTATCATGCGGAAACGGGTCGTGCCAATTCACTATTATATGGAGCTGCATCAGAAGCTACAAATTTTATATCAGGGGTCGAGAAGTGTGGAGGACTACCACAAGGAGATGGAAATACTGATGATCATGGCAAATGTGGAGGAGGATCGGGAAACCATCATGACTCTTTTCTTAAATGGGTTGAATAAAGACATTGCCAATGTCGTGGAATTGTAGAACTATGTGGAGATAGAAGACATGTTGCATGTGGCCATGAAGGTGGAGAAATAGTTGAAGATGAAGGGGACAGCTAGGCAACCATTGGGTACTTTTGGTTCTAATTCATCTTGAAAATCAAGGTGGGATAACAAAGGAAAATGGGTTGTTTCAAAAAGAAGAACTGAAATGCCAAAGGGAAAGGATGAGGGTACTAGCAAAGCAAAACCCAAAGCAGACCCACAGCAAACCAGGAATCGGGATATCAAATGCTTCAGATGTTTGGGGATAGGACACATCATTTTTCAATGCCCAAACAAAAGAGCAATGATCTTGCAGGACAATGGAGATGCGGTGAGTGACAGTGAGAATGATTATGATGGCATGCCAACATTGGAGAAAGTTAGTGATGGGGTTAAAGTAAAATTTGCTTTTGGAGAGTTACTGGTCACGAGGTGAGCTCTGAACACTCAAATCAAAGCAGATGACTTGGAATAGCAACGAGAAAACATATTCCATACACGATGCCACATTTACAATAAGGTATTAGCATGATCATTGATGGTGGAAGTTGTACAAACGTAGCTAGCACAACTCTTATAAAAAAAATTGGGATTAACTGTAATAAAACACTCTAGACCCTATAGGTTACAATAATTAAATAAATGTGGAGAAATTAAGGAGAACAAAATGGTGTTGATAAATTTCTCAATTGGTAGTTATCGGGATGAAATTATGTGTGATGTGGTACCGATGCATGCAAGACATATTTTATTGTTGAGACCGTGGCAATATGATAGAAAAGTTATTCATGAGGGGTACAAAAATTGATACAGTTTTGTTAAAGATATGAGGTCCATTACCCTTCGCCATTAATACTGGCACAAGTGTATGAAGACCAAATAAAACTGAAAAATGAGGAAGAAAGACGAGGGAAAGAATTCGAGAGAAAGAGAGAAAATAGTGAGATTGTAAGTATGAGAGAAAATGGTGCGGTGGCTAATAGAGAGAAAAAGATAGTGGAGCCACATGAGAGAAAAGAAAGGGAGTCTTCTGAGAGGAGAGAAAAGTCGAAGGTGAATTTCTTTACAAAGGGGAGTGAGTTGAAAAGAGTAATAGTTGAGAGGAATCAAGTGAACTTGTTAGTATATAAGGAGTTATTCCTCAATCTTGAGGAACTTAACCTACCCCTCCCCAGTTTAGCTATTTCTTTGTTGTAGGAATTTGAAGACATATTCCCGGAGGACATGCCTAGTGGGTTGCCACCCGTTCGAGACATTGAGCACCAAATTGACTTCGTCTCTGGAGCTGTCATTCCAAACCGACTAGCTTATCGAAGTAATCCCGAGGAGACAAAGGAACTACAAAGACAAGTGGCAGAATTGATGAGTGAGGGATATGTAAGGAGAGCATGAGTTCACATGCCGTTCCAGAGCTTCTTATGCCGAATAAAGATGGAACTTTAAGAATGTTCGTGGATTGCAGAGTCATTAATAACATAACGGTAAAGTATCGTCATCCTATTTCCAAGTTAGATGATATGTTGGATGAATTGTATGGTGCATGCATATTTATTAAAATTGATCTTAAGAGTAGATACCACAAAATTCAAATGAGAGAAGTTAATGAGTAGAAAACCGCTTTTAAAACTAAGTATAGCTTGTATGAATGTTAGTAATGTCATTTGGACTCACCAATGTACCAAGCACTTTTATGCGATTAATGAATCATGTTTTGCGTGCTTCTATAGGTAAATTTGCTATACTTTACTTTGATGACATTCTAGTCTATAGCAAGGACCTTAATGAGTATGTAGAACACCTTAGGAGTGTGCTTTTGGTTTTAAAGAAAGAATAACTTTATGTTAATTTTAAGAAATGTACATTTTACATGAAAAATGTTGTGTTTCTAGGATTTGTAGTTGGTGCTAATGGGGCAGATGTTGATGAGGAGAAAATAAAAGAAATTAAAGATTGGCCAACACTTAAAAGCATGACCGATGTAAGACGTTTTCATGGTTTAGCTAGCTTTTATAGGCGCTTTGTTAAAGACTTTAGCACAATCACCACATCACTCAAAGAGCGTAGGTTTTCATTGGAGTGATGAACATGAACATGAACATGCATTCAATACCATTAAAGATATGTTGCGTAAAGCACCAGTTTTATCACTTCCTAATTTTGATAAAACTTTCGAGATTGAGTGTGATGCATCAGGAATAGGTATTGGAGCAGTTTTAATGCAGGATAGGAGGTCGATAGCCTATTTCAGTAAGAATCTGAGTGGAGCAGCACTCAACTATCCCACCTATGACAAAGAGTTATATTAACTTGTTCGAACCTTGGAGACATGACAGCACTACTTATGACCTAAAGAGTTTGTGATTCACACGGACCATGAATGTTGAAGTATCTGCGAGGTCAAGGTAAGTTAAACAAAAGGCATGCAAGATGGATGAAATTTGTAGAATCATTCACTTATGTCATCCAGTACGAGAAATGTAAAGAAAACATGGTGGCGGATGCATTGTCTCGAAGGTATTACTACTAACTTCTCTTAGTTCTAAATTGCTTGGTTATGAATATATTAAGAGCATGTATGTTGGTGATCACTTCTAAGATATTTATGCATTGTGTAATAAAGGGGCTATAGATAAGTTCTTTAAGAAAGATGTGTATTTGTTTAAGGAAAATAGGTCATGTGTTCTTAACTGTTCCATGCAGGAGTTGTTAGTGAGAGAAGCACATGGTGGGGGATTGATGGGACATTTCGAGGTTAAAAAGACGTTAAAGATGTTGGGGGAGCATTTCTATTGGCCTAAGATAAAAAGGTGATGTGAAAAGAGTATATTGTCGATACTTAATTTGCAAACAGCCTAAGTCTAAGGTTTTACCTCAAGGTTTGTATACACCGTTACCTACACCTTATGAACCATGAATTGATATTTCAATGAATTTTATTTTGGGTTTACCTAGGACTAAAAATGGACGAGAATCGATATTTGTAGTAGTAGATAGGTTTAGCAGGATGGCACATTTCATTCCCTAGTTATAAGACCGATGATGCCACTAATATTGCAGAGTTATTCTTTAAGGAGATAGTGTTTTACATGGGGTACCTAAGAGAAAAGTGTCTGATCGAGATGTCATGTTTTTGAGTCACTTTTAGTAGATTTTGTAGGGTAAGTAAGGCATCAAATTGTTGTTTTCCACAACTTGTCATCCACAAATCGATGGACAAACCGAGGTAGTGAATAGGACCATGACCCAATTATTGCGCACTGTAGTCAATAAGAATTGGGAGAGTTGAGACGAATGTCTACCTTTTATAAAATTTGCATATAATAGGGCCATGCATTCTACTACTTCATTTTCATAGTTTGAAATTGTTTATGATTTTAATCCACTGACACATTTGGATTTAATACCTTTTCCTGTGAATGAACGATATAGCTTAGATGGTAAAAGAAAGACCGAGTTGGTAAAGTCACTACATGAGAAGGTAAGGATGCAAATCGAGAGCAAAAATAAACACTATGCATTGCAAGCAAACAAGGGCCGAAAAAGCGTGACGTTTGAACCTAGTGATTGGGTTTGGGTACATTTCAGAAAAGAGCGCTTTCTAGAGCAAAGGAAATCAAAGATGCAATGACGATGAGATGGACCATTTCAAGTTCTGGAGAAGATCAATGACAACTCATACAAATTAGATCTTCCAGGTGAGTATAACGTATCAACAACTTTTAATGTATTTGATCTCTCTCTCTCTCTCTCTCTCTCTCTTTGATGCAAGTACATATTCGAGGTCGAATCCTTTTGAAGATGGAGGGGATAATGTGATCCAAGAGTCGAGCCCAACGAAGATGTGCTTAGGACGAGACATGTTGATTATCGAAAGAGGACCGATGATGCGATCGAGTGCAAAGCGGGTGACGTCAATACCTACATAAGAAAAAAGGTAAGTTCCATGTTGGGGTCGAGGGCCGAAACCATTTGGATCAACGTGATACAAGCAACTAAAGACAGGACCGAACAAAGAACTCATGCGGTCACATAGGCTTACATTGCTTGCGACTGTACAAACCCTGGCCGAGAGTTGAAGGGGGCTGAAGTTTCCTTTCTTGCGATCGCAAAGATTTGTACCATGCAGGTCGCATGGTACAAACGGAATGCCAAAATTTTCTTTTTTGGTGAGAACCCAAGTTTCCATAGAACTTTATCTTAATTAATATTTTGTGATATTTTGAACTTTAATTCCCTTTTTATTAGATTTTAGAGAGTTAGTATAAATACTTTTCATATTTCATTGTATGAGAACTTTTTGACAATTTGAGAATTAATCGAGAGACAATTATTGTGCTTTCAATCCTTGTTCTACTTTGAACAAATCGAACTTATCAAGATCATTCTTGTGACGTTCAACATCGGGTGTGGATCAAGGGTCGTGTAATCAAGAGGTCATCAAATTTCACTTTTTTGGTTACTTGATTCATTGTTCTTGATTCAAATCCAAAACTGGGTTATCTTTGGGCTTTCTTGTGATCATCAATCTTGTTGTTGGGCTGTGTAGTCTACGTTGCTACGTGGTTATCATCAATTGTAATGTATAAGTCAATCAAACAATTATGCTATATCTCAAAAAGCAATAAGTAAAAGGGAAGAGAGTGTGTAAACAATATAATTGTGGAGGTTTGATTTCAATCAATGATTTATTTCCTCCGTTAACTAGCTCTCCGTCACGAGCAAAACTTTTTCACTATGTTGATTGATTGATGGTGCAATCCAACCCTTTACAAAGCTTCCGGTCACTTACAAACAAGAAACACTAATCCTTATACAATGTTGAGCTTTACAGGATCTCAACACGATCCACACTATTGAGCTTTATGGGATCTCAATATGACCCGCAAGTTAGAGTTTACAATTTGAAACTTTTCTCTCAATAAATGATATTTTCGAAGTTGAGTACAATGAAAGAAAATAGGCTAACACTTTACATGGATGACAATGAATGATGCTCAAGTTTGGTGAGAAAAACTTTGATAAAATGATTTTCAAAAGTTGAATCAATCAATAGTTCTTCAAGAATAAATAGATTGATAAAGATGAGTAAAGAGTATAAAATAAATATTTAAGCTCAAAAGTATCTGACTTTAATGCTCTTCAAAGTATTGTATTGAATGCAAAGTGCGTTGGTATTTATAGTAGTCAAAATGTCAAACTCTATTGATCTGGACAAACAATCCGGAAGTCCGGATATGAACCGGATGGTGCCAAAAATAGTCGTTGATCGGGACGTCCGGATGGACAGAATGTCCCCGGACGTCTTCCTTCGTGATAATTTGATCAATGTAGGTTTTTGAAAGACTTTCTCATTTAATATTTTCAAGGTAAGTGATTTTGTAAAGATGTAATCGTTGAGTAGAAATGTTTACCTTTTAAAAAATAATTTCTATGCAATCATTTTTATTTATGTAAAATAATTTTTTTTTTTTTTTGTGCATAAAAACTCACTTTGAGCTTTTAAAGATTCATTGTCAAATATTGAAGTATTTTACCTCTACACACATATTCAAAGCATCTACGTCTAATGTCTTGATATTTGACGTTTGACAATAACTTCAAAGCAATTTGACGTAAGTTCTTGACTTTTGTCTTTACGTCCATTAATTTGCCAATCCATGTTGATCGTTAGTTTGCAAGTCTCGTGATCTCGATCTTTGTGTCTTCAATTTTATCGATTTTTCAATGATCGTTATCAATATTTGAATTCAATTTGTTAGAGATAAATACAATTTGTTTGTGATAATCAAAACGAGAAATCAACTATAGATCAACAGATGGATGATCACCTTCTTCTTCGTACATTTCATCTTCTTCTTTGTAGGTAGGTTCCATAGTGTATGATGAAATGAAGAGGTAACTAACTTTTTTGATTTTGAAGGAAAAATGTGTAATGTGCAGATTGACCTTCACTTATTCGGGGAAAATTATTAATTTTTTCACTTTTGGGGTCAACTAACGGTTTTGATGGTCAAACAGGCGAAAACCGTCATTTTAGATTGGACCTACATTTTTTTTAAAGGTTTGGTAACCCAGTGGCACAAATGAAAGGTTCGAGTCAAATTTGCTACTAAATAAAATGCTTGGTATCTTGATGGCAATTTTCCCTATTTTGTTTTATAAGCTAGTGGGGAAGGGCAAAGCTCAACAAGAAGAAAGAAAGAAAATCGACACCCTACCCCAATTCTTTACTTTTACTTTTATTTATTAAAAGGGGTAATTTTATAAAAGGCCTGGTCAAGTCATCCAAAACTTTTTTTGACCTAACTTACTATAAAAAAGTTTTTGAGGCCTCTTTTAGGTTAAAATATCCAAATTATCCTTGCACATATTGTTAAAATATCTTAAATACCCTTAATAAATAATGACCATAATACCCATTTTTCAAAAAAATAAACCGTTTCAACTTTCTTCTCTTCCCTTCTTCTTCTTCTTTTCTTTTCTTCTTCTTCTTCTCTTCTTCTTCCAGTTTAATCTTTGTTCTTCTTTTTTTTTTTTATCTAATTTTACTCAAAGCATAAAGGAGCACATTCAAAGAACAAACCCTTATATTTCTACATGTCATATTGGTAAGATATTCTTCTCATTTTAATCTTTTTAATCTTTTTATTTGTACATATATTCATTGTCATTTGTGTTAAGTATTTGAATTAATTTTTCGATCTGTTGGAGTTTTGAAAAGCAGAATCTCGTATGTTTAGTTATAGGATCGTAATTCACGTTTTAAACGACTCTAGTTGTTTTAAACGACTCTAGTCGTTTTAAACGACTACGGTCGTTTAAAACGACTGTCGTTTAAAACGACTGTCGTTTAAAACGACCGTAGTCGTTTAAAACTACCGTAGTCGTTTACTGTAGTTACTTTAGATTACTATAATTGATTATCTGCTAACTTTCTAAAACTTTACTATTCTAATTACAAATATGGACTCAACAACATGGATTGCTATATTTTATTTTGGTGATTTTATTAATGATGAAGGAAAATGGATATGGAAACGAAGCGGGGGTGATGAAATGGTGGAAGGAGTTCCAATATGTTCCGATACTTCATATCATGATCTATATTGTGAAGTGCTAAACATTTGCAAAGTTGATTCATCTTCACATAGAATTGAGATGAGATTTCTTCTACCTGGTAATGGACAATTTTCAGTTCCAATTAAAATTACTTCAGACAAGCAAGTGCAGTGGTTGCTATCTCTCAATAAAAAAGAATCTCATTGTCCAATTTGTGTAACCCTTGTGAGCAAAGATCCAGTTGACTATCCACATGAAGAAGATAATGATTCATTTTATGAAGGGGGAGACCACGAAGTTCATTGTGAAATGCAAAATGAAGGCAACAATCTTCATTGTGAAATGCAAGTAGATGATAACGAAGAAGTGGATCGGACTGAGAATCTTAATTGGGATGAGTTGGAGATAGCCCAAGACAATGATCTGGATATTACTGAAAATGGTAACACTGTTGTTTTCTCTACACATGGATCCGAGATGCTTCAAAACAATAGAGAAGAAAATCTTTTTACTAATGAGCACCTTGTAGCTTCAACTCTTTTGTCACATATGATTCCCGAAGATGCAGATTTAGAAGATCGTCAAATTTTCAGCACAAAAAAAGATCTTATGATGGAAGTCCACATGCTTGCAATGAAGTACAATTTTGAATTTAGAGTGAAGAAATCAAATAAGGAAGTCTATACAATTGTTTGCATAGATGAAAATTGCAAATGGCGTTTGCGAGCAACTAAATTCAAAAATTGTGATTACTTTCAAATTCGTAAATATGCACGTGAACATACTTGTTCTGTGAGTATTCGTCGAAATGATCATAGACAGGCAAGATCATGGGTTGTTGGAAGACATATAATGCCTAAGTTTCAAAATCCCAACACTGTATATAGAGCCGCAGACGTCATTAATGACGTACGTCGAGAATTCGGGGTAGAAATGAGTTATCAGAGGGCACGGAAGTCACGAGAATGTGCTTTAGAAGTTTTAAGAGGTTCTCCTGAGGATAGTTATGCTAAATTGGGCTTATATTCTCATAATTTAGCTATAACTAATTCTGGAACAGCATTATCTTTAGAGATTGACAGTGAGAACCGCTTCAAGTACTTTTTTATGGCTCTCGGACCTTGCATTCGTGGATTTCGCTCTTCAATGCGAAAGGTAGTTGTTGTTGATGGAACATTTTTGACTGGCAAATATAAAGGTACGCTGATTGTTGCTACTTGTCAAGATGCAAATATTCAGATTTATCCTCTTGCTTGGGGTATAGTTGATTCTGAGAATGATGCATCATGGACTTGGTTTTTTACGAAGTTGAAGGAAGTAACGGGGGATACCGAAGATCTTGTTGTTATATCTGATCGACATCAAAGTATTATCAATGGAGTTCAAGTTGTCTATGAAAATGCCCATCATGGTCATTGCATATATCATATAAAAGGTAACTTAAGGACAGTAACTCGAAAAAACTGAGATTTTTTCTACTTTTTAAGAAAGCGGCAGAGGCATATACTTTAGAAGAATTTGGAAATTATATGCGCGAAATCGAGAGAATTGATATTAGAGCATGGAATTATCTAGTCAAAGCACGTTTTCATACTTGGGCTAGGTCGCACTTTCAGGGGAACCGTTACAATATCATGACATCGAACAATGCAGAGTCACTGAATTCAGTATTTAAGAAAGATCGACAGAATCCAATTCTTGCATTGATTGAGAGTATTAGAAAAAGGTTGCAGAAATGGTTTTATGAGAGGCGTGGGAATGCACAGAGTTGTACAAGTACTTTAACGCCAATAATTGAAGAGAAACTGCGTAAGAATGTTGATAAAGCCAAGAAGTTTGTTGCCGAGCCGATCGATCAGTTCACGTATGATGTGAGGAACGACACTATGAATTTTGCTGTTAACTTGGAAGAAAAACTTGTACATGTAGACGGTTTCAATTAGAACATTTACCGTGCGAGCATGCAGTTGCTGCGGTGAAAAAGAGTGGCTATTCAATTTACTTGTTCTGCTCTCTGTATTATACAGTTGAATATTGGAGATTAGCTTATAGTGATACTATTTTTCCCGTGCCGAATGAAGTTGATTGGGAAATTCCCGAACATTCTGGGTTCGTTAATGTGTTGCCGCCGTTAGTGCGACGACGAGGTGGACGTACTAAAACAACAAGAATTCCATCTACTGGAGAGTTTCCCAAAAGACATAAATGTAGTAGGTGTGCCGCAATTGGACACAACCGGCTAACATGTACAAGTCAGAGACCTTTAGCTGATAGAAGATTGGAGGATTAGTATATTGTTTGTTCGCATGTCATTTATATAACAATGCAAATTGTTCGCATGTCATTTATAAACATCTAAGATTGGATCTTCTTTTCTAGTTCCATGATCGAAGTTTTTCACGTATTCTTGTTCAGTCTCATTGGGAGAAGCTGCCAATGAGCAACGGACTTGTAGCTGAATAATTGACAAAAAAAATCTATTTAGCAATGTTTAAGGTAACGTGCAAAAGTAATTACAATATAGAATATATATTCACCTGTGGGTCATCCAAGACTTCAGCAATATCATGGGAATTAGGAGTAACTGTTGATTTCCAACGGCACATTCTCGGTAGCCCATTGACAGATAATCTAGCATGATACATGTTTGCTATTCGTGGAATAGACTCGAACGCCCACACCTAAATGCATAAGTTGTTTACAAATATTTAAAATCATATAGAAACAATGTCTAAATCACAAGTTTTGAGCATTTACCTGTATCGCTAGTGGAAATCCCCACAAAGAATATTTGGGCTTCGGATCCTTCGATACTCTTAAAAATGCATGTATCGTAAACTTGAAGCTTTTAGTTCCCCATGGATATTTATTGAATAGCTCTAAATCATCAACTATATCTAAGGTGAGAAGATCTATAGATGTATTTTTTTCTTTGGACCTTAACACCGTCTCATATATGAGCACTAAACCCAATTTGTATTTGTCAACCATATCTTCTATCTCTTTTTCAAATGCTATTTCTAATTCTTTAGGCGTAACCTTGTTAGATGCTGGAAAATATTTATTTTTCAATCTACCATCTTCATTTATTTGGTTCTTATACTCCGCTTCATTAGCAGGGCTTAATCCTGTGATGAGCATAAACTCGTATAGGGAGAAACGAACAACTTTTTCCGAGCCCAAACAAAACCATAATTCCTCCTCATTGACGGATACAACCCGTCGTAATAATAGGTTGTGAATCAGTTGAGCGGATATTTTCATGTTCCTAATGTCATAAAGCTTACCAAAGCACGACTTCAAAAACATCTCCTTATGGACATTATCTAATGCTTCATATACTTTCTCTACATTCAACACGTTAGAACGTGTTGTAACCTTTGCATCACATCGATCATCGATGTTGTATATGTACTTCATCCTGCAAATTGCACGAGACGAGATTATTAGATTTTCAGTTTTAAGTAAAAGATGGAACAAATTACATAGATGGAACAACCTGGGTTTGCCAATTAATGCTCAATGTACATGTTTTATTAAGTCAGAAAATGCTTTCACTTCGCCGTCAAGTTATTTTAATACACAACCATAGCAAATGTCTGTTGGTTCATTCTCAATAATGTGGCAATTAGTTTCTGATCTTGTAAAACCTTTAACTACCACCAAAATAAAGCTATTGAGCAAACTATCCCAGTATATGCACACTTGATCACAATTCAAAAGTTCTGCAAAAGTCCCAAGTGCTTGTAGCACACTAAGTTTTGGCTACAATAAAGTTCCATTGTTCAATTCTAAGTAATATGTTACTTTAACTTGTCCAAATAGCAAATTAACCCACGATTTCCTCTAACAAGGCACCACTTCTTTTTTAATCTCCATGCAAAATATAGAAACCTCCAAAATGAAGAACTACATAATTTCTAAGAAACACAATAAATAGAGCTGCCCAAATCATGGCCATCATATTATAGAAGCTCATATGCCAAACAAGTGTACCCGAGAAACACATAATATAAATCAGTCCGCACCTCCACTCTATCAGATTATATGTGCAAGTCAATTTAGCAACACTGAGAGACAAATAAATATAATAAAAAACAGAAACAATCCAACTAAATTGCATGTCATATGCAACCAACCATCTCCTTTACTAATTTACTATGCCACCACAGTTGAGCAGCTCCTTTTAATTTTACTTTAACAAAGCACACTGCAACTACAACTTTTTTCATCCAGTGATCATGAAATTAAATGTGTTACATACCCATACCACCCGTCTTCTCTGCCTTTCCAGAAATATGCTCTGTGGTGTGAAATTTGGTTGTGGCCTTATAATAGACTGACACTCTTATTAGTCTCATTATTATCTTCGTAATACTCCTTTTGCCTTGGCTTGTTTTTAAATTATATTAAGCAACTCATCAACTTGAGGATTAATATTAGTGATCTCTCATCTTACCACAGAAAATTCTTCTGTCATAACTAAAGTTGCTTCAGGACTATTTCCCTATAAATCACATAGTAGTATAAATCTTAAACTCCTTAGAATTAGGAGCGTCTGAACTTTTAAGCCAAGACAACCAGGCTCACTACCGAATTGATGCAGGAAGATAGATATCATTTACATAACTATTTAAAGGCTGTCCAGCAATGAAATCAAAAGGCAGAAAAAAAAAACCAAAAAACCTTGGCATGTCTCTCAGGACTTCTGAAAAATAAAAAGATTCCATTGGAATCTCCTCTTTGTAACTTTGTTACAGTAGATTATTGAGTAAAAATTTTGTATATCATAGCCATGACCAACATCATCAAAAACAAAGTTGTAGGAATTGAACTTCCATGGGAACAAAACGATTGCAAAAACTGTTGCAAGCAACAAATTAAAAAAAAAAAAAAACTGAAAACCAATAAAGCTTCCCAATCATTTTTCAATAGATTATAATAACCACATTTTACATCAGATCACAACTCAACATTCCTGAGAAAAAGCATGTCGATTCTTGTTCGACTAAAGTACAATACTTCCATTTTTACTTCCATACTAGGATATTTAGAATCCATGAACAAAAATTTGAAAAAGGGAGTCTGAAATCCTGAACAATTAGAGCAGTAAATCTACAGTGAAATTCCTCGTAAATATGAATCTGAACTAATAAATTTGGCAGTGAAATTCCTCGTAAAGAATTGGATGGACCCGTCCACAAAACTTGGATAATACACAAAACTTTAGCTAACCATTAACAAATTCTTTGATAAAGTAAGACAGATTACCTTCAAAAAATTTGAATTTTTGCTTAATCTTCAGGTAATGAAGATCCTCGCTCCTTGAAGATTTCCTCAGATAATGAACACCGGTTGCCGTCAAAATTAGATGGGTTACAGAAATTTTCCGTTCAATTATTGAAGTTTCGAATTTTGAAGGTTGAATTTTGAGAGAATCGTTCAATTTTTTCCTTGAGTTTGAGAGAGTCGTTCCTGTTGAGAGAGAAATTAGAGATAGCCGTTGGTTGATAATTGTCTTAGGGCTTAAGGGTAAAAGGGAAAATTTGATATTTATAGCTTTTATTTTTATTTTTTATAAAGAAAACATTGGTCAAAGGACAAAAAAAGCACCCAGCCGGTTCAAAGGGACAATTGCCACTATTCTCACTTATTAAAACTTGTCTTTCGAGAACGCGTGTTCCACCACAATCATTTTCCTCATTCTAAATTGCTCCCAAATTTGCAGAAAATCGAAAGGTATCTTCTGCTCATCTGGTATTTTTGGGACTAATCATCGATTTTTTCATTCTGATTCGTTTTCATGTTAATTATATTTAAGATTCAAGTATAAAAATCATAATTTGCTTTCTTTTGCATATGAATTTGGTAGTTCTATAGTGTGTTATCGCGGACTCTCGTCAAATGTATTTAAGATATTACTTTTGCGGATAAACTTCAATTGGAATATGTTGGTGCATTGATATTCCTTCTGGTAGGTAAATACCTAGGTAAAATATGGTAATTAGCTGTCAAAGGAAATGCAAATGTTGATGCGATGTTAAATTGTTTATTAGGGATCGTCTTTTTCTTTTGTGCTAAAATTGTTCTTATCAAATTTGAACAATATTTGCCATCTCTTTTGGACAAATATTATTTTGGAATCTCATCCCTTAAAGGAAATACAAGCTTTTCCTGTTCTTTCACTGTAAAGATTGTAACTTCATTTCAATATTAACCATGAATGTGATGCTGCTTAATTCAGTTGTATGCATTTTGCCACTGAATAATAAAATTCTTTTTAAAGCCTTTTTTGATTGGTTAATGATCTACAAGATTAAAAAGCTACGAACTTTCAACCTATAATTTTATCAAAATATTTGTGCAGTTTTATTATTATGGAACTAGTTAATAAATTTTAATTTGAATATTTTTCATCTTGTAACTTAAGAACCCACCAACTTGTCACAGTCTGTGAATATGAAGAATGAAGATTTTGAAGGAAATATGTTATTTAAATGCTTACATGACCGTTGCCTAGTCGTGTGATATATATCTGATTTATTAGTCAATGAAGCTCCTAAATTCATATGTATCATTTGGAAGTTAATGGCGGCAGAGGAAGATGCTAATTTGTCAGCTTTGAAGTCTCATTTAAGTCAAACCCACATTGTTTGGAAGCAGGAGATGGAGAGAAGCCAATCCCAAGTGGATGCCTTGCAAGAGAAACTTACGGAGGTAGAGGGTTGTATGCAAGGGTCAGAAGAAGGTGCAAAGAAAGAATTAGAAGTCCTCTGGCGCAGAGTTAAAACTGCTGCAACTTTATTGACATACTTGAAATCGAAAGCCAGAGTCATGGCTATTCCTCGTTTGACTCATACTTCATGTGGTAGCAAACAATTAGATGGCATTGGCCTCGTTGATAAAAATGGTGTACCATTGTCTGGTTGGTCAAGAAATGCTGATCTTTCTTCCCTTGACAGTCCGGAAAAGGAAACATGGATTGCACTTGGTAGTCTTCATGGTTCTTATGATGAACAAGATGGAGTTTATACCACTGAATTATTTAAAAATGTTCAAATGGTTACAGATGTAATGGAAAGCCTTTTCAAGAGGGTTGTAGTGGCAGAATCTGAAACTGCTATTGAGAAGGAGAAGGTAACTGTAGGGCAGGAAGAAATTAAAAGAAAGGTCCTCCAAATTGAAAGCATGTCTTCAAAACTAGAGGAGATGGAACAATTTGCATTGGATACAAATTGTATTTTAAATGAAATGCGGCAGAGAGTTGAAGATTTGGTTGAAGAAACTTCTAGACAAAGGCAAAGAGCTGCTGAAAATGAGCAGGAACTTTATCGTGTTAAGCAGGACTTTGATTCTCTGAAATCCTATGTCAGTAGTCTCATTAGTGTAAGGGAAACACTTATTTCATCAGAAAAGCAATTTCAGACTATTGAGAGGCTATTTGAACGGTCAGTGTACTTTATCTTTTCATATGATTATGGAATGCCAATTGTATTTTTCATGATCAATGTCTTCGATTTTTAGTGGTGGTGATGACCAATTGGCTTGCTTGATTTTTTTTCCCTCTCTTTTACCGAGTTCGCTTCGTTGTTTCATTTCTAGTTATATATTTTTTGTTTGTAACTTATTTTTCTTTAAAACAGCTCAATCAGTCAGATATTTTACTTGTGTAGCTAAGCATACGCTATAACAGAAACTGTAAGATAATTCAACAATATTAAAGATAACAATATGAATGTAATATTAACAACAGCTTGGAAAAGAAAATTAAAAAAAAAAAACTAATAAAGCAGCAAACAACGAATCATCGCATTAATAATGACAGCAAAATTGTTATCTACTTCTATATTAAAAAATGTCTAAGAGGTCTTCCTTATCATTACTACTAATAGGATGTTTGAGAGAGTCATTATGATATTTGATTCCCCATCGTGTTCCTCGTAAACCATAACTTAGGAGTGCAACTTCAAAATATTGAATAAATCTGCACTTTATAATGAAGTGTTATTCCTCCAATACTCCAACTTTACTCCTGGAAAACTAGTGGAGTTACCCATTAAGTATTTTATAATGCAATTCAATTAAAACAAAAATATAAAAATAATAAGAAAGCGATTTACTCGTCACTTGTCCCATAAATTTCCTATAAACATGCTTATCACATACAGATTAAAAGCTAGGCTTTACAAACTGTACAGAACTTCAACTATTAGAAAACATGCCATTAACCAAGAATTCTCCGAGCACTAAATTTATAAATACCAGCTAACTATTAACTAAATTGGCTAATCAATTAGCAACCACAAAATGAACTAAAATTCTGTGTGTATAAGGGACTAACAGGTCTCAGGTTTTCAACTTGCATATGCTTTTCTATCTCCATTGTAGTATGAGTGACATCATTTTAAACATCATCTACTTTATAAATCTTTTGCTCTTTGTTTACATTAGTAATCGCAACTCGCCAGTTGCTCATCACATGATACTAAAACGATCTTCTTATCGTACAACCAAAGCACGTACCTATCATCTCAACCTATGTAAGTGATATATAAATCATAGTACCATGTTGTCCAAAAAGTACATAAGAATCGTCCATCTCTATCATGTTACACACAATCTCATCTCTGTGATACTTTCTAATCTAATAGAA
The DNA here is from genome assembly GCA_019395295.1 of Osmanthus fragrans. Taxonomy (NCBI): domain Eukaryota; kingdom Viridiplantae; phylum Streptophyta; class Magnoliopsida; order Lamiales; family Oleaceae; genus Osmanthus; species Osmanthus fragrans. The sequence goes on along the minus strand of CM033347.1, from coordinate 18,633,687 downwards.
AGTGATCCTTATTTTGAAATTTTTATTCCCTATTCACTTGTAAAACTTATTTTAGTTTTCAAATTTAAAACTTCAACAATGCTTTGGATACCAAGTTCTCACTACTCTCATCTATTATCGTGTTGCTTACATTGTTGTTGATGGTGATTCATGCTTTAAAAATCTTGTCGCGCTTCAAATTGAGCTCCTTTATGGCTCTAGTAGACCTTCACAAAATTCTTGATATCTTGTGAGCACTCAAACTTGGTTGGGACTTGAGGAAATTTTTAAGCCATATGTTGTTTTGTTAGTGCTTATTGAAAAAACCAACATTCTTAATAGTCATAGTCTGCAAATTCTTGTCGATTGCATCTTCAAATATGTCCATCCTTTGTTCTAGAGTCTGGACCAAGGTTGGCAATTTTGCAATCCTCCACTCATTGTCGCAGGGATGCATACTATTACTAGTCTACACCATATTAGCCAAGGGCAAATGTTGTTTTGATACCAATTTGATGCTGAAGCAGAATCGAAATTCTTGAAACAAGAATAAAGTTGAAAAACTCGAAAATTGTAGATAATATTTTAGTAGTATTGATTTGATTATTGAAAAAAGTGTACAAAGTCTTTATTTATATAGGCAAAATTATTCCTTAATCTTAATAATGTACGGAAACTAAACTAAAATCCTGAGATGAAAGAAAACTAAAATCTTAATATAAAAGAAAAAAAGAAATTCCTATTCTAATCAAGAAAGAAAAAATAAATCCAATTCTAAATATGAAAGAAGAAGAAAAATAGATAATTTAATCGATTCTGTTTGAAATAGGATTGTGTTACATCAAAATATTTACTTGTTCATGGCATGAAAGATATTATTTTTTCACATTCTTTCTTCAAATTACTTAATAACAGAAGTGATTGATTTTTTTATTTTATTTGATTGCAGTCGTTTAACATAAGAACCAATAAAATAAAAAAAATCTGAAATTATAAAGGAATAGAATCATATATTTCTTTAAATTACGTACATTTTCCATCGTTGACAATACATATCTCCAATCATCCAAAGTTTCTTGCCTTCCATTCCTAAATGACATTTGACCGCCTTTTAAATTGACTTCTTCTGGAATTCACTTTAGCAGGCCAACTCGTTCACGGCCTGGTCATAACTAAATTTTCGATTTTTGCAGTTTAGTCCTCCAAAAACTAAATTATTTTTATTTTGGTCCCTGAACTTTCAAAATTTTACAGCAATGCCTAATTTCAATCGTAACTGCTGGTAATGGGAATTCAGAGTGTTATATAAAGCCTCGGGCGCTTTTAAAATCTCTGAGTCTTTTATTTTAGTAGAGAAATGTGTTGAAAGATGAACAAAAAGAATAAAAAGGATGCTTCATTTAGTGAGAATCGTAGTATTGGTATCCAGCTTATTGTCATAATAGCAAATTGGTCCTCAATTTTTAAAAATGAGTAAGTTGGTACTCTTATGTTTCAATTTCGTTGTTCAAGTAGTCTCTAGTGCAGAAACTGTCCAAATTTTTGTTAAAATGTTATGCAACAAGAGGCATGTGTCCACCTTCTTTTTAGAGTCAAATGGGAAACACTAAAATTCAGTAAAATATAAAGGTCATCCCTACCAGCAACCCACCCCAAGACACCCCCACCATCAGCCCTGCACCACCAGCATTTTCACAACTGTCATTATATGCATATATGTATAAAGAAATGAAGGTATGATTCGATGCTATATACTTCATGTGTGCTCAAATGGGCAGTTAGCATAACCGGATCTGCAACTGGTGTCACAACCCAACATGCCAATTCTATTAAATCTCAAGTAATTTTACAGTTTTTAGGAATACTTTCTTTTTGCATAAAAAAGATTTGGACATGATTAAACAGTCAATGTCTGTCTATTAAATGCAATGATTTAAAGATTGAAATAATCATATCTTAATGGGTATTCACAGTTTTCTTCGTTTCTAATGAACCCAGTGGTTGCAGTTATTAGCATGTTTTGATATATGTTGATATTGTTGTTACTCTTTGCTGAAATTACTGTCAATTGTATGTGTTAGTCTGCTTTCTTATCTGGCGAAATTTAATTCAGGTAGTTTTTTCTTATTTGAACCAGGCTTGTTGCCAAGACTTCACAATTAGAAAGTGAAAAAATGCAAAAGGAATCTGAGGTCCAGAAACTTATGGAAGAGAATGTGAGGCTGAGTGTTCTTCTTGACAAGAAAGAGGCCCAACTCTTGGCCATGAATGAACAGTGTAAGGTTATGGCACTCGGTGCTTCCAATGTTTAGTTCCTTTCATTAATTAACTCGCAGACTCAAGGGAGTATGAGTATCAAATGAATTCGTCAGTGGACATTTTCAAATGTGCCATTAATTACAAACTTGTTACTTCGACGAGTTGTTTTGCTATTTTATTATATTTAGATCACTATGAAAAAAAATTTATTGTTGCAGATGCAAGCTTGATGTGTAACTAAGTCGACTTGCATCACCCTAATTGTGAGGACCCATGGCCTGTTTCCTTCCCCGTGGTGTGACTGTGAGCTAGTGATTTACATATATTGGAATCCGTAGACATCATCTTAAATATTAATTATCTTGAATTTTGAATATGAAACGAAGCAAGGAAAGCCCTTCTCACTGTAGTGATGTATGTGGATTGTAGAATATGCATATGCTGAATTTCAAGTCAAATGCGCCATGTGAAGATGCATCATCAATGTTTAATTTGCATATTGTCAATGGAGAGAGTAGGGGTGGATAAAACTCTTGAATTAGATACGAACTAAACCAAGTTCTTAGATTAAATTTAATAATGAGCATTAGAACCTATATTTGTAGTAGACCTTTACAACCGTCTGAACCTTTGACGGAAGCATGTTGATGGCAGTTGGGTAGAACTCTTGTTTATGGCCCCTAGGAAGTTCCTGGCCTTATGATTAGAAGGCTTCTCCAGGACAACCCTTTTTTCCCTTCTTCCTTTTAAGGGAGTCCTTAGGGACCTCCATAGCATCTTCTTCAACTCGAAAGGATGTCAAAGGCTTTGGTACAATTGGCTTTCCCAAAAGGGTCATTTTGCAAGTCAGAGCGAGAGGAGGACCGGAAGACTTAGTGATATCCATTTTTCTCTCCTTCTATCTTTCGACTTAGGCTCTACCTTCTCCTTGCCCTTTTTCGAAGTGGACGGTGGTGGCTTATTAGCCTGGCTTTATTCGGGCAAGCTCATCTCGCTAATGACGGTATATGGAAGTATTAGTGTTGAGGACCCGATCCCTCAGCCAACTTTCCTCATAAATAACATATTCGGCTTCGAATCGTCCTTCTTAGCATGTTGCTCTACAAAAAGAAGAGGTGTTAGTACTTAACATTCCAAACAAAGTTCTTATGGATGAAGCCATTTGAGAAATAATTACCTTTCGACGCCATGAGATTGTATTTGACAAATAGTGAACGTTTTGAGATGACGTTCTTGAAGGAGTGCGCCTCTAGAGGAAGCTCGTAACAAGTTCAGATGTTAGCCTACTTAGATGGTTCTAATTGGAGCTGATCGACTACAGCTGCAAAAGAAGTTAGGAAAAATAATATTTAGTATAGAAATTGAATTTAGACACTCAGACTATATTCGTGATATCGGGTTGGTACGGCTATCTCAGGGATCACATCGCCCTTTACTCCCCACTACCTTTCCTGGCTGAGAACTAGGACGGCTTGTACTCTTTAATTGATGTTGGGGTGTGATACCGTCCAAAAGACGTACCAAATTAATATCCTTACTTTTCTTAAATATGTCGATCAAGTAGTAATATGGCAAGTAAGGGTCATTCCAGCAAATGATTATTTCAATTTCGTCAATTGCAACATAAAAAGTAAAATACGGAATTAATTAAATGGGGGGGGTTTGGTTGGTTAAGCTAGAGAAAGCAATAAATTGAAAGTGGCAAAGACTAGAATTATAAAGTAAATAAAGTAGTTTGAAATCAAAGTGAGAAAGTGTGATCAAGGGGTATTTCGTTACCACGAGAATAATAAAACTATGCTATTACCACAAAAGATTTTCGTTCTCAAGATTAACGATAATTCGAGAATAATTACAAGCTCAATTACCTCAATCTTTTCTTACATTTTAGTTGAATAAAATAAACTCTTTACCCAACCTTATTCATTAAACAACCTAGAATAAGCTCTCTAGATTTAATTTAACAAAAGCATTATGACAAAATAGATGGATTGAATTAAGGACAAACTCATAAGCTCGATTTACTTACTTAAGTGCTAATCCATATACATTCAATTGAAAATTCCACATAATCGATTAAAATGTTATTGCTACAAGGTTTTAGAATAAATATCGATTACATACTTTAAATCCCAAAACAACATTCATTGAATCAACCTAATAATTTAGTTGTACACCTAAACAATCAAGAAGATCAGCATAAACATTAATAACAATTGATTAAACACCTTAATCAAGAGAACTATAAGCACAAAGTAATAGAAAATCATTCTCATTTTTTAAATCACCCTCAATCACATTTATATTTAGTTACCTATGAAATATTCACAAATAACCAGTAAAAACTTTCAATCCATTAATGGAAAATAACTTAAAGAAAGATAAATTTATTGATAAAAAGAAATGGTTGAGAAATCTTCAAAATCAATGGGTCTTCTTCTCCCAGCTTATCCCACCATTGTTGAGCTCCAAGTTTTCCCAAAATATCCAAGAAAATCCAAGGAAAAAGAAGGAAATAAAAAAGAAAAGAGAGGGGGGCTAGGGTTTTTCTCTCTACCTTTGAGTCTCTAAGATGATGAATGAGAGAAATTGGGTCAGAAAGCCATTTAAAATGGCCAAAACGGGTTTAAAATAAAGAAAAACGGGTCCTGTGCTTAAATGGTGCCAAACAGCCCTTCAGCCCACCACGGCGCCGCGTCGCTACAACAGTGGTAACGCGGCGCCACTACTTCAGACTGGGAAAGATCAGAGAGCAACGACGATCTGCCCAAGTGCCCATCGTGTGTATCTGATTATAAATGCATGTGGGAGGATCGATTTTGTCCCCCCTGACCAAGTGAAATAGAAAACCAGTTGTGGGATTAGTAAATGTGGTGCGATGGGAGGTCGGCTCGATGTTGTGGCACATAAATAGCCAGAGAATGGCTATGGACGGTGTGAGCTCATTCTGGTGCCAAATAGGAGTGGATAATGGCCATGCATCTGCACGCCCTAACAAGACCTCAGCGACCTCGAGCCAATAGAAATTCAATAGGATGGGGACCATATTGTCCCAGGTGAGCTGATAGTGCTCGTGAATCACCTCTGGGGAAAACATAATCCACTATCCCCGCACCGTATCCTCTACCACATCAATTTGATAGCACTTATCTGACTTGGTATGGAAGTCTATAGCTTTGAACACGTGAAAGGTGATCTGTTCTTCGCCAAGTTTCAGATTTAATTCCCCTTTTTGAACATCAATTAGAGCTCTACTGGTAGCTAATAATGGTCTGCCCAAAATAAGTGGAACATTCTTGTCTTCTTCCATATCTAGAATGAGGAAATTGGCTGGAAAAATGAACTTGTCCACCTTGATCAGTACGTCTTCAATTATCCCTCTTGGATGTGCCAATGATAGATCAGCTAATTTCAGCGTCACCGTGGTTGCTTTGGCCTCGCCTAATCCAAGTTTTCTAAAAATAGAAATAGACAGTAGATTAATATTGGCACCAAGATCACATAAAGCTTTATTAAAGTAGCATTCACCAATAGTGCAAGGTATAGTAAAACTCCTTGGATCTTTCAGTTTTGGTGGGAGCTTTTTCTGAATAAGATCACTGCACTCCTCTGTTAGCACCACTATCTCATGTTCCTCTAGCTTTCGTTTCTTGGAGATAACGTCCTTTAGGAATTTGGCGTAGTTAGGCATTTTGAACAGTGTTTTCGCGAATGGGATGTTGATATGGAACTTTGTGAAAACTTCGAGGAATTTCTTGTACTGTTGCTCCCATTTATGCTTTTTCAACCTCTGAGGGAATGGAATTGGTGGCTCTTAAGGATTGACCGGGGCAGGTGCTTTATTCTGTGATGTATCTGGACCTTCCTTTGGAAATGTCTCTTTTGCCTGTTTAGTTTTTTCCTTCTCTGAAGACGATAATGTATCTTTGTTTGCACCCAGTCTCTTCACAGTGATCTCTGGTAGTTGAACCCCACTTCTTGTAGTAATGGCTTGAAATTGTTCCTTGAGATTCACTTCGGTATTGCTAGGTAGAGTTCCTGGTGCCCTGTTTGTTATGACAAGTGCCATTTGCCCCATTTGAGTCTCCAAATTTTTAATTGCAGAATTTTGTTCTTGGAAGGTGGCTTCTATCTTCTTCATAAATTGATTGTTGGTTTCTATGTACTGGTGAGTTGTTTCTATGAATTTTCCAAACATTTCTTCCAACTGTGGCTTCTTCTCCTGCTACTGAAATTGACCCTGTGGTCTGTTCTGATTTTGATTTTGATTACTCTATGAGAAATTTTGGTGTTTTCTCCACCCCGGATTATATGTCTTAGAATTCGGGTTGTTCTGCTGGCGTTGACCCCATTGCACATAATCCACATGCTCTACATCCTGTGTGAGAATTGGGCAGTTTGAAGTATTGTGATCAGCTCCACACTCCCCACAACTTGGTTTCTTGACAGTTATTGCATTGGTGGTCTGTGACATGCTTTCAACCTTATGGAATAATGAATCAATCTTCGCTAACAAAGTTGAATAAGTATCCACCTCGAACAAATCCGGTGTCTTCTTCTGAGCTACTTTTTCTGAAGACCACATGGCTGAAGTAGTAGCCACTGTCTCAAATAGTTTCAGTGCATCATCAACTATCCTAGTACACACCGACCCGTTAGATGAAGAATCTATATTGCTTTTGAAAGACGGAAGCAGTCCCGCGTAGAAGTATTGGACCTGGAGTCCCTTGCTGATACCGTGATGTGGACACTTCCGAAGCATGTTCTTGAACCTGTTCCATGCCTCATCAAATGATTCAGAATCCCCTTGACGGAAAATAGAGATATCATGCTTCAGTTTTGCAATCTTGGCTGGTGGAAAGAACTTGGTACAGAACTTTTGAGCAAGATCATTCCATGTGGTGATACTAGCAATCGGTTGAGAATCTAGCCATTCAAGTGCTTTGTCACGCAATGTGTGTGGAAATAGCCTCAAACGGATGGTGTCATCTGAGATACCCTGACATCTGAAGGTTGGCACATCTCCAAGAATCTAGAGACGTGTGTAAGTGGGTTCTCCTCAGTTCTCCCCTAAAATTGATGCCCATTCTGAAACAAGTGTATGACGTTGGTCTTCAGTTGAAAATTTGGCTGCCCAAATGGTGGATACACGATGCTGGACTAATTCTGAATGATTTGGGGAATCATGAAATTCCCTACAAGCATGTTTTCTTCGTCCATTACTTCCTCCTCGTTAGCCGGAACTACTGGATTTTGTTGTTCGTTAGCCATTTGCTGTTGTTGTGCTGTTCTAGCCTCTCTTTGCAATTGGCGAAAAGTACGCTCGATTTCTGGATCAGTTGGAATCAAGTCTCCTCCAGTCGATCTTAGCATGCAAATTTGAAATATCCAAAATTGCCCAAAAATAAGCAAAATTCGAAATAACGAAGTTTAACAAGTTATCTAACTAAAATAAAATAGAACTGTTCGAATTAGTGTCTAAATAACTAAATTAAACTAAAACTCAATTCTCAGCAACGGCGCCAAAAACTTGTTCATGAAAATAATATTCGATTTAAAATCACCGCAAGTGTACGGTTCGTTACAAGTAATAAAGTGGACTTTTAGAGTCCGGATTGTCGATCCCACAGAGATTGAGTAGTTTAATACTAATTATCTCGACCTTAACCGAAACTTGATGAGTTTTATATTAAATGCTAACCAAACTAAATTATGAAAACTACTATAGATGAATTGGCTAACTAGATGCGAATTATACTAGAATGCTATATGAAAGCCGAATGCAAAATTTATGAAATTAATATAATAAAAGCGCACTAGGATTTCGAATCACCAAACAAGTTCACTTTTAACCCCTATTTCACAATTGGATGACACGATGAATTGGTTGAAGAATCAATATTTCTGACTTATCCAACAATCTCTTTCGAGTAGAATTGAACCTATTCTAGCATACCATGTGACTATATTTCTATGACAAATGCAATATACAAGAATGCATGACATTTTGTAAATACTTAGAGATTCACGCAAAGTATAGCGGTATATTTATATTATCTATCGGACCTTATGATGATTTATACCTTGTAGAATCTATTTTTCTTCTTTCGAATGCATAAAATAGACAACCTAACATAATCACATGCATTTAATTATGGAGACAATAAATTGTATATAAATCATTCAACGTCTATCAAACGTGTTTAAATATCAAATTGCAAAATAGAGATTACAAGATCACATTGTGAGGTTCATCGTTCACCTAGTACATGAAAAACTAGCCTAACATGAAAGAAGTAAGAAAAAAAAATAAATAGGTTGGAGACGACATCACCCTTTTAATTTCTTGAGTTAAATCTTGAATCTTGGGATGAATCTTCTTATCCTTGTTGTCATGCTTCCAAGTGTTTGAGTTAAAAACAGAAACCAGAAATATCGCGTCAAAATACTACCATGCGGCCGCATGGTTCAAATGTTGTGGCTCGAGTTTCTCTCGGGAGAAGCCATGCGGCCGCATGGTACAATTAACTTCCAAGTTGTGTCGATTTGGTCCCCGAACTTCATTCTTCCTCATTTTAACATCTTTTCTTCATTCTCTTCCTTCCAATACCCTTTAATATCGCCAATCTCATACTTAACTCGTTCTCATTTGGACCTCGAGTCAACTTTTGAATAAGTACATCTTAGTCCATGAACTTTGCCTTTCTTCCATTGTGGTCCTTTCTTGCTCGTTTCACTCACTTTCGTTATTTCCATCAACATATCCTGTAAACACAATTTATATAGAATTGACCTATATTTCAACATAATTACAATCAATTGTCCATGTTTTGTGACCTAAATAAGTGCGTAAAACGCACTTATCAAGCTCGATAGTTTGCCACCTTGCTTCAATCCTCACATCACACATAACTCATGAAATGTTTGCAAAAATGCTACCACAAAACACTTTTTAAACTCATACCATGCTCGACTCGTGTGTGTATAGTCATTCCAATTAATCACAATGCACAAGTTGGTGGTAATCTCGACCCTCAATGGTCATATTTTCCCTTTCTCGTTCGTGGGATTTACACTCCACCAAACTTGATATTTTCTCTCTAGCCCAATAGTGTCAAGCTTAAAGTTGTTCTCAAATCACTCAATCTTTACCGTTCAAGCTTGGTTGGATCGAACTGGTAAAATTGACCACCTAGTCACGTATTAATTCTCAAGAAAACTACAAGTGCTAAAACCATGATCTTCCATTAGGTAAATCACGCCCAACCATCAATCCCTCGACAACAACAAATTTTTATTCCTTATCTTTTTACTTCATTTTTCAATGTAGGTAGTTCATGCACTAGTCCCTAAGGGTAGCCTTCTTTATTGGTAGATCGTCTCTCACACATTGTAATGCATAGGGCCGGATTACTTAATGTTGACTCACACTCCTTATGGTAGGCAACTTTTTCCTACAGATTTTTTTTTGGCACAAAACTAGCACAACAACCAACACTCCAATGAAGTTCGAAAGTACTCCAAAAAATCCATCTTTTGAGTAGGGAATAAATACACTTCTAAATAATCTCCTTCACCGGCTCAACCATCCCCAAACTTATACTTTCCTTGGATGAGTGATTGCAAATTTTTTTTATCAACATGGTCATTTAAGTTCCTATCAACCTCAAGTGCCACCAACAAGTGCGTGCAATGAATTTCATGACACAAGTGCTTAATAAGGAGTCCAACATGGCATAAGTGGATGATAAATAACAAATAGCATTCATGTTCACACTTCATAAATCTGTGTAATGTAATAACTCGAAACCAAACTAGCAAAGCTATCAAACTCCACATACAAGCATATAACATAATTATTCAGTCCGAAATTGAGTTTTGATGAAAAGATTTAGCGAAAAAAATTAGCACCAAAGTAATATCGCACACAATTTTAGCACAAAGCACACACCACACACCCAAACTTAAACTTTACATTGTCCTCAATGTAAAAGTAAGAAATAGAAAGATCAAGAGGTTTAAGTACTCTCCTAGAGTTGGTTTTGACGACGATGGTTGTGCGAATGATTGTGGCCATTGGCGGCTACTAATGCTCAAAGTTTTGATACAGAGCTGGAGAGTCTGTCACAAAGGGGAAAACAAAAATAATCAATATCAAAAAGCAGTGTTACACAAAATAAGTAAATAAAGAACAATGTGTTGCCTCCCATCCAACGCTTCTTTATAGTCTTTAGCTAGACTTTATCCTTGCTCATGCTTCTTCAATCAAATCCTCCAATCTCATTTCCTCCATGTTTTGAGGTACAAAGGGTTCAAAATATGGCTTTAATCGATGCCCATTTACCTTAAACTCCTTCTCAGTCTGTAAGCTTTTGATTTCAATTGCACGTAATTTACCTGGAAATAACTTAAGGCGTGAGTGGAAAAGAAGAACGTTTTGTCCAACAACAAAAGTTTTTCTTGAAATCATTTTATCGTGGTACGCCTTTGTGTCTTCCTTGTAAATTCTTGAACTTTCATATGCATCATTACGAATCTCCTTGAGCTCATTGAGTTGACGCTATCTTTGATCGCCCATGCCACCAAGATCCATGTTAAATTGCTTGACAGCCCAAAATGCCTTATGCTCAAGTTCCACCGGTAGGTGACAAGGTTTTCCATAAATCAAACGATAAGGGGACATGCCGATCGGTGTTTTGTATGTCGTTCTATAAGCCCAAAGTGCATCGTTGAGGCGGAGACTCCAATCTTTCCTATTGGGATTCACGATTTTTTCGAGAATGGATTTGATCTCTCGATTTGATACTTCAACTTGCCCACTCGTTTGCGGATGGTAAGGCGTAGATACTTTATGTGTGATGTTGTATCTCTTTAGCAGGGCCCAAAAGGAACGGTTGCAAAAATGAAGTTCTCCATCACTAATAATAGTTCTTGGTGCTCCAAACCTTGCAAAAATGTTAGACTTGACAAAATCTACAACCACTTTGGAATCGTTAGTTCGAGTGGCCCTTGCTTCCACCCATTTCAACACATAATCAATGGCAAGAATAATGAAAAGATTACCATATGATGAAGGGAAAGATCCCATAAATCAATGCCCCAAATATCAAAAATTTCAACAAAAAGTATAAGGGTTTGTGGCATTTGATTTCGGGCGCCCAACGTACCCACTCTTTGACACCAATCACATGATTTACAAAAGAGGAAGGCATCTTTAAAAAGGGTGGGCCAATAGATACGTCTCTCAAGCACCTTGAGAGTCGTCCTCTTGGCTCCAAAATGCCCACCACATGCATAGGAATGACAAAATGCTAGAATTGAATGAAATTCATTTTCAAGTACGCACCTTCTAATAAGTTGATCCAGGCAATGTTTCCACAAATATGGCTCGTCCCACACAAAATGCTTGGCATTTGCTTTGAGCTTTTGTCTTTGAGCATCGGTCAAGTCACTTGGGATTTTCTTAGTGACCAAGTAATTGACTATGTCCGCAAACCAATGGGGTGTGTCTGTGACTTGGAGCAATTGTTCATCGGGGAAACTCTCTTGCAATGGAATGGTTTCTTTCTCATGAACAAGGTGACTGAGATGGTCAACTACAGAATTTTCACTCCCCTTTTTGTCTTTAATTTCAAGGTCGAACTCTTGCAAGAGGAGTATCCATCGAATGAACATTGGCTTTGCCTCTTTCTTGGAAAGCAAGTACCTAAGAGCTGCATGATCAGAAAATACAGTTACTTTAGTGCCTATAAGATATGAACGAAATTTTTCTAAGGCAAAAATAATTACTAAAAGTTCTTTCTCAGTGGTGGAGTAATTGATTTGGACATTGTTCAGAGTTCTCGATGCATAGTAAACAACATGTGGTGTCTTCCCAACTCGTTGCCCTAAAACTGCCACCAATGCAAAGTCACTAGCGTCGCACATCAACTCGAATGGCTTATTCCAATCTGGTGGTTGGATGATAGGTGCTGACATCAAGAGTTCTTTCAAACTTTCAAATGCCTTTTGACAATCCTCATCAAAAAGAAATGGCACTTCTTTCTACAATAGCCTGCACAGTGGTCTTGCACTCTTCGAGAAATCCTTGATAAACCTTCGATAAAATCCTGTATGTCCAAGAAACGAGCGAATCTCCCTCACACTAGTTGGGGGGGTTAAAGAGCGAATTAAATCAATTTTGGATTTGTCGACCTCTATCCCCTTAGATGAAATAACATGACTTAGTACTATTCCTTGATCGACCATAAAATGACATTTTTCCCAATTAAATACTAGGTTAGCATCCAGACATCTCTTAAGTACAAGTATGAGATTATGCAAGCAATTATCAAAGGTGTTACCGTAAATAGTAAAATCATCCATAAACACTTCAATGATGCTTTCAATGTAATCAGAGAATATACTTATCATGCATCGCTTAAATGTCGTTGGAGCAATGCAAAGACCGAAAGGCATACAATGATAGGCCAATGTGCCAAATGGGCAAGTGAACGTCGTCTTTTCTTGATCTTCCGGAGCAATCACAATTTGGTTATAACCTGAATAACCATCAAGAAAACAATAATGAGAATGGCCCGCTAACCTTTCCAACATTTGATCAATAAAGGGTAAGGGGAAGTGATCTTTTCAGGTTGCACAATTAAGTTTTCTATAATCAAAACAAACCCTCCAACCCGTTTGGACCTGCGTTGGCACAAGCTCATTCTCCTCATTAGCCACCACTGTGATTCCGGACTTCTTTGGAACCACTTGGACCGGACTTATCCACTTGCTATCAGATATGGGAAAAATAATGCCAACGTCAAGCAATTTTAAAATTTCTTTCTTCACAACCTCCATCATTGGAGGATTCAATCGACATTGTGGTTCTCTTGATGTCTTTGCTCCATCTTCGAGCAATATCCGATGCATGCACGTGGATGGGCTTATCCATTTGATGTCGGCTATTGTCCAACCAATAGCTAATTTATGTTCCTTAAGTACCCGGACAAGCTTGTCTTCTTGGAGTGTTGTGAGGTTTTTTGCAATAATCACCGACAAGGTCTCTCCTTTTCTCAAATATACATACTTTAAATGCTGGGGGAGAGGCTTAAGTTCTAAAGTGGGGACTTGCATCACTGAAGGTAAAAGTCTCTCTTTAGACATTGGAAGAGTAATATAAGAAAGATTATACCTTGGTGGAACACTCGGTAGTGTCTCAAGTGATGCCACAATCTCAACAATGTTTTCACACACTTGTAGATTTTTACTCAAATCAGTGAGATCATTAGCATCAATGTTTTTAATCAAAGTGGTATCCAATGCATCTTCATTTGATATTTCGAAAAAAAATTGTACTAATGAATCCATGATATCAACTGAAAAAAAAAAGAATTTACATCACTAGCATACCTCATCGCTTCAAAGATATTGAAGCGAATAATCTCACCATCGAACTCCATTGTCAAAGTACCATCATGTACATCAATCTTTATACGTGCAGTTTTTATAAATGGCCTTCACAAGAGCAAAGGCGGTGATAAAGATGTTGATTCATCTTGCATGTCAAGAACATAAAAATCTACCGGAAAAATCAATTGATTAACCTGCACTAAAACATCCTCCAAAACACCATTTGAAAATACATTAGATCTATCCACAAGTTGAATGATAACACTAGTTTCCTTAAGTGTTCCTAGATTTAGAGAAGCATAAATAGAATATGACATGACATTAATAGATGCTCCTAAATCTAGCATGGCCTTTTCAACCCTAGTATTACCAATTGTGCAAGGGATGGTAAAACTTCCCGAATCTTTACATTTTGGTGGGAATTTTCTTTGCAAAACGGCCGAGACATTTTCTCCTACACTTACCACTTCATTACCCTTCAATTTACGGTTGTTAGTGCACAATTCCTTAAGAAATTTAGCATAACGAGGCACTTGATAAATAGCATCTAAAAGTGGTATATTGACTTGAACCTTGCGAAAAGTCTCTAAAATTTCCTTCTCATGCTCATCTTTTTTAGATTTTGCAAATCTACTAGGAAATGGAGGGGAGGGAACATAAGTAGAAATGGGGTCTTTAGGATTTACCTTAGATCCCGAGGTTGGAGAAACATTTTCCGCTTTCTCACTTGATGAGTCCTCCTTTCGCATTGGCTCCTCAACATGATCATTCATTTCCCTCGGTGCCTCCTCTAAAGTTTCTTCACTTCTAAGTGTCACGGCATTGGCATTTTCTCTCGGGTTGATAGCTTGAGAAAGAAGCTTTCCCAATCCTTGGGACTCCAATTTACCCATCGTGTTGGCCAATTGGCTCACTTGTGTCTCCAAGTTTTTGATTGAGATTTTCGTCTCTTATTGGAATTGTATTGTGCTTGAAGCCAAAGACTTAACCATGTCTTCAAGAGACATACTTGAACTTGGAGGCAGGGCTTATTGGTGAGGCTGAAATTGTTGTGGTTGCCTTTGTTGGTTGAAACCCGGAGGAGGATTGAATTGTCCTTGCGGAGCCAAGAAGTGATTTCCCCCATAATTGAGATTTGGATGATCTCTCAATCTGGGATTGTATGTGTTGGAATAGGGATCATATATCTATCTTTGTTGCATTGGGAATTTCCCAATTGCATTTGCTTGTTCTGCGGTCCCTTCTTGAAGTGTTGGGCATGTATTAGTAGGGTGTCCTGCGATAGAACAAATTCCACACACATTTGCTTGGTGCATTGTCCCAAGTACCATTTGTTGCATAAGAGATGTAAGACCGACCATTTGTTGTTCAATTTGGGAGGTTGAACCCACCTCACTTACTTGTTTAACCGGTACCTCTTCTCTACTACCAAATTGTTGTGAGTTGGCGGCCATGTTGGCTATCAAATTTCTAGCAACCGTTGGTGTTTTATCCATTAAAGCTCCTCCACTCACCGCATCAATCATACTCCTCTCCATTGGGAGTAGCCCTTCATAGAAATATTGCAAAAGAAGTTGCTCACTAATTTGGTAGTTCGGGCAACTCGGACATAGACTTTTGAACCTTTTGCAAAACTCATAGAGATTCTCCCCTTGCGATTGTCAAATACTACAAATTTCCTTCCTAATGTTTGTAGCCTTTGAAGCAGGGAAATACCTTTCCAAGAAAAGTTTTTGCATCTAATTCCATGTGGTGATGAGACCGGAAGGTAGGTAATAGAGTCATTCCTTAGCAGTGTCTACAAGAGAGAAAGAGAATGATCGCAATTTAACTTGCTCTTCCAATACCCCTGTTGGCTTCATACTTGAGCAAACGACATGAAATTCTTTCAAGTGCTTGTTGGGGTCTCCGGCAAATCCATGGAAGGTGGGGAGAAGATGAATCATCTCGAATTTTAGCTCAAATCCCCCTTCCAATGGAGGATATTAAATGCAAAGAGGTTGTTGACCAACGGTTGGAGTGGCAAGTTCCTTTAATGTTCGGGTTGCATCCGCAATTTCGTGTTCTATGTGCTTTGACTCACTTGAGGATTCAATGCTCAGTTGCCTTAGAAATTCAGCTGGAGAAATGTCTTCTTCACTTTCCGATGTGTCGGCCTCTTTTCTTGATCTTAGGTTGTAGTGTGTTGTAGGTTTTTTGCTCATTCACAACCTAGATGACCAAGAAAATAACAAAAATAAGGGAAGAGTAACAAAAAGAAAATAATGCAATCAACAAAGTGAATAACAATCCCCGACGACATGGTGCCAAAGTTGATACCGTCCAAAAGACGTACCAAATTAATATCCTTACTTTTCTTAAATATGTCGTTCAAATAGTAATATGGCAAGTAAGGGTCATTCCCGTAGAGGATTATTTCAATTTCGTCAATTGCAACATAAAACGTAAAATACGGAATTAATTAAATGGCGGGTTTTGGTTGGTTAAGCTAGAGAAAACAATAAATTGAAAGTGGCAAATACTAGAATTATAAAGTAAATAAAATAGTTTGAAATCAAAGTGGGAAAGTGTGATCGATGGGTATTTCGTTACCACGAAAATGATTTTCTATGCTATTACCACAAAAGATTTTCGTTCTCAAGATTAACGATAATTCAAGAATAATTACAAGCTTAATTACCTCAATCTCTTCTTACATTAAACAACCTAGAATAAGCTCTCTAGATTTAATTTAACAAAGCATTACAACAAAAGAGATGTATTGAATTAAGGGCAAACTCACAAGCTCGGTTTGCTTAATTAAGTGCTAATCCACATACATTCAATTGAAATTTCCACATAATCGATTAAAATGTAATTGCGACAAGGTTTTAGAATAAATAGTGATTACGTACTATAAATCCCAAAATAGCATTCATTGAATCAACCCAATCATTTAGTTGTACACCTAAACAATCAAGAAGAACAACATAAACATTAATAACAATTGATTAAACACCTTAATCAAGAGAACTATTAGCACAAAGTAATAGAAAATCATTCTCGTGTTTGAAATCACCCTCAATCACATTTATATTTAGTTACCCACGAAATATTCACAAATAACCACTAAAAACTTACAACCCATTAATGGAAAATAACTTTAAAAAAAGATAAACTTATTGATAATAAGAAATGGTTGAGAAATCTTCAAAATCAATGGGTCTTCTTCTCCAAGCTTGTCCCATCATTGTTGAACTCCAAGCTTTCCCAAAATATCCAAGAAAATCCAAGGAAAAAGAAGGAAATAAAGAAGAAAAGAAAGGGGGGGAGCTTAGGGTTGTTCTCTCTACCTTTGAATCTCTAAGATAATGAATGAGAGAAAATGGGTCAAAGAGCCATTAAAAAGGGCCAAAAACGGGTTTAAAATAAAGAAAAATGGGTCTCGCGCTTAAATGGTGCCAAACAGCCCTTCAGCCCGCCACGGCACCGCATCGCTGCTACAGTGGCGAAGTGGCACCACTATTTAAGCTGTAGGCGCACTGTAACTCCTGCAGCCATGGCGTCGTGGCGCCGCTACTGTAGCAATTTTTTTTTTAGAAAGCCTAAGTCCTCTTTTTGCACTTTTGATCTTTTCTTCATTTCTTCTTCCGTTTTCTTCTCCAAATTGGAATTTAGCATTGAAACACCTACAAAATAGAATAAAACTATATTAGGTAGCAAAATGTTAATGAAAACTCACAAATATCTAAATTTAACGGCCCAAATAAGTGCGAAAATCCGCACTTATCAGGGTGCCCCAAATGAAAGGTGAATGCTGACCCAAAGGTTCATGAGGTACCAACCTTTGAAATCCATCCGTCCATCTGATGCTCGAGGTTGGAAAAGGACTTGAAAGACATGAATTGAAATATCTTAGTCAAGAGTGACCTTCTAAAGAAGAAATGTCCCTACCAATTAACTCCATGCATTAGGGAATAATTGGGTGGGAGCAAAGTTATACTGTCTTAACAAATACCTGAAGAAGGGTGTAATGGCAATCGCATGCCACCGAAAAAGATGTCCTCGTTAACTGCCACGTAACCCTCCCTAGGGAAGCAACTCTCTCATCAGGTCGAGGAACTATGAACTCTGTGGTATCATGTACCCTAAAAGTCTCCCTAATGGTATTTAATTGGGCCTCAATCATTGTAGACAAAATAGAGGTAGCCCTCACTTAATACATAGCTAATGGGACCCTCTTATATAATTCAAGAGCTATAGGGCCCCCCATCGCCTCACGAATCCTCTTAGTATGAATCACTTCTAGTAGACCCCCAGGGATGGAGCCAAGAATTCATCGTATGGAGGGCTAAAATTTTTGAAATGTAATGTACCAATAAAATTTATATATAACTAGAAAAATTGTAAAGCAACCTTTGAAAGCATAAAATTCATCTATAATAGAATCTAGATCTAAATTAACACTAAATTCTTGTTCAATGCTTAGTGTTAAACAATCGGCAAGAAAACCATCATCCATTTTGTTACAAATTTCCACTTTACATGTTTCATTGCTGAAAATACTCACTCCACTGTCGCTGTTGAAACCGATAGTGTCAGTACTAAAAAAATCAATTTGTCAAAATGACGTAACTAGATATTCACATATTTGCTTTCTTTTTCGTGGGTCCCGTTCAGTATAATCAAATGGTTCCAAGTTAACCTTAAAAAATGAAGGTCATTCAACTTCAGGGGATGAAATTGGATTTGGAGTGGAGGTCGTAGGAATTGGAGTACCCTGATATTTGTTGCTCTTCGAAAAGAAAAACAATAAGGTTCTTCCTTTCTTGGAAAAAGGTCGATCTTCCTCCATATTAAACCTAAGAGCATAAATATCAAAGATTCAAAATACTTCAATATCCTAAATAAAATCCTAAATCCTAAGAGAGAAGTGAGAATATCTGCCCGGAATTACCTACTCTATGAGAAGAAACTGCAAAAAATAAGTTTTATTACTAGTAACTAACCTCATTGTCTCTGAAGAAGTTCTCTCCATGTAACTCGAAGATTTCAGTCATAGTAGTTCCACCAACTGCTTGCTCAATTAGTGTGTTACTGAAGCATCCAAAAAGTAATGTGATCTATAAACATTTTTAATTATATGCACACTGCTAATAAGCTAACAGAAAATGATCAACTTTTACACCATCCTAGTACAAAACCAGGGATTGCTAATTGCAAAAATAGAAGAAGATGTTCTTGGAACTTACCAGTCATAAAAAGAATACCCAAGAGCTTCTGATAAAACTTTGTGAAAATCCCTGGTTTCAAATTGGACGAAGAAGAAATCAAGAAACCGTCTTCAGGGTAAAATTTTGGGAAGGGTTTTAATTTTTTAAATGGGCTTGGATGGTGGGCTAGTGGGTTGGATGGTTGGCTAATTGGGTTGGACAATGTGAAAAATGGGCTATAACCATTTTTTTTAGAGCATCTGGGCTTGGACAATGTAAGCTACAACCTACCACTAGCTCCGCCCATGCATACCCCCCTCTGCACAAATCATCCTTATGTCAACACCTCTAGAAGATCTCCCATGATTGGTTTTTATTAGTGCTGGAAGCCATTTTAATGGTCTGAAACTTTGACCATTAAAGCAAACCAAATACCTAAAGTAGAGTTTACAAGCAAATGCTTGAACGAAAGTTCACAAAAAGATGTAGGAAATATGGAAATTTGCCGAAAATTTCTTGAAAAATTTGAAAGTTCTGAGAATTTTGATTTTATAAAGTAAATAAATCAATGAAAATGCCCAAGGATCCCTTTTTATAAGTAGATGCGATGAACCATAGCCATTAGACCAAAAAGAATTAATCTTGAACGTCCATCTGTTCAAGTATTTTAAACCGTTGAATACAAAAAAGCGTTTCTTCATTTTTAAATGAAAGGCCAAGATTGTAGCGTGACTCGCACACACGCATGCATAAAGATGTGTTGCATTATATAACATAAAAAAACTCATCATTACACATTTAATGTGTACATAATGTGCACATTGAAAACACTCAACACCTCAGCTACCGATTATTAGAAAGATGCAACGTTTCAAATCATTTTTCATTCATCCCATTAATATCTTGTCAAGTCAATGTCTCGCCTTTGCATCACTTCAGCATGTCATCTTTCAAAGCCTAGCCTTCAAATAAGGGCCTCACCTCTACATCACTTCAGCTTGTCCAAAGCTTATCTTTTAGAGCCTCGTCCTCAACCAAAGGCCTCACCTCTACATTACTTCAACTTCTCCAAAGCTACCTTCTTTCAAAGTCTTGCTCTCAAGTAAAGATCTTGCCTCTACATCACTTCAGTTTCTCCAAAGTTGATTATCTTTCGGAGCTCCGTCCCAAACAAGGGCCTCGCCTCTGTATCACTTCAGCTTCTCAAAAGCTGTCTATTTTTTAAAATCTCATCCTAAAGCAAGGACCTCGCCTCTACATTATTTTAGCTTTTCCAAAGTTGTCTATCTTTCAGAGCCTCACCATCAAGAGGGTTTCGCATCTACATCACTTCAGCTTCTTTGAAACTATCTTTCAGAGTTTCACACTCAAGTAAGTGCATGACTCTGCACCACTTACTTGTGGGACTATTGTGTTGTGTTCTCTTTCCACAACTAAGAAAGGGTCACCTCACCAGAGAAACCTCAGCCAAGACAAAATACTCTAAGAGTAAGCATCTTTTCTCCAATTGCGAATGATTTACATCATGGGTAATGTTCTTCGACCTCAACCTAAAAGGTCATGCATTATATATATATATATATATATATATATATATATCAATGCTGGACTTGGGGGACTTATGCTTTATCCAATAAGACTCCAAGAATCGGCCATAAGGAAGCCACGTAACAAGCAAACTCAGGCCCACACTTCACATCACTATCCTACTTGGCCTATTTGAGGCCATTTGATATGATCTGGCACATGCCATAATTAGAAGAAACTGTCTTTTTTCATAAAGTATTTTATTTTAGTTAGAATTCTTATTTTTGGCAAGTTTGTTATTTTAGGACTCTTTGATATCATATTTTCTATATTTCTTAGGGTTTATTGCTTTAGTATAAATAAGTTTATTTTTCATTGTAAAGATAAGACTTTTAACATTATAAAAATTGAGATTTTTTTTTCCATGGTTCTTCAATGAACTTTCGAACTTATCAAATATTTTGATATATTTGTGGCGTTCAAACCTAGAACTTATCAAAGGATTGGCACCCTTTGTGGCGTTCGCAAATTGAGGTTCGTTAGTTTTGTATTCAAGAAGTCTTTCAAACCGTTGAATTTGGTTGTTTGCTTCAATCGGGTCTGACCTATCGTCTACAACATGAATTTGGGCTTTCCTGACGTTTTCAAATCAATTCCACGAGTTCCATGAGATTTCCCCAACCGAGATCTCATCAAGTGGTATCATTGCTCGGGTTCCATATTCAGGTTCTATCTTTTTATTCTTTTTGAGTCTTTGTTTTCCTTTTTTTTTTTTTTGTGTTCTTCGTGTTCTTGTGTCCAGTAACAGTTTTAGAGTCTTTGATCTAAAAAATTCCAAAAAAAATTTCAAAAGTTGTTTTTGTGCTCAATTTGAGTCCAAATCAACTTCCGTTTTCTTTGTCATTCTCATAGTCAAATTCCTGAGTTTGTAAAAAAAAAAAAAGTACTGTTCATCCGAGAGAAAAAAAAAATTCCCTTTGATTTATTCTGGAAATTGTTACTATCCTATTATCTTTTCTGAATTCAAAATCTATTTCCGTTCGGTCCAACCCAAAATTCAAGAACCACTTTCTTGAATTAAATTCTCACTCATCCAATTCTTCAATTCTTTTCTTGAATCTTCTTGATTATGCCTAGGATTATGATTGGTGATTTGTTTTTCAAACTCGGTGTTTTGTGGGTAGTGCGGTATGTAGTTTAGCTATTGATAAGGAGCACATATCAAACTTGTCTAGCATCACTATGGTTGAAAAATTGGGATTACCTCTACAACAACACTCTAGGCCTTATAGAATGACTTGGTTGAAGGAGTGTGGGAAGGTAAATGTGACTAAGCAGGTTCTAGTAAACTTCACCCTTGGGAGATATAATAATGAAATTTGGTGTGATGTGGTACCATTGAAATCTTTTCATATCTTATTTTGGAGATCTTGGAAGTATGAGAAGAAGGTTGTTTATGATGTGGGGAGGAACAGGTATAGGTTTCTTCAGGACGGGGAAAAAACCACTTTAGTTGGTTTGACACTAAAACATTCCCTTGCAGATCAACTTAAAGTGAGAAGGAAAGAGAGCATTAAGAAAGAAGAGAAATAAAAAATAAAAATGAGGGTGAGAAAGAGATAGAAAAAGAAAATGAGAGTAGAGAGGTAGCAAAAAATGAAGTGGGGCCACAAGAGGCAAAAAAAAGTGAGTCTTCAAAAAGAAAAGAAAAGTCAGAAGAAAGTTTGCAGGAAAATAAAAGTGAAGTTGAGAGGGCATTAGTGAGAACAAACAATCCCCTCCCTAGTTTTGCTATTTCTGTTTTGCAGGTTTCTGAATATATTGACATCCATGAAAGTGAGCCTATTGGAATACCACATAATCCAGGCATTCAGCATCGACTTGTGGGAAAATTAACAAGCCCTACCTCTGCTTGGATATCACTTTGATTCCTAAAGTTGACTTTGTGATTCCTGATGAGACAAAGGAGTTTCAAGGACAGTGGAAGGAGTTCATATGTGAGGGTTTGAGCAACAAAGATGATCTGATTGAGTTCCTATTGCAATACATTCATATATACAAAGTTGATGAGTGTCATGCATTGATCCTCTGGCATGAAAAGAAAAGTTTTCCATTTGATCCAGGTGGTACAATGATAAAACTAGTGGCATGTTGGTTATCCCCTACGCGATCACAATGCATGGATTCGAGGACGAATCTTTTCGAAGAGAGAGTGGATGATATGATCTAGCACATGCCATAATTAGAAGAAACTGTCTTTTTTCATAAAGTATTTTATTTTAGCCAGAATTCTTATTTTTGGCAAGTTTATTATTTTAGGACTCTTTGATATCGTATTTTCCATATTTCTTAGGGTTTATTGCTTTAGTATAAATAAGTTTATTTTTCATTGTAAAGATAAGACTTTTAACATTATAAAAATTGAGATTTTTCTCTCCATGGTTCTTCAATGAACTTTTGAACTTATCAAATATTTTGATATATTTGTGGCGTTCAAACCTAGAACTTATCAAAGGATTAGGCACCCTTTGTGGCGTTCGCAAATCGAGGTTCGTTAGTTTTGTATTCAAGAAGTCTTTCAAGTTTCGTTCTGTTTGGTTGTTTGGTTCAATAATTTGCGGATCGAGATCCTATCGTCTACAATCTGAATTTGGGCTTTCCCGACGTTTTCAAATCAATTCTGCTAGTTCCATGAGATTCCCCCAACCGGGATCTCATCACCATTAGGGAGTCGAAATGATGCACTTCGTCGAACTCTTATGTAGAGATTGAACCCTTCATGGTCGAGGTGAGCCAATACAACCTGTTGCAGCACCAATGTGAAGCGAATATACTTCAAGCGCATGAAAGCACCTTCCCTAGAAGATCCTCCATATGAGATCTTCTATGATTGATTGATGTGATTTCTCTATAGAAGACATCCTATCAAATAAACTTGTTAGTCTATTCTTCATATGTCAAATAGAATGGTCGTATACAAGGCATCTTTTTCACAAAATCATTTACATGTCTCTTGAACCTAGGGTAACCACTCCAATGATTCTATTATACAAGACATCTTACAACCATTTGAAAGTAATGATTTAACCCACATGTCTCTCCATCCAACGGTAACCACTCCACCTCTTCTATTATAAAAGCTCACACTTACTGCAATTTGAAAGTAATGCAATTTAACCCAATGTATAGTAATATATAGTAATATATATATACACTTATTGGGACGGATCCTGCAACTTATAAATTTAACACACTTATTTAAAAAATAATCGCTACCTTTAATTTAAATCAATCCAACGCTCAATATCTTATGGATCTCAAGTGGTTATAATCAACTCTTCCATGATTTTAGTGAATTACATACTGAGCATTGGATTGATTTAAATTAAAGGTCGCGATTATTTGTCAAATATCGTCCCGTTTGGTACCCATTTTTCCTCCATAAAAATGAAAAATATGACCGTTATCCATCACATTCAGCCACCATTTTTTACTTTTCATCTCGTGTGTGGGCCCAATAACGGCTATATTTTTCATTCTCATTGTAAAAATAATGAGAATCAAACAGGGCCTAAGTGTGTCAAATTTATGAGTATGAGCATTTGTCCCGTATATAATACACACACACATACATACATACATACATACATACATACATACATACATATTTATGTGTACATATATGTATACAAATATATGACTGACTTGACATTCGTAATGCTCACGACCGCCTCTCCACCTTTAAAGAAGGTCACGTGCTTCTGAAGGTTTATTAAGCGTGCATGATTTATATGCATGAACGTGAATGGAGCCCCAATAGGGAATATTGGAAAAAGTTTACCATGTCAAAGACAAGATAACAAAAAATAAATTGCATCCAGATTTCTGACAATGATGATTGATGATAAGTAAGTAGGGTTGTATTTCTTTCAGCAGAAAATAGTTTGAAAACAACATTATCGACAGCAACTTAATTTTCTTTGATATTGACTACCCCTTAGAGAGTTTGAAATTTCATACACAAATGATTAATAGATGTTACTGTTTTCTATTGCTTTAGAGTGGATTAGGATAGCGTTAAAAGTGTAGATGCCCAAATCTACAATGATTCAAAAGGTGGGCACCGATGATATTTATGTCGAAATGATAAAATAGTGGTATGGCAGAAAGGTTTGATGATACGAGTGTGAGTGGTGATGGATAAAAGTGACAGTAATGGCGATCAAATCTTTAGATTGGATGAATATTTGTAGATTCGATGATCAGATTTTTTCTCCATGAATAGTCAGATTGCCTTCTTATTTATAAGAAGACCTATGAAGGTGTTTGTTCCACAAATTGTGGGCACATAAGCACCAGATAAATTGATTAATTGGGGTGGTAGTTTCGGAGTCTCGAAAGGCTCGACCAACTTTGGATAGAGTTAGCATAACCATTTGAAGGAGTGCTACCTTTGTCACCCGTGGTAAGACTTGGTCTTACTCTTGGCTCACAACTCCTGTAGAAAATATAGAAATAGTTTAACTGAGTTGCACATTGAGAAGCTTATCCTTTAGAATTCATGTGGTGACATATGATAGGTAGGACGCAAAGCAAGAACGGTAAGTCACAGATGGGTCAAGAATAATTATGATTTGCATACATAAGTTTGGGTCGGGGAACACCTAATATACATGGGTTGGGTTAAGAGCCAATGGACGAATTGGACCACCACAATTAGCCTCCCTCTTTAAATTAGAAGATAATTTAAAGAGTGGAACATTGAATCAATTAGGCAACTTTGAATCAGTCAAGACGGTGATCCGAAATTTATTTGACTCGAGTCAAGAAGTTTGCGGTGTGACATAAATGGTTAAACTAAAATTATGAATAGAAAAAAATGGGGCTCTGTGGTGGTAGCGGAGGGATTGGGCCAATGGGTTATTTTAGTTTGTCCATTCAACACAGGCGCCATGTCAAGTGGAGATGACGAAACTCAAAATTTGGTATACAAAGTCTTCTGCTCGACATGGATGACGCATCGAGTATTTATCCTCAAGAAAGCTAAGGCCATACTTCATGGAACATTCAATTGAGGTGTTGACCTGCTAATCCTTGAGGAAAATTGTGCAAAAGCTTGACACCTCAAAACGGAAGGTAAAATATGTAGCAGAACTAGGCTAGTTCAATATCACCTACAAACCGATAACATTAGTGTTAGAAATAAAAGAATCAAAAGATTCTTTGTAAATGCAGAAGTTCGACTTTGATATTATTTACTTAATGTATGAAGAATGAGATGCTGGGATCGTGCTGAGAGAAATAAACACAGCAAAATATAGTTTCAATACATGGGAAGAAAGGCATTGAAAAACAACATTAAAACATAAACACAATAAAAGAAAACAAATAAACATAAATATTCACAGCTCTCTCTGCTGGTTTTCACCAGCAGAGAAGAAGGAGAAAACAAACTTGTAAAGTCTACATTTTGTATATTGATTGTGTATCACAAGCAGTACAATGAGGGGCTCTATTTATAGAGCAAATCCTGGACAATATATCAACACTATCACATGCCTCTCCCCTTGATTTAAGGCTAGTACAAAATCCTACTATTTTAATCATTTTCATCACATGTCTAGTTGGACTACAACCAAACTAGAACTCTAAAGTGGAAACCATAAAATACAAATTTAGTTGGTTGACAACTAAGTGTCAATAGACCCAACAAACTCCCCTTTGATACTTAGATTGGAAACCAATAAATTTTGTGTCAAAGTTTTGTCAAAATTTTCGATCTATCTTCATCGAGTTTGCTTCATCAATTTCTTAAAAAAAAAAAAATTTGGTCATTCGCTGATTTGATTAGCTTGCTGAAATGATGCCTGAATACCGGATTTTCTTCATTTTTTGCAACATACCGGATTTCTGCTTCAACATACAGGATTTCTGCTTTTGATTACCGGATTTGGCTTGATTTCACATACCGAATATGAGTTTCATGGCTTATTGGATTTCAACTTCTCATCACTTACCAGATTTTGAGATTTGCATACCGGATATGGAGAGTAAACACAAGCTTATCGTATATCAACAATTTGAATACCGATTTTCAGCCATTTTTCATCAGCTTCTCCACTATATTTCTTCTTCCCTTATTTGGATTTCTTTCTTTGTTTTGTTTTATTTTTTGAAAACAATGTTCAGTCATTTTTGCACTACAAGGGCTGCTACTGTAACTTAGATTTCAGCCACTTTTAAAACCACAAGGGACGGCATTAACCTGGTTTTCCAACCATTTTTGCACCATTTATAACTCAGGTGTCCAACTACTTTTTTTAAAACCACTAGGGATAGCTGTACTTCTGGTTTTCCAAGGGCTACTGTTGAAGCAACCAAGCTTCCAGGCATGTTTTGATACCCAATGGATTTTTCCAATGAGCTGCACTGGAGCATCCAACTAAGACAACTTCCGGTTAAAGAAGAGCTCGAACAAAGTCAGCCATTACAAGGCCTGATCCCAAGGATCTTCCTTGTCATTGTAGCATCTCTCTATAAGAGTGCTTAGAAAAATAAAAATACCAAAAAACAAAAGGTGGAAGAAATCAGGTTTTTTTCATATTCTTTGAAGCATTATTGTTGGCCCTTTAGATCATTTTTCAGCTCTGAGACCATGTTAGAAATAAAAGAATCGAAAGATTCTTTGTAAATGCGGAAGTTCGACTTTGATATTATTTACTTAATGTATGAAGAATGAGATGATGGGATCATACTGAGGGAGATAAACACAGCAAAATATAGTTTCAATACATGGGAAGAAAGGCATTGAAAAACAACATTAAAACATAAACACAATAAAACATATAAACATAAATATTCACAGCTCTCTCTGCTGGTAAGGAGAAAAAAAACTTGTAAAGTCTACATTTTGTATATTGATTGTGTATCACGAGGAGTACACTGAGGGGCTCTATTTATAGAGCAAATCCTAGACAATCTATCAACACTATCACATGCCTCTCCCCTTAATTTAAGGCTAGTATAAAAGCCTACTATTTTAATCATTTTCATCACATGTCTAGTTGGACTACAACCAAACTAGAACTCTAAAATGGAAACCACAAAATACAAATTTAGTTGGTTGATAACTAAGGGTCAATAGACCCAACAATTAGTTAAAGTTCAAGCTCTCATCGACTTTATAGATAAACTAAGCCTTGGAGCCTATAAATCAAGCAAGATGAGGATATTCCTTGGGAACTGCTAATGGACGATTTTTTCACTAAAGCACGAGCTGAAGTTGGGATAGTCTTGGAAAGACCATATCACCATTAATTGTCTGGAGCGTTAATTTTCGACTTCAAAGTTTCCAACATTTAATCTGAATACAAGGCTCTAATAGATAGACTCAGAATGGCAAAGGAAATGAAGGTCAAGTCAATGGGATAAATAGATTTTATCAAGCAAAGGAGGAAAAAATGACATCCTACCTACAAATAATGCAAAAGGAGTTCGATGGATGCACAAACGTATAGATCAAACATATGCCTAGATTACAAAATGGGTAAATGAATGTACTATCCAAACAGCCACTAGAAAATGAGTGACAGAGCTAGATAGCATCCCATTAAGATGGTTAAAGTGGCGGGAATAAAACAAAGTGATAGCATTTTTTATGGTCATAAACTAAAAGTAAATGGATGAGACTGTGCAATTTCTAAAGGATGGTAGAGTGCCACATTTTAGTATCGCAACACAGAAATCAAGGGGCTGCAAATTATACTCTGGTGGACGAGGCCCTTTACAAGAGAGGATATACTATCATGTGTAAGTGTGATGCCCTAAGTCTAATCAACTTTGTGCATAAGCACTTTTGATATATGTTTAATGCATTTATTTTGGCATGATCTATTATGATATTAGATAATAGAGTCTGTAGATTCAAGTCTCGATAATTTGTTAATCACAAGGAGTTATGATTGTGAGATACAAATTACATATGATTGAATCTTAAATCATCCGTGGTCATAAGTAATAATGAGATATGGATAGACCATCACATGTGTCATTCCTTACTTGTGAAGTAAGTAGCTGATCTCGCAAATTAAAGTGTGGTGATACTTAAATGAACGCGTGAATGTTTTGTTATAGAATAAAACATTGGAGATCTTGTCGTACCGAATGGGGAGAAGAGCATTCTCACGGTGTGACATTCTCCAACATTCGAATTCGCTTACGTCCTCATAGCGAGAAATGAGTTTAGTATCAACGCGCATCCCTCTAATTGCAAGGATAACAACAGTACCAACTCCATATGGACGGGCATTTACACGATGCTCCCTCGCACATCAACCCGCAGTAACTTGTACTTGCCGCCTTCAACACCAACCTTCACCATCTGAGCATTAGTTCTTCGGATGGATGACTTTCAAACTGTAGTGCTACAACACATGTCAAAGTAAATACACAATCTTCATCATTGTGCCCTGCAAAGTTCTCACTCCCCGAAACCCCTTGAAAGGCAAAAGGTAATTTCGTAACATTGCCTCTTCATCCTTCTTTCCCATAGCTTCCTTCATCGTGTTCCGTCAGCTTGCCAACACAATCCGTGGCCCAAAATCTTTTATCCGCAAGAACGCACGGTATTAACCCATATCAACACCGCATGTTCGAGCGGTCCTGCTCTGATACCGACTTTCACGGACCGCAAGTTTGGCTACCAAGGTATCTCGCCTCAAAGTAGCCCTCCCCTCGTTCTTAGGTCAGCAAGCTCAAACAACTAGCATACACGCATGCTATGAGTAAGATGTTAAGGATAATACCTGCATATGATGATCACATTAGTACACTCTTTGATAAAATAGGTCAGACGCCTAGCTGTTGCGACCTTGCCGTACCGAATGGGGAGAAGAGTATTCTCACTGTGTGACATCTGGAGATGATGTATTGGTTTGTCACCCTCTTTACTTGTAGTGAAGCATTTTAGGAAAGTCTTCTTAAAATCTAGCTAGCTACGGATGCTTCCCTCCGAGAGCCTAAAGCACCATACCTCAACTGCTCCACTTAGGATCAGATAGAAGGCTCTGCACTTCATGGCAAGCGTAGCATCTCTTAAGCTTATGTAGGTTTTGAAGCTGTCGGAGGTACTTCGTAGGATCGCCCATACTTGGGTATCTTGGGCATCTTGAAATGGTTCAAAATAGGCGCATTCCAAATTTCCTGTGAAAATGGCAGATTGTTGTCATCATCATCAAGGTCGCAGGACCTTTGCAACTTGTCAGAGTCTTCATCTTTTCTAACTTGAGCATCCAGATGTGGTAGAGACGATCCTGCTCGATTGCTTGTCTATTCTGATCTCCTCTCACACTTATTTGTAGGCGGAGGATTGCGGTCATCACTAATAGGTTTGGTTTGCCTTTCAAATGAAGGCTCCCCCGGTTGTCAATCTATAGGTGGAGGATGTTGAGTCTGCATATTCCTAGGCTACCCTAGGCGCAACCTTTTGAAAATGCTAAGTGACCTCCTGAGTACGCTCTCTGAACCATAGTTTGGAGGAAAGTTGAAAGGGGCCCTCGTAAGGTTGATCATTGGCATAATTGGTGGACGTGTCTATCCCAACATCTCTCTCTTGAGGGACTTCATCTTTGTTACATTGTTGATACCCTGCCATTTGGCTTTCGACCTCGTCCTCACCATTGTAGTACTTCTCTTGGAAAGATGCATTGCCCTGGGCTGCATGTGGGAAAATTGGGTATCCTATGTTTCTTAACAGCTCCTGCATGGCAAGGTTCTATTGAGTTATGTTTCTCATATTTTCGCAGGCCCGGATCTACTGTGAGGCGAATGAGGCTGTTGCCTAAGGCCTAGAATGTAAGGGGGCCTTTTTTGGCCCAGATGATTTTTTTTTAATAAGTACGTTACAGTCAACACTCACAACACAACCTTGTTTTCTCTTCTCTCTCCTGTGATTCGGCAATTTTGTGCGCCTCCTGGCTATCCCACCTCCACCAGACCGGCGACGACCTCATTTCTTAGCCGGCAGCCTTGCTTATCTTCTTCCTCCCTACTCCCTTCCCTTCACTTTTTACAAGAAGTCCATTTTAATTTTTAAACGGTCCTCACTGCGGTCCCTTCCCTTCTCTTCGTCGGTGGTCGCTGCAGCGTCCCAGGCAGCCATTGACATTTGACAGCCATGGAGCAACGGAGCCACCCACACCAAGACTCCAATCGACCTCTGAAATTGTAAGGTAACCTAAATATTATTTGCTTGTTTTAGATATAAAAAAAAAAAAAATAAGCTGTAGAGCTTTTGTGTCTGTGTGCACTCAAATGGCAACTCCTCCAATTCGGTCGGTGGCTTCAGTGACGGAGCATCCAAATTGCTCGCTAACCTCTCCTCTCGCGGCCTCTTGTCTGCCAATGTAGTTTCATCTAACCTGGTATTTCTCACTCCCCCGTACCGTTGTTGTATATATTTTTAATTCCTTGACATATGTAAATGTTTTCTTTTTAAAGATGTTGACTCTATTTTATGGTTGGAATTTGGAATTAAGATCATTTGAGAGGGGTTTGAAGGGACCTGAAAAAGAATTGGCCTTTTGATGCGATTGAGAAATGAATTTGCTAATCAAATGGAGTTATTTGGAATAAAGTATTTTAGGCAAGAAAAGATTAGAATAATTAGGTCATAATTTATTTGATGATGTTGAAGAATAGGAGTGACAAGTACAATGTGCTTTGGAAGATAAGATTTGTATATTTGTGAAATGTTTGAGTTGTGCAAACAGGGTTTAATTCATATTTTTCGATTACTTCCATTATGTTGTACAATTGAATGGTCATCAGATTGCTCCAGGAAAGTACACTGAGTTCCAAAAGGAAGGTGTTTGAGTTTAGGACATGTCAAGATGCTTCCTTTGACACATCCATGTCTAGGAATGAGATTGTTATAACTAGTTCTGGTAGTTAACTTTTAGTTTCACATTTGTGTGATTCTGTTTTTCAACATTTCTATCACAATACTACTTAAACTTATGAAAAATAAAATGGAGTTTAATATAGAGGATTCTCACATAATGAAGAAAAGAATGTTGTTAAAACAGAAGTAATCAATATGATGAGGACTTAATTAAAGTCGATCATCATTCAAGATTCTATTTGCTGTAAGCAAGCAACTTTTGTGGAATATGGATGCTCAATTATTATTTATTCTATGTTATCTCATGTGTGGCTCTATACATCAGTAGCAGCTATTGAGTTTCTGTGGATGTAACTGATGATAAAAATCTATTTTTTAGACATGCATTTATTCTTCAGTTTTTCGTATGTTTTCTAATTTATGTGTTGACAAATTTACGCAGGATGAGATGCGGGTCTATATTTGCAATCATGACACGTCACCTCCAGGTTTGTATATTCAATAAATCCAAAAACATTTAGTTTCTGCTAGTAAATGTTGCATTTATTTTGATGGGCCAAAGTGTTCCTTGTTAGCTAGTGGAAAATAGCTAAGTATTCATGCAATCCCGTTTGATTGAATAGTTGTTACCTGTAGATGCTTATCACATTATGTTTGTATTAGAATATTGGGGCTAAAACTTCATTCTTGTGTTATTGCCATTTTTTTGATTTCTCGAAATAAAATCCTTTCAATTGCCAAGCTTTTTTTATAGATCTCGTGTGAAGGATAGTGCCACAATATTCATAAGTCAATACTTATATATGTTTTGAGACATCGGTTGTAGAGGATTTTTAGAAGATGGAGTGAGGCTTTACTAGCATCTGATATGGAATAGTTGACTTCTGCCTCTCTTTTTTTTTTTTTCATTCCCCCCTCAATAACTTGAGTCAAATTATCTAAATTATATCAGAAAAGTGGTTAAATCCTGGTGCCAGAGAAACACAAGGTCTATTTTCTAATTATCCTCTTGTAGAAAGGGTTGTGTGCAAACAGCTCCTTTGTTAGGTGGGCTATGAAGAACCAATGCTCAAAGACAACGAGATGGGTTTTATACCACTGGGGTGAGCTCATATTCAAAATGGGTTCATAGGTTTCTAACCTCATGAAGTCAAATTTTGGGGAAATTAAGGTTGAAGTGTTTGATCAAGGAGATGGGCCCTACTGTTTTGAGAAGGCAGTTGTGATGAGGCATGATTTGGGGTCCATGGGGGTGGAAAACAAATTGAAGATTTTTTATTTGTCAAGATGTAAGGCTAGGAGTTTTGTGGGATTAATTCAGGAGGGAGAGAAATTGAGGTTAATGGAAAGGGTGTGCCAATTATAAGATTGACTTTGTTAATGAGAAGAAATTCTAGGTCAATCAATAATGAATCAGCAGTCACTGAAATATTTGCAGAGGAGTGTGAAAGAGTAGAGGGGTATGTTATAAATCTGTAGAGTATTATTTCTCATCAAGACTTGCTAGCTCTCGAAGTTATTGGTGTTTAGGCGTTTAGGCATCATCTACTAATATATCACTTGCCAAATGAAAATGTGTCCGATCTCACGCAATTGCCAAATGAAAATGTGCCTTATCTGCAAGTTGATAACGTATTAAATGGATATGGATCTATTAGGTAATTGCAATTTGATGTTAAATTTTTATTTCAGGTTGAGTTGTGGAGGTGAAATTCTCAACGTTGTGATTCCATAATTTTCGTCGAAATTTGCTTACCCTAACTTGTTATGAAATATATTGAAAATATTTGAAACATTGTCGGCTTATATAATTATGGCATGGTCGGCTTATATGATTAGTTAATAACATGTATAATATATTTATCTGTTGTTTTACTGTTAAGTTTAGTTAGCAATAGGTTGAATAACACACCGTTGAATTTTGCATTTACGTTGATTTTGGGAGGCCTGATTTACTGAGTTCACGTCAGGCCCCGAAAATCACAGGACCGGCTCTGTGTTTTCGGCCATGGCAACTACTTTCCTAGTGAGTCTGGTAGCTACTCTGGATCCTCCCATCGATTCACCTCGCCTATGTGGCTGATGAAATCGATGGCTAGTTGATGGAATGATGTGAAAGGCTCCCCTTTTCAGGGTGTTCTCTGGCTCTTCGAGGTAGGGATTCCTCATTGCTAGTACTCAAAATATTGTTTTAATGTGTCTTGCAAACTTGAATTATATTTGCAAACTTGAGCATATTTCTACTTAATTTAGTGTAAATATTGTTATTATAGGTAACAACAGGACATGGAGGCATTTGAAGCAAAAATAAGGATTTTTTATTATTATTATCTAAGTTGGAGTTGGTTCGGAGAAATTGAACATTAACAAGACTTATGGAGTTGATAAGAACCATTAAGATAGCAATCAGTGGAAAGACACAAGTTTTGAGAGTGAAATTCAAGATTTAAAAAATATGAGAACTGAACTGCACACTTTTCAAAACTTGCGAATGAGTAATTTTGAAAGATTATTTGATGTGACCGCGTCTTTTAATTCAGCTAGAATTCTTATATTTTGGTAACTTTTCATGTTTTAGGAGTTTATTTCGTTTTTTAATTAGTTTCTAGATTTTTTCATATAAATATGATTTATTTCTTCACTGTAAACAAGTTTTTGATTATTATGAATTGAGATTTTTCTCTCAATTTATTCTTGATTGAACTTTAGAACTTATCAAATATTTTTATATTTGTGGCGTTCAAAATCTTAGAACTTATCAAAGAATTAGGCACCATTTGTGATGTTTGCAAATTGAGGTTCTTGTTTCCGCATATCAACGGGTCTAAAATTTAATATACTAAAGGTTCTTAATTCGTAAGGCTCGGATCAAGATTCTACCGTCTACAACCTGAATTTAGGCTTTCCCGACGTTTTCGAACTAAATCCATGAGTTCCATACGATTC
Organism: Osmanthus fragrans; assembly: GCA_019395295.1. Taxonomy (NCBI): domain Eukaryota; kingdom Viridiplantae; phylum Streptophyta; class Magnoliopsida; order Lamiales; family Oleaceae; genus Osmanthus; species Osmanthus fragrans. The sequence continues at coordinate 18,599,490 of CM033347.1, read as the reverse complement.
TCATTCCCGAGATCTCATCATTATTTATGTTTGAGGATCAACATGGAAGCTTTTGAAAATTTCGAGATCAATATTGAATATTAGGATGAAAAAGGACCAAAACCACACAAAAAATCATGAAGTGGAGAACAAATTGAAATAAGTTGAAATGTTCAGGGTTGATCACGATTAATCGTGGTTGGGCCATTTGGACTTGTTTGCCGTGAATTCGTGAATTTTAACACTTTTTATACATGAATTAAAATTCTAAATTGTCTAATTGTGCACTTTTTAAATATTTCCGTAGAATTATCATATTTGGGTTCGTAATTAAAATAATTTTTTAATTCTTTTTATTCAAATAAAAGTTAGCCATAGTTAAACCAATATTTAGATAAATAATCCTCGTAAAAACGATAATCCGAACTCTTTAGGTTTACTTTACGACTTATTTCATTAACCAGGAATACTTACCACTCAATAAAAGCTTGTTGCATGATTTTTATCGCAAGTGTACAATATCGACTAACAAGTTTTAAAGTGGACCTAAGAATCCGAATTATCTTTCTCGCAAGGACTATCAATTCATATTGATTTAACAATTCTTCACAAGAAAAAAAAACTTAAAATTATTTTAATTAAGATCCTAAAATAATAAATCAACATAAGCAATTAAGATATACACACATACACAAGTTGGGTTTTAACCATTGTAGGAAAAGTGTTAGGACTCACAAGTTAACCATAGTTATCCCCTTTTAATCTCACCTCTTAAGTTCCAATCCTAAATTTATATTTGGTCGAATAATTTAATTAAATTCATTAACCTCCCTTGAGTTTATATTAATCATATTTAGCCCTTTGTTTGAGTATAATTCAAAAAAAAAATCTTATTTTTAACCACACATTCTCTAAAAATTGATATTCTAAAAATTCAAATTTTTTTTTTTTTTTATTAAATTGGAACTCAGACAAGGGCTTAGTCTAGTCAATTCACTATATTTCTAAGTAAATCAAAATTATCCTCAACAAAACATATTAAATCACATAAAAATTCAATTAAAGACCCCAACAATCTTAAACATGTATATCTACCTTTTATCTAATTCACAAATTTTACTACGTGGTCTAAATATATAAATTGCCTCTAGGGTCATTGCAAATTCAAAATCCTATAAAATAGTGATCAATTATTTCAAAAACAATAAATAATTGAAGGGAAATCAACACATGAAATAATTAAATATAAGAATCTTGAGAAGTGAAATTAAAGGTTCAAAACTATTTCAAAGTCTCAAGAGTCGTGCCTTGAAAAACCCGCTAAAATCCCAATAAATAAAAAATTTGAAAAATCCTTCTTTTTGCCTGATGGACCACAATTTGCAAACCATGAAATGATTCGTCCAAATAATGAGTCACCATTAATATCGACACATCTGAGAGTGTCCCTTGCCCTCTTAGTACTTCTTATCAATCTCGTGTAATCTGATTTACCTTCAATTCCTTCGATTAAACTCCAATTTAGCTTGGAATCCTTGTTTTTGTTCTTGATGCCTCCAAGTCAGGGTTTTACCCACAATAACAATATTTTACACCATGAATATTTTATTGTGTGAATGTATGATTAAAAATGAGATCATAAATAAAGAGTTTTAGCCCTTGTTTGGGTTTCATTTTAATGAGATTTTGGAGAAAATATATTTTGGAATAGTAATTTTTTGAAAAATATGCGGCTAAAAAGAAGAAAAATATTTGAGTTTACATGTAATATTATTCATTGAAAAATATGTGGTTAATTAAAAATAAGAAAGAAAAAAATGTATCAAAATTAAAATGGAGTCCAAACAGGAGTTTAATTTAAAGAGAGTCAAACAGGAGTTACATTAAAAAAAAAAAAAAGCTCAAAATTTTAATAATTTAATAAATTTAGTAATACAGATAAGTGTGTAAAATCCACTTAAAAAATATCCTCGAACTTGAACTCTTTTTCATCTTGAGCAAATATTATCTATTAAACACACAAGTAATTAAAAATAAAAATGAATGCATTAGATGTCTTATCATCTTGTCTCATGACACGATTTTTTTGCATTTTTATACTTCGAAAATATCTGTTAGATCCAAGATGTGGTAATTTTTTTTTTTTATTATTATTATTATTTTTTTTTTTGGATTAGGCCCCATTACTGACGCCCCCACCTACCCTACCCTGAGCCTTGTGAATGAGGTAAATCGCAAATTATGGCTTCAATGGTACAGGGTGGAAGACTGCTTGTACATGCAAACTTACCCAAGAGACAAATCCATATTTCAGAATTCAAACTCTTGACGCGACAACCTCAAACAAAACTGAATTTTTTCACCTTCTCTTTTTACCACTTGGAGATAGATGTAATGCCTTAGGAGACGTGTCGAGACTTGAGATGCAAGGAAGTTCTAGCTATTATGTTGGACAGAAAATTTCAAATACCAATGAATAAAGAGATCTCATTAATCAAGTTTTAGTGGTTGAAATATTGAGAACAAAATTTCTTTAAAGGAGGGGGATGTAATACCTTGAAATTTCATATCGTATATGTTAGATTATCTATCAAGTTTGGGAAGTTCCCTTTTTTTGCAATTTTTAAATTTTTTAAAGAGACTAAGATGTAAATATTAAAAAATATGCTTAAACAAGAAAAAAATTCGGATTTACATGTAATATTATTTTATTGAAGGATGTATGATTAAAAAGATGAGAGAAATATGTGTTAAAATTATAATAGAGCCCAAATAGTACATAAATTCAGCCATTGTTTGGGGCTCTATTTTATTGAAGTTCTAGGAAAAAAAGTATATTGATATAGTTATTTTTGGCAAATATATCGTTAAAAAGTAAGAATTTTTTTGAATTTACGTATAATATTATTTTATATAAGATTGTGTGGTTAAAAAAAAAAAGAAAAATACATTAAAATTAATATAGAGCCCAAACAGGAGCTTATATAGGACGACCCTCAAATTTAGTTGGGTAAAGTAGGGCAAGTCTCACCAACATTTCATTGGGTGTAATTATAGGTCATCAATTTTCAAAAGTGGGTTTTGAGCCCCCAACTTATTTAAATATGTGAACTTGGACCAGCGTGAGCAAAACCATCAATGTAGATGTTAAAAATTCATATGATTTTCACTTGATTCAAACAAAAATATCAAATCATTTATCATTTATCTCTGATATTACTGAAAATCAAGTGTAATTTTAATATTCGACTATTTGCATGTTGTACGGACCCAAAACTCACAGATTTAAACAAGTTGGGGATAAAAACGTATCACTATGAAAGTTGAAAACCTATAACCACACAAAGTGAAAGGTTAGAAAACTCGGTCCTAACTTATCCAATTTAGCCTCTGTTTGGTGGCCATTCTTAAAATAAAATAAAATAAAAAAAGGTTTTGAATAATGTTTTAAGAGAATGTCTGGTTAAAAAGTAGAGAAAAAATTTTGGGTTTGCGTGCAGAATATATTATTGTGTGTTTTAAAAATAATCCTATAGAAAAAAAAGTTTGAAAAGAATGATAATCAAATAAGGACTTAATTTGCAAATTAAATTTTCAATGCTAGTGCGACCAACAAACAATGAAGCATGCTACAGGCATAAACCCCTAGGTTCTTGGTCGAACTTCGTCTTTATTATTCTTTATGTGTACATGCCTACCTCGGGTCAAAGAACGCAACATTCTAAAATAAGTCCATGTTTGGCCCCCATTTTTTGGAATGAATATGAGAGGAATAGTATTTTTTTTTTTTTTTTTTTTAGTAATTAGTAATTGAAAAGGAAGGAAAAATTTTCAATTTACTTGTAATATTATTTTATGGAATATTGTATGATTGAAAATATGAGAGAAAAAAATGGAATGTAATGAAATTTAATTTAATGGAAATCAAACATAGGCTAAATTCTAACTTTCCAGCACTTCCAAATAAAATCTTAAATTTAATTCTCAAGCACACAACCTCGAACTAGCATCAAAGCACTTAACAATCTTCAACATATCCAAATCGAACATTTGCGGGCACAAGTTCAATCTGCTGAACTGGATCATCAACAGAAGCAGGCCCAAGAAAAGGAAAATTGGTCTTTTATTTATTTATATATAATTCCATTTAGGTCCTTGTTGTTTGTTGGAATTTGGTTTAAAATAGAAAATTTTGATTAAATTATTAAATGTGGAAAGTGACTTTGTGTCGAATTCGGCCAAATATTTGGACTTGATCTGATAGTCAAATTATAAATATAAATAGATTAACTTGTTCTACTCGTTGAGTAGGTCGTCGTGGTGCATTTGAAAGTTCAAAATCAATTTCGGATGAATGAGAAAATTGCGGTCAAAAGTGAAAAAGAAAAGAGGAAAAATTGGCCGAAAAATTTGCCTAACTCATCTCTTATTTAGCGCTTGAGCGATGAGTGTAACGCCCCAAATCGTAGAGGTCGGGTCATTACAATGAGACTGTCACTCGAGCAATAGGCGAGCGAAAATTTTCTGTTGAAAATATGATGCTGGCGCTCAAGCAAGAGGCAAACAACAAGCTAACGACAGCAAAGAATGCTTCCCTTTGTAAGGTTGCGAAGTTTGAGGTGTGTTATTTCACTAACAACCTCTCTTTTTCTATAAATAAGACCCTTTGGACGTCCATTATGAATCACATATCATTTGCAATGAGCATTATATCAAAACTCTTGCAAAACCTCTTCAAAAATCATTCCAAAATCAATTTTCTTATAGAAAGAAGTGTTTCGTTCGAAGTTCGCTGTTGCTTGTGGTTTGAAGTGCTTTTATCACAAGTTGAATCCGTTCTATCTTGGGAGACAAGTGTCATAATCTGTTAGCAACTTTGCAGGGCAAATTTGTCTTAAGAAAAAAGTGTCAATCACTTGCATCATTTCTATTTTCTTACTACTTTTCCATTCATCATCTTACTTTTCCTTTTTTATTTTCATAGAGTTTAATTATGCTCCTAAAAATTAAACTTAACCAATTTTCTGCATTTTGACAAACAACTATTTTCCCTACTAATATCACCAACAATCTTAAAACAAAATTTTCTTGGTTGTTTGTTGGAAAACAAACCATTTTCTTCATCTTTGGAATAAACCTACGTGTGCTATTCCGCTCTTTCATTTACTGCGTTGAACTTCTGTTTGTGTGTGATAGAAATGCATATTGTTGAGACTATACCAAGTCAAGCAACAAATGGTACGAATCATGTGGTTCCGCCTCTAGCTATACCAATATCCAACTCTCATATCCCACATGCGAAAAAATTGGAAAGATTTGGAGGAGTGGATTTCAAAAGATGACAACAAAAGAAGTTATATCTTACTACTTTGAATTTGGCAAAGTTCTTAAAAGAGACTGCTATGACTACACAAGAAGGAGAAAATAATCGTGAGGCGATTATTGCATTAGATGGATGGAAACACTTGGATTTCCTTTGAAAAAATATATCCTAAATGGATTGGACAATACATTTTATGGAGTTTATAGTTTGAAGGACTCGGCTGATAATTTGTGGGATTCATTGGAGAAGAAATACAAGACCGAGGATACCGGAACAAAAATGTTTATTGTTGGATATTTTTTGGACTACAAAATGGTAGACTCCAAAACCGTGATAAGTCAAGTGCAAGAACTTCAAGTTCTACTTCATGACATACATGCAAAAAAGTTGGAATTTAGTGAATCTTTCAAGTTGCATCCATCATTGAGAAACTTTCTCCTATGCGGAGAGATTTCAAGAACTATCTTAAACACAAATGGAAAGAGATGAACTTTGAGGAATTGATAGTCCGTTTGAGGATTGAGGAAAACAATAGGATCGCTGAAGAAAGTCTATTGTTCAACTTGGAGCAAACTTTGTTGAAACTGATTCAAAAGTTATCAACAAGAAACATAGGATCTCCGGTGTTGCAGCAATAAGAGACTAGTCCAAGAATGCCAATAAATTTAAAGGCAAAGGTTACAATTGTGGAAAAGTCGGATATCGCTCAAGTGAATGTTGAAAGTCAAGGAAGACTGCACAGGCAAATGTGGTTGAAAGAGATACCCTTTTTCTGAAGGAGTTCAAGATATGAGTCTATTAGCAGTTATTTTTTAATGCAACATGGTTGGAATTCAAGAGATTGGTGGGTTGATACTGGTTCTACCCGCCATATTTGTGTAGATAAGACCATGTTGTCAAACTATCATTAATTGTAAGGAGAACAATTGTTCATGAGAGATTCTGGAAGTTCGAAGGTTGACAGACTTCGAAAGATCACATTGAAAATGACTTTCGGGAAAAAACTAGTCCTCACTAATGTGTTCCATGTACCAGATATTCGCATAATCTAGTTTTGGGATCCCTGCTCAACAAGAGTGGCTGTAAATTTGTATTTGTGTCAGACAAGTTTGTACTTACCAAAAATTATATGAATATTGGTAAAGGTTATCTATGAAAAGGAATGTTCAAATTGAACGTCCTAACAATTGTACCAAAAAGCATTATGAATAAAATATTTAATTCAGTTTATATGCTTGAGTTGTCTCGATTATGGCATAGTTGATTAGAACACGTTAACTACAAATCTTTGTGCAAACTTATGAATCAAAGTTTAATTCCGATGCTTAAAATTGATCATAATCATAAGTGTGAAGTATGTGTTGAAGCAAAGTTGTCCAAAACACTTTTTTACTCAGTTCAAAGAAATACGACAACTTTAGAACTACTACATAGCAATATATGTGATTTGAAATTTGTTCAAAATAAAGTGGTAAGAAATACTTTATAACTTTCATTGATGACTATACAAAGTATTGTTGTGTCTTTCTACTACGAAGTAAGGACTAAACCTTAGATGTATTTAAACATTATAAGACAGAAGTTGAGAATCAAGTTGGTAAACGAATAAAGAATATTCTTAGTAATAGAAGTGGTGAATATGGGGCACCGTTTGAATAATATTGTTCCGAGAATGGAATTATTTATCAAACAACGACACCTTACTCACCTCAATTGAATGGTGTTATTGAATGCAAAAATCAAACTCTTAAAGAGATGATGAACGCAATGCTGATAAGTTCTGGTCTACCCCAGAACTTGTGGAGGAAAGCTATTGATGTGAGCATGGAGTCAAGCACGTCTAAGTCGAGTCCTAGGAAAGATCCATTGATCGTGGAAAAATGTCCTATGACTTGGTCGTGAGCAAAGAAGGTCAAAGAAGCAATGAATCTACTTGTGCAAGCTACAATGGATGAGACAAAAATCTTCGTGAGCAAAGGAGCAAGTTTCATGTCGAAATCAAGTCTAAAACAATGTGAAACAACTTGATTCAAGTAGCCGAAGATGGAGTCCAACCATCACACTATACAACCGCATAGTGTTAATAGGGGTGCGACCGCATAAGCGTTAGTGGCAATTTCAGTCTGGGAATTGAAGTCTTCTATGTGACCACATAGAATTACTCTATGCAGGCGCATAGTATAAAAATTGGGCAAAATTTTCCTTTTTACGCGAGATGTTTTATTTTGGCTGAAATTCTTATTTTTGGTAACATCTTTTTATCTTAGAGTTTAATTCCATCTTAACTAGCTTAATTAGGGCTTTAGTATAAATAGAATTTATTTCATTCATTGTAATAAACTTTTGAGATTATTATTAATCAAAACGCAAATTACTTTCAAACTCATTGTTCTTCGTTGGACAAATCGTGAATTTATCAAGATCTTCTTGTGGCGTTCAAATCATCGGGTGAGATTCTTAATTATCATAATTAAAAAAAGGTCAACGCATCATTCATGATTGTTGGTTGTTTTGGTTAGTATTTTGAATCAAATCCTCAAACCATGGGTTTTCGTCGTTAACGCTACGCAGGTTCACATCATTTGGTATTAGAGTATGGGCACCAACAAAATTAATGTTACATCTTTTCTTGTTATTGTTTGAGTCTTTGTTTTCTTTTATTTCGTCGTTCTTCGTGTTTTTCATAAATTGAGTCTTTGATCTGAAATTCATCCGTCAAAATTTCAAAAGGTATTTTTGGGCTCGTTTTGCATCCAAATCAACTTTCGTTTTCTTTGTCGGTGTTATAATTGAATTTCAAGTCAAAAAAATTTCAAAAATTTCAAAAATTCTATAAAAATTAAAAAATTAAAATATATATATATAATAGCCGGCCAACTTCTTTGTCACTATCAAATTCAAGAACCACTTTATTGAATTCAAAATTTCATTCCAATCATTCAATTCAATTCTTTTTTATTTCTTGAGTCTTTAAAGTTCAAAATCTCACTCAAAACCCCGATTTGAATTCTACGAGAGTAAATCTTGGTTGAATTCTATTTTGTCCTTTGAAGCACTTTGGGTGAAAGCTTTAAATGGAAAAAGACAGAGTGGTGACAACAATCGAGGAAAAAAGCTAAAACTTGAGTGATACACGAGAGAAAATTTGTGAGGCAAAAAAAAAATCTTAGATTTAAGACGTCTAACAAAGACGGATCAACGCCAGGCTGCATCAACAACCAAACCAACATGTTAGAAGAAATGATACGTAGGTTTGAACGATTATTTGAGAACGTAAGGGATAAGTTGGATCGGCAGGACGTAGAACTTGCCAATTCGCGAATGGGAATTTCAAATACACAGAGACAGTGTAGGAGGGAGCCTAGGATGGAATTGTGTGAAGAACTTGATTATGGTAGTGACATGGATGATAAGGCGGTAAGCGAGATTGAAATAGATAGGATGAGGAATAGATGAGCTAGGTTTGAACGAAGGGGTAAAAACTTGGTTGAAAACAAGGTAGATGGTAATATGGGCGACGTAAAAAACATTCATTCCGCCATTTAAGGAAATGAGTGATCCGAAGGCATACTTAGAGTGTGAGAAGAATGCTGAATTAATCTTTGACAGCCACAATTATTGGGGGAGAAGAAGGTGGAGATAGCAGTCATTGAATCCATAGACTATGCAATCACATGGTAGGATCAAGTGATGACGTCGAATAGGAGAAATAGGGATAGTGATTATGCCCAAAGTATAATGCGGTAGTTGTAGCACAGCTTTGGGGTGTCGATTCCACAAGGAGATGGATCAAGTCTTAGGGTTCTTCTTGCAAATTGTGTGAATTTAGTTGTTTATTGCATAAAGTTGGATTCAAATATCAATGTCAAAATAGTGAAGCGCCGAAATTTTCTCGACTGGTTTGGATCAATCAACGTAAATCACACATTCATACTACTCAAATAGAAATCTTTATCCTAATACTCTAATAGGAAAATTTGGCATACAATACTCGATCAATTCTATGGTAATTCCAAAACATAGATTCCCTATAGCATAATTTTATATCATTCATTAAAATTAGATTCAAAGAGCGACTATATATATCAAACATATAACAGTAATTAAATCACACCAATGAAACAAATCGAAATTGAAACTCAACCATTATTTCGATTAATCAGTGGAAAAAAGCGAAACTAGATCTGTAACGAATTTAATAAAAGGATAAGCCAATTTCAAAAAAAGATAATTGAAAGGAAATCTGAATTCTATAATTGTTTAATTAATAAAAACACATTACATGGGTGACGGAATGATGAATTCTTTAAAACCAACTGAGTTCCTTCCAAGCTTCACCAATGGATTTAGTTCTCCATGAGGTTCTTGAGCAATAATTGAGAGGAAAAGTGATAAGAAACTGATTGGCTGCGTTTTGGGATTAAATAGGGCTTAAAACGCAACCCAACATGTTTCCATAAGTGGTAGAACAAATTATGAAATTAGAAAATTTTCGCCCAGAAATAACACATGCAACCGCAAGGTTTAAATCCATGCAGTCGCATGGAGCAAAGAATTGCTGCACTTGAATTCTTGGTAAATAACCATGCAGTCGCATGAATCACCTCATTTTCTAATTCAATCTTTTTCCATATCACAAATGGGATCTCAATATGAGGTTGAAAATCAGTGCACAACTTTTTCGATTGAAAATTAATGTGTAATCATACTTTGATTGTATTTCATCCTTTTGACTTCTTTCCTCATCCGCTTGAACTCTAACACTCTCGAATCTTCATCGTAAGGTTAGACATAAGTTTAGAGCATTTGCACTTTAGTCCCCGAACTTTTACTTTCTTCCACTTTGCCCCTTTTTCTCTCGTTTATTCTAATTTCCATCGTGTTCATCCATTTGCATCCTAAATCAAAATAAAAAAAGTATTTAATCCATTTAGGTGCCAATTTATCGTAATCATACAATTATAAATGGGTGAAAACTTAACAATTTGTGATATTATTAGATAGACTGATTAATACATGGGAGGACTTGAAAGCTATCATAAGGAAGAGATTTGTACCTAATCACTACTACCGAGAGTTTTATCAAAAACTATAAAGCCTCTACTGATGGTTGAAAAGAGTTTGGAGGATTATCACAAGGAGATGGAATTGTTAATGATTTCCATGTGCAGGAGGATCGGGAAGCCACCATGACCATTTTTTAATGGTTTGAATTGGGACATAGCCAATGTGGTCGAATTACAATATTACGTAGAGTTGGAAGATATGTTACATATGACAATGAAAGTAGAACGTCAATTGAAGAGAAATGAAACAGAAAGGTATTCTTCAAGTGCTTCGGGTTCTAATGCATCTTTGAAATCGAAGTGGGACACAACAAAGAGAATGGGGTTATTTCTAATGGTAAAGCTGAATTGCCAAGGGGAAATGATGAAAATGCTAGCAAGAAAATGGAATCACAAACATCAAGGAATCGAGACATCAAATGTTTTAGGTGTTTGGGATCGGGGCACATTGCTTCTCAATGTCCAAATAAAATGGCAATGATTTTCCGGGATAACGGAGAGGTGGTGAGCGAGAGCAGGAGTGACTATGAAGGCTTGCCGAAATTGGAGGAAGCTAGTGATGAAGATTTAGTGGAATATGTCGTCGGGGAGTTATTGGTCACGAGGCGAGCTCTCAATATTCAAATCAAGGCAGATGACTTGGAGCAACAAAAGGAAAATATTTTTCATACACAGTATCACATCAATAATAAGGTATGTCGATTAATCGTTGATAGTGAGGAGTTGTACAAATGTAGCTACCACTAATTTGGTTGAAAAATTGGGATTAACAATGCTAAAACACCCTAAGCTCTATAAGTTACAATCGTTAATTGAGTGTGGGGAAGTTAAGGCAAATCGTAGGGTGTTAATAATTTTTTCAATTGGAAGTTACCATGACGAAGTAATGTGTAATATAGTACCTATGTATGCAGACCATATTTTGTTGGGGAGACCGTGGCAATACGATAGGAAGGTGATACATCCATTAGCACCTTTGCGGGGAAATCTTGTTTTAAGGAAAAAGTATCAATTACTTGTCTCGAATCTATTTTCTTACTACTTTTACATTTATCTTCATACTTTTCATTTCTTATCTTCATGGAGTTTAATTACACTCTTGAGAATTAAACTTAACCAATTTTCTGCATTTTAAGAAACAATCATTTACTAATATCACCAACACTTTTGACACGATCAACCCACGTTTATCATGATTAACATTAAATAATCACAATATAAACATGCCACCATAATTAAATAAGTTGAATTGATTAACATTATAATAATTTAAATGTGTGACGAAAAAACATTTGAATCCATTAATAATAATAAAAACTTTTAGTCCATTTTAATAGTTTAAATTATTGTCGTGATTCATCAATATTGACTAAAATTGAATAATTCATGATTAACACTAAATATATTACTTATTTTAAAAATTTTAAAGAAAAAATCCCTTTCGCAATAAAGGAAAACTTCACTTTAATCATTTGGCCCACTATTTATAAAAGGGAAGAACACATAAATCCAACATATAAAAACTAACACCCCCTTTAAAATCTTTCAAAAATAAGGTGATAAATCAATTTATTAAATGTTTAATTATAATATAATACAATTAATCAACTTATCTCACCCCTCTCCCCCCACCCATCACACCAAATTTCAAATATAAATCATTCTCTCTCTCTCTCTCTCTCTCTCTCTCTCTCTCTCTCTCTCTCTCTCTCTCTCTCTCTCTCTCAGAGGCTACAATCCGTTTCGGCAACCACTCTGGCGAGTATTTCGACGACTTCTCCGGTGACAAATTCGACTATCGCTCCGCAGTACTTTTTTTCTTTTTTTTAACAGGTGACATGAAATATGATTTTTGACCTCGATTGTTGTCTGTGACTCGTAACATAAAATGTGACCTATAAATTTGATATGCGACTCTACAAAACATGAAATGTGACTTGTTAATATTGATCCACGACCCGTTTATATTGATTTGTGACCTATATAAAATGATAGTAACTTGTGAACTCAAACCTGTGAACTGTGACCTTAACGATGAATTGTGATCTGTAACGTATAAACTATGACCTTATGTGTTCATGATCAGATTTGTCTTTAGTGTGACTGTGTATGATCATGTCAATCTAATTTGTGAAAATATGTAACCAAGTCACATACAGTCGCAGCTAATACAAGTCTGGTCATAGGCAGTCACAATGAAGATGGATTTGGTCACACTTGATTGTTGTCGCCGCCACTATTCCCAAGACTAGCAACCACACATTTACCACCTCACCACAACCACGTATACTACCATTAACAAAACCATCGGTACCACACCACACCACCACCAATAGAATCACCCACACATTAAAAAATATTGGAATCTATTTATGCTCGGCACTACCCAAAACTAGATTTCGGAAAGAAAAAAAAAATAGATCTCCAACCACCATAGCAAATTTGTTTAAAAAAATAATAACCAACATACAGTTGCGTCACCACAGTGAGCTTGCAACGGCGCACACTCACATACAAAATAATCAAAATAGAATGGAACTGGAACAAAGTACATCGTCGTCGTTGCATAGCGACGACGACATGGCAGCTTCATGAGGCTTTGTGGGCGAGGCACCGCACAACGAGTACAACGCCATGCGGCAGCCACTACGACATTCTCTAAACTACGGTCTCTCCACGGTGACTTTCTAAGGTAAACGAGAAGAGATGGTGGGGAAACATCGTCGACACCGCCTTAGCTATGGGAAGTATTGTCGACGTCGCTGCTAGTTCAACGCTGTAAGTCGCTGCTCCTAGAAGCGAATCTTTCGATGACGATGGACATGGTGGGTGAGAGGTGGATGTGTGAGTGGGTAAAGAAAGCGAAGATAGAGAAGAGGAAGAGGGTGAGAGGTTTGAAAATGAAATTGATTTTTTTATGAATGAGTGGGGTGGGCGGTATGTGTAATTATGATTTTAATAAATATAATTATTAAAAAATTAATTATCACTTGATCTTTGAAATGAAATTAATTTCCTTTTTTTTTATGAAAAGAGTCTTTAAATGTAGATTTGTAAGTAATTTTTCCTTTTTTAAAAAGACCAAGGCGGTGCAACAGGTTGGGGTCCAATCTTTTGCATCTCAACAAAAAGATTTGGCCCACTAAACTCATGCAGGGATCTTAAGTTTCTAGAGCATCAATGGTATCCTCTCTTTTTTAATCAGAAACCTCCAAATGGTGGATTTTTTTAATAATAAATAATGTAAATAAAGAATTACAAAACTCATGAGGGACATAAGTCCAACTTCCACCCATAGAAAATAAGTACGTAAATAAAGAAGGATAAAAATATTTGTATCAAATTTAGGTTACCAAATTAGTTATCTACTCCCAAATGTGCGCGGGCCCATATGAATAAAAAATTCAAACATGTGGTCCACATCCTTTATTGTGAGTGTAGGTAAAGAATTAAGTAAAAAAATCGATACATGTAGCATTGTCCAAGAAAGAATTACGAAACTTAGGAGGGGCATAAGTTTAACTTCCAACAATAATTTTGACTTTTTTGCCCTACTCGGAATTTTTTTTTTTTTTTTTTTTTTGGATTAATGTTTGCACTATTTAGATACAAATTCTTGGGTTTCATTACATGTGGCGTACTTTTTCAATGTATTTCATTAATATATTGTGCCAGAGATTGTTTGACAAAAATTTTATGAAAAAAAGTTGTCAAAATTTGAAAGTTGATGAAATGCGTAATTGAAAAGTTAATAAAATTATGACTTATATGAAATGTGTGTTAAAATTAATTGTTGACTTTGACCTTAATTTTTTAATAGCTTTTAATCTAGCTTAGACATTAATTTAATCTATTTTCTCCAATTATCCTTGGAAATTAAATATAAAAAATAAAAAATAAAATGAGGATGTAAGATGTGCATTTGTTTGAGCCCCATTTTTTTGGGCTAATAAATTTTGTAATATTGATTTTTGAAAGATATGTAGCTAATGGTTAGAAATAAGAAAAAGTTTGTTTTCGGCAACTCTATTTTTTTTTTTACCTACCAACGATCAATCATTTCTTCTTCCAAAAAATAATAAACACTTATTCTCTCAAGGGTTAAACATCCTTCAAAATTCAATCAATTCATATGCGCCCTTTGGATTGAAAACATCAACATCTTCAATCAAATACACTGGTGCCCATTCTTTTCTTGGATCTGTCAGGAAGATTGTTTCGTCAATTTGGCTGGCTGCGAAGATCAAAGAAGAAATTCAAGAACGAGGAGTTCTTGGTGGATCTACAGGAGATAAACTGTAAAAAAGAGTTAGGATTGGTGTTCGGGTGTATATTCCAGGAGAGCTGCTTCGAACTTCAGACAGGATATCAGAAAGCTTGTGTCGTCAACTTTGCTGGTGGTCTGTAAGTTTATAATACAGTTTATAGTGGATTTTTGACTGACAAAGCGCCCGGAGTTTTTCCCACGTTGGGTTTCTCCGTAAACAATCTTGTATTGTTTACTGCGTTTATTATTGCTTTCGGTATTGCAGTAGTTCAAGTTAGGATAAACTGAATTGTTTGACTAATCACCTAGATATAATTAACTTGTGACTTGTTGCATGTTAATTAATTTTTAATTCCGCGTTTACACTTAATCACCCCCCTCTAGGTTTAGTTGGGTCGAATCTTCTATTTTTCAAGTGGTATCAGAGCCTAAATTCGATTCCTGACCCATAATTATTAGTCTAGATGAGCCAATCACTTTCTATACCGTCTTACTTTGACAGGTCTAATTATGCTTATTGGAAAGTTAGGATGAGAGCCTTCCTTAAGTCTTTAATGAGCGTGTTTGGCTTTGTGCGCAAAATGGTTGGTTTGCACCCTCTAATACTGTGTCAGGAGTTGTTACTCCTACTGATATTTCCCTTTGGACCAAAGATGAATTGTCGGATTGTAATTGGATTAGTAAGGGTTTGCATGCTATGTTTATGGCTGTGTCTCCTGAGGAGTTTAGGAGAGTGTCTATGTGTGAAACTGCTAAGGAAGTTTGTAATATTTTGGAGACAACCCATGAGGGTACTAAAACTGTGAAAAACTCCAAATTACAAATGTTGACATCTAGGTTTGAGGAACTTAAGATGAATGATGATGAGAGGTTTGATGAGTTCTATGCAAAGTTGAACGATATTGTGAACTTTAGCTTTAATTTAGGTGAAAGGATCCCTAAAGTGAAAATCGTTCTTAAGGTTCTGAGATCCATACCTGAAAGGTTTAAGCCTAAGATAACTACTATTGAAGAAAGCAAGGACCTTGATAATATTAAGATAGAAGAACTCGTAGGATCCTTTCAAACCTATGAATTAGCCTTAGAAAAGTTTATTGCCTTAAACACCCGTAGGGAAGAAGGTTCAGAGTCTAGTGATGGTGAACCCCTTAAAGGTGAGGAAGTAGCCTACTTTGTTAAGAAGTTTAATCAAACCTTTAGAAATAGACAGAAACCACAACCTAGTAAGAGAAGTCCACCTAGGAAGTTCCAGAGAGAGAGAGACATGATAGAAGTGGTGGTAAAGTGTCTGGTAGTGAGCTCCAGTCTGTTAGATGTCATGAGTGTCAGGGGATTGGGCACTATAGGAATGAATGTCCTAATCTTAAAAGGAGCTCCACGAGAGATAGAGGTAAAGCCTCAGTTGCTGCACTGTCTGATGATGATTCTAGTGAGAGTGATCCTAGTGTGCAGTCAGATGGTGAGAAAGTAGGAAAGTACATGGCCTTCGTGTCTCAGGTAGAGAGTGGACCTAATAAGTCTAATAAGCAGGTTGTGTCTAAGAACTCTAGTGAGTGCTGTACTGACGACTCGGATGTGGAGAGTAACATTCGACCAGTGTATCAGGAGTAATATGAAGAGAGCCTTAAAATTAAGAAGTCAAACATTGCCCTTCTTAAAAAACTTGATTTGTTAGAGCGAGAAAAAGAAAAGTTAGCCAGTGAACTTCAAGACTCTGTCAAAAATTTAAGTGAGTTGATGTGTAAGAATGAGAGGTTAGAATAGACTGTTAAGACCCTCACGAGTGATGTAGAAAAATCCAACTCACAACTCGAGGCTTTTTCTAGTGGAACTAAGAAATTTGATAGCATCTTAGATATGAATAAGTATGTAGGTGATAGACGAGGTCTAGGCTATGATAAGAACAAATCTCATGCTGTTAGTACCTCTAGGACTTCGTTCGTTCCGGCTTCCACTCAGCCACACTTTGCTAAAAATTATGATCTTAAAAGTAAGAGCATCGTAGGATAGAGGACTCGTAGGTCTCGTAGGAATTCTGGTCCTCAAAATCATTATCAGTCACCTCACATGTTTGGACCTAGGTTTGTACCCACATGCCATCACTGTGGAGCTTTAGGTCACATTAGGCTGGTGTGTCGTCAATTTGTACGTAGAGAGAGAAACCAGGATATTCCTAGTCAGGTCAATCATCTTTCCAGTCAGGTTGTTCAATTGACTGAGATGATCTCTAAATTGACTAATTCTACCTCGAATACTAGGAAGGCGTGGGTCAAGAAATCTGTTCTCGATCATGGATACGCTACTGGTGCCTATGCACCCAATTGATCCTGCTTTTGGGAACCTGCACGCATTGAGCATGTCGTATATGCATTGTTACATTAATCTTACATCATGCGTGATTTAATTGTTTTTTTGTGTTTTGTTTATTTTTTCTTTTGTTTGTGTGTGCTTGACATTTTTTGTGTTGCGTGTTTTTCTTACTTTTTGATATATGAAAAATTCAAAAACATTTATAAAAATAAATTGAAAAACAAAAATATTTGTTAGTATTTGTGTGGACTACTGCATCATGTGTGTTATACTGGTTAATACACATTGTGATGAAATATGCAATGATTAGATGAATAGTCCAATCCCCATCACATGATTTGAATTTTTGTGGAGTACTTGGTACATGTGTCGTCATGTACATCTTGCACAGCACACATTATGACCATGTAAGTAGGTCTAGACCGCATGCGTGAGATTTGAGATGGGTGTCACTTGTTGATAGGGTGACTCTGAACATGAATTGACTATTTTGTTAGACCTTAGTTCATATTCATGCCCCCTATTTGTAAAATTGTTACTCATATCTTAATGTTCTTCTTCGAGACTATTTGACTCGAGCAATTAAGTCTGAAGGGTATCTCTATACCTGGTGCCTATGGTAAACTAACTTGGGATAATCGACCTAAAGCTCGCTGTAGGGGTCATCTTAGTTACTCAATGAATTAGAACATGTACTTAAGATGAAAAAAAACTATGAGTTATTGAAAAGAAATAAATTCTGAGCTTGTTCAAAATTGAAATATCAAAACATATATATGCTTAAAAGATAGGGAGAGTAAACATTGACATATAGCAAACGAATTTCATGTATAGGTCCTAATATGTTTAAAATTTTGACTTTCATTAGTAAGGAAATAGACCTATTGCTAGTGATTTTTCCTGTCTCTTCTCACAAATTTAAGGTTTGGAGTCTGTTTTACTTGAAAATAGTGACACATTACACACTTGAGTCACATGTACAATTTACTCCATTTAAATTTGTTGTCTGTGTGTGGGGGACAGCACTTGCGTTCTTAAATTTGTCATATATGTGATCAACTATGTTTTCTCGTTGACCAACTGTTGAAGTGCGTGCCACTATTTTTTTTTAAAAAACGAGTGGTGTTTGTTTTGAAAGTCTTAGAAAATGTGCTATATTTGTCAATTTTTGAAAACTGTGCTTCAAAATGAATTTTTCAAAATTTTGGTGCTATTTTTGACATTTGGGGTTTCGCTTGATGTTCGCTTAAATGTCGCTCGAACGACCGTTACAGAAATTTTTCGCTCGATGTTCGCTCAACCTTCGCCCGAGCGACAGTGGGTTATATTACGCGACTAGAGCCTTATTTTTGCCATTTCTCACGATTTTTCCTCTCCACTCGATTCACCTACTCTCATATATATTGTTTCATTAACATATCTTTCGAAGATTGTGCATCCATTTTGGAATTCATTAACACCAAACACACCTTCCATTTCGACGAATTTAAAAGGTAAAACCTAAAACCCTAGTTTTCGAAATCTTTGGGGTTTTCGTGTTTTGATTGATATTTAGCTTAATTCCTTCCATACATTGATGCATTGGGAGTCCTTTATCATGCTTTGATTGTGTTTGCACAATTTAGAACACATTTTGATTCGATTTTGCTTTGGTTTCAAATTTTCGAGTGCATGACTTTGGGCTTGATTTTGGTACCCATTTTTGCTTGTTTTTGATGAAATTTGTTATCAAATTCGATGTTGGGATATAGGTTTTGCATTGTCTATGGTTGGTTTGGCATGATTGGGCCTACATTGCATGGTACATCGCTTTTTTATAGTGCCCGCCACATGTTCGATAAAATGCCTCATTAGGATTTTCGTGTGATTTTGGCACCTTCTTTGCACACACGTGTCACACTTCATGTCATGATCATGTTTGTACTCTCATGCCTCGGTTGTTAGTCGATTTGCATTGAATTTTGTATCGTGACATGTAAGTCACACCGCGTCGCGGTACCCTAACGTCACTGCTCCATGTCTTGACGTCGCTGCACAATGCCTTGACGCCACTGCACCACATCATGTCATGCATGTTTTGGTCATTTCATGGATTATTTGACACTTTTGCATTGATTTGGGTGCATTAGTTCGGTCGTGCATCGTTTTCTGTGCTTGGACATGTCTTTGCCTCGTTTTGCGTGTCATGTGCCTTAATACATCGTTTTGCGCTCTTGTGCATTTTGGCATATTTTTGCATGTGATTGACGTCCTTTTGCATTATTTTGCTTGCTTCAGCTTATGTTTGTATAGTTTTGCATGCATACCTCCATGGTGCATCTTTTCACTCATTTCCTTGCATTTGGGTACATTGCTGTTTCTCGTGGTCTATCTCCTTTTTTGTCGCATATCTTGATATGTTTGTTCTACAACCATGTCACAGATGCCGCCGAAGAGATCTAGGACCGTAGTGCAGTAGGCCAGTGGTTCTTCCTTTAGCCGAGCCCGATTTAGATCCTCTACTGCTTTTTAGGTATTCACTTCCCAGTTCTCACGTCGTCCTATCTTAGTGGAGCGTGAGGTGCTTCTTGCTGACCTTTCCCCCGATCTTTTCGCGATTTTTACTTCACGGGGTTAGGATTCTTTGTTGACCGGGTTGGTCCCTCCGTCGAGTCTTTTGGTTCGTGAGTTCTACGCGATCATTCACGAGATCCATGATACTTCTTTCCGGGTCTACCTTAGAGGTCGCACCCTTAGGATTACACCCGATGTTATGATCGAGTCTCTGCATATCCCTAGGGTTCTCCACCCTATTTATCCTTATCTTTCAGTCGAGACCGGTCCTTCTGAAACTATCATTTATTCCACTCTTTTTTACATTTCCTATGTAGAGGGTCCACTGCGGTCCGCATTGGATCACTGCCTACTGATCGCCAGGTTCTGTTGAGCATTATGTGCACGAACACATGGCCAGTCGGACATACTTCTTCTCTACCGTCCGATCGGGCTAGATTTCTCTATGCCCTTGTGCATGGTGATTTCATTGACCTTCCTACATTCCTTTGCCAGCATATTCTACGTTCTTTTCGCGTCCTTGGCCGTAGGATAGGTTTGCCCTATACTTATCTTGTTCACTAGTTGGTCACGGCCCTTGGTGTCACTTTTCTGGAGGGTCCTTCATGCCACATAGGTCGTCCTATTGGTCATGTGACCATGTCACAGAGTCGATCTCATGCTCCTTCTGCTTCTACTCCAGTTGAGCCTGCTGATCCTGCAGAGCCAGTTGATCCTTTCGATGATCTTCTCGGAGGTCTTTCGACCGTCCCTCCTTCTGATATCCCATCATCTTCTTCTACTCCTGCCCCTCCTGCCTCTGCTTCGGTTGACTCCACGACCGCCTTGGTAGGCTAGATGTCTATTCTGGTCAGCCAGCAGGCTCGATTACTAGCCGAGGTGACTCAGACTCGGGCTGATGTCACTGACTTTTGGGGAGCTGTGGCATATCTTCAGCGTCATGTGCGATGGATGCGTGATCATTGGGATGCAGGGAGTGATGATTCAGATGCTACTGCTGAGGACGACGCTCCGACTTTATAGTCTAGGGCTAGATATCTAGTAGTAGATTTTTTTTCTAGAGTTGTGGTAGGCTATTGATGTATTCACTCATTCTGTACCAAACTCTAGTTATTTATATATTGTTTTTGTTTCATCTCTTTGAGCTGCTCTTTATGCTTTGTGCTTTATTTTTTATCTTTTTCCTTCAGCATTTGTGACAAAAAGAGGGAGAAATTTTATAGTAAGGGGGAGACTTATTTGATTTTGAGCAGCTACATTGTCATTTGCATCCCTGCCTGTTTGGGTCGTTGGGGTGAAACATAGATAATTGGCTACTTATTCTTATGCATGCTTTTATATATGTCTGTTGGGGTCGTTGGGAAGAGACATAGATAATGTTTGACATTTGACTTGATTTTCATTGATATGACATTTATACTTATGTCTTATGTCGTTTGGGGTCGTTGGGGAGAGTCATAGATACTATTTGCCTACTGTTTTAACTTCAAGTGAGTTTGCAATAAGGGGGAGCTTGTGCTTTACCTGTGCATGCATATCATGCACTGATATGGAGTATGTTATCATTGCATCTGTGTTGCACTTTATGCATAGCTGTTTGAGTTTTGATGTTTTGTGGTATTAATGCGTAAATGGTGTTTTGATTAGTATTAGTATTACATCTCAAACAAGTATGCTTATTTGATTGTTTATCTGTATAAGCTTTCAAGTGACTTATTGCTTATCTCTTGTATCACGTGCTTTTACACTGGATGTGTGAGTTTTGACTTCAGGATACAGGTTGAACAAAGTGGAAGCTACATTCAGATGATAGTTGGACTTAGTTTTCTTTTTGGGCTGAATTTGTGCCTTGTAATTGATTTTGTCGCAGAATGCCAAAGGGGGAGTTTGTTAGTATTAGATTATTGTAATTGGCTATTCTGTGAACAAAAGGACCAACTTGAACATTTTAAAAGTTTAGGGACTTAATTGTAAAGTTTCATAGTTGGTTGTATAGCGTAGGGTTCAGGGTCCAAATTTGGAACACGAAGGTTTCTCGACGCATTTTCTCTAGATGCTCTCTGGAGTCTCGCTTGAGCGGATGAAACATGAGTATCCCCACTCGACCTTCGCCCCACTGTCGCTCTAGCGACAATGCTCCTCGCTCAAGCGACAGTGTTACGGCCTAACCTAAATTCGCGATTTCGCAAGATTTTAATTGGTCAAAGTTATCATATTCGTCCAGCATATAAAAGGGAGCGCTGCACATTCGAGAGAGATGGATTGAACAAATACATTCAAGAGAAAACACTTACTCAAGAGCTAAACATCCTTCAAAGTTCAATCAATTCATATGCGCCCTTTGGATTGAAAATATCAACATCTTCAATCAAATACACTGGTGCCCATTCTTTTCTTGGATCTGTCAGGAAGATTGTTTCGTCAACTTGGCTGGCTGCGAAGATCAAGGAAGAAATTCAAGAACGAGGAATTCTTGATGGATCTACAGGAGATAAACTGCAAAAAGAGCTAGGATTGGTGTTCGGGTGCATATTCCAGGAGGGCTGCTTCGAACTTCAGACAGGAGATCAGAAAACTTGTGTCGTCAACTTTTTTGGTGGTCTGTAAGTTTATAATACAGTTTATAGTAGATTTTTGACTGGCAAAGCGGCCGGAGTTTTTTCCACGTTGGGTTTCTCCGTGAACAATCTTGTGTTGTTTACTGCGTTTATTATTGCTTTCGGTATTGCGATAGTTCAAATTAGGATAAACTGAATTTTTTGACTAATCACCTAGATATAATTAACTTGTGACTTGTTGCATGTTAATTAATTTTTAATTTCGCGTTTACACCTAATCACCCTCCCTCTAGGTGTAGTTGGGTCGAATATCCAGTTTTTCACAATTAATTAAGTAACCAACACAATCTCCTACGGTATGTTGACATCTCGATCACAAGATTTGTGAATCTCACCCGATTGTTTGAGCACTTCAAGAATTAATCTTGATAAGTTCAATAATTTGTTCAATGAAGAATAAAGGAATAGAAAGCAAGTTTGCCTCTCGATTGAAAGTAATATCAAAGTTCATATTTACAATGAAATAATAAACCTTATTTATATGAAACTCATGTAAACCCTAGTCTAAACGGAATTAAACTCTATAAGAGATTACAAAAGATACCAAAAAGTAGAATTCTAACAAAATTTGGAAAAAAAAAAATTCGCATCTTGAAAACCAGTATGCGGCCGCATAGTCTTATTACATGCGGCCTCAAAGATCAATTTTGAACTGTCGTTGGAGTTTTTGCAATAAGCTATGCGATTACATAGCTTGGTTAACTATGAGGTCACATAGTTAACTCGACCAAACCTTCCTTCCGTTACTTGATTCAAGTTGATCCACTCTGAATTTTCCTTCGAGCCCAACTTGAAACCCTTTGATTGCCAAGATTTTCATTTCATCCATTGCAGCTTGAACGAGCAATCACATTGCTTCTTTGAGCCTCTTTGCTGGCGACCGAGTCATTGGACCTTTTTCAATGATTAACGGATTTTTGCCCGAGCTTGTGTTCGTTGCATTCGTTTCTTGAATCACATCATCACCTCCCTCTTCGAAATGATTCACCCTCGAATCTAAACCTGCATCAAAGAGAGAGAGAGAGAGAGAGAGAGACATCAAAAATACAAATTATCACATACTTACCTTTAAGATCCAAGTGATAGCCATTGTTCTCAATCATGGCAATGACGTGGAAGGTATATCTCCTCTAGGATGTAGTTATGACCACTTTTGAGTTCGTATCCGCCTCTTTCATATATACACCCAATCACCATTGCATGGATCAAAGAATACATGCCTCTATAAAAACATCTATATTGTGATTCGAACCTGAGTTATCAATGTGAAATAGCATACAGATGACCATTGTAGTAACCCAATTATTTACTAAATTTTTGTAATCAAATTTACTTAAAACTTAATCTCTTAAATTGTTGAGCTTTTAATCAACTTATGAGTTGGGCTTTCATAACTTTAAATGGGCCAAGCTTTCGTAGCTCGTTTCTTAAATTGGCTACATCAATCAATTTAAGAATATAAAATTCGGGACCTTACACATTGAGTCTTCAATTATACTAAAAAACAAATAATCATCAATGCATAAATGGAGAGACGCCTAAAGAAGATCCCACTCCCTCTTGGGTTTTTAACTAAAGATAATGTTATTTGTACATCATTTTTAACTAAACATTAACACTTACTAAATAATAATATTCAAGATCTCAAACAAAGAATAATATAAACGAATAATGTTATTTGTACATAACGATATACAAATAAATAACATGAATGATTTCTCTCTTTCATGTCATCTATCTGTATACTATCATGTATCAATTTAAACGTATCAAGTAGTTATCCCTTCTACATCAATCTAATGAAATATGTTGTTATTGTGTGAATTTGAGTATTAGATATGCGAAGGAATGGGAGAATTTTTAAGATTTGAAGTTAAAACTGAAAAAAATTTTTTAAAATTTTTTTTAGGATTTTTATAATATGTATATATATATATAATAACATTTGACCACATATACAAACATTGGCTTTGGTTAAACCACGGTTGATGTGATTGACTGTAGTCAATTTTGTTTATTTATTTATTTGTGGATATAGTGCTAAATATAAAATAAAAAAATTAGCTTAACAATATTAAACGTGTATAAATACTAAATGCAATTTTATTGTTTATAACTAAAATTAAAAAGTAAAATGTTAGCAGAATGAATTATTTTCCAATAAATATTTTATTTACGACTAGCTCGACTTTGCACAAGCACTTCATGCGCATGTCCTGTTTAGTTTGCTTAATTTGATTTTACATCATATTGTATATCATCCTTCAAACTTTAACATTGACCTTCTCTAAATAGTATGACTTGCGGTCATCCTTCGATTCAAACTCAATAATGCATACTTCAATCTCCTCATCAAGTTTAATCACAAATTCAAATTTTGAGTAAACAATGAAGTCGAAAGGAAACATGTTAATTTCATCATGCTACCAATTTGGTTGGATCGATTGTTTTGTTTCTATTGGGTGATGGTTTGAGAAATACGCGGTATTCTATGTCGGTCAACTTTATTATTCATATGATGATGACTAAAGGAGAAGACTTGGTCCGTGCAAAGACTTTTTGAAATCAGACATATCACACAACACTCCGTCCAGTAGTTTAATTAATAAAACAATCCCTAAATTTTTTTAGTGACTTAACGATTTATGCTCCACACCCACAAAGGATATCAAATAAACAATTATTATTTTATGGAAAAGATTAGTGGGACAGTCGTTATTACAATTTTTGTCATTGCTTATTTCTAACATGAGAAGCAAATAACATTAATAAGTTAACTATATCAATTTAATGGAATTCTTGACAAATTCCTTTAAATTTAAAAATGAAAGTTGGAAATGTTATAATTAAAAGTACAAAAGAGAATAAACACTGAAGACGAATGCTGAGAATTATTTTCTCTTGTGTTGGTGAGGAGGAAATAAAACTAAGTGATTAGACCAAAACACCCTCGGCAGTCGTGTATTTGAATTGGTATTTTAATCCATTATTGTGTCTATACAAAAATAACTTGACAATTAATCAGTTTCCTTTGTCATAATCAAAGATCTACTAACTTTTGAAACATATAAAACTATTTTTTAATAGAAATAATTTATTAAACAAAACTTATTAGAGTTTTCAATCACGATAAGATTGACTTATTAGTATAAAACCAGGTCATCTTCGCACAAAATTTCCATAATTTGGTTCTTGTTATTGCTTTGATTCATATTTTCCAAAAATACAAAAAGAGAATAAAACTACAATGTTTGAATGATGACCTAATTATTGTGTTTGCTCATTAGCATTAAGAATTAACAAGGAAGGATTGTTAAAAATAGATTTATGACTTTTGTTTCCACTCTCCTTTTTCAGAAAATATATTTTTTTTTTTTTTTTTTTTAAATTTTTGAAGGTTGAAAAATGGGGATTTTATTGAAGTAAAGTATACTTTGTTTTTGACTCGGTCTTTCTTGAAAATGTCAATAATTGTCATTTTCTTATCTCGATGTAATAAAAATTCAAAATTAATTTAACAAAAAGGATTTGCTTTTTAAATAGATATTTGTTTATTTTTAAATTTGACCAACAAAAAGATATATTTACTTTATATTTTACTTCTTTATGATGAATAAATTTTTGAAGCTTAATCAAACTGGTAATTTAATATGCGTTAACTAAACTTTTAGAGAGATCTTAATTGGATCACTGAATTTCATTTAGTTTCAAATTTCATCTTTTAGTCACCTTGCCAAATCAATGAAAAGTTTTAATTGGCAGCTATAGTGTAATGAATCTTCCTTGTGATCGCTAAGCCATATTGAAACAAAAGAAGACACGCCTATTACCAATTTAATTTAAGGACCGTGCTACACGTACCGAATTTTTTACAAAATCTCTTACTTACTACTCACATCAGAAGTGGGCCCACGGCTCGGAATAAATTAATACACACGGGGCCCGCGTGTTTGTGTGAGAGGGAGTACACAGTTCGGTACCCCCTCTTCGGTACATATGGCTTCTTCCTTAATCTAAAGACCAATTCATTGCACAACTTTCGTTTACAGAGTGTCTCATAGTGTTGACATGCACATCAATTATGACATGACTACCGACTAAGAAGCTTTTCATTAGTCTTGAGATGATATGTGATGGAATATGAGAAATTTTAAAGGGAAAAAAAAAAAGAAATTAATTAAAGTTCAATAATTTGATTGAGACAAATAAAAATTTAATGCACTATGATTTCACCATCTAATTTAAGCTGGTGTCATGTTTCGTAAAACCTTTTATTAGATGAATTCTTTAAAATGTAAGAATAATAATAATTAAAAATTGTGAATTCTATAAAATATATAACCATAAATTTGGACGATACCCTAAATGAAATAATTGTATTGCGTGTGATGTGGCAAACATCAAATATAAGACTGATAGGATCTAAAATCCCAATGATATGTGTATTATTTGAGTACTACCAATTATATATTTCACCGGCTTAGCGCGTGACCAACTTTTTTTGCATTTCTGTCTGTCTTCCTCTCAATAAACTGGAACCGATTAAGGGTAAATTTGGAATAATTGAGTTCATTTCTTAGAAGCATTACCCATACTTTTTAAATCTTTCATCTCCACAAAATAAATTTAATTTTTTTAATTTTTAAATTAAATAAGGAATCTGTCTTTTAACTTGAAGAAATTTCATTTTTTTCTCTTGACAAAAATAATTATAAACTCAATAATATTTTTAAAAACTATTAAGTTTTCTATTTAATTTACAGATAACAGAATTAATCAAAATATTGACTAGAGTAAGGAAAATCTTATTAAATTCTACCATTGTATAATAATAATAATAATCTTTTAAATTACTCATAACATAAATTTAAGAACATAAAAATCAATTTAAACAAGAAAATAAAATAATAATACAAACACGTAGCGGAAATAATTTCAACCCCTCGATGTGCAGAATTAAATGGCAATAATAATAATCCGACTCCAATACGGCAATCACACTCACATACACGACAAGAAATTAAATACTTGAACACAATAATTTGTTGATGGGGAAACCTATAAAAGGAAAAATTCCGGGACCAAGTCCATTAAACCCTTCCACTATCACAATAATAGGATACACAGTACAACTTCTCCAGAACACAATTTAGAGACTACCAATACATCAAGAATACATATAATTCTTGGATATAATCATCAACAACATCATAAAATAGATAAACATAAGACAATGAGAAAAATCTCACTAAAGATGCGTGCATAGCCCAGAGAAATGGAGAAGCATCTAGACGATCGGCTCCAGTCAAAACGTAGCCCTCTTCGCTAGAAACAACATACTAAAATTTTAGCAAAATCGGACCACAAATGGACCTCCGATCATTAGCTTGAAAAATTGAAATTCGTATCTCTCTCTCGGTCGCATTCTCTGTCTGAAATAGAAAGAAATGAGGCTGCTTCCTTTCTCTCTCCCCGTCTCTGTATCTATATCACTTTGGACTCAAATGGGTCTTGGGCCTAAGTGGTAAGTGGTGGCCCATTCCCAATTTAAAACAAGTTCCCTCACTTGGAGGGAAAGCCAACAAATCTCCCCCTTCCCGACTACGTGAGGGACTCTACCAAGCCTGCTTTCCTTCTACATACTTGTAGCTTCTCCATAGGCAATGGTTTTGTCATCATATCTGAACCATTCTCATCAGTATGGATTTTATCAAGTTGTAACTTCTTCATCTCTAGAGCATCTCGAATCCAATGATACCTCACTTCAATATGTTTGGATCTTGAGTGAAATGTTGGATTCTTACTGAGATGGATAGCACTCTGACTGTCGCAATAGATTATATACTTCTCTTGCTCTAAGTCCAGTTCTTGTAAGAACTTCTTCATCCATAGCAACTCCTTGCTAGATTCAGTGATGGCTATGTACTCAGCCTCTGTGGTGGATAGAGCAACACATTTCTGTGGTCTTGATTGCCATGAAACTGCTCCCCCTGAAAAAGTGATTAAATACCCAGAAGTAGACTTTCTAGAGTCAACATCACTAGCCATATCTGCATCTGTGAACCCAACAAGCTCGGGTTTGTTAATGCCAAATGATAAACATATTTTAGAAGTCCCTCTGAGATATCTGAGAATCCACTTCACTGCTGCCCAGTGTTCTTTTCCAGGATTAGAAAGAAATCTACTGACAACTCCAACAGAATGAGCAATATCTGGTCTTATGCATACCATAGCATACATCAAACTACCCATGTCTGATGCATAAGGCACATTCTTCATTTTCTTTCTCACTTGAAGGACTTTAATTTGAACTTAGTTTCAAATGACTTGCAAGTGGAGAGCTTACTGGTATTGCCTTGTCCATGTTGAACCTGTGTAGTATCTTCTCGATATAACCTTCCTGTGATAGTCATAATTTCCCATTATTTTCTGTCATGAGAAATCTTCATACCAAGAATTTGATTTGCAGGTCCTAAATCCTTCATTTCAAAGGATTTGCTCAACTATCTTTTCAGCTTCTTAATTTTTTCAATGTCACGACTAACAATCAACATGTCGTCCACATATAACAAGAGGATAATAAATTCTCCATCAGAGAATTTCTTTATGAACACACAATGATCAAAAGTTGTTCTAGTGTACTCGTGCTCAACCATGAAGAAATCAAAATTTTTTGTACCACTGTCTTGGTGCCTACTTGAGGCCATACAAGCTTTTCTTCAACCGACATACAAGATTTTCTTTACTTTTAGCTGTAAATCCTTCTAGTTGCTCCATGTATATTTCTTCTTCAAGATCTCCATGAAGGAAAGCGGTCTTCACATCAAGTTGTTCAATATCCAGATTCATACTGGCTACCAAGCCTAACACAACTCGGATTGAAAACATTTTAACCATGGGTGAGAAGATTTCTTCAAAATCAATACCTTTCTTCTGAGCAAACCGTTTCACAACCAACCTTGCCTTGTACCTTGGTTGCGAGCTATATGATTCAACTTTTAGTCTAAGCACCCATTTGTTCTTCAACGCTCTCTTGCCCTTAGGCAACTCTACTAGGTTGTAGGTGTTGTTCTTATGCAAAGATTTCATCTCTTCTTGCATAGCTTTCAACCACTCATTTTTCTGATCACGTAGTAGAACCTCCTGATAACTTTCTGGCTCTCCCCCATCAGAAAGTAACACATACTCATTACTAGAATACCTCTTGGAAGGCTGACGTTCTCTAGTAGATCTTCTCAACTCTTCTTCGGCTGGCACATCCAGAGGAACATTCTCTTGATTTTGATCTAGTTCTGCATCATCCTGTGTAGGAACTTCATCATGTCTGTCTCTAATAGTGTCATGTTCTTCTTGCACATTTTCTCTGTGATCATCATGTACCACATGGTCTGGTATATGTGGAACTGAACTGATTTGTTCTTCATTGACTGTACTTGGCTTCTTAATCTGATTCAAGCCTTCAATGATTTCATCTTCAAAGAAAACAACATCTCTGCTTCTGATAATTTTCTTATTCACTGGATCCTACAATCTGTACCCAAATTCTGCATGTGCATAACCCAAGAAGATACACTGTTTTGATTTGCTATCAAGCTTGGACCTTTCATCTTTAGGAATATGAACAGATACTCGATAGCCAAAAACTCTCAAGTGATCAAGAAATATATCTTTCTCTGTCCAAAAACTCTCTGGAACATCACCATTCAGAGGAACTGATGGAGAAATATTAATCAAGTCAACTGCTGTCCTCATTGCCTCAGCCAAAAAGTGCTTAGGCAGTTTTGCATGAGACAGCATACATATGATTTTCTCACAAATAGTTCTGTTCATTTTCTCTGCCACCCCATTCTGTTATGGGGTCTTAGGAACTATTTTCTCAAGCCTGATGTCATATCTTCTGCGGTATCTTCAAATGGCCCTCTGTATTCACCATCATTATCTGCTTTGACACATTTTAACTGCCTTCCAGTTTGTCTTTCAACTTTCTTATGAAAGTCCTTGAATACTTCCAGCACCTGATCTTTAAATTTCAAAGGATATGCAAATACCTTTCTAGAGTGATCATCAATAAATGTAACATAATATAATGCACCACCTAAAGATTTACTTAGCATTGTACAAACATCAGTGTGAACTAGATCAAGAATATGTGTCTTTCTAGATGCAGGAAATCTGTGAAATGCAACTCTACTTTGTTTTCCAACTAAACAATGAGTACAGGGGAAAGAGATGTACCTTTCACATTGTGCAGGAGCTTCTTTCTGGCAAGAATTTGAAGTCCCTTTTCACTCATATGACCAAGCCGCTTATGCTATAGCTCAGTAGAGGCTTCATTGTCATCAATATTCACCTCGCCATGAATTAGTTTTACTTTTTTTTTTTTTTTTCTGTAAAGACCATTAGTCTTCTTTCCTCTGGCTAAAATAAGAGAACACTTTGTCAGTTTCCAACTACCATCTCCAATGTGATTGTGATAGCCTTCTTCATCAAGTTTCCAACAGAAATCAAACTGCAACGGATACCAGGAACATGTTTAACACCCCCAAGAAGTAACTTGCTACCATTGCTAGTTTCCAATTGTACATTCCCCATGCCAACAGTTTTAGCTTTAGCTTCATTTCTCATCCTGATCCAACCAAAGTCACCACTGGTATAGGATGAAAAGAAATCCCTAAGCGGAAAAATATGAACAGACGCTGCTGTATCGACTATCCATGTAGTATCCTGGCATGAAAGACTAGCAAATGTTTCATCATAAGTAATAAATACCTCTGCATCAGATGCAACTGCCGCAGTCTCCTTTTGTTCTTTATGTTCTTCACCTTTGAAGTTTGACTATTCCCTTTTCCATTTTCTGCACTCTCTTTTAAGGTACCCTAGATTGCCACAATGATAACATTTTATCCATTTTCTTGACTTCGATCTTCCCCCTAGACTTGTCACGACTGTCATGACCATGAGGTTTTCTACTTTAGTTTCTCCCCCTTCTTTCTGTAACAAGTGCTTCAGAATTAAAAGAAGCACCCTATTCTTTTCTTCTGGCTTTTTCATTGAACATACTGTCTTTTACCATGTTGACCATGTTGACCGTGATCACAACATTTGGAGCTGAATTACTCAAAGAGACAACTAAAGTTTACCAACTGTCTGGTAAGGAACTCAACAGAAGTAAAGCTTTCACCTCATCATCTAGTGTAAGCTTCATGGTAGACAACTCATTCAATAACTCTTGAAAGCTGGTCAAATGTTCTGCAACACTGTGACCATCCCTGTACTTTAAATTTATAAGTCTTCTGATGACAAAGAACTTGTTTTGTGCAGTCTTCCTTTCATAGAGACTTTCTAATTTCTGCCAAAGACTATATGCATCTAGTTCTTTGGCTATATGATGAAAGACACTCTGATCAACCCACTACCTAATCTTTCCAACAACCTTTCTATTCAACTTCTTCCAATCCTCATCAGTTTTAGAATCGAGTTTCTTGCCATTCTAATCAATGGGATCAAATAAATCTTTGCAATACAAGATATTCTCCATCCTAGTCTTTCAAACAGAATAATTGGAAGATGTGAGTTTAACCATGCCACTAGCCAAATCCTCCATTTTAATTCTCACAGAAATACAAAGACTCAACCAATGCTCTGATACCACTTGTTGGGGATTGAACCAATAATACAAACACGCAGCAGAAATAATTTCAACCCCTCAATGTGCAGAATTAAATGGCAATAATAGTAATCCGACTCCAATACAGAAATCACACTCACATACACGACAAGAAATTAAATACTTGAACACAATAATTTGTTGACGAGGAAACCTATGAAAGGAAAAACCCTGGGACCAAGTCCAGTAAACCCTTCCACTATCACAATAATGAGATACACAGTACAATAATTCTTGGATATCATCATCAACAACATCATAAAATAGATAAACACAAGACAGTGACAAAATCTCACTAAAGATGCGTGCATATCCCAGAGAAATGGAGAAGCATCTGGACAATCGGCTCAGGTCAAAACGTAGCCCTCTTCGCTAGGAACGACATACTAAAATTTCAGCAAAATCGGACCACAAATGGACCTCCGATCGTTGGCTTGAAAAATTGAAATTCGTATCTCTCTCTCTCTCTCGATCGCGTTCTCTGTCTGAAATAGAAGGAAATGAGGCTACTTCCTTTCTCTCTCCCCGTCTCTGTATCTATATCACTTTGGACTCAAAAGGGTCTTGGGCCTAAGTGGTAAGTGGAGGTCCATTCTAAGTACTAGTAAGGTCAACGTGCGTTGCACGTTAATTGATTAATGTTGAAAATAAATGTATGAGAGAAATTCATTTGTAAATATGGAAGATATTTATAAGTTGATCCGAAGACATGGGAAGAAAACATCCCTTTCCAATAAGATACAGTAATATTTTAATTGTTGGGTGTAGAAGGAAATAGTTATAAGAAATATGAGATTTCACTTATGAAATTTGAGAGATTACAAAGGAGTTGCTACTGCACACTCTTTCTCCCCTTTTTTTTGTAGGGATTTTCTTTCACTCCTTCTACATACATAACACTATATGTAGACCTTTCTATTTATAGAGAACATGGAGTAAGCTTGAGTATACAATCCATTTGACCATTCTTTGAATCTTCTTATATAGTTAAAGTGTTCAATTTGAATTTGAATTCTTTGAAGATTACAATTTTTTTTTGTTCTGACTAATTAGTACCATACATTTTCGTTGTTAAGTGCAATGTCTTCCTGAAAACTTAAGTCAGCTCATCTTCTCCTACTTCCCCTATTCCTTTCATTGGTGTTGGCTCCAATTGGTGGCTAGCCACCAAAACCACAATGCCTTCATGAACAGCTTCTAATTGGTTACCTCTTGTTCCTCCTAACTATGTCTGATTCTATCTTTTATTTCTTTGGCCAAATTATCTTACCTTACTGTAAAAAAAAAAAAAAACTCCTTCCACTTCAAAAAGGAAACCGTTTTTCTAGAGAATAATTACAAGCAACGTGATATTTATTTACGAATGCACTTGTTTGACAAGTTCTCACCAATCCTTAAGTGGACAAGTTAAAAGCTTTCTTAATTTTTTTATTGGAAAGAGCTAGTTGAATGGGTTTGTTGGATTTAAAAACATTATCTCCAACTTCCATTTGGATCCTCAATGAGGGTAATACAAGTCTACTGATGAGTCCTCAATAGTTTATTTTTGGAGCCTCAGTGAGGGTAATACAAATGGGTCTTTTGATTTTAGCACCAAAAAGATTTCCCTTTGTCCTTTTAGTAATATACATCCCTTTTCTCAATACCATTGGGCACTCAATATAGATCGTAGAAGCTTCCTCCAAGCCCACAAGCTTCTGGCTAGGGTGTATTTTGAGATTGATTTTCCTAAGCTTATGATATTAAGGGTTAGGTTTGGTAATGAGATTTGGATTTTGGCAAATGTTTGAGCATGAACTGTCCCACACTTTTACTGCAATTCCCACCATTTGGGACATTTGTTGAACAATTTGCTTTGTGTTTAGTGTTGAAAAGGAAAGATGGAATTCACATGCTCCACGCTCCGCACTTAGTGTGGAGAGTTGCAATAACACATTTTCCTCGTCTTTTTCCTTTTTGACTTCCTTTTTTCCCCTTCTTTGTAATAATATTTTTTAATAATCAATGACACATTTATTTCATTTACAATTTGCTATATATATATATATATATATATGGTAATTGAAATGTTCACTTTCAATTACCATAAAAAATAAATAAATGCTATTATATCTTATATATACATATTATACTTGAAAACAAAATCAAAGTATGCAACTACCATACTGACAACCTTAATTAGTCTTACAAAACCTTAACAACAACTTTACTGAACAACCTTACTTAGTCATACTCTGCAAATTGTTGAAACCATATTACTATTAAAAGTTAAGGAACGATCACATAAAACCTAAAAGAAATAAAATTGTGTATGAAAACACCCAATTAAAAATAACCCTACTTTTATACATGTAGGATTGTGTCAAATGTACTGAAATTGTGACCATCACAGTGCAAATCAACCTTCAAAACCACAATAGTATTATTATTTCTTCCAGTAGGTTCAGTATCAAGAACACCATATTTTATATCAACGTAAACCAGACAAACCAGCTAGATTTTCATCTATAGACAGAAAGAGAAACAACATACCTCAAATAAATCTGATGAAAATAAAAATAAAAAAAATCATAAGAATCGTCTACAGACAGAAAGAGGAACAACATACCTCAAATAAATCCGAAGAAAAAAAAAAATCAGAGGAACATACCCTAACAAAAAAATTCAGAGAATATACACACTCTAATTTGAGTGACTTCGTGCAAGGCGGGGGAGTCGGCTTTTGGTGATTTTTTTGTTGAGAGAAAATAGATTTGGACAATATATTTTGTGGAGAACGGAGTGGTATGGGAGGTTGTATGAAGAAATGGAGAAACAGCGGGAGGTTGTGAGAAGAAATGAAAAAAGAGAGAAAAATGAAGAAAAAAATATTTCGTACAGGACAATATATATTGTCGATACGTGTATGTAGGATGAATCTTCGAGTGAAGTCTGTTGGGGAGTGGAATTTGGGAAAGGAAAATGAGGGGTTAATGATGGGAGAAATGACAGAAAGCATGGTTATGTCGTGTGAAAATGGAGAAAGCATGATCATAGTAGTGGCGATAATGTTGTTGCGTATAAAAATGGAGAAAATATCGTGTCAAAAAGAAAGAAAAAAAAAAGCTCCACAATGTTGTGTGAAAAAAAAATCTTGCTACATGCACATGGAGCAAATTTTTTTCTTTTTTTCTTTCTCTTAACTATCCATGAAAATTGCTCGGCGAAAAATAAGAAACCAACCCAAAAGATTTATTGAAGTTATTTTTGATTTTTGCAATTTCGATTCGAAGATATGAAAATGATGAAAAAAAAAAAAAATGCGACGAAATGGAGAAAGAGAGTAAAAAGAAAAAAAAGGGAAAAAAGTACAAGACGATACATATTTGCGACACGTATCCTCCCTTTTGTTCCTCTTTTATATATGTAGGATTGAAAGCCATGCAACATCTTTGGTGGTTCCAATCTACTGTAGAGCATCAATATCAAACATTACTATTTGAACAACTTGTTAAAAGGACATCAAAATTCTCTCAAATATAAACAAAATTAATTATTTGTATTTGGTATATTTATGATACTCCAAGATGACAATATTACTATTTGAACAACTTGTTAACATAGTTTTAAACATGTATTTTGATGTGATCCAGTAACTTACTTGACAGAATCATATACGTTTAGTTGTTGATTAATTTTCAAAAATAGCAAATATGACTGATTGATGGTTGGACAAGTTGCATTAATATTTAGTCCATGTCTTGTGGAAATTAAAATCCAAATTTTAATTTAGGTTAAAATCAATATTTAACTTTCACAACACATTTAATGTGATTCACAATTTTTCAATAATATATTTTATCATTTTATTAATCAAAATCTACTAAAAATCTAATTTTAAAATCATTCACATTTTTGCTTAAGGTGAAAAACATAAACCATATACAAATAATGGGGTCATGTAAAGTAATTTTTCGTTTATCTTAACAGACCATTCCTTAAGATCTGGTTAACAGTTGTATTAGCATTAGTTATATAGAGTGTGTTTGATAGGTATTATTTGGGAAAAATGAATTTTGAAATAGTGATATGATGGAAAATGTGTGATTGAAAAAGAAGGAAAAATTATTGATGTGATAGAAAATATTATTTTATTGAAGAATGTGTGGTTGAAAATGAGTAGAAGAATGAGAATGAGAATTAAAATGGGAATCAAAGAGGGCCATAATAATGTTTGAAATGAAATTATATTTTTAATCTCGACATCTTGTACTTGTAACAATTATTAAAAAAAAAAAAAAAAGGTTGAACCCCAATTTTGAGGGTCCATCATCGCCCGCTCCTAGAGCATTGTGGAGGAAATAAATCGTGGAATGTGCCTCACCAGGTCAGGGTACAAAAGTTGACATACTGGTGTCCACAAAGAGTCCACTTTTATACATTGTAAGAGGCAGAAATTAAACTCTCACATTATGACTGTCAGTTCAATTAAGATTATCTTACTCATGTCCTTTACACCACTAAACTATGCCTGTGAGCACTTTTAACAATTATATGATGTATGGCAATAGCGCAAAGGGGTGTGGTTCTCTAGTTTCCAAGGTGGGATAGGACAGGAGTGGTTTAATTGGTTTAAAATATTTTATTTTTATGTTTTTTCAATCAAATTTTTATTTAAAAAAATAATATTGAAACATATAAATAATGAAAAACGTAAATGAAATTTGTTTATCATCCTGCCTCATTGTCATTCATATATCATCTTTTACTTAATTATTTTTATTTTTAACTATATACTTTTAAAAATCTGAATTTTATTTTCTACCAAGATAATAAGAAAATAAATATAATTTTATATTTAACATAAGAGAGAAAGGGTAAAATGGTAAGTTCATACTTCCAGCCATAGGGGAGATTTTTGAAAATTTTAAAATCAGAGGTGTCTCTTAAATAAATAGTTATCAAAAATTACCCCAAAAGTTAGAATTGGAAAGTGGAAACAACCTCACTTGCAAATCTCCAATTAACGAACCGACTCTCTCCCTCGCCCACCCCACAATCTATTATTTATCAATAATTGCGAAAACTTGGGGTGCGGGGGGGGGTGGGGGGTGGATTTTTGCTACCCCCTGGGACCTTTCTTCTCTCTTCCCTCTCTTCTTCCAAAAGTCTCTTTGACCATCGCCACCACCTGCGCTCCTTCTTCCCTCCTTCCTTCTATCTTCTTCATCTAAATATATTTACTGTGTAATGATTTCACACTCTCCTCTCTTTTTCTATTTATTCATGTTCTTTGTTTCACATGACCATTAATAGTGATCTTTTTTTGAAAAAAATCTGAATCTTTGACAAGGGTTTGGATCCTTTTGTTATCTGGAAATGGGTATCTGTTTTTCCTCCACCAAAGTTAGTGGTTCCAATAGCAACACCCCTTCAACTACCGCGAACAACCACCAGTACCACCGTCCCGGAAATGAATGCACCTCCAGTAAGCGAGCCTCCACCACCGCCACCGCCACCGCCACCACTAGCGTTACGTCAAGAAAACATGAGGTTTCTCATTATAAAACAAAAGAAGATCATAGTAATCACCAAAAGAGGAATATTCCACATATCGTTAAGAATAGTTCAAAAAGGCCAGGTGGAATCATCCCTTGTGGGAAAAGAACAGATTTTGGGTATGATAAAGATTTCGACAATCGGTATACTATTGGGAAATTGTTGGGTCATGGCCAATTTGGTTATACATATGTTGCAATTGATAAGTCAAATGGAGATCGTGTTGCTGTGAAGAAAATTGAGAAGAATAAGGTCATTCTTTTTCTACCATTTTATCATAATCTTTTTGTTTTTATATATTCATAGGAAAATTGGGTTCAATAGGCTGCATTTTGTTGCTCCTTTTAATCTATCGGCATCATTTATATTTCTGCGAAATTGGTTTTATTAGTGGCAATTGGTATGGGATTTGATTTTTCTTAATTGGTCAATTCTCTGGGTTGTATGTTTTATGCTGTCCTTAAATGTTTAAGCCTTCTTCCAGGATAGATATTTATTATGATGTATGATTCCATGGTAAAGTTTTGATCTTTTTGCATCTTAGGCAACCAAAAAGAAGCTTCTTATAATGACACCATATATGGTTATAATGGAATATTCACCAATTATTTATTGGGAATGTATCCTTCTTTTGATGTTTCTACTTTATACATTGTTCAAGGTAGGTTTATTAGGCGATTCTATCCAAAGTTGCTTTATATTGTTTCTTAAAACTAAGACAAGCGTCTGCTCCTTCAGTAGAACTTGATCTCTATCAAATGTGAAGTTTTTCTTTCGTTTTTGGATCTTTATAGAAATCTTTTTGAAAATCATAAAAAATGTCTTGAATTCCTTGAGCTGTGCCAGAATTCTGCTATTCGTGGTGCAGTATTTGCGTGGGGATAGGAAACTGTCTTTCTGAAAATGGTAGGCTTGCCTTTGAAAGGTTAATTAAAGGGAAGAGAGTTTTAGTTCCCAGATATTCTAGCTAATAAATAAAATTTTCCAACTGTAAAAGAAATGCAGTAATTATAAAAAATATGTGCATAGCCCTTAGTTAACTAGGTTTTCAGAAAAAGAGGCACAGTTGTAGGATATGTCAAGCAATGCAGTTCCAAGATGGATGTGTTGCCTCTTTTTTAAAGCTGCACATTTTCTTGAAAACTACATGATGACTTAAAGTCCCATTGAAGTAGAAATTTCTGACTTATGGTTGTTATCCTGCATATCTGGCAGATGGTTCTTCCCATTGCTGTAGAGGATGTCAAGCGAGAAGTCAAGATATTGAAAGCTTTAGCTGGTCATGAGAATGTTGTTCAGTTCCATAATTCATTTGAGGATGATTCTTATGTGTACATAGTAATGGAGTAAGTTCTTCGAAAGTCCATTTTGTCGCTCAAAACCCCCCCTGCTTTTTTAATTCCTCCTGCAATGAGTTGTATGAGTTGAACGTGGTATGAATGGATTGTTCTCAACATTGGTCTACTTAGGTTATGCGAGGGCGGTGAATTGCTGGACCGCATTCTGTCAAAGTAAGCATACCCCATTTTTTCCATTTAGGCTGCAGGGCTTGTTGTATGCTATGCATATGAGAAGTATTATTCCAGGACTTACCTATGATTTCCTTCAATCAGAAAGGACAGCCGTTACACAGAGAAAGATGCCGCAATCATTGTAAGGCAAATGCTAAAAGTTGCAGCTGAGTGTCATTTGCATGGTTTAGTACACCGTGACATGAAGCCAGAGGTATGCTTAGAGAATCAGAGATTATCATTATGTTTGAAAGGGAATATGGTGCTTGATGTTCTCACATCCATTTTTTCCTCTGTAGAATTTTCTATTCAAGTCACCAAAAGTTGATTCATCATTGAAGGCTACAGATTTTGGTCTTTCAGACTTCATTAGACCAGGTAATCAGATGTTTAGTTTTGTTATTTGTTGGTTAACCATATACATATTAATGAAATTTTGGAATTTTTATGCACGACTGCATCACTTCAAATTTTTTTCAAGTCCAATCCAATTGCATATTTTTTGAGGTAAATACACGTGGACGAATATAAATTTTCATTTTTATGTCCACTCATTTGAATGACTAGACTAAGCTGTATACTACCATCCAACTCCAAGCATTTCAAGATCTTCATGCACGTGCCAATTGTTATTTTTATTATTTTATCAAGGATTTTCATTTGTTTCCCATTCATTATGAACTCTCAATATTTATTTTGAATGCAGGAAAGAAATTCCAAGATATTGTTGGCAGTGCATATTATGTCGCTCCAGAGGTGTTGAAGCGTAAGTCAGGCCCTGAATCTGATGCGTGGAGTATTGGTGTAATTACTTACATTTTGCTCTGTGGCCGGCGTCCCTTCTGGGACAAAACTGAGGATGGCATATTTAAAGAGGTGGGTACGGAATTTCATTCTTGGTACACGAGTTTGAAATAATGGATAATCCTTAAACTTTCTCTTGACTTCACAATTGAATTCTGTTTCATGATGAGTGCGATTAACTTTTCTGTGCAACTCTCATATTTTATTTTATTTTGTCTTCAAATTTCTATTGACGGGCTTGCTTTTGGATCCTTATCCTTCAGATAAAAAGGAATAAGTAAATAAAAAGTTTTGGCATTGAGTATTATCTTTATCATAAAAGAAGTTTTTTTAACTCTCTCACAAGCTTTCAAGCATTTTGACATGTCCCACCTCATTATTTGTATGTCATTTGCATTTATGGACTTGAGTATATTTAAATTTCACATATTTGGTTATTCCCCGACTATAACAGTATATATGTTATTTAAAGGTTCTAAGAAACAAGCCTGACTTTCGGCGAAAACCATGGCCAAGCATAAGCAATGCAGCTAAAGATTTCGTGAAGAAGTTATTGGTGAAGGATCCTCGTGCCAGACTTACTGCAGCGCAGGCGTTATGTATGTATTTGTTCTTCTTAAGGGCAGTACATGCTTATAATTTGTGAAAAAATGGGACTATTCATATCAAGTGGTTTCAGAATGATTCCTATAATAATTGTGTGAATTTACGAAGGCAAGGGTGATTTTATTTATACCAATTTCCCCATGTGTATAAATTGGTATATCATCCACGTTTATTTGTAGAGACCAAACATGGTCTTTAGGTTTTTACGTTGAGAAAGCAAATGGATATCCTCCGTCCTTCATTTACCGAGGGTTTAAAAAGGATGATCAAAAGATTGATAGGATTAGCAATATACCCTTGGTCGAGATAATTGAATCAAATTCTGTTCCGAACAGATTGATGTTATGGAATGACCTCATGAACGAACTTTAATTCTGTCCAAAGTGCAAGTCTTAAAAACTAATACTAACTTGACGCAGTTTTGGATATCAATTAATTAGTATGACCACATAAGTTTCCTTACATATGCATTTCCAAGATGATGGAATACACTTCGATGCTACGAATGCTATCCATCTGATGTTTGGTTTCGGGATACTGGGATCGGATACATTTGGTGTAAATTAGGATAGCAACATTTTACAATGGATTGTATGGAAAGCTTGCTAATGAACAACAATAAACTGGTCCTTATTCCAATGGATCAGCTGTACGACTCCTTATCTATTCAACCGATCAATACTCTGCTATATAACATTTACTAGAAGACATAATGTAATTGCCACTTTCAACTACATCAGGCCATGGTTATTCTAATCTACTTCTGCTCTTCTAACCTGGTCTACTTGACCAGATCACTTTTTTAATTGGTGCTCGCATAAGTCTATGCTAGACGTGACACAACCACATAGGTTGTCCGTAAATTTATCTTTAATCAGTGTCACTTCATTCTTTGGCATCTTTTTAATTCTAATAAGACCATCTATCCATCTTAACATTCTCATTTCCGCTATCACTCAAGTTTCTGAAGTGTGTTGACAACAATCAGTCAAGTTCTTGCCAGCGATTGACATGAAAGATATTTTGAATATCCCTTTCTTCCTTTAAGTGATGTTTGATGGATTTCTAATATTTGTGTACTAATCTTTTTGCTTGCGTCTGTTTTAATTTACTGATCTTTCGAACTTCTCCAGCACATCCATGGGTTCGAGAAGGAGGTGAAGCTTCCGAGATTCCATTAGACATATCTGTTCTAAAAAACATGCGGCAGTTTGTGAAATACAGTCGATTGAAACAGTTTGCCCTACGGGTAACTCAGATAAAATTTGTTATGGCTTTAATGATGTAACAGTAATACTATGAATACAAGTAATTTAAGATCAATTTTCTATTTCAGGCATTGGCTAGCACACTTGATGAGGAGGAGCTGTCTGATCTCCGAGATCAGTTTGATGCAATTGATGTGGACAAAAATGGCTCCATTAGTCTCGAGGAAATGAGACAGGTTGGTTTTGTTGCATGACTCTGTATCTAAATAGTGTTTTGTTCATTTATTTTCCTAGTTTGGAAGAGATGCTGGTAGGCCTGCACAAGAGTTATGCTAAATTTCTGGCAAATTAAAATGGGCAGACATCTATGTGCTTATTTGGCATTTCCATGCTATCACACTGTATTTAAATGCAGGCACTTGCGAAAGATCTTCCTTGGAAAATGAAAGACTCACGTGTTCTTGAAATTCTTCAGGCGGTATGCTTTGTCTCACTTGAACAATGCATCGTCATCTTCATTGTTGTTTTCAGAATTCAGTAATTGACTGAACTCTACTTTATTTGGCTGATCAGATTGATAGCAATACCGATGGGCTTGTAGATTTCTCAGAGTTCGTTGCAGCTACCCTGCATGTTCATCAGTTGGAGGAACATAACTCGGAAAAGTGGCAGCAAAGGTCACGGGCTGCTTTTGAAAAATTTGATGTTGATAGAGATGGCTTTATAACCACAGAGGAGCTTAAAATGGTATGTAGCGTGTCAAATTCCTCTTTTAGTGAATCATTATATTTACGGAAAACCAGAAATAAAAAATAAAAACTTAGATAGCTTACTAGATCAAGTAACAAGAACTTGAGATTGTTGATCAAGATTGATTTCCATTGGTTAGCTTATTTGCCTGTGTAAGATGTGAAAGCTTTCTATATGAAATGTGCAAAGGAAAAGTGGCTTCTGCTTCTGCTTATACTATGTTATGGTTGTGCAGCATACCTGCCTACGGGGTTCGATAGACCCTCTTCTAGAAGAAGCAGACATTGACAATGACGGAAAGATAAGCTTATCAGAATTCCGAAGGCTTTTAAGAACAGCAAGCATGAGTTCACGAAACGTGACTAGCTCATCTGTAAATCGAGGTTAATTGGAAAATATAGTTTTGAATAGTGGTGTTGTGAAGTCTGTGATAATAATGAATGTCATGTCGAGTGCCTTTCTCATTGTGAATCGTCTCTCATCTGCTCGTATGTACTACGATGTTTGTATCCTTTCCAGAATTGACAGATACCATGTATGTGTTGCTTTGGTTCTCTAGAGGGAGAGAGAGATTGGTTACTGGACAGGGTTGCATTATTGTGCTGTCATAGGCAAGACGGCAATGAAAAAACGATTTCAAATTTCCTGCTCATCATCTTTTCATTACCTGAAACGTATTTCAGCTCACTGCTGCTTGCATTCCTCCGTTAAATGGGATATTACTCGACGTCAGATTGCCTATCCGTTGTACTGTTGTCTATTATTGTGTGCCTTTAATGTCTGGACGAGCCACAGGTACAATACAACTTATTGAAGCTGTATTGAACTATGGTATGCTAGATTAGATAACTCTGTTCACCATTTAACCATGGTCGTGTCATCTGAGAGCTAACACTAATCTCTGTCTTGTAATGATAACTGCAACGCAAAAACTATATGAGCCTTGTTTGGTGAAAATATAAAATTAGATTTTAGTCTAAGTCAAAGTCAACAATTAATTTTAGTTACATATTTGAAGTGATACACAATTTTTCAACCACACATTTAATCAATTTTTGATCACAATTTACTAAAAAAATGATTCTAATCCCTACCTAACAGGGGCTATATAAATGAATATTCTATACATAAAACATGTGTGCATGAGTTTCTTGGGCTTCATTTTAATTTGAATGCATTTTTTTATTTCTTCTTTTTAACCAAACAGTTTTCAATAAAATAATATTATATGTAAACTCAAAATTTTTCAGTTAATACTAAAACCTAGTTAATTTAATAATTTGTCTCATTTATTCGTATAAGGCAAGACAGCCAAAACTTCTTATAGGCAACTTTAAACATCATCTTAACTAGCACAACTTAACAAACTAGTGTTCTACAAGATGTAATCAATTGTGGGATAGTGTTGCTTTCCAAAGCATTTTTTTGACCGTTAGAAGGGAAAGTGGGTCCCACTTGTGAGTAGAGTGGTCAAAATGACGGCTGACTAGGAGGTGTAACGGCCAAAAAAATTCATTTTTTGGGTTGAAAAAGCAGTACCTGACAAGGCCATAACATGATAAACCTCTTTTCGATTTTGTAATTTCTCAAAATTAACAAAAACAATCAAAAGCAAATAAAGAACATCTCCATCGTTATCTTTCTTCTTTTGATGTGTTGGGAAAGTGGAATCAAACTCTTCGATCTTGATTTTATCGCCACTTCACTATTATATTCGGCCACAACCACTACTTGGATTAAGATTCACCAATTTTATTTCACGCTAAGTAGCATGATATTTTAGTAGGATTATATCATTCACGTTCAAATGTGCTCTCTTTAATTATGGTTGAAGAACTCGATTTTTGCATAACTCAATTAACATGGTCGGAAGACATAGAACTTGCTGTTGTAGGTTCACAGGCGAAGATAGATTTTCTCAAAGCATTAGTTCGTCTTTTAATATTTTTCTCTACTTATGTAAACACACTTCCAAGATACGAACGTCTTTTACCTAAAATATAACAATTTTTCACTGTAAGAATAATGTAGAATATGTATGATATGGTCAATAATTAAGATAAAGAAAGTTTTGATTAGTTAAAACAATCTCTCATTCTTTTAATTATATGACTAATCAAACCAATCCAATATGGTAAATATATATATTTTTGTATATGCTGCTACGCGGAAGGTAAAAATGGCCTCTCGTTTAGGGCATTAAAACCTTAAAATTCCCAGTCAAGAAATCTGTTTACCTATAGCACCAGTCAGTCCTAACTGTCAGGCT
Organism: Osmanthus fragrans; assembly: GCA_019395295.1. Taxonomy (NCBI): domain Eukaryota; kingdom Viridiplantae; phylum Streptophyta; class Magnoliopsida; order Lamiales; family Oleaceae; genus Osmanthus; species Osmanthus fragrans. The sequence continues at coordinate 18,555,021 of CM033347.1, read as the reverse complement.
TACCCGTATAGACTGCATCAACTGAACATGTTTTTTTGTACATATTTTGATATTTAAAAATCATTCCAATTTAAGCAAGTCAATAAGTAAATAATAAGTAGAAATATAAAATATATTTTACTTACAATCTTCACCTTTGGGTTAATTTGATCTCAAAAATACCTTTTAAATTTTTAATGTAAGTTTTGTGAGTGTGTGTAGAGTGTTTGCAAAATACTATACATGATATACTCCACCTTAGTTCTCATATATAACACATAGCTCCCAATAACTCAAGCATCCTAAAACTCATGTTTTTGTTATCATAATTACACCACCACTTATTAAAATCTACTACTCTCCATTTTCAAAATTAAAAGCACATCATAAAAAGTTAATAAGTAAATAGTTAGATCAAAGAGTTAAAGTTAAAATGATAGAAGCACCCAATTAGTGAACTTCTTAGCACATAAAAGGTTGATTTGGACTGGCTGTCTAGAGTTGGGTCTCTGTATCTTTCTTAACTTGCTCCGATGGGCCAAACTTGACTCTCATTTAAACAAGAACAGGAGCAATAGCGGCAGCAACAACAACAGTTGCTTTTGTCTAATGTGATAGGAGGTAATAAACATTTTCGCTCATTTTTCCTTAGATTTTGTTTCTAAACATTTTCGCTCATTTTTCCTTTTTGCAGTGGATATCCACTAGAGTTTATTGTCAAGTTCAAATTGTTGACCAAAAAGTCTATGAAAAGCCCACACGTTCAATCACAAACAAACAAACAAAAAAAAAAAAAAAAAATTCTGAAATTTACTGAAAATTAAATCAATCACAATATTTCAATTCAGATGTTTGCTCACAATTAAATTCTCAGATTGAAATGTGAATGTGTGATAGGACATTTTAGACATAATTAATTATGAACCATGTTCTAACTATATTTAACACTTCAAATGACTACATGCTAAAGAGTGTTTCAAACCATCTATCATTGATATAACTCTCTTTAAATAAAAATATGTATGTGTCAGATAATATTTTTATTTATTTTGCATGCTCATGTGATGACATTTTCTATGTTCTTTTTGATTCACAGTTTTTTCAATTCATAGAGTTGACTTTTACAAGCGGAGAAGCTACTAGTCAAGGATGATTGTCATGGCTATTTGGTTAGTCTTCAAGACAAACCCGTAGAGGAGATTACTCTGGACTCAGTGCCAGTAGTATGCGAGTACAGTGATGTCTTTCCAGACGATCTACCCGGTATTCCACCAAATAGGCAAGTGAAATTTTCCATTGATTTGGTACCAGGAGCTGCCCCTGTTTCTAAAGCTCCGTACCGCATGGCGCCGAAAGAGTTGCAAGAACTGAAGGTGCAGTTGGAGGAATTGCTAGAGAAGGGTTTCATCAGGCCAAGTGTATCTCCATGGGAAGCACCTGTTCTATTTGTAAAGAAGAAGGACGAAAGTATGAGGATGTGCGTCGACTACCGAGAACTTAACAAGTTGACGATAAAGAATAAGTATCCCCTTCCCAGGATCGAAGACTTGTTCGATCAGCTGAAAGGTACAGCTATCTTCTCCAAGATTGATTTGAGATCTGGTTACCATCAGCTAAAGGTTTCGCCAAGTGACATACCAAAGACGGCGTTCAGGACACGCTATGGGCATTATGAGTTCAGAGTAATGCCCTTCGGCCTCACGAACGCACCTGCAATATTTATGGACTTGATGAATAGAGTTTTCCATCAATATCTCGATAAATTCGTTATTGTTTTTATCGATGACATACTGGTCTATTCCAGAAATTCTGCACAACATGAAGAACATTTGAGGACTGTGTTGGAAACACTGAGAGCAGAAAAGTTGTATGCCAAATTCAAGAAATGTGAATTTTGGCTTGAGCGAATAGGTTTCTTAGGTCACATCGTTACAGCTAAAAGTATCGAAGTCGATCCTTCTAAAGTTGAGACTGTAATGAATTGGCCAACACTTGCAAATGTTGGAGATGTGAGAAGCTTTCTTGGATTAGCCGGGTATTATCGGCGATTCATAGAGGGTTTCTCTAAAATAGCAGGTCCTATGACCCAGTTAACTAAGAAGGGAGTTAAGTTTCAATGGACAGAATCATGTGAACAAAGCTTTCAGAAACTTAAGAACAGACTTGTCTCAACACCAGTATTGACTATACCAGACGGGTCCGATGGTTTCGTTATTTACAGCGATGCATCCAAACATGGTTTAGGTTGTGTATTGATGCAGAATGGCAAAGTGATCGCATATGCTTCAAGGCAGTTGAAGCCACATGAAAAGAATTACCCGACGCATGATTTAGAGCTCGCAGCAGTCGTACACGTTCTTAAGATTTGGCGACACTATCTGTATGGGAGTAAATGTGAAATTTACACCGATCACAAGAGTCTCAAGTATTTCTTCATTCAGAAGGAACTAAACATGAGACAACGACGATGGCTAGAGCTGGTAAAAGATTATGACTGCACTATTCTTTACCACCCGGGTAAAGCAAACAAAGTTGCAGACGCTTTGAGCAGAAAGAACGTTGGACAGTTATTAGCTTTGGGAACAACGCAAGATCAATTGATTCGAGATTTTCAGAATTTAAGAATCGAAGTGCGAGTCCCAACAGTCCAAGGATCTAATAGATTGGCAAATCTGATCGTCAAACCAGACTTGAGAGGTCGGATTGTAGCAGCCCAAGTAGGAGATAAATTCTTGGAAAAGATCAGATCCGAGGTTGGGATTGGCAGGAGGATAGGTTTCGAGATTACCGCTGATAAAGCGCTTATGTTCAAAGGACGTCTTTGCGTGCTGAAGGATGAACATATCCGGAATGAGATTTTGATAGAAGCTCATTCAGCACCATATGCATGCCACCCAGGAGGGACAAAGATGTATCGTGATTTGCGCAATACCTTTTGGTGGAGAAATATGAAGGGTTGCACTGCAAAGTTTGTCTCTCGATGTATGACGTGTCAGCAGGTCAAGGCTGAGCATCAGAGACCATCAGGGTTATTAAATCCCTTGGATATACCAGAATGGAAATGGGAGAAAATTTCCATGGATTTTGTGACAGGGTTACCAAAATCAGTAAGAGGTCATGACGCCATTTGGGTTATTGTAGACCGACTTACGAAGTCAGCTCATTTCCTACCAATCAGAATGACTCTCAATGTGGATCAATTAGCCCAATTGTATGTTAAGGAGATCGTTCGACTTCATGGAGTACCAGCTTCCATTGTCTCCGATAGAGACCCGAGATTCACTTCGAGATTTTGGAAGAGTTTACATGTCGCGATGGGTACTAAATTAAACTTTAGTACGGCTTACCATCCCCAGACAGATGGACAGTCTGAACGCACCATTCAGACACTGGAAGATATGCTTAGAGCTTGTGTGCTAGACTTGAGTGGTAATTGGGAGATTCATCTTCCATTAGTGGAGTTTGCCTACAATAACAGTTTTCAGGCTACTATTTGTATGGCACCATATGAGGCACTATATGGGCGACGTTGTCGATCACCAGTTTACTGGGATAAAGTAGGCGAGAGAAGAATTTTAGGTCCAGAATTGATTGAGAGGACAGTTGAGGCTATTGAGAAGATCAGACTACGGATTAAAGCCGCCCAAGATAGACAGAAAAGCTACGCCGATCAAAGGAGAAAAGACTTGGAGTTTGAGATTGGAGAGAAAGTATTCTTAAAAGTAGCTCCTATGAAAGGTACCATTCGTTTCGGCAAGAGAGGGAAGCTAAGACCTCGTTTTATCGGACCATTTGAAATCTTAGAAAAAGTAGGTAACATGGCTTATCGTTTAGCGTTACCACCCGAGCTCTCGGCCGTACACAATGTTTTTCACGTTTCTTTATTGAGGAAATATATCCACGACCCGAGCCATGTGGTAAATTTTCAGACTATTTCGGTTCAGAGGAATCTGTCTTATGAGGAGACGCCTATGTGCATTGTGGAGAGAAAAGTCCATGTTTTAAGAAACAAAGAAGTCCATTTAGTCAAAGTCCAATGGGGTAGACAGGATAGCGATGAAGCTACCTGGGAAAAGGAAGATGAGATTCTGGCTAAGTATCCAGATATTATAGATCAAGTAAGTTTAAATTTCGAGGACGAAATTAATTTAAGGGGATAAGGTTGTAGCGACCGATAATTTTAATTTATGTTTCTTGAAAAGCGTGTCGCTAAATCTTAAACCCGAGTTTTAAAAGTAAAAGCGCGTTCGTCTAGCCGTTGTTAACCTAATTTAAATTTATTAGAAACGAGCCAATTTCAAAAAAATTTTTTTTTTATTTATTAAATTCCTTATCGTTTTAAATCCAAAATTAGATACAATATATTATTTTTCGGGTTCAACGTTCCATTAGCCCAATTAGGGTTATTTTAGCCCAATTCACCTTAAGTCCAATTAGAAAAATTTTCGGCCCAAATTTCTGGCCCATTTAATGTCCTAGGGAATTGTGCCCTAGAATTCTACTGTTCATATATACCCCCTCATTTCTCCTCCCCTCACACTCACGCCTCCAAGTAGCTGGGGTAAGAAAATGCCACATTCTCCATATTTTCTTCACGTAATGCAAGTTCCTGTCACCTTCCTAAATTGGAAACTTAATATTGATGCTAGAAAATCAATTTCTAGCATCAACTGGAAGATCACAATGGTGCTAGAATCAGTTTCTAGCACCAGTGATATGAAGTGTACACACAGTAGAAACCAGAATCCACCAACGCCTCTCCACCTCCAACCCACAGGCTCCACCACACAAGTTTCACCATTGCAGCCACCACTGCAAAAACGAACCACCACCAGAACGCACGAACTCCATCCCTCACTCAGCTGAAACTCACGTTGGAAAAACCTCCAGCTCACAACTGATGCTAGAACACCCATTTCTAGCATCAACGGTGTTGGAGATTCACGTGTGATGCTAGAAAACCAATTTCTAGCATCAACACCACCACTGCAGCTACCACACGCCACGGTCAGAGACCACCCAAACTGCAACCATCACCCCACAGTCGAAACCCAGAACCACCAGCCCCTTAGATCAAGCAACATCGGCTGCTACAGCCACCACTCGAGCCACCTCCAACACCACCTTAACACCCAAATCCACCGGCCATTTCTGACTTCGAACCGCCACCCACACCCAAAACGGACAGCCCCCAAATCAACCCCAAATCAAAATCAAAACCCAGAAATAAGGAAACCCATAAACATACCTTGATCCCGACCCATTTTTTTTCCAACCGGTTGCCGCCGGAAAGTCCAAGGAAATCGAACCCCAAGCCACCTCCAACACCACCTTAATTTACTTTTGAAATTTCACTCATTTGAACATTATGAAACTTACCTTGTCGTTTCCGCTATTTTCAAACTCGAGTTTAATGTTTAATCAAATTTTCCTTAAGTTAATTCGAATGACATTTGTTACCGTTAAATTTCACAAATTTTAAATGTGATGTTTTTAAAAGTTAGTTATTCCGTAAAATTTTTCAGTTAAATTAGGGCAAAGAGAAGATGACGTAGCGTTCCGGGTCCGCGGAACTCGGGGTGTTACAAACTCCATCTGACGACTGTCCATTTATCTTCTTTGTTTTACTTGGCCCAAGCACATGAATCAATATCAATGTGTCAACGTTGTCTCTCAATTCATGTTTTTCAGTCAACCTTCTGCAAATGTAGTTCCTCCAGTGCATTTGAAACTCCTTCGTCTCCTCGAGAATCACAAAGTCAATTTTCTCATAATAAGAAAAATCTAACTGAAGCTTAATTCCTAGATCGGGTGGTATTTACGTAGGAGTGTGTTCTAGAATCAAATCTTCAGTAACCTGCAAAATAGAAATATTCAAAATAGGGAAGGAATTGTTAGATTTCACCATAGCCTCCTCAACTTCAGGCTCTTTTTCATTTAAGCTCACTTCCAACTCCTTCTTCCCCTCTGAAGATTCTTCTTCATTCTCTTTTTGCAGCTCAACTTCCCTTTCACTCTTTTGTAGCTCTCTTCCTTTTTCTTCACAACTAACCACCTCACAATTTTCTCTCTTACTCTTTTACTCCTTATGATTATTCTGTGAGTTGATGAAGTCACGAATTATTGAGAACTCAAGCTTATAATCCAACCCAGTCTTTCTGCTTGATGTATCGCCAACATGTTCCACACTTAGAGTTTTCTCCGCTTTGAATATTCAGCTCCACTATATCTTCTAGGCTCCTCTCTAGATCCCCAACCACGTTGATCCCTTCTACAAAAATGAATAGGTGCATATCTTCTCCTCATTATCGCTCTCAATTCATCCCAAGCTTTAATACACCTCTCACCATTCCTCCGCCTAGATCCTGTCAACTCATCCCACCAAATTAATGCATAATCTACGAATGGCTCTCACAATCAACCTCAATTTTCTCTCCCCAGAATGATCATGGCACTCAAATCTCAATTCTATCTTTTCTTTCCATGCCACGTACGCCTTGGGATCATTCCTACCCTTAAATTATGGAATTGTTATTTTTACACCTCCAATCTGATGCGAAACCCGTAGCAACGATGATTACGAAACCCACAATGAGATTGATGCGGAACCCAAGAACGCCAATAAAACTCGGGTTGGACTTAAACCCAACAAAGTGAACCAAAAAATTCAACGATAACGATGATGCGCTGAACCCCTTGATTACACATATGAAGAACTCGCGTACCGATTTTGAACTCACAAGAAGTGGTCTTGAAAGTTCGATTTGTTGTTCAATGAAGAACAGAGGAAAAGCAAAGCTTTCAGTTTTTTAATTCAATATGTCCAAAAGTTCTCAAAATAACAAAGTGTTTAAGTATTTATACTAGAGCCCTAAATCTAGTAAAAACGTGCATAAGGCAACAAATAATGTCAAAATATGGAAATAAAGTAGAATTCTAAGGAAACTTGGTCTCTTGCCAAAATTAAAAAAACTCACTGAATTTTATAACCAAGCAGTCGCTTGGAAGGTCACTTTGGCCCCCTTTGAGTTTCGGTAAGGTCTGAGCGACCACTTGCCATTTTACTCTAAGCGGTCGCTTGGCTTTTTCTGCTGGCCTCTTTCTTCGGTTGTTTGTATCGTGTTGATCCACTTGGTTCCCGTCCTCGACTCCAACATGAAACTTGCTCCATTTTGCGTGCTGAACATAGTTTCATCAATAGTTGCTTTGACGAGAATCCCCAACGCCTCTTTGACTCATTTTTCTCTCGATCGCATCGTTGCCCCTTCCTCGATAATCAACGGGTCTCGGTTTGAGTTTGCCATGGACACTCCCACATCCTGGCTCATATCATCCCCTCCATTTTCGAAAGGATTCGTCCTCGAATCTGTATCTGCATCAAACAAAGAGAGATCAGCAACATTAAAGGTGGCTGACACATTATACTCACCTGGGAGATCCACTTTGTATGCATTGTCATTGACCCTCTGGAGGACTTAATACGGCCCATCTCCACGTGGCTGCAACTTAGACTTCCTCTGTTCCGAAAAACGCTCCTTTCTAAGATGTACCTAGACCCAATCTCTTGGTTCAAATATCACGCGCTTCCGTCCTTTGTTCGCTTTCTGTGCCACAAGCTTCCATTTCTTTTCAATCTGCTCCTTGACTTTCTCATGCAGGGACTTGACCAATTCAGCTTTCCTTGTACCATCCAAGCTACCCTGTTCATTCACAGGCAACGGTAACAAATCTAAGGGTGTTAGTGGATTAAACCCATAAACAATTTCAAATGGTGAAAATGTAGTAATAGAGTTTACAGCCCTATTATAAGCAAATTCAATAAAGGATAAACACTCCTCCCAACTCTTTAAGTTCTTATTTATCACCGTATGAAGTAATTGAGTCATGGTCATATTGACCACTTCAGTTTGCCCATCAGTTTGTGGGTGACAAGTCGTAGAATACAACAGTTTAGTGCCTAACTTATTCCACAGAACACGCCAAAAATGACTCAAAAACATAACATCCCGATCTGACACTATAATCTTAGGGACCCCATGCAAACGGACTATTTCCCTAAAGAATAAATCTGCAATATTGGTGGCATCATTGGTTTTGTGATATGGTATAAAGTGTGCCATTTTACTAAACCTATCTACCACAACAAATATAGAATCCCGACCCCTTTTTGTCCTAGGTATACCTAACACGAAATCCATAGAAATATCCACCCAAGGTTCACTAGGTAAAGGTACAAACCATGAGGTAAAACCTTAGACTTAGCCTTTTTACAAGTTATGCACTTCCCACAAATTTGTTCTACATCACTTCTCATTTTAGGCCAGTAAAAATGTTCCCCTAACATGTCTAAAGTCTTTTGTACCCCAAAATGTCCCATTAGGCCCCCACTGTGTGCTTCCCTTACCAACAATTCGCGTATAGAGCAATTAGAAACACACAACTTATTTTTCCTAAACAAATAATCTTCATGCTTATAAAACTTATCAATAGCACCTTTATTTCATGACTCATAAATGTTAGAGAAGGTAGGATCACTTACATACATGCTTTTAATGTGTTCAAAGCCAAGGAATCGTGCATGGAGGGAATTTAGCAATACGTAGCTTCGTGACAACACATCTAAAACCACATTTTCCTTACCTTGTTTATACCCAATGACGTAGGGAAATGACTCTATGAGTTCCACCCACCTTGCGTGTCTTTTGTTCAACTTACCTTGACCCCGTAAGTACTTCAACGACTCGTGATTAGTGTGTATCACGAACTCCTTAGGCCACAAGCAGTGTTGCCAAGTTTCCAATGCCCGAACAAGCGCATACAGTTCCTTGTTATATGTAAGATAGTTTAAGGCAGCTTCACTCAACTTCCCACTGAAATAAGCTATGGGCCTGCGTTCCTGCATTAACACCGCTCCAATACCTATTCCTGATGCATCATACTCAATCTCGAAGGTTTTGTCAAAGTTAGGTAATGCCAAAACAGGTGCTTTACACAATCTATCCTTAATAGTATTAAATGCATGTTCTTGTGCATCACCCCATTGAAAACCTATGCTCTTCTTAACAATTTCAGTGAGTGGTATAGTGATTGTGCTAAAATCATTCACAAAACGCCTATAAAAACTAGCCAAACCATGGAAACTCCTAACTTCAGTTATGCTTTTAGGTGTTGGCCAATCCCTAATAGCCTTAATCTTCTCTTCGTCCACTTCTATCCCATTAACACCCACCACAAATCCTAGAAAGACAAGTTTTTGCATACAAAATGTACACTTTTTGAAGTTAGCATACAACTGTTCCTTCCTAAGTACCACAAGCACACAATTCAAATGTTCCAAATGCGTATCTAGGTTTGTGCTATAGATTAAGATATCATCAAAATAAACAACAACAAACTTCCCTATAAAAGCACGCAAACCATGATTCATCAAACGCATAAAAGTGCTCGGTGCATTAGTGAGACTAAATGGCATGACCAACCACTCATACAACCCATATTTAGTTTTAAACGCAGTTTTTCATTCATCACCCTCCCGCATACGAATTTGATAGTACCCACTTTTAAGATCTATCTTACTAAAAATACTAGCACCATGTAATTCATCAAGCATATCATCTAACCTAGGTACAGGGTGACGATACTTTACCGTTATGTTATTGATAGCCCTGCAATCCACACACATCCTCCAAGTCCCATCCTTCTTCGGTATTAATAGAACATGTAAAGCACATGGACTCATGCTCTCCCTCACATATCCTTTGCTCCCCAACTCTTCCACTTGCTTTTGAAGCTCCTTTGTCTTCTCGGAATTGCTTCGGTAAGCTGGTCGGTTTGGAAGGGAAGCTCTTGGTATGAAGTTAATTTGGTATTCGATGCCTTGAATTGGTGGCAATCTACTTGGCATGTCCTCTGCAAACACATCTTCGAATTCCTATAACAAAGACTCAACCAAACTAGGGAGGGGTGTGTTAGATTCCTCAAAGTTGAAGAGTGATTCCTTATACACCAACAACAACACTGTTCTTTTATCAGTTATAGCCTTTTGCAACTCACTCCCACTAGCAAAGAAGTTCGCTTTCGACTTTTCTCTCCTCTCAACTGGCTCCTTTTCTCTCCCCTCATGTGGCCTCTCTCTCTTCTCCCCACTCTCGACCACCTCTCCATTTTCTCTGTTACTCACTAACTCACTGTTTTCTCTCCTTTTTTCAAACTCTCTTGCTCGTTTCTCATCAGATTCTCTCAATTGAATTTGGTATTCATAAACTTGAGCCGGTGTTAATGGCGCAAGAGCAATAGACCTACTCTCCTTGACAAAGCTATACCTATTTTTATACCCATCATGGATAACCTTTCTATCATACTGCCATGGCCTATCCAACAAAATATGACATGCCTGCATAGGTAGCACGTCGCATACAACCTTGTCACTATAGCTCCCAATTGAGAAAGGAATCAACACTTGTCTATTCACCCTAACTTCTCCACTATCATTTAACCATTGTAATTTATAAGGCCTAGGGTGTTTAATTAGTATTAACCCCAATTTCTCAACTGAAGTTGTGCTAGCTACATTGGTACAACTACCTCCATCAATGATCATACTACATACCTTATCATGGATGTGGCATCGTGTATGAAAAATGTTCTCCCTCTGCTGCTCTGTGTCATCTGCTTTGACTTGAGTGTTGAGGCTCTCATTGTGACCATTAACTTCGCAGCAGGAGCAAATTCCACTGTATTCCCATGCTCACTAACATCTTCCAATGGCGGCATGTCTTCAAATTCATCCTCACCGTTAGTCTCTACTTCCCCATTGCGTAGAATCATGGTCCTTTTGTTTGGACATGAGACGAAATGTGTCCTTTTCCCAAACACCTGAAACACTGGATATCTCGATTCCTGGTTGGCTGTGAGTTTGCCTTTGGTGTTGTCTTGCTAGTACCTTCAGTTCTCCCTTTCGACTCAGTCTCATCCCCTTTGTTATCCCACCTTGGTTTCCAGTTTGAGTTGGAAACCGAATTACTGAATGATTGTCTAGTTGTCCCCTTCCTCTTCAACTATTTTTCAATTTTCATGGCTACATGCAACATGTCATCCAACTCTACATAATGCTACAATTCCACCACATTAGCAATCTCTATGTGCAACCCATTCAAGAACCTAGCCATAGTAGCTTCTCGATCTTCCTCTACATTTGCTCTAATCATCAAAGTCTCCATCTCTTTATGGTAGTCTTCCACACTCTTCGTCCCTTGATATAGACTTTGCAGTTTCTGGTAGACTTCCCGTTAATCATTCTAGATACAAACCGTTTCCTCATTGCTACCTTTAGTTCATCCCAAGTGTTGATAGGATTCTTCCGATTCCGACGTCGTGAAGTAACCATTTGATCCCACCAAGTGATGGCATAATCAGTGAATTCTAACACAACAACCTTCACCTTCTTATCCTCAGAATAGTTATGACATTCAAAAATCAACTCTATCTTCTTCTCCCAATCTAAATATGCCTCGGGATCACTTCTACCCTTAAATTGTGGAATAATCATTTTTACATTCTCCAAACCTCCATCAACTTCACCTCCATAATCATTCCTACCCCGTCGTGCAAACCTATCTCCTCTATGTCTTATTCATCCCATTTCAGCTCCTTCGCCCTCATCTTCTCCCCATTCGCTACCTATCTCATGTTCATCCATCCTAGGATCCCGCCTACCTATTCTCCTGGCAGGAGGTACTCCCACGGGTTGTTCTCTATTATTATTTACCATCAACATACTCAATTTCTTTATCTCCTCCCCCATATCTATCAATAATTGCTCAAACATATCCATCCTATCATTCTGTTTATTGGTTTGATTACCATACCTGCTAGAATTTGAACCTTCCATGTCAGACATTCTCTCGATTTCTGCCTCCCCAATTTTCGTTCGAAAACACTCAATTGGCTTTTACCCTCTAATAAGCTCACTCTCTGCCTTTTACCACTCAATTTCTTTTCCAAAGTGCTTACAAAGTCAACAAAGAACTTACCGGACCAAATTTGTGAATTCAAAACGAATACGAGAAGGAATGTGACACAAGAGTAATATGGAAACTATAATTTGGAATGAAGAATTTAAGGAACTTGATGATAGTTTAACTTGAGTTTAGACTCCACTTATGACAAGATTTAGATAGTGAATCAAAACGTGTAACAAAGAGAAGGTGTTGGTAGCAATTCAATCAAACAACTCAGTTTTTTTTACTGGTATGGATGAACAATACCGTACGGATGAACAATAATTTTTTTTTCACCAACTCAAGAATTTGATTACAAGAAGGACAAAGAAAACGGAAGTTGATTTGGACTCAAATTGAGTACAAAAACGACTTTTGAAATTTTTTTGAGATTTTTCTGGATCAAAAACTCAAAATAGAATACTGGACACAAGAACACGAAAAACACAAAAAAAGGAAAACAAAGACTCAACAAGAAATAAAAGATAGGACCTGATTAGATTGGAACCTTTGCTCTGATACCAACTGAAGCGAATCCCGTAGCAACGGTGACTACGAAACCCACAACGAGATTGATGCGGAACCCAAGAACGCCAATAAAACCGGGTTGGACTTAAACCCAACAAAGTGAACCAAAAAACTCAACGATAACGATGATGCGCTGAACCCCTTGATTACACATATGAAGAACTCGCGTACCGATTTTGAACTCACAAGAAGTGATCTTGGAAGTTCGATTTGTTGTTCAATGAAGAACAGAGGAAAAGCAAAGCTTTCAGTTTTTTAATTCGATATGTCCAAAAGTTCTCAAAATAACAAAGTGTCTTAAGTATTTATACTAGAATCCTAAATCTAGTAAAAAGTGCATAAGGCAACAAATAATGTCAAAATATGGAAATAAAGTAGAATTCTAAGGAAACTTGGTCTCTTGCCAAAATTAAAAAAACTCGTTGAATTTTATAACCAAGCGGTCGCTTGGAAGGTCACTTTGGCCCCCTTTGAGTTTTGGTAAGGTCTGAGCGACCGCTTGCAATTTTACTCTAAGCGGTCGCTTGGCTTTTCCGGCAGACCTCTTTCTTCGGTTGCTTGTATCGTGTTGATCTACTTGGTTCCCAGCCTCGACTCCAATATGAAATTTGCTCCATTTTGCGTACCGAACATAGTTTCATCAATAGTGGCTTTGACGAGCATTCCCGACGCCTCTTTGACTCGTTTTGCTCTCGATCACATCATTGTCCCTTCCTCGATAATCAACGGGTCTCGGTTTGAGCTTACCATGGACACTCCCGCATCCTGGCTCATATCACCATCCTCCTATCAACACCAACTTCACCAAAATCCCTACATTCCCGTCTCTCCCGACTACTCACATTAAACACATCATCGCATTGATCCCTATGAGTTCTATTCAATTCCTCATCCCACCTATCCAACACTCTACCCATATCCATCAACATCTTTTCCAATCGATCCATCCTATTACTCATATTGACTCTAGGACTCAAAAGGATTTGAACTGGACAACTTCAGACTGTAATTTATAAATTCAAGAAAGTGGTTCTTGAATTTGGATTGGAATGAAAAGAAACATATTTTTGGAATTAGAATTGATAGTAGGAATTTTGGACAATTTCCAAGAATTTTTTTGGACGTGAACAGTAACCTCGGATGAACGTAATTTTTTTCAATTTTTTTAAACTCAAAATTTGACTATGAGAACAGCAAAGAAAACGGAAGTTGATTTGGACTCAAAATTGAGCACAAAAACAACTTTTGAAATTATTTGGTATTTTTTTGGATTCAAGACTCAAAATAAATTACTGGACACAAGAACATGAAAAACAAGAAAAGAAAAGACTCAACAAAGAAAAACCCAACGAAGTGAACCAAAAAACCCAACGATAACAAGATGCGCTGAACCCTTTGATTACACAATGATGAACTCTCGTACCGATATTTGAACACACAAATATTCAACATATTTGATAAGTTTGATTGTTTGAAGCCAAGCTTCGAAAGAGAAAATTCTCCATTAATTCAATTCATCAAAAGTCTTATGTTTACAATGAAAAATAAACATATTTATACTAAAGAAATAAACCCTAAGATATATGGAAAATACGATATCAAAGAGTCCTAAAATAACAAACTTGTCAAAAATAAGAATTCTAGCCAAAATAAAATACTTTATGAAAAAGGACAATTTCTTCTAATTATGGCATGTGCTAGATCATATCATCCACTCTCTCTTCAAAAGGATTCGTCCTCGAATCCATGCTTTGTGATCGTGTAGGGGATAACCAACCTGCCACTAGTTATCACTGTACCATTTGGATCAAATGGAAAACTTTTCTTTTCATACCAGAGGATCAACGCATGGCACCCATCAACTTTGTAGATATGTATGTATTGTAACAGGAACTCAATCAGATCATCTTTGTTGCTCAAACGCTCGCATATGAACTCTTTCCACTGTCCTTGAAACTCCTTTGTCGACAGGAATCAAAGTGATATCCAAGCAGAGGTAGGGCTTGTTAATTTCACCCACAAGTCGATGCTCAATGCCTGGATTAGGTGGTATTCCAATAGGCTCGCTTTCATGGATGTCAATATATTTAGAAACCTGCAAAACAGAAATAGGAAAACTGGGGAACGGATTGTTAGTTCTCACTAATGCCCTTTCAACTTCACTTTTATTTTCCTGCAAATTTTCTTCTGACTTTTCTTTTCTTTCTGAAGACTCACTTTCTTTTACTTCTTGTGGCTCCACTTCATTTTTTGCTAGCTCTCTACTCTCATTTTCTTTTTCTATCTCTTTCTCACCCTCATTTTTACTTTCTATTTCTCTTCTTTCTGAATGCTTTCTTTCCTTACTTCTCACTTTGAGTTGATCTGCAAGGGACTGTTCTAGTGTCAAACCAACTAAAGTGATTTTTTCCTCGTCCTGAAGAAAACCTATACGTGTTTCTCCCCACATCATAAACAGCCTTTTTCTCATACCTCCAAGGTCTCCCAAAAAAGATATGAAAAGATTTCAACGGTACCACATCACACAAAATTTCATCACTATATCTCCAAGGGTGAAGTTTACTAGAACCTGCTTAGTCACATTTACCTTCCCACCCTCCTTCAACCAAGTCATCCTATAAGGCCTAGGGTGTTGTTGTAGAGGTAATCCCAATTTTTCAACCATAGTGATGCTAGCCAAGTTTGACATGTGCTCCTTATCAATAGCTAAACTACATCCTTAACGTAGGTGTAATCAAGAAGATTCAAGAAAGGAATTGGAGAATTGGATGAGTGAGAATTTAATTCAAGAAAGTGGTTCTTGAATTTTGGATTGAATTGAACGGAAATAGATTTTGAATTCAGAAAGATATTAGGATAGTAACAATTTCCATAATAAATCAAAGGAATATTTTTTTCTCTCGGATGAACAGTCCCGACGATGAGCAGTATATTTTTTTTACAAACTCAAGAATTTGACTATGAGAACGACAAAGAAAACGGAAGTTGATTTGAACTCAAATTGAGCACAAAACAACTTTTGAATTTTTTTTGAATTTTTTTGGATCAAAGACTCTAAAACTGTTACTGGACACAAGAACACGAAGAACAAAAAAAAAAAAAGAAAACAAAGATTCAAAAAGAATAAAAAGATAGAACCTGAATCTGGAGCCCGAGCTCTGATACCACTTGATGAGATCCCGGTTGGGGGAATCGCATGGAACTCGCGGAATGAATTGAAAAATGTCGGGAAAACCCAAATTCAGGTTGTAGACGATAGGATCTCGACCCGTAAATTATTGAACCAAACAACCAAATAAGAACGAAGTTTGAAAGACCCTTTGATCACAAAACTAACGAACCTTGATTTGCGAACACTACAAAGGGTGCCTAATCCTTTGATAAGTTCTAGGTTTGAACGCCACAAATATATCAAAATATTTGATAAGTTCGAAAGTTCATTGAAAAACCATGGAGAAAAAAATCTCAATTTTTATAATGTCAAAAGTCTTAATTGTTACAATAATGGAATAAAATTCCTATTTATATGGAAACTATGGAAAAATTAGGAAAAATGGAATAACATAAAATTTAGAGTCCTAGAATAAGAAAACTATCAAAAATAACAAACTCTTGTCAAAATAATAAAAAAATGCGGAAACAGTAAAATTTCTCTGTCAATCCGAACGTCCGAATTTACGCGTCCAGTTGGACAGACTTGCCAGACAACTTTCAGTATTTTGATCCTAACTTTCTGTACCAATATCCGATTAAAGTGATTCAAAGTGCGTTGGAAAGATTACTTAAAGATCTACAATGGTTATTCAAACATAATCCTCCAATTCGATCATTTACCATGTCAAAAATAGGTTTCAATATGAGACTAAAAATAATTGCATAACTTTCGTGTTGATCCAATTGATTTCCGACACCGACCCCAACATGAAACTTGTTCCTTGGCATGTGGTCTTCAATATTATGGACTCCATTGCTTGAATATGTAAATGTATAGCTTTCATCAACTCTTTGAAGTCTCAGACTTGGCTCAAATCTCTCTCCAACATGCTTCGGATTCTTAATGGTTTCTAGCGTAGCCGGATCATATCACTAGTTGAAAAGTCAAAAGTTAGCTCAAAGTCATAATTGAGTTGACCCTGTTGACGAAGGAGGGTGATCGAGGTTTAGTATGTGAATTAGCTGTTCCATACACACTAGACGACCAGATGTCTGATTCCATCCTGGACCGAGGTTGGATGTGTTGATTGCTTAGCAGAAGCTTAAATCTTACACGTTTTCTTAGCGGAAGCTTAAATCTTACAATAATAATTTAAAAACAATACTTCAAATGCTTTAAACAAAATACTTAAAAGATTTTCCAAAACTTCGACATGGAATTTATTTGAAGAAGATATAACATGTTCTCGCATTCAGCGTTATTCAAATGTTTTAAAGACATAACTTAATAAACGTTTCATAAAAATAAACCTAAATAACTTGTTCACCGGTTTCCATGGGCTCGATGCATCACTCTCCATCTTCTCCTTCATCTATGCCCAAGGTAGCAAACTTTCAATCTTTAGAGAAGGGATTAAACCCATGAGTTGAAAACTCAATAGATGTCATTGGTGCAATCGTGATTAAGCTATACATTTCAAAAACTTGTAACTTTAAAACCTTTTCATAATAGGATTTTCGGTAGAATCCCAATCACGTAGAGTTATGGCTTAACACGACGCCTCGACCGTACATTCATGTCGTACCTGAAGGCACCATTTGACATGGAAGGGTGTGTCGTACTGAAAGTACCATTTGACATACAAACATTAACATTTATCATGTCGTACCCGAAGGTACCATTTGACATGAAAACATCGTTTGAAAGAAATTAAAACCTAACACCAATTAACAACTTTGCACCTCCACCTACCTTGATTGATACTTTGAAACTTGTTGAAAAGTGCACTCCTTTGATGTTTGAAAACAGTAGAGAAACTAAGCTGGGAAAACACTTCTTGATAACACCAAAACTTCTAGGAAAAACTAGTATTTCTCCCTCTCTTTTCTCTCTTTCTTTTCTCTCTTTCTTTCTATTTTTTCTCTTACTTACTTTCTTCTCTCTTTTGAAAGCTCTTCTTGTGTGAAATGGTGTGTTGAACCACGAAATTGCCTCCCATTATATAGGAAAATGTTGGTTGGGGTCACTAAATGCATTCTTAAAAGTTGAGTCTCTTCACTTTCTTGGAGTTATGTGTGTAGGAGTAATTTAGGTGGTTAAATACACAATTGGTGGGATTTAACTCTCCAAAATGTGGGTTGCCATTCCTTGGACATTTAAGAGGGTAATTGAAGAGAGTAGAAGCCTAAATTCTTGAAAGAACACGAGAATTCTACATTTTCAGGTAACTTCGGTCGACCGAATCACATCTTCGGTTGACCGAACCTCTATAGGTTAGAAATCAATTAGCTACAGGAACTTTCGGCTAATAGAGGGTCGACTGAACTGACCAACCGGTCGACCGGACTCTGGAGTCGATCGACCGAAACTTGGCGAAATGCCAAAAAGGGTATTGTGAGTGCCAAAAATGGTATTTGTCAAATAAATGTAAACTTGAAATTTCATGCCTTGTAAACATATTGGACTATTATAGGGCTTCCTTTCCTTATGTGGGCTTGGGCTGAGCCTAAACTCTTCATAAAAATATTATAAGCCTACTACAATTAAATTTTTGGGCTTCTACAATTATGTTCCTTAATTCTATGCATGACTCATGAAGAGAGGTTAATAATGTGATTAAGTATGGTAGAGACACCCTAACACCTGAGACATTGATTCTCTTAAAATTAAAGAGATGGAGATTAAGGCTGAAAAAGAGGATAAGAGGAGTGGTGAGCTACTTATGACGAGGAATGTAATGGAGTTTAAGTAGATGAATTTAGGGAGAGCTCAAGATAATAGTGACTCAAATGATGAGGGTAGTAAGAAGAAGGACAATGGTTTGGACAAACTTGGTGGTAAACGGTGTTATAGTTGTGGTAAGTCTTGAAACTTTGTGATGGACTGTCCTAAAAAGAATGATAAGTAGAAAGACAAGATGAGAGGCGAGGCGAATGTGGCTATAGAGTCGAATGATGACCCTGGTGGGGTTTATTGAGAGTAAACCTAGTTGCTATGTGTAATCCTTTATGCATGTGTGTGATTGCTTAATTCTGTTGCATGCTTATATGATACATTTTAATGTGTTTGATATGTGCATTTGTATGAATTTGAAAGCAATCTGATTACTTTGTGTAATCTGTTTGCATACATAGTGGGTTGGGATGCATTATCCGTAAGTGTGTTGTATCTATTGGTGATGTTGAGTATAGATGTCTAGGGGTATATTAGAGGTCTATACCAGGAATGTAGAGTGTGACATTTGGATTATGAGTAGAGAGGTGATTAAATGTTGGAATCATTTATTTGTAAAGACTCTAATCGGGTGAAATTTGAGAGAGACACTTCTATCACTTATGTTAGGTGGAGACTTATTATCCACTTACGTTGTGAGTAGTGATATGGTGATATAGGATTATCTCGAGGACTTAGGATCTACTATGATTTACCAATTAGATATGAGTTGAGTGATTAGTCTAATGAGCATAGTGAGCGATGAGAGGAGATATGTGTTCTTGAGGTACGAGTAACATGGAATGAGACATGATAAGTGTGGTGAGATTTTTGTGTGATGTCATTGATGCATTTGTTGAATATGTGTTAGCTATCTTAATTGACTTGATGTTAATATGTTGTTCAGTGTAAATGTGTTTTAAAAAGAACTGTGTGTTATCCTATGTTATTTTTTCATCGCATGTTTATTTGCTCTTGATTGTTTATTGGTATTATCTACTTCTACTTGGGTCTTCCTGACTTTAGCCCTGGTGAGTACACTGAGTGGGTGTGGTATGTGTTTTGGATTCAACTAACTTCAAGACATTTAGAAGATCTTTTTGGATTCAACTAACCCTATTTTTTGCCCAACTAAAGCATAACCTATTCCTATAAATATGTTGATTTTGCTTGATAAGTGCGGGTTTTTCACCTATTTAGACCTTTAAATTTCGATAGTTGTTAGGTTTTAATTGTAATTTATCGCTTAATTTGGTCATTTTATATTTTGTAGGCGAATACCCGAGTGGATTGGTGATTGGAAGGAATTTATGCGAGAAAAGAGCCAAATGTATTGAAGATACAATTATCCAAAGTTTGGTGCAAAGCTAACACTTGTTGGAGGTTGAATTGTGGCTTGAAAAGGGGTGAAAAATGGTACAAAACATAAAATTACAGCAAGGCCAGCGCCATGGCGCCCCAGAAGAAAAAAAATTCAGCGAGCCGGAACTAACCCGGTAGCGGATTTTAACTCTTTTTTTGGCCCATTTTCGACCCGAACCGCCTCCTAACTTCAAGAAAATATAAATAGAAGTTTTTGAACTCATTTTTAGGTCAAGAAATGAGGAAGGAGCCGACCAAAATATAGAGAAAATCTGGGAGCTCTCTCTCTCACCAACATTGAATGATTTTGGGAAAAAGAAGAAGAAAACTCCATTGATGAAGAAGTTTTCACCCAAGCATCTCCTTCGATAAGTCATTCTTCTCTTTTAATCTCATTTTTATCCTTATGTCGTATTATTTTGTTGGGTATTTGTAAATACTCTATGGATAGCTAAATGAAGATGTGATTGGCGGTGATTTTGAGCCCTAGAATGATTTTCTATTATTTTTGTGCTATATAGTTCTCAAGATTGATGTGTTTAATCCATTGTATTTATTATTTATATTGTTCTTCTTGGTTGTTTGGGATGACAACTAGATGATTGAGTTGATAGAATGAATGCTATTTTAGGATTTATAGTAGGTAATCGCTATTTATTCTAAAACCTAGTAGCAAGTACATTTCAATTGATCGTAGTACGTAATCGCTATTCAATTGAATGTATGTTGATTAACACTTAAGTTAGTAAACCGAGATTGCGAGTTTGCGCTTAATTCAATTCAACTCTCTCGTTTTAATGCTTTTGTTAAATTAAATCTAGCGAGGTTATCCTAGGTTGTTTAATGAATAGGGTTGGGTAGAGAGCTTCTTTTATTCAACTAAAATGTAAGGAGAGTTTGAGGTAATTGAGCTTTTAATTATTCACGAATTGTTGTTGATCTTGAGAACGAAAATCCCTTGCGAACATTGATAAGTAAATCATTCTAGCGGTGAAGAATATCCCTCGATCACATTTCCATTACTTTGTTTTCTTTTTATTCTAGTCTTTTCTATTTTGCAGTTATCGCTTTCTTTAGTTTAAATGAACCAAAACTTCTCCCCATTTACTTATTTGCTTATTTTATTTTTCTCTTTGCAATTGATATAATTGAAAACAATCCTTTGTGGGAATGACCCTTACTTGCCACATTACTACTTGAACGACACTTTTAAGATAAGTAAGGAATATTAACTTGGTACGCTTTTGGAAGCTATCAATTTTGGCTTTGTTGTCGGGACTTAATTTGGTATCTTTCCGAAGCCGTACCATTGCCCTAGCCCTTTGTGTGTAATTTACGTGTGTATAGAGTGAAAAAAAATGTGGTTGTCCATAGAGGAAGAAAAAGCTGGCTACTTTGTTTTCCAAAATTGGTGATTAACCTTGTGTTTTTGTCTCTTCTTCATGACTTTTTTCTTGCCTTCGTGACTACAAATCAACACCATTATCTTGTCGTTTGTGAGTGACTGACAAGCAACCGATGTGAATATATTGGTTGTAGGTTGGAGCAATTTGGATTGGTTGTTTTGTAGAGAAATGTAACGTGAAATTGAGAACGGAAAATACCATTTAGAAGATCTTTGGAGCGAGCTTTTGCAGCAATTGATATTAGAGCTTCAAAATAATGGGTTTGGATAAATAAAAAAATGACCAAAAATGGCAAATTTGAGGTAGACAAAGATGGAAAAGCTGTTCAAAATATTGCCCAAAAATCAGAAACTGTAATTACAATTTTTGACCAATCCAAGGACCGGGTGGTGAAATGGAGGCCATATTCAAGATGCGCAAATGGAGGCACAGTTGGACGATTGCAAGTAAGGTTGTCTTGTGGCACGACGGCGTCTAAAGAGAAATTGCTCCTGGATGCGTGGTGAACCCTTGTGGTAGTGTTCTATTTCTGTTTCTAGTAAAATTGTGGATCTAGATAGTTTTGCCCCTTGGATGTTCAAGTTTTTTTTTCTTGATTGATTGCTACAGTTGCCGGAGACTTTAGGGCGAATAGGGTAGGCCTATGTGGTAAATTCGCATCTTTCACTATTTATGGACTCATTGATTCGCTTTGGTATATTCGCTTATCTCGTTTAAATTCAGCATAAGCGAGTCATTATGTGGGGGTGAAATTAGGATTGGGGTTACCATGAGGGTTAACCATTGTTTGTGCTGAAAATTTAGGAATTATTTGTCATATTTAAAGTGTTGAATTTAACTGCAAGTTGATAATTAATGTTTTTGTGTTTTAAGTGTCATTAAGTCACTGTGTGAGACTGCATTGCGTGAGAAACTAAATTTTTGTTGACATACCTTTGTATTGCATTTATTATTCTATTAAAATAGCTGGACTTGACCCGTTTGAACATTCCCACTATAATTAGATCTCGAATCTCACGAAACCCTAATATCTAAAACGATGTATACTGTCGCCTTAGGATTACTTTGTGTGACCTATTTGGGCACTTTGGTTATTCTATTTTTTCAAAATGACTTCACATTTCGAAGTTAGAATTTTCAATAGAAAATGGGGCTTTTCAATTTGGCAATAAAAGATGAAATGAATTTTGGTTCAACAAAAAGTTTCAAAAGCAATAGATGGCAATTTTCCTGCAAATTTGACGGAAGCACAAAAAGAAGAATATGATGAATTTGCTTACACTTCGATTATTTTACACCTATCTAACATTGTTTTGAGAAAAGTTGGAAAGCTTGATTATACTGAATAACTTTGGAAAATGTTGAAGGATTTGTATTTGCTTAAATTTACTCCTAATAGGTTTTACTTGCTTTAAATATTTTTCAATTATAAATTTATCAAAGGATCTTGATGAAATCTAGATATTTTTAAAAAACCTTGTTCAAGATATCGTTAATTATGATAAGAAGGTTTCTAAAACATATCAGACCATTATCTTCCTTAATTCTATACTTGACTTATAAAGAGAGCTTAAGAATGCGATTAAGTATGATAGAGACACCCTAACACTTGAGATTGACATTGATTCTCTTAAAATTAAAGAGATGGAGATTAAGGTTGAAAAAAAGGATAAGATGATGGTGAGTTACTTATGATGAGGTAAAGAATGGAGTTTAAGTAGATGAATTTAGGTAGAGCTCAAAATAGTAGTGATTCGAGTAGTGACTTAAGTGATGGGGGTAGTAAGAAGAAGAGCATGTATTAGGACAAATTGGTGGTAAGTGATATTACAACTAAGGTAAGTCTAGACACTTTGTAAGGGACTGACCCAAAATGAAGGATAAATAGAAGGGCAAGATGAGAGGTGGGGTGAATGTAGCTATAGGGTTGAGTGATGACCTTAATGTGGTCTATTGGGAGTAAACCTAGTTACTACATGTGCATCTATGTGTAATTTTCTATAAGTGTATGATCGTTTAGTTTTGTTGCATGGTTATATACTGAATTTCAATGTGTTAAATATGTGCATTTGCATGAATTTGAGAGCAATCTGATTATTTTGTGTAATACGTTTGCATGCATAGTTTGTTAGCATGCATTAGTAGTAAGTGTGTTGTGTCTATTGGTGATGGGAATATAGATGCCTAGGGGTGCATTGGTAATATGTATCAGGAATATAGAGTGTAACATTTGGATCACGAGTGGAGTGGTGATTAAACGTTAGAATCATTTATCTGTGAAGACCCTGATCGGGTGGAGTATGAAAGAGACACTTCTTTCATTTTTGTTAGGTGGAGACTCATTATCTACTTAGGTTAGGAAAAGTGATGTGGTGATAGAGGATAATCCCAATGACCTGGGATTTATTGTGATTTACCACTTAGAGATATGAGTTGAGTGATTAATCTAATGAGCATGGTTGGCGATGAGGTGAGATATGTGTTCTCGAGGTGCAAGTAACATAGAATGGGACAGGATAAGTTTGGTGAGATTATTTTGTGGGGTCATTTATTCATTTGTTGCATATGTGTTAGCCGTC
Source organism: Osmanthus fragrans (assembly GCA_019395295.1). NCBI lineage: Eukaryota > Viridiplantae > Streptophyta > Magnoliopsida > Lamiales > Oleaceae > Osmanthus > Osmanthus fragrans. The sequence continues at coordinate 18,531,302 of CM033347.1, read as the reverse complement.
TTGATTGATTTGTTGTTAATTTGTTGTTCCGCGTGAACATGTTTTGGAAATATTTATGTATTATCATATGTTATAACTTCATTGTATGTTTATTTGCTCTTGATTTCTTATCGGTATTATCTGCTTCTACTTGCGTATTTTTGACGTTAACCTTGGTGAGTACACGGAGCAAATATGATATGTGGTTTGGATTCAAAACATGAGGTATGGTCTGTGATCCCAATTTTATTGGTTGCCTTGATTATGTAAATATTAACTTTGTGTTTTGATTGCTTGCGAGTTTGGGTATCAAGGTGGAGATTTGTTGGGTTTTGATACCCAATGAATCCCGAGATATGATGTAAACGTCGAAATATAATTTCATATGCCTCGACCAATGGTGAATTGATTACCAACAACCAAATCCAAAGGTTTGACTCGAAAATATTGTAGGCCGTTGGATGTAATTTAAGAAATTAAAGCTACCCATGGCTCATATTAATACCTATTGGATGGTTTTGAATTTTGCCCATTTAACACTATTATTGGTCCAACTAAAGCCTACCATATTCTTATATATATGTTGTTTTTGCCCTAGCCACTTGTGTGTGATTTGTGTGTGCATAGTGTGAAAACATGGTTGCCCATAGATGAAGAAAAAGTTGGATGCTTTGTGCTCCAAAATCGATTATTAACCATTTGTTTTTATCTCCTCTTTGTGCCTTCTTTCATTGCTTTTTTCTTGCCTTTGTGACTATAAATCATCATCGTTATCTTGTGGGTGAAATGAGAAGCAACTGAGTGAATATATTGGTGGTAGGTTAGAGTTGTTTGGATTGGTTGTTTGGTAGAGAAAGATAACGTGAAATTGAGCCTAGAAACTACCATTTAGAAGATCTTTGGAGTGAGCTTCTACAACATAACAAGCTAACATCAGTAGTTGGCATAACCATAAAAATAAATTCATACATATGTTCATTACAAGGACACTTGATTCGGCCCTGGTAGGGAAGATCTATGACTTAGGGCAGGATCTCTACTATTTCTTCCAAAAAAATGATGGAAGTGGAAAATATTCAACAGGATATAGTTTCCAGACTTTAAGGTCTAATTTAGATAGGACTAATTCTTTCTAGAGAAACATCCATTGATGGAAACCCAAGATATATGATGCCCTAATAAATTTGATCAAAGGGAGATCTATGATCAGGAAATGATAAAGCCACTAGAACTACAACTAAGGCAGGGCCATGTACGTAAAGGTAAAGCTCCAACACCAAGTCAGAGACCCCAATGCTTCTCTAGCAATGATATAACTATCGTACAGTTAAGATAAACGTCGTGATTCCCAGATGACCACCTTAGCCATAGAAGAAGACGGAGATTATGTTCCCAACAAAGTAACACAAGTACTATAATTTCTATGACCATGACACTATTGGGTACATGAGTTTGAAGTCAAAAATTGACAATATCATTGTGGGAAGGGCTCGATTGACAAATGTGAGGTAGTTGGACAAGGTAAAGTATAGTTCCACTCTCAATTAGAATGCACCGAACTGATTTTGAATGAATGGCTAACCGCAAATTCGTCCCCTCTGAAAGATTTGTAGTAATAAGGCCCAAATGGCTTAAGAAATCAAGGGTCATATGGGTAGATAAACCATGAAAACTAAGTAGAACTATGTTAGAGGGGCCATTGAGCCTTTGATGACTAGCTACAAAGTACAGAGAGAAAAAAATAAAGAAGAGGAAAATATTGGAAGTTACATACAACAAGCTAGATAATTGTACTTGACCATATTTTGACAATACACTAGCTTGTATAAGCTACAAAATAGCCTAACTTTTACATCATTATAAGAGTTGGACATTAACTAAAAATATGTAACTAAATGAAACTAAAAGTACAAACATTTTGTGACAACTAAAATGTCACAATTTCAACACTCTCCCATGACATTTTAGTTGGAACCATCAAAGCATTCTTTCAAACCACTTTTTGTGACTAAAAGCTTGGAGTTTCTTGTTTCCATTCGATCCAAGCACTCTTGGTTGCAAGACAACTCTTTGCATTCGAATCAATCACATATAAAAAAATCTTCAACTTTGCATCTTTTCTTTCCTCAACAGTTTACCAGATTTGAGCTTTCCCAGGTTTCCTTTGAGCTTACCGGATTTACACTGAACATACTGAATATGAACTTACCGTATTTGATAGCACTTACTGGATTTTTGAATGTTTACCGTATTTGGTGTGAGCTTATCGGATTTACTCTAGGCATGCATACCGGATATGAGAAGAAATGAACTTACCGTATTCAGCTTTCTGGTTTTCCCTTCAAATACTGTATTTTACTGCTTAAGCTGAACTTACCGTATTTTGCTTGGCATACTGGTTTTTAAGCACATACCGAATTTTAGAAAAATGAACTTACCGTATATTCGATACACTTACCGGATATGCATTCCACTAACCGGATTTCATTTGCATACTGTATATGTTCATTTCCTTTCTTACCGTATTTGGTCTTACCGAATATGCCATTGCTTACCGGATTTACACTTCTAGCTTTCCGAATTTTTACTTCACTTACCGTATTTGCTTACTTCTTCAGAGTTTACCGTATTTCCTCTTGAGCTTACTGATTTTCAACTTGCTTACCGAATTCACTACTTTTCTGCTGAGCTTACCAATTTTCAATCTGATTTTCAACACATACCAGATTCACTCTTCTTTTTTCATAACATATGGATTCACTCCTTTTTTTTCTCATATGGATTCACTATTTTTTCAGCTCATATGGATTAACCATTTTTTACAGCATACCGTATTTCTCTTTGCCTTCAACATACCGGTTTCCATATGTTTTTAGCCCCTTTTTCAGCTCCTGATGTTCTTATCTTTTCTCTGGTTTTTTTCATTCTTTTCAGCACTTTTCTGCCCTCTTAGATGAATAGGGCTCTATACCATGTTGGGATTTATAGGGTCAAAAGCTTTAAGATCAAAGCTCTAAACAATGTTGGTTTTTTATGATCAAGGAGGAGAAGAAAAGCTTTACAAACAACAATTTAATTCATCATTTTCTTCTAAGAATAAAGGAGATACAAGGCTCTATGTATAGCCAAACTTACAAGATTTTTCTAACAACTATTCTATGAACTATCATTACCTACTGTTACAATTTTTGGTATTGAGCTTAACTATGCTACATGCACTGTCTACAACCACCACATCCCAACTATTACTATTCTTGGTATTGGCTTTTAGTTGATAGACAAGATCTTTCTGGAAAGATGTCTTCAAAACAAATAAAGAACATACTAGAAATGGGAAAGAATCTTTGGTTCCTTCATTGTCATTGAAAGTTATTACAGCATAGGCTATTTATAAGCTTTACACCCAAGAATCCAAAATGGCAACCAATAGATCAAAGGCTATAATATGTAAAAGCCTGAAAAATATAATGAAAGTAGACTCATAATTTCTATGAGATGACCTAAGCCCATGAAGAGTTTAGGCCCAGCCCCCATTAGGAAAGGAAGCCCAATACTAGTCCAATATGTCTTAAATAAATTTACACAGTCATGAAAATTCAAATTGCAACTCAAGTTATTTTTAAAAGTTTTTCAATGAAGTTGGACGTAGTTTAATGTCTTTCTAAGGTCTATGTCCACACATTTATGACTAAAATTGCATTATTTGACATATACCGTATTTGGTCAAGGCACATACCGTATTTGGCACTTATCGTATATGGACTTACCAAATTGTGGAACTTACCATATTTCAGCAAAGTTCGATTGACCGAACTACATTTCAGTCGATCGATTAAGCCAAACTTGTTCTTACCGTATTTCGTCGAGTTACGGTCGACCGACTCCAAAGTTCAATCGACCAATTGGTCAGTTCGGTCGACCAAGGTGTCTGACCGGTCGACCAAAGTTCACTGAAGGTAAAAGCCCAAAACTGCATAAATGTGAAAAGCCAAGAAAAATGCACACAATTTTCTAGCATCTTCTATGTCTTAAAAGCTCCAACTTAAATGGCACCCATGTTTTTCTCTTAAATGAGAATTAGACCCTTCACTTTCTTTAAGTTATGAGAAATTTTCTTATAAATAGGCCCCAATGCATAATCATTTTCACAACAAAGAAAGGCTTTCAAAGTTAAGAAAGAAGAAAGATAGAAAGTGAGAGAAAAGAAAGATAGAAAGTAAGAGAGAGAGAATTTCTTTTGAGTCCGAGTGTCGCTAGGAAGATAAAAGTTCAATGTCCAGCTTTATCAAAACTTTTCAAAAACATCAATTTCAAAGCATCAAGTCGAGGTAGCTAGAGGTGCAAAGTGTTTATTTCGTTTTCAAGTTATATTTTTTCATGTAAAAGTATGAATGCAATGGTACCTCCGGGTACGGTGTTTTGGCACCAACATGTTTCAATGAAATGGTACCTCTGGGTACGGTGCTTCGGCACCTCTATAGTTGAATGATCATTCTTCGGCTCGAGGCGTCATGTTAAGTCATGACTCAACAGTTATTGGATTTTGCCGAAAATCCTCCTATGCAACGGTTCTATTTCTTTTAAGGGCTACAGTTCGAAAATGTATAATTTGATAACGAATGCACCTATGATATCTATTGAGTTCCAAACTCATGGGTTTATTCCCTTACTACAGGTTGATAAGATTGTGCACGGGATGTGGATGACGATAGATGAAGATGCAGCATGCTATGAGAAGCCGGTGACTTTACATGTTTAGTAAATTATGAAATGTTTTAAATAAATTTCACATGAATAATGTGAATGGAACTATTTTATTAAATGTTTCTCTTCCAATGAATAATGCATATGTAGAAGTTTATTTTTAAGCATTTACTTGAATTTGATGTCAACTATGAACTTATCAACATTTTGAAAGTTGTTACTTATGATATTGAATCTTTTTCTTTAAATAAATTACTTTTGTTTTAAATACACGAAATAAACATTTATGTTTTATGCTTTTCACTATTTTTATAATTACTCATCAAGAAGACGGCTATAATTAAGTGACGGTTCGATCCATACAGGGTCGGGGCATTTACAACGTGGTATCAGAGAAAAGGTTTAGTCGATTATGTAGACTCAACATTTATTATTATTTTTTAAATATACATGCACGTGCATTTAAACATTTAAATACGAGTAAGAAAAATGAGATGGTGAAACGTTTACGGCTCTCCATAGCATCTCGTATCCATCCATCGCATCCTACGACCCAGGTATGTTCAAAGTTAATATTTTATGAAAGGATTATGCTTATGATATGATGTTTTGCTATGTTATGACCCATTTTATGAGTTTTCAAGAATATATGATTTAAAGATGTGCTATGTAAAAGACATGTATTGGACTTGGACTAGAACTTAAGGGCAAAAGAATTGTATGTTATGATGTTACAATGAAAATGCATAACTAGGCTTTATGTGACAGACATGGCTAGAAATTTCCAACCTGCTAGATCGGCCAGAGCTTATAGAGGTTGAATCGAATAATCACTATTCATTCCTATGAAAACTACGTAACTCGTCCGTCTCGACCGCTTGACGAACTGGTGCATCTATGAGAGATGCGTGGCAGCGATGGACACTGGACTAGAAATTTTGCATATCGAGGCTAAAAATAACCTCATACATTCCCTTCCACTTCAATGTGGAAACACGAGAATTTTGGTTAGAGATGAGATGTTAGAAGGCAACCCTACAAAGCACCTTGAATTTGAGGGGTATTGCCAAGCCCTGATAAATAGGTGGGGTGAAATAATCAATGATGAGGGAAGAACCTTTGGGAGGGAAGAAGACCCCGAAGGAGAACACGAGGAGGATTAGGAGCCTGAACTCTACAAGTGGAAATAGATATAGAGTCCAGGCCTGAGGAAGAAGACTCTTCCGAAGATAAAGCTCCACCAATTAAGCTCCACAAAACTCATAGGGATTAGAAATCCAGATTTCCATTCCTTATGATGTCTTCTTAGTTTATCAAACTATTGTGTATCCTAATTTCAAGGAGTATGAGAAATAAAAATCTTATCTTTTTTTTCCTTATTCAAAAGAAAAACTGAAATTAATAAGAAACCTTACATCTTATCCATAGGAAAATGTCACGAGCCAACCAAAACAATTTGATAAGGGACCTCCTGCAAGCAGTTCAAGATCTTAGCAGGCAAAACCAAAATCAAGCTCCACCCTTACCACCAGCTCCTATAGATCCCCCGGCTCATGCCTCGATTGTTGAGTTATTCCGAAGACATAAGCCTCCTACCTTCGATGGAGCATCTAGTCCACTGGTAGTGGAAGAATGGCTTCGCAATAGAGCAAATTTTTCAACTCATAAACTGTACGGATGCCCAAAAGGTCTAGTGTGCAAAGTTTATGTTCAGCGGCGATGCAAGTCACTGGTGGGATTCGATGTCTCGAACTAGGACTCCGGAGCAGCAATTGGTACTAACATGGAACAATTCAATGAGGAAGTGATGGACCAGTATTTTTCCCAATCTCTAAGGGATTTCAAGGAGGGTGAGTTCCTTCAGCTCAAACAGGGGAATATGACCTGGACTGAGTATGAAAGGAAATTCGATTGACTTTCAAGATACACTCTACACTTGGTGGACACGGAGGCCAAGAAAACTCGAAGGTTCGGGGGCAAGGACTGAACCGACTTGAGTATGATCCTTATGTCACATCGTTTTGCATCATACCGTGAGATGTTGGAACGAGCTCACACTATTTGGTATCAAAAGGCTAATGCAGAGAAATCGAGTCAATTGGACAGTCGGCAAGATAAGGGACAGTTTAGGAAGAGGAAGTGGAATGGCCAGGACAACAATGTTGGATCTAATGCCAGTAAGGCCTTAGTAACCACAATAGCGCCATGTTCTAAGTGTGGCAAGTCCCATCGTGGAAAATGCTTGTATGAGAAGATTACATTTTTGGTGCTGTAAACCGGGACATATGGCTAGGGATTGTCCAGTATTCAACCAAAAGAAGGATGACAAGGAGCAGACCCAAAAAGGGAAAGCAAGGGTTTTTACGTTAACTCAGAAAGATGCAGAGGAAAACTCAAACGTTATAGTAGGTATTCTACTAATATCTAGTAGCCCTGCTTACGTATTTTTTGATTCGGGAGCTACTCATTCTTTTATATCAACCACTTTCGTCACGAAGGCTAGTATTACTTGTGAAAAGGCAAAAAGTATACTAAAAGTAAGCATCCCCTCGGGCAGAACATTGAAAACTGATAAGTTAGCGAAGTTGATAAATCTTGATATTGAGGAAAAAACATTCGAAGCCGATTTGTACCTAATAGAAATGAATGACTTTGATGTAATATTAGGCATGGATTGGCTAGAAAGTAATCATGCAACTTTTCATTGTAGAGAAAGAGAAGTGACTTTTCAGAAACCAGGGGAAGAACAATTTTATTTTTTTGGAAGAAAGACAAAACCCCATCTCCAACTAGTATCGGCCTTACAAGCTAAGAAAATGCTAATGAAGGAAACATGTCGAGGGTTTCTAGTTTACATCTCAGGAGAGAAACAAGAAACATTAAGGGTTGAAGATGCACCAGTGGTATGAGAATTTATAGATGTGTTTCCTGAAGAGCTACCTGGTATTCCACCAAATAAACAAGTGGAATTCACAATAGACCTGGTTCTCGGAGCGGCACTAGTATCTAAGGCGCCATACAGAATGGCCCCAAATGAACTTCAGGAGTTGAAGATCCAATCACAAGAACTTTTGAATAGTGGCTTCATACGACCAAGTGTATCCCCGTGGGGTGCACCAATATTGTTCGTAAAGAAAAAGGACGGAAGTATGAGGATGTGTATCGATTATTGAGAGTTGAACAATTTGACCATCAAGAATAGGTATCCTTTCCCGAGAATCGAGGATTTGTTTGACCAACTGAAAGGAGCGAAAGTATTTTCCAAGATTGATTTACGATTGGGATATCATCAATTGAAGGTTAAGGAATGTGATATACCCAAGACGGCTTTCAGAACTCGGTATGGACACTATGAGTTCACGGTCATGCCATTCGGATTGACAAATACACCAGCAGTATTCATGGATCTAATGAACGTGTGTTTCACTAGTTCTTGGATCAATTTGTTATAGTCTTCATTGATAACATTTTGATATACTCCAAGAGTAAGGAGCAACACGAGGAACATCTCAGAGTTACGTTAGAGATACTCTGCAGGGAGAGATTATACGCCAAATTCAAGAAGTGTGAATTTTAGCTTGAGCGAGTTGGATTCCTCAGTCATATAGTTACTACTCAAAGGATTGAAGTAGATCCAATAAAAATGGAGGCAATGACAAATTGGAAGGCACCAACTAATTCTGGTGAAGTCCGAAGTTTTTTGGGTTTAGCCGGGTATTATCGAAGGTTTATAGAGGGATTTTCTAAGATAGCTAGACCAATGACGCAATTGACAAGGAAAAGGGAAAAATTTCAATGGACAGATAAGTGTGAACAAAGTTTTCAAGAATTGAAGCAAAGATTGATTTCAACACTTGTGTTAGCCATACATGAAAGTTCGGAAGGGTATGTTATATATAGTGATGCATCCAAACAAGGTTTGGGATGTGTACTAATGCAGCATGGGAAGGTGATTGCCTATGCGTCAAGGCAATTGTACTATTCATGATCTGGAACTTGCGGCGGTAGTGCATACATTGAAGATATGGCGACATTACTTGTATGGAGGGAAGTATGACATTTACACAGATCATAAAAGTCTCAAATATTTCTTCACACAAAAAGAATTGAACATGAGACAGAGACGGTGGTTGGAATTGGTAAATGATTATGATTGTACTATTTATTACCATCAGGGTAAGGCCAATGTGGTTGCCGATGCCCTATGTAGAAAGTCAATAGGATAGTTGGCATCACTATCCATGACTCAGATGGAGTTGATCAAAGACTTGAAAAGTCTGCGAATCGAAGTAGTTACCACACTAGAGCAAGCTACTCCTTGGTTAGAAACTTTGGTAGTTCGACCTACTCTTAGAGAGCGGATCATTGAAGCACAAAGTAAAGACTCATTCCTGCAAAAGATCAAGAACGAGGTTGGTACTGATAAGAGAAGAGATTTTGGAATAGCTTCGGATCGGATACTGATGTTTAAAGGAAGGATTTGTGTGCCTAAGAATGAAGTTCTAAGAAATGAAATACTGGAAGAAGCTCATTCCACCTCGTAGACTGCACATCATGGTGGTACGAAAATGTATCAAGATCTTCGAGATATGTTTTGGTTGAGGAATATGAAAAGGAGCATAGGACTATTTGTAGAAAAGTGCATAGTTTGCAAACAAGTTAAGGCGGAACATCAAAGACCGGCTGGATTGTTAAATCCACTAGACATACCCGAATGGAAGTGGGAGAACATAGCAATGGACTTCGTAGTAGGTTTTCCGAGGTCAGCAAGAGGACATAATGCCATATGGATAATAGTGGATCGGCTAACAAAGTCAGCTCATTTTCTTCCGATGAAAATGACATTCAGTTTGGATCAGTTGGCACAGTTGTTTATAAAAGAGATTGTAAGATTGCATGGTGTTCCTGTGTCCATTGTATCTGATAGATATCCAAGATTTACATCAAAATTTTGGAAGAGCTTACAAGGAGCTATGGGAATGAAGTTGAACTTCAGCACAACATATCACCCTCAATCCGATGGTCAATCGGAAAGGACCATTCAAATTTTGGAAGATATGCTAAGGGCTTGTGTTTTGGATCTAGGTAGAAGTTGGGAATCATATCTACCGTTGATAGAATTTTCATATAACAATAGCTTCCAAACAACCATTGGAATGGCACCATATGAAGCTCTCTACGGTAGAATATGTAGATCGCCCATACATTGGGATGAAGTTGGAGAAAAGAAAGTTTTGGGACCAGAAATCGTTGAAAGGATAGTCGAAACAGTTGACAAGATCCATGCTAGGATAATGCTACAACTTTAAGGTTGCAAACCCAAGTGCAGGTTGTCTCAAGTAGTAAACTCGAAAGTCCGAGGTCGAACCACAGGGAATTGGAAGGAAATAAACTAGACTATGAGTAGTAAAATGGTTGGTTAAATTACGATGAGAAGAACAGTAGAGCGTTGGGGATTCACTTTGGATAAATGAGTAGAAATTGTTCTTGATCTTTTATTTAACTCATATGAAAATCAACTATGAAGTGATCTCATATGGAAGATAAAACGTTGATTGCAAAATAGACTTTAGTTCTCGTTATTGTTTGAGAAAATATGTCAGAATAAGTTATTGGTAGGTAAAGATTGATGAGAATCCGGATAGATTAGAACTACCAAACCCACGTCGTTTGTTGAAGAACGCAAGAAAACCCAATTAAACCTTGGTTTGTAGATTTGATTCAAAATATGAATCGAAAATAACCAACGATCCGAAAGAAACGCCGACCCTTTTGAATTCAATATTAAGAACTTCACCCAATGGATTGAACGCCACAAGATCGATTCTTGATAAGTTCAGAGTTTGCCCAATTAAGAACAAAGGAATTGAAGCCAATTAATTCTCTCAATAATAATGTGTTCCGGAATAATGTCAATAATGATAAGTATTTATACTTATCCCAAAAACCTAGCCAAAAACGTGCAAACCCTAAAAACTTGCCAAAATATGGAAATAAAATAAAATCTAGTTAAACTATGGAAAAATCTCGAAATTGTTTCCAAACCAACCATGCGGTCGCATAGTTGTATTATATGCGGCCGCATGGTTCATGCGGCCAAATCTTCAGAGGTTCTGACCATTGGATGCGGCCGCACCATGGTTTCTTCTATGCGGCCGCATAGAAGAAATTTCCACCTTCGTTTTCGGCTGCTTCCAACACGTTGATCCACGTTGATTCGGACTTCGACCCCAACATGGAACTTGCCTCTTTTTGCGTGTAGCTCATGGTATCGTCCACCGTTGCTTGTGCAAGTAATCCCATAGCTTGTTTTATTCGATTTGCCCTCAAACGTGTCATTGGTCCATCGTCAACAATCAACGGATCCTTCCACTGACTTGCTCTTGTTGTATTGGCATCTTGGATCACATCATCCCCTCCCTCTTCAAAAGGATTCGTCCTCGAATCTGAACCTGCATCAAACGGAGATAGATCAGAAACATTAAATGTGGCTGAAACTTTAAACTCACCAGGTAGATCGAGCTTATATGCATTGTCATGGATCTTTTCAACTACTTGAAACGGTCCATCGCCCCGTGGTTGCAACTTTGATTTCCTCAACTCTGGGAATCGCTCCTTTCGCAAATGTACCCAAACCCAATCGCCGGGTTCAAACGTAACACTCTTCCTGCCTTTGTTTGCCTGTGCTGCATAATGCCTGTTTTTGCTTTCTATTTGCAGTTTTACCTTCTCGTGGAGTGTCTTTATCAAGTCAGCCTTCTTTTTTCCCATCTAAACTACCTCGTTCATTCACAGGTAAAGGAATTAAATCCAGTGGGGTTAGTGGATTAAAACCATAAACAATCTCAAATGGTGAATGTGAAGTAGTGGAGTGTACAGCTCTATTATATGCAAATTCGATGAAAGGTAAACACTCTTCCCAACTTTTTAAGTTCTTATTAATAACAGTGCGCAACAACTGTATCATGGTCCTGTTAACTACTTCGGTCTGCCCATCGGTCTGTGGATGACAAGTAGTAGAAAACAACAGTTTCGTGCCCAACTTTCCCCACAAAACACGCCAAAAGTGACTAAGAAACTTAACATCCCTATCCGACACTATACTCTTAGGTACCCCGTGTAAACGCACTACCTCTTTGAAAAACAGATCAGCAATGTTAGTGGCATCATCGGTTTTGTGACATGGAATGAAGTGTGCCATTTTAGAAAACCTATCTACCACTACAAAGATAGAATCTCGCCCTTTTTTAGTCCTAGGCAAACCTAACACAAAATCCATAGATATGTCGACCCAAGGTTCACTAGGAACGGGTAAAGGTGTATACAACCCATGAGGTAAGACCTTAGACTTAGCCTGTTTACAAGTTAAGCATCTTTCACAAGTTTTTCCAACATCAACTTTCATTTTAGGCCAATAAAATGTTCACTTAGCATCCCTAAAGTCTTAGCAACCCCAAAGTGTCCCATTAATCCCCCACTATGTGCTTCCTTAACTAGCAAATCACGCATAGAACAATTAGGCACACATAATTTATTTTCCCTAAACAAATACCCGTCATGTTTAAAGAATTTATCCACCGCTCCCTTATCACATGATGCATATATGCTGGAAAAATCTAAATCATTCTCATACATGCCTTTAATAAACTCAAAACCAAGCAACTTCGCGCTTAAGGAAGTTAGAAGCACATACCTGCGAGACAACGCATCCGCAACCACATTTTCTTTACCTTGTTTGTACTGGATGACGTAGGGAAATGTCTCTATGAATTCCACCCATCGAGCATGCCTCTTGTTCAGCTTACCTTGACCTCTCAAATGCTTCAATGATTCATGATCGGTGTGAATCACGAACTCCCTTGGCCATAGATAGTGCTGCCATGTTTCCAATGCTCGAACCAATGAGTAGAGCTCTTTGTCATATGTAGGGTAGTTAAGCGCTGCTCCACTAAGCTTTTCACTGAAATATGCAATCGGCCTTTTATCCTGCATCAAGACTGCTCCAATGCCTATACCTGAAGCATCACACTCAATCTCGAAAGCTTTGTCAAAGTTAGGTAATGCTAAAACTGGTGCTTCACATAACCTATCTTTAATAGTATTGAATGCATGCTCTTGTTCATGTCCCCATTTAAACCCAACACTTTTCTTAACAATTTCCGTGAGGGGTGTGGTAATAGTGCTAAAATCCTTAACAAACCGCCTATAAAAGCTAGCCAATCCATGAAAACTCCTCACTTCGGTTATAGTAGTAGGTGTTGGCCATTCTTTAATAGCTTTTACCTTTTCTTCATCTACTTCCACCCCGTTAGCACTAACAACAAATCCTAAGAACACAACTCTATCCATGCAAAATGAACACTTCTTTAAGTTAGCATAAAGTTGTTCTTTTCTTAACACCACAAGCACACATCTCAAATGTTCCATATGTTTATTGAGGTCTTTACTATAGATTAGGATATCATCAAAGTATACCACAACAAACTTACCAATAAAAGCACGTAAAACATGATTCATTAAACGCATAAACGTGCTTGGTGCATTCGTGAGTCCAAACGGCATAACTAACCACTCATACAAGCCATACTTAGTTTTAAATGCAGTTTTCCACTCATCTCCTTCTCTCATGCGAATTTGATGATAACCACTCCTAAGATCTATCTTACTAAATATGCATGCACCAAATAGTTCATCTAAAATATCATCTAACCTACGAATAGGATGACGATACTTTACCATTATATTATTGATGGCCCTACAATCCACGCACATCCGCCACGATCCATCTTTCTTAGGTACAAGTAGTACTGGCACGGCACATGGACTCATGCTTTCCCTCACGTGTCCCTTGCTCAACAACTCCTCAGAATGAATTCGAAAACGCCGGGAAAGCCCAGATTCAGGTTTGTAGACGATAGGATCTTGACCCGAGCCTCACGACTCAAGAACTTAAGGTATATTAACCTTAAACCCGTTGAAGTGCAGAAACTAGAACCACGATTTGCGAACGCCACAAAGGTAGTCCAATCCTTTGATAAGTTCTGTTGTCGAACGCCACAAATATTAAATCAATATTTGATAAGTTCTAAAGGGTGTTCATGAAGAACAATTGAGAGAAAACTCTTTTTATTCATTATGTCAAAACTTCTCTTACAATGAAATAGAATTCCTATTTATATGGAAACTATGGAAAACCCTAAAATTATGGAAATAACGAAATTCTAAAGTCCAAAGATAATAAACTTGCCAAAAATAAGAAATATAGCAAAATATGAAATTTCGCGAAAAATATAAAAATCCGTCTCAGAATTTGCCTATGCGGCCGCATAGTTAAAACATATGCAGTCGCATAGAAGGAAACTTCGTTGCTGGAGAACTTCTGTTGATGCCATGCGGCCGCATGGCATTACATCTATGCGGTCGCATAGATGCTCAATTTTCCTTCCGTCTTCGATCGCTTCTAACATGTTGATCCCCTTCGATTCGGACCTCGACCCCTTCACCAAACTTGTACCTTGGCTTCTCAACTTCAACCTCTTGGACTCCAAAGCTCGACCAAGTGCTTGCCTATCCCGTATCACATCATCCCCTCTCTCTTCGAAAGGATTCGTCCTCGAATCCAAACCTTGAATGCTCAGATTATAACCCTTGCCTCCAATCAACTCAAGCACATGGAACGGTCCGTCCCCTCTTGGATGCAATTTGGACCTCCTTTGACCTCGAGTACGCCTCCTTTGAATGTAGACCCAATCACCTTCGCATAAATCAAAATGTGCTTGCCTCGACTGCTTGATCTTGCAAGTGTGGAGTGCTCCAATAGCAACTTCATTTGATGAATAACCGTGTCTTCTCCTTGCCTTACTTGGCCCTAGCACTGGTGACAATGGCAGATCCAATGTGCCAACGTCGTACCTCAATTCATGTTTTTCAGTCAACCCTCTGCAAATGTAGTTCCTCCAGTGCATTTGAAACTCCTTCGTCTCCTCAGGAATCACAAAGTCAATTTTCTCTAAAAAAGAAAAATCTAACTGAAGTTTAATTCCTGGATCGGGTGGTACTTCTGTAGGAGTGTGTTCTGGAATCAAAATTTCAGTAACCTGCAAATCAGATATATTCAAAATAGGGAGGGAATGGTTAGTTTTCACCACAGCCTCCTCAACTTTAGGCTTTTTTTCATTTAAGTTCACTTCCAACTCCTTCTTCCCATCCGAAGATTCTTCTTCAATTTCTTTTTGCAACTCCACATTCTCTTCTGGATGTTCACTCTCAACTTCCCTTTTATTCTTTTGTAGTTCTCTTCCTTTTTCTTCACAACTAACCACCTCACAATTTTCTCTCTTACTCATTTGCTCATTCTTATGATTATTCTGTGAGTTGATCAAGTCACGAATTTTTGCGAACTCAAGCTTATAATCCAACCCAGTCTTCCTGCTTGATGTATTGCCAACATGTTCCACACTTGGTGTTTTCTCCTCTCTTGAATATCCAACCCCACTATATCTTCTAGGCTCCTCTCTAAATTCCCCATCACGTCAATCCCTTCTACAAAAATGATTAGGTGCATATCTTCTCCTCATGATCGCTCTCAATTCACCCCAAGTTTCAATACACCTCTCACCATTCCTTCGCCTAGATCCTGTCAACTCATCCCACCAAATTAATGCATAATCTACGAATGAGCTCACAATCAACCTCAATTTTCTCTCCCCGGAATAATCATGGCACTCAAACATCAATTCTACCTTTTCTTCCCATGCCACATACGCCTCGGGATCATTCATACCCTTAAATTGTGGAATTGTTATTTTTACACCTCCCATCCTCCTAGTAACACCATCTCCACCAAAATTTCTATGTTCCCGTCTCTCCCGACTACTCACATTAAATACATCATCACATTGATCCCTATAATTTCTATTCGATTTCTCATCCAACCTATCCAACATACTCCCCATATCCACCAACATCCTTTCCCATCGATCCATCCTATTACTCATTTTGACTCAAAGACTCAAAGGACTTGAACTGGACAACTTTGATTGAATTGTTTTAAATTCAAGAAAGTGGTTCTTGAATTGGAGTTTGAATTTTTGTATAGAGTCAAGAAAGTGGTTCTTGACTTGGAGTTTGGATTGGACTGAACACAAATTGATTTTGGATTTAGAATAGGTAGGGGGATATTAAACAATTTTCAAGATTTTTTTTTTTTTTTTTTTTTTTTTTTACTATTCCTGACGTGAACAGTACTCGTACGGATGAACAGTAAAAATTTCGAATTTTTTTTTTTTTTTTTTTAAAACTCAAAAATTTGACTACGAGAAAGACGAAGAAAACGGAAGTTGATTTAGACTCAAATTGAGCACAAAAACAACTTTTGAATTTTTTTTTGAATTTTTTTGGATCTAAGACTCAAAATATTTACTGGACACATGAACACGAAGAACACAAAAAGACTCAAAACAAAAAAAAATAAAAGATATAACCTGAATCTAGAACCAGCTCTGATACCACTTGATGAGATCCCGGTTGGGGAAATCGCATGGAACTCGCGGAATGAATTCGAAAACGCCGGGAAAGCCCAGATTCAGGTTTGTAGACGATAGGATCTTGACCCGAGCCTCACGACTCAAGAACTTAAGGTATATTAACCTTAAACCCGTTGAAGTGCAGAAACTAGAACCACGATTTGCGAACGCCACAAAGGTAGTCCAATCCTTTGATAAGTTCTGTTGTCGAACGCCACAAATATTAAATCAATATTTGATAAGTTCTAAAGGGTGTTCATGAAGAACAATTGAGAGAAAACTCTTTTTATTCATTATGTCAAAACTTCTCTTACAATGAAATAGAATTCCTATTTATATGGAAACTATGGAAAACCCTAAAATTATGGAAATAACGAAATTCTAAAGTCCAAAGATAATAAACTTGCCAAAAATAAGAAATATAGCAAAATATGAAATTTCGCGAAAAATATAAAAATCCGTCTCAGAATTTGCCTATGCGGCCGCATAGTTAAAACATATGCGGTCGCATAGAAGGAAACTTCGTTGCTGGAGAACTTCTGTTGATGCCATGCGGCCGCATGGCATTACATCTATGCGGTCGCATAGATGCTCAATTTTCCTTCCGTCTTCGATCGCTTCTAACATGTTGATCCCCTTCGATTCGGACCTCGACCCCTTCACCAAACTTGTACCTTGGCTTGTCAACTTCAACCTCTTGGACTCCAAAGCTCGACCAAGTGCTTGCCTATCCCGTAACACATCAAAGATTAACTAAGCATTCATTGTGCCAAACTTGTCAACAATAAATCAAAGTCTTTGACAAACCAAAACCATTTGGAGAACATATACTTCAACCAAGTGAAAAGATTAACATTGAAGAACAAAGTGAAAGAACAAAGATAAAACTACAAATCCATCAAAGTTTCACCCCTAACTCTAGCTAAAGGTTTAGAAATACATAATGAAATGTAGCAAAGAGAAAAAGAAGGAAACTAGAATATATTGTAGAGGAATTTATGCCCCCAAACTCTTGGCCAAGGTCCCCTTTTATAGGCAAAGAAACGTCCAAAATGCAAGGGACATTAATAACTTGTGCTCTGTCCAGCCTGGAGACAGCAGGTAGATGCAACTTGACGCCACTTTTCAGATATGTTTTGCAGCGAATTTGGACTTTTGATCAAGACAAAAGTGGTTTAAAATTGAGTTATCTTTCCATTGGTACAAATATCAGGTTCATTGGATCTCTATAACGCAAGATATGTCCAAAACAATGAGTGCTGCTCACAGGTTAAAAAGTTGTATACAGCTAATAACGGTGATTTGTCTTTCAAAGGTGATTTTAGCTACCCTATTCTACCAATTTGACTTCCTGGAAAACATAAAAGTTGTATATACTTATCTTATCTTTCCATCCCAACTTGAATCACCTTGGTTCGATAACTAAAACTCAAGTTATGGTCATCTTTCCGAGACAGCTGTACAATTTAGACTTTTCAACATTTCTTCTCAACTTGCTCCACTTGCTCTATATTGGAAATACACCAAATAAATACTCTTTCAAAAGTATAATACTCATGCCAACATGTATGAAAATAGGTATTTCAATTAATTGCACTTTTAACCATGTATTTACACAAATTGAATTTTTGGCAAGAGAATTGAACTTAGAGACTAACAATAGTGAATTTGTACAAACTAAATGTGAAATGCCTTGTAAATGATGTATCTTTGAAGCACTTTTAGACACTTATCACCCTCCCCAACCAAGATATTGCTAGTCCCTAGCGATTTAGTGCATAACAAGATGTGAGAATGACTGATCTATGTCACAAGTGAAATTGTTATGTTTTAATTTAACCACATGACATGCTCTCTTTCAACTTAATATCACAAGAAATTAACAGTGTCACGATTATCAAGATGTCAAAAGCACATGCCGAATGTGAAGTGTGTGTCAAGCCATAACCATCTTACCGTTAACCCTAACACATGCAACATCAAATATGCCCCAAGCTAAAGGTTCGGCTCCATATCTCATAAGTATCAAAGTTTTTAGTACGAGATTTCTCTCTATGAAGCCGAGAAAGATAAACGCTCAAATATGGAGGTTTAAACAATCATGCACAAGTAATAAGCAAGCATTGATCCTATGATAGGTATACCATCAAGTGAGAATTCATCAACTTCTTTCTACAGCCTACTTGGGATCAAACAGTCAATACAAAAGGTTGTTAAAGAGGTTCAGGTTGGGAGATGATATAATGATTTAAGACTTCCAAGCATGTAACCAAATACCTTATCAAGCATTTCAATATTTCACAACTTTCAATGAGTGCATACTTCGACATTTCAAGCCCTAAAATCAATCAATTTTTCCATTTTTTTTCTTCTTTTTTTCTTTTTTTTTTTAAAATTGACGTTTGGGGTGCCTCATTTGAGGACATTTGAACTCTTATCATTTCCTTCAATTCTTCACAATTGAATATTCGGCATCTACTACACATTTGGAAGTAAAAGTGTGAGAAAATAGGCATATACTCCAATTTAAGGTAGTGTGGATAATGTAAGTGCATGATGGAGGGTTCTGCATGGCTCAACATGGCTACTGGGGTTGTATTTATTGAAAAGAAAGGTTTGAAAGGTTCAAATATCGATCATGAATTTACCTTTTATCATCTCCCAAGTAATCCACCATCTTACCACAAATCAGGTAGTGTTATTCTCACAAAAGATTTCCAACTCACAAAACCAATGAATTCTTATTACCATTTTTCATATATGTAGGCCCTCTGCCCCCAGCAATTTGCTCACATGAGAAAGCTTTAACAAGAGACTTCTCTAGTTATGTAGAGGCCCAAATCTTTTCTATAAAGTTAGGCCCATAATTGTGTGATTAACTTCACATTAGGCCCAATAAAGAAAATATAAGCCCAAAAAATAGTCCAATACATGTTTAAAGGTAAAATGAAGTTTATAAAGTATTTTCTTAAAAACAATTTGATGAAAATTGGACGGAATGCAAAGTATTTCATTTTATGGCTAAAAGTATACTTCAAATATTTTTAGTCTCATTTGAGACGCATTTCGACATAGAAAATATTCGAATTTGAAAATTATATCTGAAAAAAAGTTGTAGCTCTTTGAGATAACTTTCCAACTCACTTTGAATCACCTCAATCGGATATCGAAATAAAAAGTTATGTTAAAAATACTGTAGGTTGTGCAGTGTCGACCGAAAAACCCGAAAAACCCGAAACCCACGAATTTTTGAGAATTAATGGCCACTACTTGCACAACTTAATTACCCTATTTAATATAACCTTTCACCCACCCCAAACCTCACCTATAAATACCCTCTTCACTCATTTGATTTTCCACACCAAAAGCACTTTCAATTTGCTTTCAAAGTTGAGAGAAAAATAGAGAGTTTGGGAGAGAAAATGAAGGTGGTTTTCAAAGTGTTTTTCAGAAGTTTTAGGTGTGGGCAAAAATATTCTGTAAGAAGGTTTTTGTGATTTCAAAAGGTGTTTTCAAACAACTCGGACATGAGTATGATCCTTATGTCCCATGATTTCACGTCTTCCCGTGGAATGTTGGAACGAGCTCATGCAATCTGGTATCAGAAGGCCAATGCGGAGAAATCGGTTCAATTGGACAACCGACAGGATAAAGGGCAGTCTGGGAAAACGAAGGTGGAACGACCAAGATAAAGGAAAAAAGCAAGTGGCAGAACAAGAGTTCTAATGGCGGAGCCAATGCCAATAAGAGCATAGTGCCGGTCATTGCGCCATGTGCTAAGTGTGGAAGGATGCATCGTGGAAAATGTCTGCAAGGAAAGAATGTTTGTTACCGATACGGGAAGCCAGGACATATCATCAGGGATTGTCCATGTCTGCACTGAAAAAGGATGACAGCAAGGATCAAGATCAGAAGGGGAAAGCACGAGTTTTTGCACTGACTCAGAAGGAGGCAGAGGAGAACTCGAACGTCATAGCAGGTACTCTATTGATAGCCAATATACCTGCTTATGTACTGTTTGATTAAGGAGCTACGCACTCCTTTGCATCAACGATTTTTATGGCTAAGTCTAGAATTACCTGTGATAAATCGAAAGGTATATTAGAAGTTAGTATCTCTACAGGTAACCATTTGAGTACTGATAAGATAGCCAAAACTGTTAGTATTGAAGTTGAGGGAAAACCTATGGAAGTAGACTTATACATGATAGAGATGAATGACTTCGATGTAATACTAGGCATGAATTGGTTGGGTAGTAATTATGCCACCATCCGATGTAAGGAAAGGGAAGTATTATTTCAAAAACCAGGAGATGAACCATTTTCCTTCTTTGGAATCAAGACGAAACCTTTTATTCGACTAGTATCGGCTTTACAAGCTGAGAAGATGTTGAGAAAAGGAGCTTGTCAAGGATATTTGGTAAATATCCTAGGAGGAAAACAGAAGACAGTAAAGATTGAGGACGTACCAGTAGTACGGGAGTTCGGAGATGTGTTTCCAGAAGAGCTATCTGGTATTCCACCAGATAAGCAAGTGGAATTCACCATAGAACTAATTCCTGGAGCGGCACCAGTATCGAAAGCCCCATATAGAATGGCTCCGAAGGAACTACAAGAGTTAAGGAAGCAAATACAGGAACTCCTTGATATGGGATTCGTACGACCAAGCGTATCTCCATGGGGTGCGCCAGTGTTGTTCGTGAAGAAGAAAGATGGAAGCATGAGGATGTGTATCGATTACAGGGAGTTGAATCCATTAACCATGAAGAATAAGTACCCACTCCCAAGAATCGAGGATCTGTTAGATCAACTGAAAGGAGTCAAGGTATTTTCCAAAATCGATTTACGATCTGGGGGTAATCAATTAAAAGTGAAGACAGAGGATATACCTAAAACAGCTTTCAGGACTCGTTATGGACACTACAAGTTTACGGTGATGCCATTTGGATTAACCAATGCACCAGCAGTATTCATGGATTTGATGAATCGAGTATTTCATCAGTATTTAGATCAATTTGTCATAGTCTTTATTAACGACATTTTGATATACTCCAAGAGTAAGGAGCAACATGAAGAGCATCTAAGAGTAGCCCTAGAGGTGCTACGCAAGGAGAAAATTTATGCCAAATTCAAGAAGTGTGAATTCTGGCTTGAACGAGTTGGATTTCTTGGACATGTAGTCACTGCCCAAGGGATTGAAGTAGATCCAGCAAAAGTGGAAGCAGTAACTAGCTGGAAGGCGCCGACTAATGCTAGTGAAGTACGGAGCTTTCTAGGATTGGTCGGGTATTATTGAATGTTTATTGAAGGATTTTCTAAGATAGCTGGCCCAATGACGCAGCTTACAAGAAAGGGAGTCAAATTTCAATGGACGGATATCTGTGAGAAGAGTTTTCAAGAACTTAAGCAGAGGCTGATATCTGTGCCTGTGTTAACAATACCTGAGGGAACAGAAGGGTTTGTTATATACAGTGATGCGTCCAAGCAAGGGCTAGGATATGTACTGATGCAGAATGGAAAGGTTTATTGCCTACGCTTCAAGGCAATTGAAGAACCATGAGCAGAACTACCCGACGCATGATTTAGAGCTTGCGACGGTAGTACACGCATTGAAAATATGGCGACACTACTTGTACGAAAGTAGGTGCGAAATTTATACGGATCATAAGAGCTTAAAATATTTCTTCACACAGAAGGAACTAAACATGAGACAGAGACGATGGTTAGAGTTAGTGAATGATTACGACTGTACCATTCACTACCATCCAGATAAGGCAAATGTGGTGGCCGATGCCTTGAGTAGGAAATTGACGGGACAGTTGACGTCACTACTCACTTGTCAAATGGAGTTAGACAAGGACTTGGAAAGATTGAAGATTGAGGTGGTTACCATACCAAGACAAGTCACAGGGAGATTAGCAGCTTCGACAATTCGACCTACTCTTCAAGAGCGAATTATAGAAGCACAAGGTAAGGATCTGTTCTTGATGAAGATCAAGGAAGAAGTTGGAACAGATAAGAGGAAAGATTTTGGAATAGCCGCAGACCAAGCACTGATGTTTAAACGAAGAATCTGCGTGCCTAAGAATGAGGATTTGAGGAACGAGATATTAAAAGAAGCCCATTCCACCCCGTACACCGCACATTCCGGTGGTACGAAAATGTATCGAGACCTCCGAGATACATTCTGGTGGAGAAACATGAAAAGGAGTATCGGACTGTACGTGCATAAATGCATAGTATGTCAGCAGGTTAAGGCGGAACACCAAAGACCAGCAGGATTGCTGAATCCTTTAGAGATACCTGAATGGAAATGGGAAAACATCACAATGGATTTTGTGGTTGGATTTCCAAAGTCAGCAAAAGGACACAATGCTATATGGGTTATGGTAGACCGATTGACGAAGGCAGCTCATTTTCTTCCAATGAAAATGACTTTCAGTATGGACTAATTGGCACAATTGTACATAAAAGAAATAGTAAGGATACACAGTGTACCTGTGTCTATTGTGTCTGATAGAGACCCAAGGTTTACATCTAAATTCTGGAAAAGCCTACAAGCAGCTATGGGAACGAAGCTGAATTTCAGTACAACATATCACTCGCAGTCTGACGGACAGTCTGAAAGGACCATCCAGACTTTATAGGACATGTTGAGAGCATGTTTTTTGGATCTAGGTGGTAGTTGGGAGTCATACTTACCCCCAGTAGAATTTGCGTATAACAATAGTTTTCAAGCAACTATTGTAATGGCACCGTAGAAGAAGATGTAGATCCCCTGTTTATTGGGACGAAGTCGGGGAGAAAAGAATTTTGGGACCAGAAATAGTTGAAAGGACAGTTGAAGTGATCGATCAAATCCGAGCAAGGATAAAAGGCAGCACAGGATCGGCAGGAGAGCTATGCTGACACGAGAAGAAAGGATTTAGAGTTTCAAGTGGGAGACAAAGTCTTTCTAAAGGTAGCACCGATGAAAGGTATACTTAGATTTGGAAAGAAAGGCAAGCTACGACCCCGGTATATTGGACCTTTCGAGATACTTGATAAGGTTGGGAACCAGGCTTACCGATTAGCTTTGCCACCTAAATTGTCAGGGGTACACAATGTGTTCCACGTATCAATGATAAAGAAATACGTACACGGTCCTAATCATGTGATAAGTTATCAAACCCTAGAAGTACAAAAGGATTTATCTTATGAGGAATCACCAATTAAGATACTGGATCGAAAAGTGCATAAGCTAAGAAATAAAGAGATTCAACTGGTTAAGATACTGTGGAATAATCATGGAATGGAAGAAGCTACGTGGGAAAAGGAAGAAGAAGTTAAAGTCAAGTATCCCGCACTCCTTGCCCAATTGTAAGGTAAATTTCGAGGACGAAATTTATATAAGGGAGGAGGGATATAGAGGCCCAAATCTTTTCTATAAAGTTAGGCCCATAATTGTGTGATTAACTTCACATTAGGCCCAATAAAGGAAATATAAGCTCAAAAGATAGTACAATACATGTTTAAAGGTAAAATGATGTTTATAAAGTATTTTCTTAAAAACAATTTGATGAAGATTGGACGGAATGCAAAGTATTTCATTTTATAGCTAAAAGTATACTTCAAATATTTTTAGTCTCATTTGAGACGCATTTCGACATAGAAAACATTCGAATTTGAAAAATATATCTGCATTAAAGTTGTAGCTCTTTGAGTTATCTTTCCGACGCACTTTGAATCACCTCAATCGGATATCGAAATAAAAAGTTATGATAAAAATACAGTAGGTTGTGCAGTGTCGACTGGAAAACCCGAAAACCCGAAACCCGCGAATTTTTGTGAATTAATGGCCACTACTTGCACAACTTAATTACCCTATTTAATATAACCTTTCACCCACCCTAAACCTCACCTATAAATACCCTCTTCACTCATTTGATTTTCCACACCAAAAGTACTTTCAATTTGCTTTCAAAGTTGAGAGAAAAATAGAGAGTTTGGGAGAGAAAATGAAGGTGGTTTTCAAAGTGTTTTTCAGAAGTTTTAGGTGTGGGCAAAAATATTCTGCAAGAAGGTTTTTGTGATTTCAAAAGGTGTTTTCAAACAACAAAGGAAGGTCCAAACGTCCAAATTTCGTCAAAGTTTTTGAAGTTCATCAAAAAATTTCAAAGTTCTTTTCAAAGTTCATCAAGCATCAAATCGAGGTAGGTAGGTAGATGTGCATAAAGTTGTTATACGTGTTTAAGTTATAATTTTTACCAAGTAATGTTCTATGTTAAAGGCTAATGTTGTGTGTCAAATGGTATCGTCGGTTCGGCATGTGCCTTTCATGTCAAATGGTTCCGTCGGTGCGGCATACATTTAATGGTTAATGTTGTGTGTCAAATGGTATCATCGGTTCGGCATGCACCTTTCATGTCAAATGGTTCCGTTGGTACGGCATACATTTTCATGTCAAATGGTACCTCCGGGTACGGCTTATTTTATGGAAGTTCTAATGTTAATTGTTATGAAATGCTTAGCTTAATCACGATTGCACCATGACGCCTATTGAGTTTTCAACTCACGGGTTTCTACCCTATATCTACAGATTAAATGTTGATGCACCGGGTTGGATGATGGAAGAGATGGAAGGAGATGCAATAAGCCTATGGGAACCCGGTGAACAAGTAATTTAGATTTAAAATCTTTAACGTTTCAAATGTTATTTCCAACATTATTTCTTTTGAGTATCTTGAACAAGTCATGATTTCATCAAATAAATTATATTTCGTTATTTTGGAAAGTTATAAAGTGTTTTAATTCAATATCCTTCAAAAAGAATGTTTGTTAAGATTTAAACTTCCGCCAAAATATGTACACTTGTTACTAAACCACCGGATATGTTAAGTAAAATAAGTAGCGTCTCGGTCCACTAGGGGTTGGGGTGTTACAAGTTACATGTGCTAACCATTATCTTACCACAAGGCTTGTGTGTGCAAAGAGAGTTCAGCAAGTGTCTTAACATCTAGACTTTCATAACAGAATTAACTCCTAGATGCAATTTTCTCATTTACAAGCACAGCATGTAGCAAATTAGTGGCTAAAAAAATAAAAAAAATTCCCATTAGAAACAATTCACTCAAAATTTTCACGGTTATATTATTCACATGCAATTTCCAATAAAAATCCACATGGACTCTCTCTCCATCTAAATCATTGTCCTCAATGTGAAGAATAAACATGTAAAATATATAAAGGACGTTAAGGAGCAAAATTTTGAACAAAGAGAAGGATTTTCAACTTTACCTGGAGAGTTTGGATAAACTTGGCCTAGGTGAACCTTCAGTTTCATTAGACAAAAAATAATAATAATAATAATACTAAAAGAAACACACCTAAAACAAACACACGACATTATAAAACAAAAAAGGAACATATAAATAAAATAACGAGAAAAAGGATATCAATCTTTAGGATCATGCAAAGTAATGGACTCTTCTAAACTAGAGAAATTCTCAAAAAATGGTTTCAAACGATGTCTATTAACTTTAAAAATATTTCCATTACTTGGATTTTCAATTTCTACTGCTTCATGTGGGTAAACAGTTTTGACAATGAAAGAACCAGTCCAGTTGGAGAGTAATTTTCCAGGAAATAAATGTAACCTTGAATTGTACAAAAGAACTTTTTGGGAAGGCTCAAAAGTTTTTCTAACAATATTTTTATCATGAAATACCTTCATTCTCTCCTTGTAAATTCGAGAGTTCTCATAAGCTTCATTCCTAATTTCTTCCAACTCATTCAGTTGAAGTTTCCTTAGTGAACATGCCTTATCTAAACTGAAATTAAACATTTTAATAGCCCAAAATGCTTTATGTTCCAATTCAACAAGTAAATGACAAGGCTTTCCAAAAATAAGTCGATAAGGAGACATACCAAGTGGTGTTTTAAAAGCAGTACGATAAGCCCAAAGTGCATCGGTTAATCGTAAAGACCAATCTTTTCTATTTGAATTCACTGTTTTCTCCAAGATGTGTTTAATCTCCCTATTTGCAAGTTCAGCTTGACCACTAGTGTTTGGGTGATAAGGAGTAGATACTTTATGATAAATCCCATATTTTTTCAATAGGGCCTCAAAAGGTCTATTACAAAAGTGTGAACCCCAATCACTTATAATGGCTCTAGGTATTCCAAATCTTGACAAAATATTTTCTTTCAAAAATTTCGAAACAATTTTGTGATCATTGTGTTTACAAGGAATTGTCTCTACCCATTTAGATACATAATCAACTCCTAGTAAGATGTATAAATAGCCAAAAGATGATGGGAATGGACCCATGAAATCAATACCCCAACAATCAAATATTTCATTAACTAATATAGGTGTCAGTGGCATCATATTTCTACGAGTTGTCCCACCTAATTTTTGACAACGTTCACAAGCTTTGCAAAATTCATATGTGTCTTTGAAAAGAGTTGGCCAATAAAATCCAGACTGCGATATTTTTGCGGCAGTTTTCTTTGAAGAAAAGTGACCACCACACGCTTCAAAATGACAAAAAGAAATGATCTTTTGAATTTCATTATTTGGCACACATCTTCTTATTATTTGGTCTGGGCAATATTTGAACAGATAAGGGTCATCCCAAAAGAAATTTCTTACTTCCTTGAAGAATTTATTTTTGTCTTGGGCATTCCAATGAGATGGTATTTGACCTGTCACAAGAAAATTAGCAATATTAGCAAACCATGGCAAGTCAGAAATACTAAAAAGTTGTTCATCAGGGAAAGTATCTTTGATTGATGTTGTCTCAAATGATTCATCAAAAGTAAGCCTAGACAAGTGATCGGCTACAACATTCTCTACTCCTTTCTTTTCTCGAATGGTGACGTCAAATTCTTGGAGTAAAAGAATCCACCTAATCAACCTAGGTTTGGAATCTTTTTTAGAGAGAAGATATTTTAAAGTTGCATGATCACTAAAAATAACAATTGGTGAGCCAACAAGATACGATCTAAATTTGTCCAAAGCAAACACTACAGCAAGCAATTCTTTTTAAGTGGTGGAATAATTCATTTGACCGCTATTCAGAGTTTTACTTGCATAGTAAATGACATGAGGTTTTTTATCTTTTCTTTAGCCTAAGACCGCTCCAACAGCATAATCACTAGCATCACACATGATTTCAAAAGGTAAATTCCAATCTGGAGGTTACATGATCGGAGCAGAAGTAATCATGTTTTTAAGTTCAACAAAGGCTTCTTGACACGACTTAGTCCATTCAAAAGGTATGTTTTTAGATAGGAGATTACACAATGGTCTAGATATAGCACTAAAGTCTTTGATAAATCTTCTATAAAAACCAGCATGTCCTAAAAAAGATCTTACCTTTTTAACACTATTTGGAGTAGGCAAATTAGAAATCAATTTTGTTTTAGGCTTGTCTACCTAAATTCTGTTAGATTATATAATGTGACCAAGTATGATACCACTAGTAACCACAAAATGACATTTTTCCCAATTGAGCACAAGATTTTTTTCTTCACACCTGACTAAAATTTTTTGCAAGTTAGTTAAACAATCATCAAATGAATCTCCAAAAATAGTAAAATCATCCATGAAAATTTCCAAAGATCTTTCAATCATGTCGCTAAAAATACTAAGCATACATCTTTGAAATGTAGCTGGTGCATTACATAATCCAAAAGGCATTCTACGATAAGCAAAAGTACCAAAGGGACATGTGAAAGTAGTTTTTTCCTGGTCCTCAAGTGCAATTTCAATTTGGTTATACCCAGAATATCCAACTAGAAAACAATAGAATTCATGTCCGGCCATTCTTTCCAAAATTTGATCCATAAAAGGTAAAGGAAATTGATCTTTCCTAGTCATTGAGTTGAGTTTCCTATAGTCGATACACATGCGCCAACCAGTTACAGTTCTAGTTGGAATTAACTCATTTTCTTCATTTTTTACTACAGTAACCCCAGATTTCTTGGGTACAACTTGGGTTGGACTCACCCATCTACTATCAGAAATAGGATAAATGATTTCATTATCTAAGAGTTTAATAACTTCATTTCTTACCACCTCTTTCAAAATAGGAGCCTTCGCTGCATTTCTCCTGTAGGTTTAGCATATTCATCTAAATAAATCTTGTGTGTGCAAATCAAAGGACTAATCCCTTTTTATGTCAGCTATAGTCCATCCTAAAATATTTTTATGCATTTTCAAAGTTTGTAACAACTTACCTTCTTGGTGCGCATCGAGTTTGGAAGAAATTATTACCGAAAAAGTTTCTTTTTCACCCAAAAATGAGTATTTTAGTTTAGATGGTAATGGCTTCAAATCAAGCTTTGGCATTTGAACACTTGAATTCATGGACATATCGGACCGTTGTGATAATTTTTCAAATTTCAGTTCCCAATGACTTTTTTTTTTCTCTTGAAAAGAATTTAACAAAGAAATCATATGTGAATTTTCAAAATTATCATTGGATTCAAATTCTAGCACATCAGATGAAGATGTAGCAATAAATTGATCATCAACAAGTTGTCCAATAAAATCTACTTCATGCAAATCATCTTTATCTCCATGTTGCTTGCAAATGTTAAACATGTTCATTTCCACTGTCATGTTTCCAAAAGAGAGTTTCAAAATACCATTTCTACAGTTAATCGACGCATTTGAAGTAGCAAGAAAGGGACGTCCTAAAATGACAGGTATTTGAGCATTTGAACTTAATAAAGGATGTGTGTCTAAAACTATAAAGTCAACAGGATAATAAAAGTTATCAATTTGAACTAGGACATCCTCTACAATCCATCTTGGAACTTTTACTGAACGATCAGCAAGTTGAAGTGGTGTTGTTGTTGGCTTCAATTCTCCTAAACCTAGTTGCTCATACACAGAAAAATGTAATAGATTAACACTAGCACTAAGATCAAGCAAAGCACGCTCTATCCTATTATTCCCAATCACACATGAAATTGTAGGACAACCTGGATCTTTGAACTTAAGTGGAGTGTTTTGTTGAATTATTGAGCTCACATTCTCTGTCGAAAATGCTTTCTGTTGAACATTAAGTTTTCTCTTAACAGTGCACAAGTCCTTTAAGAATTTTGCATATGAAAGAACTTGTTTGATTGCATCCAATAATGGTATGTTAATTTTGACTTGTTTAAAAGGTTCAAAAGTTTCAAAATTATGGTTGAGTTTTGAAATTGGTTGCAATCGTTGAGGAAATGGAGCTAGAATGGGACATTTTTCAACACTAGGTTCAGAAATGAGTTTTTTCTCAGTTTTGGAAACATCATTTTCTTGTTTTGAAGCCCCATCCATTTTTTGTTCTTTTGAAAGAATTGTTTTGTCAACAATTTTTCCACTGCGAAGAGTCGTGATAGAGTTGGCATTTTCTTGTTGACTTTCTGAGGAACTAGAAGAATTTACATTAAATTGACTAGAAGGATTTGGTTGAGCTTGAGCAGGAAATTTACCTTTCTCTTGAGAACGCAAAGAAGATGCCAATGAAGAAAATGTGTTCTTGATTTCATTGATAGCTTGTGAAGTTTGATTATTAATGTTTGCTTGTCCTTGCATGAATGATTGCAATGTTTCCTGAAGAGTCTTTGATTGTGGTGGTGGATAAGAAAGAAATTTTGAAAGCACATGAGGTTGTGATACATGAACACGATTATCATCTCTCCAATTAAAGTTAGGATGATTTCTCCATTGTTGATTATATGTTTCTAAGAATGGAGAAGAAAAAGGCTTTTTGAAAGTGTTCATAGCATTGGCTTGATCATGTAAAACTTCTTTGAAAACTGGGATATTAGGACAATCATGCGTTGGATGCCCAAAAGTTTCACAAATGCAAATTTCATCATTTTGCACGGGTTTAACTTTCTTTACTTTCCTTAATTCCATATATTCAACCTTTCTAGACAAACTAGCAATCCTAGCATTTAGATCATCTTCTTGACTCAATTGATATTTTCCTCCGCTAGACCTAGCAAGACTAGATCTAATTGAGTTTTCGATTGGTTTTTCTGTTTGCGAAGTTTGAGAATTTTTGGCTAGATGATCTAGAAATTCTAAAGCTTTATTAGGATCTTTATCTAAAAATTCACCATTGCACATTGTTTCTACAAATTGTTTTGTTTCAGGAGTTAAACCTTCATAAAAGAAACTTATAGTACGCCATTTTTCAAAACCACGATGTAGACAAGTATTTAACAAATCTTTAAATTTTTCTAAACATTGAAAGTATGCTTCATTGGTTTTTTGAGAAAAAAATTGGATTTGTCTTTTCAAAGCATTAGTTTTATGTGCTGGAAAGAATTTCTTCAAAAACTCGCTTTGCATTTCTTGCCATGTGCCAATTGACCTAGGTTTTAAAGATTTAAGCCAATTTTTGCTTTATCTTTTAAAGAAAAGGAAACAATTTCAACTTAACAATTTCATTGGGGCAAGTTTGATTGTTAAATGTGGCACGCACTTCCTCAAATTCTTTCAAATGCAAATATGGACTTTCGGATTCTAAACCATGAAAATTAGGAAGTAATGGAATCGTGCCCAGCTTGAATCAAAAATTATTAGCATTAAGAGGGAAAATGAAACATGAAGGGGGAGAATTTCGAGGAGGTTGCAAGTAATCACGCATGGTTCGCACTTGTTGGTTTTCATTTTCATCATGTACGCTTTCATTTTCAGTCATGGTAGAAGATGTGTGTGAGTGCTAGGATGAGTTAAACAAATTACCAAAGAGAGTTTCAATTATCTCTAACTAAATGCTGAGAATTAAATTCACGATACCAATTTGGCATAAAATAACATAAAGTAGATGAAAGAACAAAAATTAGGTGGCACAGCCAACCATGTAATAAAGAAAAGGCAAATCGGGAAGCTTGGCCTTCCCTTTAAAAAACAAAAAAAAAACAAATGAGGCTCGGCCTTCCTTTAAAGTAAAATAACTAAAGTGATAAGACGGAAAAAAACGAGTGTACCTGGTTTGAAAAGATTACGAAAGAGAAGAAAAACCTCACAGATAGTGTAACGCCCCAACCCACATGGATCGGATTGCTACTTATCTATAGCCATCGTCTTAGTGCATATATGTACTTTGTATGTACTTTTGAGTGAACCATCACAGGGAATTTATGAATTTAAAACACCTCAATTTATTTCCAGAAGACATGGGTCCTAGTTTCGACTGCCTTTAACATAAAAGTTTTGTAGAAATAATTCCATACACATTGGAAAAACTGAACCTTAATTTAAGAAATTTAACTGAACTTTATTTTAAGAAATTCATAAAACATGTAAAAATCACCGGCTTCGCATAGCATTTAGCATCTTCCTCAACCGTCATCCACGTCCCACGCATCATCACATTAACCTGTAGAAGGGATTAAACCCATGATTTTGAAACTCAATAGATGTCATAGGTGCATCGTTATCAAAATATATATTTTCAAACTATAGCATTTGCATTTAAAAACCGTCGTGTAGAAGGGTTTCTGGCAAAATCCAATAACTATTGAGTCATGACTTAACATGACGCCTCGAGCCGGAGAATGACCAATCAACTATAGCGAGAATGATCATTCAACTGTAGAGAGGTGCCAAAACACCGTACCCAAAGGTACCATAGCATTCATTTGAAAAACATGTGAAAACTATACTTTGAACACGATAATAGCACTTTTACACCTCTACCTACCTTGATTTGATGCTTTGAAAAGAACTTGATGTTTTGAAAAAACTTCGAAAATAGACTTTGATGAAGCTTGAAAGTTGGGAAATGTACTCTTTGGATGTTTGAAAACCCTTGAGAATTGATGCTTGAAAACACCTCTTGATAGCACCCAAAACTTCTAGAAAAAACACTAACTTTTCTCCTCCCCTTCTTTTCTCTCTTGAAAAAACACTAACTTTTCTCCTCCCCTTCAATTCCTTCTATGTGAAGAAATATTTGAGACTCTTATGGTCTGTGTAAATGTCACACTTTCCTCCGTACAAGTAATGTCACCATATCTTCAAGGCATGTACTACTGCCGCAAGTTCTAGGTCATGCGTTGGGTAGTTCTGTTCATATTTCTTCAATTGCCTTGACGCATAGGCAATCACCTTTCCATGCTGCATCAATACACATCCAAAACCTTGTTTGGATGTATCACTATATATGACATACCCTTCCGATCCGTCAGGTATGGCTAATACAGGTGCTGAAACCAATCTTTGCTTTAGTTCTTGAAAACTTTGCTCACACTTATCCATCCATTGAAACTTTATTCCTTTCCTTGTCAACTGTGTCATTGCGCCAGCTATTTTGGAAAATCCCTCTATAAATCGTCGATAATAATTGGCCAATCCCAGAAAACTTCGGACCCCACCAACATTAGTCGGTGCCTTCCAGTTTGTTACTGCCTCCACTTTTATTGGATCTACTTCAATCCCTTGGCCAGTAACAACATGACCGAGAAATCCAACTCACTCGAGCCAAAATTCACACTTTTTGAATTTAGCGTATAATTTCTCTTTGCGTAGTATCTCTAACGCAACTCCAAGATGTTTCTCGTGTTGCTTCTTACTCCTGGAGTATATCAAAATGTCGTCGATAAAGACTATGACAAATTGATCTAAGTATTGGTGGAACACACGATTCATTAGATCCATGAATACTGCTGGTGCATTAGTCAATTCGAAAGGCATCACCGTGAACTCGTAATGACCATATCGAGTTCTGAAAGCTGTCTTGGTTATATCACATTCCTTAACTTTCAATTGATGGTATCTAGATCGTAAATCGATCTTGGAAAATACTTTCGCTCCCTTCAATTGGTCAAACAAATTTTCAATTCTCAAGAGAGGATACCTATTCTTTATGGTCAAACGGTTCAACTCCCAATAATCAATACACATCCTCATGCTTCCATCATTCTTCTTTACGAACAATACTGGTGCACCCCATGGCGATACACTGGGTCGTATAAATCCAATATCCAATAGCTCTTGTAACTAGATTTTCAACTCTTGAAATTCCTTGGGAGCCATCCTATATGGGGCCTTAGATACTGGTGCCGCTCCTGGAACCAGATCTATCATGAAATTCACTTGTCTATCTGGTGGAGTACCAAATAGATCTTCTGGAAACACATTTTTAAATCCTCGTACCACCGGTACGTCCTCAACCTTTAACTTTTCTTTTTTCTCTCCTGAGATATTGACTAGAAAACCTCGACATGGAAACTTCATTAGCATCTTCTTGGCTTGTAAGGCCGATACTAGTCGGAGATGGGGTTTGGTCTTTCTTCCAAGAAAAGAAAATTGTTCTTCTCCTGGTTTCTGAAAAGACACTTCCCTTTCTCTACAACAAATAGTTGCGTGATTACTTCCTAGCCAATCCATGCCTAATATCACATCAAAGTCATTCATTTCTATGGCATACAAATTAGCTTTCATGATTCTTCCCTCAATTTCAAGACTCGCCGACTTGGCTAACCTATCAGTGCTCAATGATTCACCTGAGGGAATACTAACTTCTAGTATACTTTCTGCCTTATCACAAGTAATACTAGTCTTAGTAACGAATGTAGTTGATATGAAAGAATGTGTAGCTCCTGAATCAAACAGTACGTACGCAGGGGTACTAGATATTAGTAGAATACCTGCTATCACGTTTGCATTTTCATCAGCATCCCTCTAAGTCAGTGTAAAAACTCTTGTTTTTCCCTTCTTGTTTGGATCCTTGTCTTCATCCTTCTTCTGGGTAAATGCTAGACATTCCCTAGCCATATGTCCTAGCTTACCGCACCTAAAGCATGTATTCGTCCCAAACAAGCATTCGCCACGATGAGACTTTCCACACTTAGCACATGGTGCTATAGTGGTAACCAAAGCCTTACTGACATCATATCCGACATTGGTTTTCTTACTCTGCCACTAGCCTTTCCCTTTGTCCTGGCCATTCCACTTTCTCTTCCCGAACTGTCCCTTATCTTGCCGGTTGTCCAACGGGCCTGACTTTTCTACATTAGCCTTTTGATACCAAATGGCCTGAGCTCGTTCCAGCATCTCACGGTATGTCATGAAATTATGGGACATAAGAATCATACTCATGTCTGAGTTCAGCCCTTGCCCGAACCTTCATATTTTCTTGGCCTCCGTGTCTACCAAATGTGTAGCATACCTTGAGAGTTGGTCAAACTTCTGTTCATACTCCGTTAGGGTCATGGTTCCCTGTTTGAGTTGAAGAATTCGCCCTCCTTGAAATCCCTTAGAGATTGGGGAAAGTACTTATCCATCACTTCATCCTTGAACTGTTCCCATGTTAGTGCCAATTGTTGCTCCGGAGTCCTAGTTCGAAACATTGATTTCCACCAGTGACTTGCATCACCGGAGAACATAAACTCAGCACACCAGACTTTTTGAGCGTCAAATCGAAATATTTTCTCCAACTTGTGAAGCCACTCATCGGCTACAAGTGGATCAGTTACTCCATTGAAAGTAGGGGGCTTGTGCCTTCGAAATTGCTCGACCACTGAAGCATGGGTTGGAAGAGCATTAGGAGCTGGTGGTAGGGGTTGAGCTTGGTTTGAGTTCTGTCTGCCTAGGTCTTGGACTGCTTGAAGGAGATCTCTTATCGGGTTGTTCTGGTTGGCTCACGACATTTTCCTTGGATAAGATGTAAGGTTTCTTATTAACTTCTTTTTTTATAAGGAAGAAAGATAAGATCATTTATTTCTCATACTTCTTAAAATCAGGATACATAATAGTTTGATAAACTTAGCATGAAAGAAGACATCATAAGGAAATGGAAATATCTAGATCTCTAATCCCTATGACTTTTATGAAGCTTCCTTGGTGGAGTTTCATCTTCGGAAGAATCTTCCGCCACAGGCCTGGACTCTATATCTATCACCACTTGTGGTTCTCGTTCAGACTCCTGCTCCTCCTCGGGTTCCTCTTCCGGGTCTTCTTCCTCAGGCTCCTAATGGATTACATCATCCCATAAATCTATCACGGCATGGCAATACCTCTCAAACTCGAACATGTTTGGATTGCCTTCTAACATTTCATCTCTAACCGTGACTCCCATATCTGTATGAGGTTATGTATGGCCTCAATATGCGTGATCTCCATACTGGCATTAACCGCCGTCATGCATCTCTTATAGATGTCATGCACATGATCGCTAAGTGGTCGGGTCGGATCAGTTACATAGTTCTCATAGGAATGGATAGCAATTCTACGGTTCAACTCTGCTCTATAAGCCCTAGCCATTCCGCCAGCCGTAGTCTTCCTAGGAGTATGGTAAGTTCTAACCATCTATGTTATTTGAATGTCCAATTATGCATCATATCACAGAAGTCTTTTGCCCAAAACTGTACATTCTAGCCCAAGTCCAATACATGTCTTTTAAATCATATACTTGAAAAGAAATCAAAGTATCATAACATAATTTTAAACATAACATTAACTTTGGACATCCTGGGCCGTAGGATACGATTGATGGATGCGCGATGCTATGCGGAGCCGTAAACATTTCATCGTCTCATTTTAACTTTCTTTCATATATTTAGATTTTCATATTCAATTTTTTTTTTAAACATCGAGTCTTCATAATCAACTAAACCTTTGCTCTGATACCACGATGTAACGCCCCAACCCGTATGGACCGGATTACTACTTATCTATAGCCGTCATCTTAGTGCATATATGTACTTTGTATGTACTTTTGAGTGAAACCATCATGGGGAATTTATGAATTTAAAACACTTCAATTTATTTCCAGAAAACATGGGTCCTAGTTTCGACTGTCTTTAACATAAAGGTTTTGTAGAAATAATTTCATACACATTGGAAAAACTGAACCTTAATTTAAGAAATTTAATTGAACTTTATTTTAAGAAATTCATAAAACATATAAAAATCACCGGCTTCGCATAACATTTAGCATCTTCCTCAACCGTCATCAACGTCCCACGCATCATCACATTAACCTGCAGAAGGGATTAAACCCATGAGTTTGAAACTCAATAGATATTATAGGTGCATCGTTATCAAAATATATATTTTCAAACTATAGCATTTGTATTTAAAAATCGTCGCGTAGAAGGATTACAGGCAAAATCCAATAACTGTTGAGTCATGACTTAACATGACATCTCAAGCCAGAGAATGACCAATCAACTATAGCGAGAATGATCATTCAACTGTAGAGAGGTGCCGAAACACCGTACCCGAAGGTACCATAGCATTCATTTGAAAAACATGTGAAAACTATACTTTGAACACGATAATAGCACTTTTACACATCCACCTACCTTGATTTAATGTTTTGAAAAAACTTCGAAAAGAAACTTTGATGACTTTGATAAAACTTGAACGTTGGGAAATGTACTCCTTGGATGTTTGAAAACCCTTGAGGATTGATACTTGAAAACACCTCTTGATAGCACCCAAAACTTCTAGGAAAAACACTAACTTTTCTCCCCCCTTCTTTTCTCCCTTGAAAACTCTCTTTTGTATATTAAAGCTTTTGCTTTTGATGTGAGGAAAATGAGAGTGAAATAAGGTCTTTTTATAGGTGAAGTTTAGGGGAGGATGAAAGGTTTTGAAATAAAGTTTTGAAATAAATAGGGTGTCCATTTACTTCTCAAAAATCGTGGGTTTCCGGCAGTTTCGGTAAAATCGGCCGACCGGTTCGGTTCCGGTTGACACTGCATAGCTTTCAGTAATTTTATCATAACTTTTCCTCCCGATATTCGATTGAGGAAATTCAAAGTGAGTTTGAAAGCTAACTCAAAGAGCTACAACATTTATTAGATATTATTTTCCAAATCAAATGTTTTCTATGTCGAAAATGGGTCTCAAATGAGACTCAAAAATCTGAAGTATACTTTCGCCATCCAATATTCATGTCTTAGTATCACTAAGGTGTCTAGAATTATTTGGGGTTCTACAGAAAGTAGGAGAAAATAATCCTCGATGCAACTCCCCGACAACGGCACCAAAAACTTGCTACAACTTTAAGGTTGCAAACCCAAGTGCAGGTTGTCTCAAGTAGTAAACTCGGAAGTTCGAGATCGAACCACAGGGAATTAGAAGGAAATAAACTAGTCTAAGAGTAGTAAATGGTTGGTTAAATTATGATGAGAAGGACACTAGAGCGTTGGGGATTCACTTTGGATAAATGAGTAAAAATTATTCTTGATGTTTTATTTAACTCATATGAAAATCAACTATGAAGTGATCTCATACGGAAGATAAAACGTTGATTGCAAAATAGATTAAAGGATAGTTCTCGTTAATTGTTTGAGAGAACATGTCAAAATAAGTTATTGGTAGGTAAAGATTAACTAAGCATTCATTGTGCCAAACTTGTCAACAATAAATCAAAGTCTTTGACAAACCAAAATCATTTGGAGAACATATATTTCAACCAAGTAAAAAGATTAACATTGAAGAACAAAGTGAAAGATCAAAAATAAAACTACAAATTCATCAAAGTTTCACCCCTAACTCTAGCTAAAGGTTTAGAAATACATAATGAAATTAGCAAAGAGAAAAAGAAGGAAACTAGAATATATTGTAGAGGAATTTATGCCCCCAAACTCTTGGCCAAGGTCCCCTTTTATAGGCAAAGAAACGTCCAAAATGCAAGTGGACATTAACAACTTGTGCTCTGTCCAGCCTGGAGACAGCAGGTAGATGCAACTTGACGCCACTTTTCAGATATGTTTTACAGCGAATATGGACTTTTTATCAAGACAAAGGTTGTTTCCAATTGAGTTATCTTTCCATTGGTACAAATATCAGGTTCATTGGATCTCTATAACTGAAGATATGTCCAAAACAATGAGTGCTGCTCACAGGTTGAAAAGTTGTATAGAGCTAGTAACAGCCTGGTCTTTCAACCGTATTTTGGCTACCCTATTCTGCGAATTTGACTTCTTCGAAAACATAAACGTTGTAGATACTTATCTTATCTTTCCATCCCAACTTGAATCCCCTTGTTTTGATAACTATAACTCAAGTTATGGTCATTTTCCTGAGACAGCTGTACAATTTTGACTTTTCAACATTTCTTCTCAACTTGCTCCACTTGCTCTGTATTGGAAATACATTGGAAATACACCAAATAAATACTCTTTCAAAAGTATAATACTCATGTCAACATGTATGAAAATAGGTATTTCGATTAATTGCACTTTTAACCATGTATTTACGCAAATTGAATTTTTGGATAGAGAATTGAAATTAGAGACTAACAATAGTGAATTTGTACAAAATAAATGTGAAATGCCTTGTAAATAATGTATCTTTGAAGCACTTTTAGACACTTATTAGATAAAGGCAGCACAGGATAGACAGAAAATCTATGCTGATACAAGAAAAAGGGACTTGAAATTTCAAGTTGGAGATAAAGTTTTTCTAAAAGTGGCACCAATGAAAGGAGTGCTTAAATTTGGTAAGAAAGACAAACTATGACCTCGCTATATCGGACATTTCGAAGTACTTGATAAGGTTGGAAATGTGGCTTATCGATTGGCGTTACCGCCGTAACTATCGACAGTGCAGAACGTGTTCCACATATCGATGATCAAGAAGTATATAGATGATCCTAAGCATGTGGTAAACTATCAATCCTTGGAAGTGCAAAAAGACTTGTCTTATTAGGAGTTACCAATTCAGATACTGGATCGAAAGGTACATAAATTACGGAACAAATAAGTTCATCTGGTCAAGGTAAAATAGAATAACCATGGAGTGGAAGAAGCTACTTGGGAAAGAGAATAGGAAGTTAAAGACAAATATCCAACACTCCTTGCCCAATCATAAGGTAAATTTTGAGGATGAAATTTTATTTAAGGTGTGGGAGATGTAGAAGCCCAAAAAATTTAATGAAAGTAGACTCATAATTTCTATGAGATGACCTAAGCCCATGAAGAGCTTAGACCCAGCCCCCATAAGGAAAGGAAGCCCAACACTAGTCTAATATGTCTTAAATAAATTTACAAAGTCATGAAGATTCAAATTGCAACTCCAGTTATTTTTAAAAGTTTTTCGATGAAGTTGGACGTAGTTTAATGTCTTTCTAAGGTCTAGGTCCACACGTTTATGACAAAAATTGCATTATTTGACATATACCGTATTTGGTCATGGCACATACTGTATTTGGCACTTACAATATCGTATTTGACACTTACCGTATATGGACTTACCGAATTGTGGAACTTACCGTATTTCAGCAAAGTTCGGTTGACCGAACTACATTTCGGTCGACCGATTAAGCCAAACTTGTTCTTACCGTATTTCGCCGAGTTTCGGTCTACCGAACCGACTCCAGAGTTCGATCGACCGGTTGGTCAGTTCGGTCGACCGAGGTGTCTGACTGGTCGACCGAAGTTCACTGAATTGCAAAATTGTGAAAAGCCAAGACAAATGCACAAGATTTTCTAGCATCTTCTATGTCTTAAAACCTCAAACTTAAATGGCACCCATGTTTTTCTCTTAAATGAGAATTAGACCCTTCACTTTCTTTAAGTTATGAGAAATTTTCCTATAAATAGGCCTCAATGCATAATCATTTTCACAACAAAGAAAAGTTTTCAAAGTTAAGAGAGAAGAAAGATAGAAAGTAAGAGAAAAGAAAGATAAAAAGTAAGGGAGAGAAAATTTCTTTTGAATCCGGGTGCCGCTAGGAAGATAAAATTTCAACGTCCAGCTTTATCAAAACTTTTTAAAAACATCAATTTCAAAGCATCAAGTCGAGGTAGGTGGAGGTGCAAATTGTTTATTTCATTTTCAAGTTATATTTTTCCATGTAAAGGTATGAATGCAATGGTACCTCCGGGTACGGTATTTCGGCACTACCATGTTTCAATGAAATGGTACCTCCAGGTACGGTAGTTCGGCACCTCTATAGTTGAATGATCATTCTCCGTCTCGAGGCGTCGTGTTAAGTCATAACTCAACAGTTATTAGATTTTGCCGGAAATCCTCCTACGCAACGATTCTCTTTCTTTTAAAAGCTACAGTTCAAAAATGAATAATTTGATAACGAATGCACCTATGATATCTATTGAGTTCCAAACTCATGGGTTTATTCCCTTACTATAGGTTGATACGATTGTGCATAGGACGTGGATGACAATAGATGAAAATGCAACATGCTATGAGAAGCCGGTGACTTTACATGTTTAGTAAATTATGAAATTTTTTAAATAAATTTCACATGAATAATGTGAATGGAACTATTTTATTAAATGTTTCTCTTCCAATGAATAATGCATATGTAGAAGTTTATTTTTAAGCGTTTACTTGAATTTGATGTCAACTATGAACTTATCAACATTTTGAAAGTTGTTACTTATGATATTAAATCTTTTTCTTTAAATAAATTACTTTTGTTTTAAATATACGAAATAAACATTTATGTTTTATGCTTTTCGCTATTTTTATAATTACTCATCAAGAAGACTGCTATAATTAAGTGACGGTTCGATCCATACAGGTCGGGGCGTTACACAATATCTCAACCATCCAAATGGGTGTCTAATTCGAAGCCTATAATATTAAAGGCATCACATCCATTTCCACGTGGGTGGCCAATATGCTCCATATGCTGTCACATCTATTTTGGCACTTTCCAAGACTATTTTAGTAGCTAACATTATTTTGTGCGAAACGAATTTGTAGATTAATTGTTTGGTCATTTAATGATGACAATTATATATGGTAATGCACTTTACAATGCTATCAATCGTTGTAATGAGGCTGTCATATCAATCTTAAAAATCTAATCAGATCAAGATAGATATCGCATCCCTACATTTAGGGTCAAGTGCTTTGAGAAAATGTGTTAGGGCATCAATAGTATGAAAGTCTTTCGAGTTTCGTCCAATAATTCTCAATGATTAAACTAAGGACTATAAGTATAATTCGAGGCAACTTTATAAACTCAATGCTTTGACTCCTAATTATCGATAATTATAACTCGATGGTCTGCAGGTTTTCTAGGTCCTCACCCATAATTCGGAAATGTTAGGACTAGTTTCAGGAAGCTAATGCCAAGTTGTATTATGGACTCGAGCTTGGAATTATCCTATATGTGAATATCAGGCGAAGGTTGACCGCACAATTAAACAAAGGAGAATGACCGCACACATGAAAGGCTTCATTGACAAAAGGAATTCAACAAAAATTTCTGCTGATGCTTGGGTATTTGGTATGCTTCAATCCTAGCTCTCACATATGTTTGGGTTGCAAACTGCTGAAACCCATTAAGAAGTTGGCACCAACAACAACGAAAATTAGTGAAAAGGATTTCAAAAGGACTAAAATTCTTAAATCCATAAAAAGGAGGGGCAACACATATGTTGCTTTTGAGGTTTTAATGGGCTGGGGTTTATGTGCATCCATCAACTTTGGTTGGGGAGGTAATAGACGATGGAGGGAGAAGAGGTGGTGGCGGTGGCGATGGCGGTGGTAGTGATGGTTGTGGGGGTGGTGGTCGGTTTGGTTGGGGTAGATGTGTGGTGATTTGGGGATGTGTTTGGGAAGAAGATAGATTTTATTTTTTGTTTTTTATTTAATTGTTTATGGAAATTATAAATATACCATTTTACCCTTCATTTAATTTGTCCATTTGAGTCAAAATTGCAATTTCAATGCTGACTAACAACATTATGGACGGAATCAATAATTTGGACCACGACTACAATTAAATATAAAGGTTTGGGACTACAGCCGCAAAAAAAAGGTTAGGATATAATCTGCAAAAAAATGAAAGGTTTGGGACCTCCACTGCAATTTTCCCTATTATATTTTGAAGGAAAGGTTTTGTTAATAACTTTATATTTTATTTTATTTTTCTAAGTATTTTTTTTTTTAAAAAATAAGTTTTATTTTATTTTATTTTTTGAATTAACTTTTTTTTTAAAAAAAATAAGTTTTTATTTTATTTTTTTAAGTAATATTTTTTGAAATAAGTTATAATAACTTTCTATTTTATTTTTAAAGTAAGTTTTTTATTTTATTTATAAGCAAAGTTACTGTTTTACCCTTATTAAAAATTAATGAAAATGATGATAAAAAGTTTGACATAGTAAAACATTATGTTATATGAAATTGAGTAGTTACATAAAATTGTATGGTCATCTTAAATAAAATTAACTCCTGAAATTATACAAAATTTTATTGATCTAAGAAATGCAACAAATAATGTATTAAATTATACAAGAGAAGATCTAAAAAGTTTCTTTACAGAATATTTAGATCCAAGATTAAAATACAAAAATACTTATATAGATAATAGAGCAATCAAAATTGAGAATGATAGACATAAAACTATTATTAATCTAGAAAGAAGGAATAACAAATTAAATATAATTATAGAAGAATTTTTTTTAACAAAAGACAGTGAATTTTATCAATTTTACTGTAATCTCTTAACTACCTACGAAAATACTTATTTAAACTAAAAATTAATCCAAAAACCCCTCCGCTGCGCACTCTGGTCCAAATGGTTTTAGAGCCAGATTACGAATCTAAAATAATGATGAACATAGTAGATGAAGAAAATATAATTGAAGAATTTTTGAAAAAAAGTAGAAAAGCATAAAAAAAACCAAGTTATCCTTATTTATCTAAAAATAGTACAAATGAAAGTCTTGAGGATATACATAAAAAATTAGAAAATTTAGAGTATAATATACAAATAGGAAATGCTCTATTACATAAAAATCTTAAGGGAAAAGATAAGATTATAATTAATCCACCCCAAAAATTCAGGATAACACAAAAAGATAATAGTAAAGGAAAAAATCATGAGATAAATCAATATATGATTACAAAGATAGAAAATTAGAACAAAAATTCTTAGAATCTACTGGAGAAGAATATGAAGAATATAAAAAACAGTTAAAAAAATTAACTAAAAAATGGAAAATATAAAAATGAATGCTAATATATCATCTAGTCATAATATAAAAACAGAAGTTAGTAGTGATGAAGAATATGATTATCCTTATGGAACAACAATACCCAATAAGGATGGTACTAATCAATATAGGAAAACACAAAAGAGATACACTAAAAATGTAAGAAAACAATCCATAAAAGAAATAAATCCAATGAAATCATATAATGAACCAATCCACACAACATGGATATGGTTAGATCTAGATTGTGTAGATAAAAATAAAGTCATAGAAATATGGATAAAAAGTACGGACTTAGCCATACAATTTAACAAATGGGAAATATATACAACTTTTGGATTTATAGAACATATATTCAGAGGAATTGTATCTGAATGGTAAAGAAAACTACCAAAAACTATAAAAAAAAGAATAAAGTATGGAGAAAATAGAACTGAAACATTAGATAATAGGAATACTCTGAATGAACAAAATATACAAGAAATATTAAAAAGATTTGAAAGAGCCTTGAGAACAGAGTTCTTTGGAAATAGATATACTGCAAATGAAGAAACCAAGAAACAAGAATAATATAATGAAGGAATTATAGCAATGAAAAATTTAAGGATATGTGATATGTGTGAATTAGAAAGATACTCATGTAAATTTGAAGAAAGATATTATTATATTAAATCAATGAGACTATCAAGAAAATAAGCCTATGTTAAGGTCTTATTTTAAAAAGTTACCATTTACATGGGAAATAAAGTTATTAAAAGAATATGAAAAAACATTACCTATTGGAGA
Organism: Osmanthus fragrans; assembly: GCA_019395295.1. Classification (NCBI taxonomy): domain Eukaryota; kingdom Viridiplantae; phylum Streptophyta; class Magnoliopsida; order Lamiales; family Oleaceae; genus Osmanthus; species Osmanthus fragrans. The sequence goes on along the minus strand of CM033347.1, from coordinate 18,487,390 downwards.
AGAAGAATGTATAAAGATAGATAATCTTGGAAGTAGGATTGAATTTACAAGAAGAATGATAGGCATTTGGTGCAGAGAAGCTTTAGAAAGCAAGAAATCATATAAGATAAGAAGAAATTATTTGTGTTGTTACAAAGATTTAGGCCAAATTGAGCAATTTGAATGTCATAAGAAGAAATACAAACCATATAAGAAATATAAAAGAAAGTTCAAAAACTTCAAGAAATTTTAAACCTTATAAAAAATATTTCAAGAAAAAAGATTAGAATAAAAAACCTAAATAAAAAAATATCAAAAAAGGTAGATGTTTCATCTACAATGAAGAAGGACATATTGCCCATCAATGTCCTAAAAGGAAAGGTAAACAAAATATAAAAACTCTTAGAATTTATGAAGAATTCCAAGATGATAGCGATTAAAACCAATTGAATACTTTGAAAATTTAAGTAGTGAATGCAGTAGCATTTATGAATTAGATACATCCTCATCAGAAGAAGATTATGAAGAAATAGTATATATGAACCAAGAGATACAACAAACAGACCAAGAAATAGAAACAACTAAAGAAGTTGAAAACTCAATAGAAGGTATAAGACAAGAAATTACTTTTGATATTAAAAGATATAAAAGAATAACTAATAAAATATTAGACTTACAAGAGAAAGATGTATTCCATCAAGGATTCTTAGGAGTACTGCCTAGAATAAATAAAACAATTATAAGTATGAATTATAAATAAATGTCCATCAATATAGAAGATACTATAGGAAAAACAAGAATTCCTATAATTACAAAAGAATTGGTAAAACAAAAGTTATCAAAAATTCCTAAAAATTTAAGAAACAAGTTAAAATGTATTGAACTAGGTGGAGTTCAAATAATGGTAAAAGGATTCATTAGTGAAGGAATGAATACACCAATAGAAATATATTGCATGGACAATAGAATCTTACAAGATCCTATAGATGCTCTATTAAGAACTGTTGTAGAAAATCTAGTCTATCAAAAGATAATATTCACAATAAAATCAAACTATGTAATATCACTAAATGATGAAAATATTGATCAAAGTTTCAATCTATATTATTGGATTGGAAACCTAAAAATGTTAAGGAAAAGTAAGGCTATGAGTATTAGCATGAAATCAATTTTTGCTTTTAGTACTAGCCACATAACAATCTAAGAAAGATAACTGATAATATTATTATACATAGAGATTTTAAAGAACTTGCTAAATATATACCTCCTAAAAAATACCAAGAACATGAAGTCACCATACCATAACAAATAATCCTTGATTTTCACAAACAAGCAAAAGAAATTAATTCTGAAAGAAAATTAATAAGAAGAAATAGTATTAGTCTAGAAGAAGAAAATTTTATTGCAAGATTCCCCTCCAGACAAGACTTTAAGATGGCTACTTAGAAAACTAAGTGTTACAGGACCATCAAGTTCGCAATATTATATCAAAACAAGATATGTAAATCAAGAAGGATATAAAAAAATCTTCTTGTTCTCATAGATACTGGAGCAAATAAAAGTCATGTAAATGCTAAATTTGCTAGCCATTTAATAAACTTTGAATTACTAGAACCATATATATTCAAAAATTATTTGAGAAATAATCTTGAAATAAAAAAATATGTAAAATTCTCTCTTATATTTATAGAAGAGGATCATAAAGAATATACTAAAGAAATAATTTTATATAAAGATGAATTATATGGAGTTGAACGTTCACCTATACTATTAGGAATGAACTTCCTTGAACAATTTAACCCTTATAAACTCTGTCAAGGATATTTAAAGATAACAATTGATAATAATCATATCAATAATAGATGAAAATATGAAATCATTGTTATCATGGAAAGAGTAATTAGTACTAATATCATGAGTCCATTTATTGAAGTTACACTTAATATAAAGAGTTATTGTAGAATTAAATTTCATGCTTATCTAGATACAGGAAGTACAATAAGTTTATGCTTACCAAATGTACTATCATCTGAATACTGGAAATATAATTCAAAAAATATTGTCACCGCTACAACAGCAGGTCCACAAGGTAATATATAACAAACATGCTACACAAGTACATTTTCTAATATCTTTTAGAGAAGTATTTGTTAATATAATATATATGTCAACTACAATTGGATGTGATATTTTATTAGGACAAAAATTCCTATTAAAATATGTACAATTTACACAATATATTGATAGATATATGTTCACAACTCTTTGTGCACACAAAATACTTACACCAAAAATAATCAAAACTGTTAGTATAGTATATAGAGAAATTAACCATCAGAGTTCCTCAACCCAGTGTGGTAGATGTTGGAGTAAAGAAAAATTTAAACCAATTACAGTTTTAAAAATGACAACAGAAAATAGGTTAAAAAAAATTGAAAAAAGAAATTTCTGAAACTTATAGTGAAAATCCATTAGAAAATGGAATATAGATAAGATAAAGGCAAAAATAGAACTAATCAGACACTATAGTAAGGGTCAAACCAATGAAATATAGTGTAGAAGATCCAAAAGAATTTAAGGACCAAATAAAAGAATTACTAGAAGCCAAATTAATTAGATCGAGTAAAAGCCCACATAACAGCTCAACCTTTATGGTTAGAAAACATAGTGAGATAAAAAGAGGAAAACCCAGAATAGTGATAAACTATAAGAAGTTAAATGAAGTTACTAAATTTAATGGATATTACTTGCCTAATAAGGATACTCTTATTAAGCAAGTACAAAATAAAAAATATATTTTTGAAATTCGATTGCAAGTCAGGTTTTTGGCAAATTATACTTACAGAAAAAAGTAAACCACTAACTGTATTTAGTACCCCCAATCCTTTAGGACAATATGAATGGAATGTAATGCTATTTGGATTGAAAAATGCACCACAAATATTCCAAAGAAGAATGGATGAGGTAATTAAACATATCACTCATTTTTGTATTGCATATGTAGATGATCTACTTATTCATTCAAATGATATAAATGATCACATTGAACATCTTGAGATATTTTGTTATATTATAAAAAATATGGTATTACACTTTCTCAAAAAGAAAGTTGAGATAGCCAAAATAGAAATAGAATTTTTAGGATTATTATTTATAAAAAGAAGGAGAATTGCAACTACAATATCATATTGGAGAAAAGTTTCAAGAATTTCCTGAAAAAATCAAAAAAAAAAAATAGTTACAAAACTTCCTTGATTTATTAAATTATGTCGAATGATTTATTGAAAATTGTGCCAAGCTAAAAAAATTATTTTCTTCCAAAGTTAAGAAAGAAAGAACAAGATTGTAAAAAAAATACGGAAAGTAAAAGAGGAATTAAAAATTCTGCCTAAATTGGTAATTCCAAAAGAAGAAGATTTCTTTATACTTGAGACTGATGCTTCAGATAACTACTGGGGTGCAGTATTAAAGGTAAAAAAGAATCATAAAAAATATAAATGTGAAAAAAATTGTTCTTGTCCTGAAATGCTTGCAAGTTACACATCAAGAACATTCAAAGAAGTTGAAACCAGATATGAGACGAACATAAAAGAACTCATTGCTGTAAAATGAGGAGCTCAAAAATATGAAGATTATTTATTACCCAAAAAGTTTTTGATTAGAACTGATAATACTCAAGTTAAAGCCTTTTTGAAAAGTAATGTTGATCCATCTATTGCCAATAGATATATAATCAAGATTCAAATTTGGTTTTCATATTTCAAATTTGATATTGAATATATAAAATGTAAGACTAACTTTCTTCCTGATTATCTTAGCAGAGATGAAGCTAGAACAATTGAGAACTAAAGTGCAGATACTTGAGATAAAAGTTTCCTATTTGGAAACACAAATCCAAAATATACAAAATAGCATTCGAGGTAAAACAAATATAGCCCTTGAGACAGGTGGAACTTGTACCAAGTCTAGTACCCCTTCACAAGGACTAGTGAATATTAACACTCTTCCCGAGAATAAAAGGAAAGAGAAGATAGTAATGAGAACCCTTTCACAGGGAATACATAAACCTATTACTAGTAAAGAAGATATGAAAGTTTCCAACAAGGAAAATATTCAAGATATCAAAATTGTCATAGCTCTTCACAGAGCCAGACTTTACCTAAGCTAACTATTGAAAATATTCATCAAAAAGATATTGTCAAAATATGCCATGAGGCAAAATTTCCTAAAAAAGATAACTATGAAGAAGTCATATTCTTTATTGTTATTTTTAATATCTTGTCCGACTGGAACTTGGAGATAGGAAAGTGGATGAAAACTCTCAACTATGGAAAAATACAACAAAATAAATTTTTATCCAGAAGCACCAACCAACTGGGTACGAAATTACTTTGAAATAGGGAATATACTTTGTATATATCCAAGCAAAGAACTCAGAGAAGTATCACAGCTATCAGCCAACGTCAGAAAAGCTGTAAAAAGATTTATTGAAGTTATCAAAAGCACAAATATATATATATACTACTCAGCAACCATTGAGTGAGATCCTGTCCTGCAATTTATGCATCCATCATTCCACGTTATTAAACTGGGACTTACTAACCAACCTTTTTTACCAACCAATTAAAAGGTTGTTAGAAATGGTTCTCAAGATATTATAAATATGATGACATATAGAAGGGCAAAAGGTTATCAAAAAAATATTTGAACATGCAACTCAGATTATTATTGAGAAGGAAAAAATATGGATTTATCCATCTGAACAACGTATAATCTATTCCAATGCAAGAATTGCTACAAAGGAAGAAGATATATGTTATCATGACCATTTACTATCCAAGATAACTTCAAACCAAGTAAATGGATTAGAAAATATGGCAAATGAACTGTGCAAGATACTTTGGGACTACAGTGACTACTACTATGATTACTGCGTGGTTGAAGATTCATGTCAAGCATCTCTTAATAGCGAAGAATTTCACACGGAGTTCTTTGATTCGAGTAAGGAAAAGTGATGTAGACAAAAGAAAGTGACCCTTTATCACTACTTTAATAAAACAATTTATTAAAGAAAAACTGTGGTGACTAGAAGACAGAATATAGTACAAAGAAAGTCTCTATAATTGTAACCATTCACCTACTTGTGGTTAAAGGTAGATGACAAATTCAAAAAGAGAACGCCCCCCAACAAAAGATAGTGGAAAAAAACGGTGGAGATAAGACTTTCTAGCTACCCAATAAAAGAGGATGGAATACACCTGTCAAGATAAGATTCTCAAATGCTTCTATAGAAGGAGGCAAGAGGAAAGAAGAAATGCATCGAATCTGGGAATGAGCCCATAATACTCAGAATATCAGAAAATCTCTTTGTAATCTGTATACACCACTTGTATTCAGAAAAATATTAGATAGAGAGAAGATAGAAAAGCTTGTAATAAGGTAAGCACTTATAGAGTTCTAAACTTCATAAGGTGAGTACCAAATGTATGTAAATATAGTTTGTAAGCATGTATTATTTTAGTTTATGAATATTAAGATAAAGTTTGTTATGTTCAATAAAGCTTTCATAAAAGGATTTCATTAAATTTTCCATGATTCCTCGGCAGTACATATAGAGATTTTAAAAGATTTTCAAAATATTGATTTTGAATGGATGTTAGTCATGCCAAAGTACCCGTCTTTGATAAATGATTTAGGGGAAAGAGGCAGTTTTCTAACAAAATTGTAGCACCTTGTGTGTGAGTTATCTTTTAAAATTTCGTTCTAAGTAAGAACTTGATTCTGAAAAGAGTTTGAATAGAGGTGAAAACAGAGACTCTAGATACTGTGAGATAGCGTCTGTGGAAACACGGCTAGTTTTCTAGAGTGAGAAATGCAACCTTAATTGAAAAGCCTTTTGCAGAAGCAGTTGTGGACCCAAATGATTTCAAAATATTTTAAACTTTTATCTGATTCAGAGGATTGATTAAGTACATGCAAAGTAACTATAAGAGCATACTGGAGGGAAAGTCTGTCTACTTTTATTGATTATTGTAAGTTATTTAAATGCTTTTAAATGCTTATGTTTTAATTTATGAACACTTCACAAGCATCCACATCCACATCCACATCCACTTCTAATGATGATTGTCTTAAATAATATTTAGATGATAAAAATATTTCATTTTTACTTAAATTAGTAGAAAAATCTGAAGATATACTTCATGTTGGCCAAAAAAAACTTAAAGAAATATATCTTGATATAGATCATTATTGTAAACATAATATAAGATTCAAACCCGTAAGAACTAGTAGAGAGAGAAAAAAAGGTGGAAGATATTATATCTAAATATAAAGATATTGGGAAGAAATTTCTAAAAAGAATAGTTTTAGGATATATAATTAAGAAAGAACAACCAAATTTTTTTTGAAGAATTATCAAGATACAGAGATATTTTAGAACAATTTGAAAGATTAAAAAAATATAAATATACGTCCTGATTAATAAAAAAAGAAAGGAGAAATATTGAAAAGTTTAATAATTAGAAGATATAGACATAAAATCCAAATATTGAAAATAAAGGTAAATTAGTATTTTTAATAGAAAAAACTATGGTGAAAATAGGAGTTAATTGTTTTAACAGTCAGTGAACTTTGTAATGTGTCATGTTTCACTAATCGAACTTTGAATTGCACACAAATATTTACTGAACTTTGAACAATCGCACTTCATTACTCACCGTCTTAATTCATTCGACACGGTTTACCTGCATGAAGACATCTTCGACATTTAGTAATTAAATGACACCAATTCAACGTTAAATCGATTATGTCATTAATTCCCAAACCTCCAAACACTCCTCACTCATTTTTAACACAATTTAATATTCACGACGTGTACTGAAATCGATCTTTCAATCTTTAAAAATTGTCATTTAACTATTAAATGTTGAAAACGTCATCCACGCAGGCAAATCACGTGGAATGAATTAAGATGATGAATAACGAAGTGTAATTATTTAAAATTCAATGACTGTTTGTGTGCAATTTAAAATTCGATTAGTAAAATTCAATGACTATTGAAACAATTAACTCAGTGAAAACAGCATTAGTTTAGCCGGCTATTTAAATAATTGCCCCCACTTCCATATCATTTTCTTCTCTTGTGATCGGAGCAGTAAGCTCCGTCCCCAAACCCTAAACCTATGTTTTTATGAAGAATGAAGATAGTGACATACAACGTTAACGGACTGAGGCCTCGCGTCTCACAATTCGGTTCTCTTCTCAAGCTACTCGATTCCCTTGATGCCGATATTATCTGCTTTCAGGTTTACCCATTTGCTCTTTTCCCCCTATAATGGATAATTTTATATATAAATAATTTTTATTGTTATTTACGCAGGAGACAAAACTGTCTAGACAAGAACTGAGAGCAGATTTGGCAAGGGCAAAGGGATACGAGTCTTTTTTCTCTTGCACTCGCACTTCAGATAAAGGCCGCACTGGATATTCCGGTAAACACTGTTTCTCTTTCTATTTATAGTTAGGGCCTGTTTGATAGGCGAATTTTTTTTTTCAGGAAGTTGAAATCGAATTCCAACTTCACTCTTGTGCTGTTTGATAGCATTGTTTTCCATGGAATTAGTTTTCACTCAATTCCAAGCTACAATCACTTGAAATGTGATTTCGTGGAATTCAATGACTTAGGTGGGAATTGGTTTCCACTTTTTTTTTAAACAAATTTTAAGATAAAGTGTAAAAAAATTTATCCCTTTAATTAACAAATTTCATGCAAAATAAAGTCAATCTTAAAAATAAAAAATAAAAAATTATTTTTTTATTTTTTCAAATTTTTTTTGACAATCTAAACATATTTTGTCCCCAATGGTAAAAAAAATTATCTATTTAATTGACAATTTACATGAAAAATAAAGCCAAATATATTATAATAAAAAAGTGGAAAATTATACTAATCAAACACCTTTAATTCAATTCTCGGTAAAATAATTTCAAGCAATTCAATTTCCTGCAAGTCAATTCCTTTCTACCCATTTTTCACCCTTACAGTCAAACGGACTCTTAGGGCCTGTTTGATAGCCTAAGTTTTCCGTGAAAGGTGGAAAATACTTTCCTATTTTTTACTATTTACCTGTTTGATTGCACTAATTTTTTAGGAAAAACGTTTTCCAAATTTTTCAAGGTACATGTCGTTGATGCACAAGCTAAAAAAATATTTTTTTACTAGTATTTTGACTTTTTTTTAGCAATTGGAACACATTTCAAAGTCAATCGTAAAAAAAATTATCTATTTAATTAACGATTTGCTTAAAAAATAAAGTCGAACGAAAATTTGTCAGGTGAAAAATTATATTAATCAAACACCATTAATTACAATTCCTTGTAAAATAAATTCTATTCAATTCAATTTCCTGCCATTCATTTTCTTTCCACCCATTTTCCACCCTTGCAATCAAACGGACTCTTATTTATTTATTGCTACTAGCTTTTTGATTTTTTTTGTCAATTCTTCCTTACCCGCCTAGGTATTCACATTAAACTTGGCAAGTTGACAAGTTTCGAAACATAATCAGCTAAAAACGGCATTATTAATGGAAAGTGAGAGTATATTTTCTTATTGAGCTATACATCCATGTAAGTGTTTGACGTTAAAATTTGATAAATAAGATATTTTACTGTATGGTCAACTCATACTCTCTTTTGGAGTATGGAGGTACTGCGTGGGAATTGAATCTGTTATGATTGAGATTCAATCCCGACCTCCGAACTCACACAAATGAACTCAAATCACAGAATTTAAGAGTGTTTTCAGTAACCCAGTAATTAATTGCAATAAGGTTCAATTACAGCCACCAAAAATACAAAAGAAGGTAAGAAGAAATAGAAGAAAAGATAGAATCTGCAGACGGGTTTTACCAGTACCTTTTTCCTACCCTCTACTGACAAAATAAGATGGTTATAATATGATAAAGACGTGGGAAGAATTGAAAACCGTCTTTCCAATTTTACAACTCTGTCACTTAAGACAAAACGACGTCATACTCTTCTAATTCAGTTAAATGGTTGAATGTTGTCTGTTTCCTCCTCCCTCTTCTTGCCTCTGTTATATCTCTTCCCTTTTTCCCCCCAATTAGTGGTTTTGCTATTGCTCCATACCCTCTTACAAACCTCCTGTAATACCCCATTAGGCCAAAAAACCCCTCAGTTGTTTGATGTTGGTTGGCTTAGGCCATTCCTGCATTGCCACAATTTTTGAAGGATCTGCTGATACTCCTTCAGCAGATATGATATGGCCTAAATACTCTATGCTGGTTTGCCCAAAAGAGCATTTGCTCTCCTTAGCATAAAGTTGGTGTTGCCTTAGAAGTTCCAGTACTACAGCAACATGTTCACAATGGGTTTTGAGGTCTGGACTGTAAACCAGTGTATCATTAAAGAAGACCAGTATAAACTTCTGGAGATGTTGCTTAAATACTTCATTCATTAGACATTGAAAGGTAGCGGGGGCATTTGTAAGTCCAAAAGGCATGACCCTAAATTCATAGAGGCCTTCATGTGTCTTAAAAGCTGTTTTGTGGATGTCTTTCTCTGCCACTCTGATCTGGTTGTATCCAGCCCTCAAATCAATTTTAGTAAACCACTTAGTCCCCTTCAATTCATCTAATAGTTCATCAATCAGTGGCATATGGTATTTGTCTTTTAAGTGTGAGAGTGTTCAGCTGTCTGTAATCAACACAAAACCTCCAGGTTCCATCCTTCTTCTAACTAGAAGCACAGGAGAAGCATAAGGACTATTGCTAGGCTGCACAATCCCACTTTCCTTCATCTCCTTGACCATTCTCTCAATCTCCGCTTTCTGAATAAAGGGGCATCTATAGGGCTTGATCTTGAAAGGTTGGGCTCCTTCTTTCAATGGTATATGATGGCATTCAACCTAGTAGGTGGCAGCCTTTTAGGTTCTGCGAAAACCATGGGAAATTGATCTACTACACCCTTGAGCTCATTGGGAATTACCTCCATTTCTTTCTCATGATGGCAGTGATTTATGCCATTACCCCATACATATGATTTTTGAACCAGCATTTCTCCCCATTGTCAATCATCATTTTAAATTAATCTTTAATGGCTTCACAGTGGAATTCCATCTCGGTGCTCTCATAAGTAAAGGTGATGCTGCCCTTGAGGAAATCAAATAACACAGGACTGAATTGGCTCAACCAGTCTACTCCTAGCACCATATCGCTGCCTCCCAATTTGAATACCCTTAACTGGAATTGAAACTCCAAGTTCTGCATCTTCCAACCAGTGGATTACAAACAGCTTTGCTAATCAGTTTTTTCCCTCCTGCCACAGAAACTGAGGTAGGTTTTGCTGGCTGTATCTTACAGTTGATACTTTGTTCTAACTCTTCGTCAATGAAACTGTGGGTACTCCCACGATCAATCAGTATGGATACTTTCCTTTTCTTAATCATCCCTGGTAATTGTATAGTTTTTGCCATGTAGCTGCCCATTAGTGCATAGATGAAAATCTCCATCATCTCCTCAGATTCGCCCTGCCCTTTCTCCCCTCCTTCATCCCCGGGGGGTTCCTCTAATTCTCCCTCTATCTCTTCATCCACTAGTATGAAAGTGAGCATCTTATTCTTACAAATATGGCCCCTAGTGTACTTCTCATAACACTTAAAACATAATCCCAGTTCCCTTTCTGTTTGGATATCTAAGGGGGTGATTGCTTTGAATTTGAGAGGGTTAATGGGGCTTTTGAGGTTTGGTTCAGCATAGGGTATGGATTTAGATGCGGTATCATTTGGTCTAGTGTTTTGGTTGGCTCCATTTAGTAGGTGAATATGTTTTGAAGGTCTTAGAACCTTTGTTTATAGCTGTAATGGTATTTTCTTGTAGAAGGGCAATTTCAAAGGCTTTGGCTAAGGTTGGGGGTTGAATAATCTTAACCATAGATTTGACCTCTTCCTTTAGACCACTGGTGAATATCGAGATATAATAGGACTCGGGCAAATGGGGTAGAGATATCATCACCTGTGATTTCAACTCTTCAAATTGCTCTCGATATTCTAAAATGGTCCCCTTTTGCCTCAGCTATCACTTCCTGAGCAGTGTTTTCAGCAAATCGATTGCATACCTCACTTGAAAATTTTTCCCACTCAGCATTGGGATTGCTGGAGATGAAGCCATGAAACCATATGTCCGCTTTTCCCTTCAAATACATCTCAGCTATTCCCACCTTCAATTCCTCAGCCACTTGATATATTTGGAAATATTTTTGGGCTTTTCTCACCCATTCTCTAGGGCCTTCTCCCCAAAATAAGGAAAGTCTATTTTGGGTAATTTAGCATTCATTCTGGCCTCCCTAAATCTGCTGGTATTTCCCAGATGATGGTCACTCCCCAGAGGAATACCACTGCTGGTTTGAGATGGAGTACCATATCCTTCTACCTGCTTCTCTTTAGGACTTGCTTTACCCCCATTCATATGGGCTAACATGGATATGATAGATTCGTATTTGCTATTCATTTCCCCCATCAAATGCTCTATCCGGTCCTGCTTAGTGCAGACTACCTTCAGCATTTGGTCTGATGATTTGAAAACCACACCCAAGTCTGATATTTCCTTGTCTAGCTTCTTAAGGGGTTCCTCGTTAGATTTACTCCTAGTTTCAGCCATACCCCAGTCACGTTGCTGCTATGATCCCAAATGTTATGATTGAGATTCAATCCCGACCTCCAAACTCACACAAATGAACTCAAATCACAGAATTTAAGAGTGTTTTCAGTAACCCAGTAATTAATTGCAATAAGGTTCAATTACAGCCACCAAATATACAAAAGAAGGTAAGAAGAAATAGAAGAAAAGATAGAATCTGCAGAAGGGTTTTACACGTACCTTTTTCCTTCTCTTTACTGACAAAATAAGATGGTTAATGATAAAGACGTGGGAAGAATTGAAAACCGTGCTTCCAATTTTACAACTCTATCACTTAAGACCAAACGACGTTGGCCTCTTCTAATTCAGTTAAATGGTTGAATGTTGTCTGTTTCCTCCCTCTTCTTGCCTCTGCTATTTCTCTTCCCTTTTGCCCCCCAGTAGTGTTCCATCTTTCTCTTCATAACAGAATCTTCCCTTATTGGAATGTGAATCTATCGCTAGTTTTATGTGTTTAATCAGGTGTTGCGACATTTTGTCGAGTCAAGTCTGCATTTTCGAGTGAAGAAGTGGCTTTGCCACTTTCTGCTGAGGAGGGCTTCACTGGCCTTCTTGAGAATTTCTCAGGGGATATATCTAGAAGGGATGACTCAGTGGTTGAAGGCCTTGAGGATTTTTCGGTAGATGAGCTTTTGAAAGTTGACAGAGAAGGGCGTTGTATAATAACTGACCATGGTCATTTCGGTGAGTATAAGTTATAACTATCAGTATTTATTTTTTTACATTCATGGTTTTCAATAGTCTTACTGAACAATGTGTTGGTATCAGTATTCATTATTTGCATTCATGGTTTTCAATGGTCTTACTGAACAATATTTTGTATTTGCTGTTCAGTAATGAATTATTATCTGGTTTGCAGTTCTTTTCAATGTATATGGGCCTAGAGCTGAATGTGATGATACAAAAAGAATTCAATTTAAGTTCAATTTTTTCAAAATACTACAGGTAAATCAGTTGTTCTATAATCACAAAAAAATGGTCAATGTTGGTGTTTTGACAATGTTATCTATGGTTGTTAGGTAAAATCTTCATATTTCATGGCTTTTGTGAAATCTTTAAACTAAATAAATGGGGGGTCAAATTGTGTAGTGGAATTAACATTGAAAGTTATCAAGACAGGAGATATGTATAGTTTGGAATATTAAATAATTGAAGCTCTGCAAGGAATTAATTTATTCGCTGGTCACCATAATACTTTCATGTCATACTCAGTAAAAAAAAAAAAAAGAGAGAACATTGTATCAGTTTCATGTCCAGAAAAGTAAAAAATTGGATGTTTGACAGTAAAAAGGTTCCTCAAATTTTTTATTGTTTATTAATAAATGGCATTGTTCTACTTTTAGGATTAAAATGACTGGAATCAATTTTTTTTATTTTTTATTTTTTTTATTTATAGTTGTACACATCCATATTCATTTTAGTAATTTTGCTTTAGAGAAGATGGGATTGCCTTCTGCGTCGGGGACGTAGGGTATTTGTAGTTGGGGATCTCAACATTGCTCCTGGTGCTATAGATCGATGTGATGCTGGACCAGAGTTTGAGAAAAACGAGTGAGTTACTGGCTGATGATATTTTCTTCTTGACAAAATCACATATTGCACTTCTATTGATGCCTTCTCTTGGATTCGGTACAACCATAAGGTCACATGTACTTACCACTTGACTAACTGCTCTTGGATTCGGTACAACCATAAGGTCACATGTACTTACCACTTGACTAACTGCATTACAGGTTTAGAAAATGGTTTCGATATTTGCTAATGGGAAATGGGGGACAATTTTTTGATGTTTTCAGAGAAAAACATCCTGAGAGGTGAACATCCTGATTTCGGATTTTGTGTTTATGTGGAAGGATTGTGTTAAAGTTGCTTGCAAATTTAATTCACGGAGCATGTGTTGTAGTCAACGTGATTTCTTCACATATCCATGTTCCTTTCTATCTTTCTGATAATTGGCTATTTATATTGATCAATTCTGTGTATTATTTTTGTACGTGATTAACACTTTCTGATATTAAATTGGCCTGTAGAAGAGAAGCCTACACATGCTGGCCGACGAATTCTGGTGCAGAGGAGTTCAACTACGGCACACGTATTGACCATATTCTCATTGCTGGGCCATGCTTTCATAGAGAAAATCAAGGAGACCATGGCTTTGTGTTGTGCCACGTTAAAGAGTGCGACATTTTACTGCAGTTCAAACGCTGGAAACCTGGTAATACACCCAGGTAAATCTTCGGGATTATGGACTGGTGATTATATGATTCTATATTGACATTTCATGCGAAATGATACTTGTCTACCTTAGTTCGTGTTTACTATTATTTCCTCTACAATTGCTTAGATGTAGAGACATAGACACACGTGTTTCTGTTTAATGTTCTAATCTTTCTGCTGCTCCCCCCCTCCTCCCCCAACCATTTAGTTGTAGAACATGTGCACGTGGGAGCATGGAGATGGCATAATACTTTTTGGAATGTGATTGATCTGATTTGTGACACAGTTTAGAGCCTTTTAAGCTTAGTCGGTGCATCAGTGGATTATAAAGAAAAAGAAAAGTGAGGTCCATAGGAGATGCTCTCACAATCACAACATATGAATATCATGTTTTTTGCTACTATACAAATGCACATTAATTTCTTAGCTTGCTGTGATATATTTGTTCTTGCTGTCACGTCTTCTACGCGCAGGTGGAAAGGAGGGAGAAATGTCAAATTGGAAGGTTCAGATCATGTTCCTGTCTATATGAGCTTGGTTGAGATCCCCAATATTCAACCCCATAATACTCCTCCATTATCTACTAGATACTGTCCCCAGGTCTATGGATGTCAGCAGACTCTAGGTGCGAGTCCCTTATTGTTTGCATAATATGTGTATCTCTGTCTCTGTGTGTGGGGGTGTATGGGGGGGGGGGGATCCCAAATATATTCTGAATTTACATTTTATTCTCGCCTTCCTGTACAGCATTTCTTGGTTGACTTGGCATGAGTATTTTAATGGCCACTAAAAAATTGTTTATTGGTGTATTTGTCCAATAATAATAATGGAGAACCTTAATGATATTACATTGCAAAATTACGAAAGACTGGATGTTTATAGGAAAAGCTATTAGGAAGTATTTTTATGAATTTTACTTTATTTCCTTGTTTAGTTAAGATTTCAAATATATTTAGGAGTAGGACTTCTGTATTTATTACACACACTTTCGCAATGAATAAATGTATAAAATGCTCTCTCCCTTCTTCTCTTCCCCTTTCTCTTCTACTTTCTCTTCTCCTTTCTTTCACCTACAATTCTAGTAGTTCGATTGCATCCGTGGTGAATTATCTTTTGATGTGTCACATCACATGATCAATTTCATGGGTTTGACTTTGAGCGTATCAAGTATACAGAAATGAGATATTCTATTAAGCAGTTTTGGGAAAGAATAATGAACGGCAATTTCCATTTTAGGTGGCCTATCATTAATTTGTGATGTCCAAAAATGAAATGAAGCCCGTTAATTTGGAGTGGAGGGGATAATTTTGTTGGATTAACTTGGCATTTGTTAGATTTGGCAATATCTTACACGTTCTGTTCTTCATCCATAGTCAACTAGACTTATTCTGGATCAACTAGAATTTTACAAACATTACCAAACCTGAGGCTCAACTTTCTATAAGTGATAAAAATACCACTGAACTATAGAGTGTAGCCTAACATAAAAATTTAGGCAAAACTGAATAATGGCAGCAACCATTGAAGGTTAATCAAGGACATAAAATGAGATAAAGTGAAACAACAAAAAAATCAGCATTTTGATTCTCTTTTGTATGTTATGTAATATTGCTTCCCCACCAAAAGCATGGAGTCTTTTCGATTTCCGGAAAGGCCATGAATAGGTTGATCTGCAGTTAAAGGAGGTCAAATAATTGGCGCAAGGGTATATTTTATGCAGTTTAGAAGGTGTTAGTTGAGTACTTAAAGATTGTTATTTCCAATTAAGTGTAGTGATTGTCATGGAAAGTCTATAAATATGGCTGTAAACTTCCATTTCAGCTTGGGGAAATGTGGAAGAAAATGAAAATGAGCTTTGCGGCAATTAGAGTTCTATCTTGGGTTTGTGAGATGCCAACCAGCTGTAGGCATGATGTGTAAGGCTTCTAGGAGTTTCTTTTCTTGTTTTCTTGTTTCCATCTGACATTCCGAGCGATTTCTTTTTTACAACTTACGTGGAACCTAAGTCTGTGACTACAAGGCTCTGAATTTTCAGAATTTACATATTGGTCCCTGAACTTTGGCTAGTCTTTCATTTAGATCCCTAAATTTTTGGGTTTAAATAATTTAGCCCTAAATTCGATATTAACGGTTAGCACTCAGGTATGGGGTGTGATAGTGGTGGCCGAAACACTATTATTCCCAAGAAAAAATAGCTAGACAACCTTGTAAAATTTTCTAGAATCAACTAATGGCTTGCTGTGTTGGCAAATGTTCTCTTAAAGAAGGGAATGGTTAACCATGAAGATGCTTTATTCATGAAGACTGAAAATCTTCAAATTGTCTTCTAATTTGGATCCAGTGCCCTCTATAACTGAAGCTGCCTTGTGAGTCCACAAAACGGTTAATATTGGATAACCAAAAGTAGATTAACTTTGAACTGCGGGAGATTACATAGGCTCAAGATGAATTGGTAAAGATAGAGTTTGTTGGGGCTGATAGAATTATGAAGCAGGAGCAGACTACTGTGTAGCCAAAGCTTGTGTTGCATGAAAAGCAAATAAAATAAATGTGTCAACATAAGAAGCTGCAGTTGGATGAGGAAGTAAGTTGAAATGAGGTCTTACTCTCTCAAATATATTGACATTGTTTTCTTGATTTTAGATGAGTTTTGTGATATGAAAACTGGACCTTCATTTATTTTTTGTTATTTCAACATGGAATTAATGTGTTCCAGCCTTCATTTAGCTTTTGTCACACAAAAACAACATTTCCTGTTAACAAGTTCGTTGTCCTCATTGTGTATCTTGAGTAAACGGATCGTTTCTTTGTGGATTCTCATACATAGCTTTTGTAGCCGTGTAACTTGAATTCAACATTGGATTTCTTATCTCATATCTTTTCCATTCTTTGGTTATGCATGGAAAGATAGAAATAAAATTATTAGAGTTTTAGGTATTTACTTAATCTAGTAGAGTCTAGGTGCCTTTGAGAATTTAATCAAATAAGCCCTTCAATTCAGAGGCGGAGTAACACTATGATAATGCATAAGTTATCGGTTCAAATCCGAAGAGGGGAATTCTGATAAACTTACTACTTATTTGCCAAAAATAAAATAATGAACTTAGTTTGCTCGGCTTGATTGAATTTTCATTGAAAGGAAGGAAAGCATGGAGATGAAATAAATCACTCACAGCGCTTTAATCCATATATTCCTTATCCACTGTAACACCTGTATCTCAATGGAAAAAGAAAACGGAACAACTTATCATACCAAGAACTACACAATTACCCCCTTCATACATATGTAAAACTTGAGGCTAGTTTTCTCTAGTGTAGGGTACAAGAAAGCTTCAATAGCTCTGTCAAGACTCAATTATATCACATCTCTAATTAAAATGGGTAAAGAAAAGTAGATGTATGTTTATAGACTCCACAAAATTAGTGTTAGGAGATAGGCTCTTTATAAGCAAACTAATTTAATAAACAAATAAACCTATTCTGGACATTAAGACCATCAAATCATAACATGAACCTATCAACCTAAGGCTCAACTGAAACCATATCCTGAAGGATTCGAGAAAGTAAAGAGATGTAGACGTAGAAAGCACCCCAAAACATTTCATTCAGAGTATCAAACTAACAAGTGAATGTCTTCAATATTCAATTCACTGATTTGATTCAATTCCCTAAATTGTCCCTTTCTTTGATTTTGCTTTTACTGGAGCTTATTGTAGCCTGCATCAATTGACGGCATTAAAAAGCATAAATAGAAAAGAATACGTTGACTAGAACACATTGCTACATGGAAAATTGGAAGCATCTAAGCAAGATTCTGAAACAGTTTAGGAAATCAAGTATAGATCGTTAGAAATTTTGTACAGATCCAGCACATTTGAGAGTTAGATTCAAGCTTTAGAGTTGGAGTTCAGTTCTATCTTCACTGGCATCCTTGAGTTCTCTTGCATTTACTTGTAACAGGTTGAGCGTTGAGATTTTTTCAATTTCTTCTGTAATATTAAGTCTAGTATCAGCTTGGATTGCAAGTAGTGTTTAAATTCCTTTACCGGTTCCTAGTTCAAACTTGTAAATTTGTTTAATAAATTTTAAATGCATTTCAAAGTTCTTGTTTTATTTTGCAAGTATTCAACTAATTTTAATTTCTCATAGTATTTTTTACTTGGATTACTTTGTTAATTTTATTTAATTTAATTTGCACAATCTACAGATTATTGTTAAATCTATAATTCTTGTCCTCTGTTCTTCTCGTAGCTTCGTTTCCATCAAATCCCAATGGTTCCAAACAGTAGCTTTAATTAATTTATTAACATGATAATCTTCTAGAAGTTCACTTCTCGGAAAATGACTGGCAATTTTTTAAAATATTGTAGTTAATAGGGTGATTCTTCATATTTCATTAGGGGTCCTGATCAATATAGATCTACCAAGCAAAGCTACAATTTCTTCTTTAAAGAAGTGTTCCAATCACTTCAAATAGTAAGAATTTGCATCAGTTAATCTATGGCCAAACTCATCTCTCTACACTAACACCCAAATTGGTGTTCTATGTATGATGTTACTACATTCCTTATCTTCTTAATCGCGCAAAAATATGCAGTAAGTGCGTGAACTAAAGAGATCCAACTAGATTTGTGTCAACATCAAGCATGCTAACCTACCCCTCTCTCTCTCTCTCTCTCATGTGCTTATCTTTGACCATAAGTAGCATCTGCTAGATTGTAGCAGCTGGTTACTTTTTGTCAGTGAACTGTTTGTGTGGGAAAACACGTGTAATACTAGGAGTGTGGTAGTGTAGATATGTTATATTTGAATTCAAACTGAACCTTGTATGTAGGAGTTATCCTAGGAGTTAGATATATGTCTAATATTCTAATTCTTATCTGATTGTTATCAGGTTTGTTTATCCTTTTAAATGGGGCCACTTTGTACCAGTTAAATATATCAATGAAACATTGAATTTCTCCAATTCTACATGGTATCAGAGCCGAACTGATCCCTCTCCAGAGAAGTTGAAAGAAAACCAAAGTTCCTAAGCCTGCTCAAACACAATGTCTGATCTTTCAGGTGAAGACACTTCCAAAAGTCAGGAAACAAATCCCCTCCTTCCGCTATTCCCCAAAGAGCACCTCATCATGCTCCTCCAGCCAAAAACCCCTCACTACAAATCACCTCACACAAGCTGAATGGACAAAACTATGTGCCATGGTCCCGATCTGTCACAATGTTTGTCCGAGGTGGAGGAAGATACGGCTATCTCTCAGGCACCACTGCAGCCCCACTAGAATCAGACCCTTCATACCCTACTTGGGAGCCCGAAAACTCCATGTTGATGGCCTAGTTGATCAATTCAATGGAACCAGATATAGGCCGATTATATCTATTTCTTCCTACTGCCAAAGCCATATGGGATGCTGTTACTGAAACTTACTCTGATGCTGGTAATGCTGCACAGCTGTTTGAAGTAACTCAAAGGGTTCGCCAAATCAGACAGGGAGAACTTTCAGTCACTCAATACTACAGTATTCTCAAAGGTCTGTGGCAAGAGGCTGACCAATATCGATAGGTTAAATGGGAATGCGCTAATGACAGTATACTGTACAGCAAGATGCTTGAACAAGAGCGTATCTTCGAATTTCTAATTGGTCTCAACCGAAACTTAGATGATGTGCGAGGACGAATAATTGGAAAAAAACCTCAGCCTACCATTGCTGTTCGCCGAGAAGAAAGCCGTCGGTTTGTGATGATGGGAGGAAACCAGCCCATTCTACCTTTCGATAAATCTGCATTGACTACCGAATCTGCTTTTAACAACCCAACAGCGTTACAATCGAAGGAGTGAAAACAAACGCCCTTGGTTCACTATTGTCACAAAGTTGGTCATACTAGAGAAACCTGTTGGAAGCTGCATGGTAAGCCAGTGCATCTGAAAAACAGTAAGCCAACTGAGAGCAACAACCGTGCTCTTCATATCACTAAAGACACTCACACAGGTTCCTAGATTGGTTCTCAAGGTCCAATCATCTCCAAGGAACAATGGGATCTACTCCAGGATCTGATTCAGAAGACCAAACCAGCAGCTGCATCCACTCCTACTCCCTTTTGCTCCTTAGCAAGTATAACAAACAACTCTCCCGTCCCCTGGATAATAGATTTAGGGGCATCTGACCATATGACTAGTTTATCTAATCTATTTATCTCCTATTCTCCTTGTCCGGGTAATATCAAAGTTAGAATAGCCGATGGATCTTTATCGGCCATAGCAGGAAAAAGAAAAAATCCTATTTCTCAAAATCTTACTCTCAATTCGGTATTACATGTTTCCAAACTTACCTGTAACTTGTTTTCTGTCAGCAAATTTACTAAAGACCAAAACTGTGTTGCTAACTTTTATCCTACCTATTGTGAGTTTCAGGACTTGACCTCGGGGAAGAGGATTGGCAGTGCTAGGTTGGAGAATGGTCTGTATTATTTTGAAGAAGGATCAAACTTAGGTAGACAAGTCGCAAATAAAGTCTCCACTTCTCTTGAAGAAGATAACATTATGTTATGGCACCGTCGATTGGGACATACCAGTTTTCATTATTTAGCAAAATTGTATCCTGATTTATTTTCTAATAAAGATCCTTCTCTATTTCAATGTGAGATTTGTGAATTCGCGAAACATCATAGAACACATTTTCGCTCAAAAATTTATGAAAAATCTTCGCCTTTCAATCTCATTCATAGCGATCTTTGGGGTCCATCTGTGTTTCAAATATTTCGGGTACAAGATGGTTTATATCTTTCATCGATGATCATACTCGTTTAACATGGATATATCTATTAAAAGATAAATTTGAAACATTTCAGTGCTTTCAAAATTTTTACAATATGATTAAAACCCAATTTGGTGTTTCTATTCGACTCTTTCGAACGGACAATGGTCGTGAATATTTTTCCAATGTACTCGGTAATTTTTTATCTAAAAAAGGAGTCATTCATCAATCCTCATGTGTCGATAGTCTTTAACAAAACGGCCTCGCCGAAAGAAAAAATTGGCATATCTTAGAAGTGGGTAGGGCATTAATGTTCACTTATCAAGTTCCAAAATAGCTTTGGGGGGGAAGCTGTTTTGACTACCGTATACTTAATTAATCGTATGCCATCTAAAGCTCTCAATTTTCAAACACCCATTCAAATATTTAAAAAATTCTATCCAAATACAAAACTATTACCCCTAAAAATATTTGGTTGCCAAGTCTTCGTCCATATTCACAGTCAATTTCGAAGTAAACTTGATCCTAAGGCCGTTAAGTGCGTGTTTTTGGGGTACTCTCCTGCCCAGAAAGGGTACAAGTGTTTTGATCCCATCTCTAAAAAATTCTTTGTGTCAACCGACATGACCTTTTTTGAAAATCTTCCTTACTTCTCCAAAATTCCTCTTCAGGGGGAGATAAACTCACATCTCGAATCAAAATCAGAAGAAAATTTTTGGGAATCAGATTCAGCAAAATCGGTTCCTAATATTTCTCAAATCAATCCTCATCTCTCTCCCTACATCTCTCCAGCTCAAAATTCGAATAACACTCACCTATCTCCAGCTCCAAATTCGAATAACCCTCAAATATCTCCATCAATCTCTCAAAATCAAAATCCAAACTCGGTGCTCTCAGATCCTCACACAAATCGGCAAACAGAAATTCACAAAATCCGGCCGATACTTCTCCAAATTCTCCAAAAAATTCTATCACGGTCACGGTGCTAGAAAATCCCCAAGGGGAGGAATCTCACTGCCCTGAACTTCGTGTTTATACGAGGCGCAATAACAGGATAATACGGACTGTTCAACTCGTACCTATACTGCCCTATCCTTCAGCCGAGATCGAGGAATCAAACGACAAAGGTAATGATCTAAACCTACCCATAGCAACCCGAAAAGGAGTAAGAACCCGCACACAACATCCCATTGCTAAATACACTTCATATCACAGATTATCCCCTGCCTATTTGTCTTTTGCTCTCAATCTATCTTCTGTAGAAATACCCAGAAATATCAAAGAAGCTTTTGGGAAACGAGAGTGGCGTGCAGCTGTAATGGAGGAAATGAAGGCACTGGAGAAAACTGGAACTTGAGAAATTGTTAACTCGACAGAAGGCAAGGTTCTCGTCGGCTGTAAATGGGTTTTTACTCTAAAATATAAGATTGATTGGTCGATTGACCGTTACAAAGCACGGCTAGTTGCCAAAGGGTGTACACACAGACGTACGACATCGACTACCAAGAGACCTTCGCACCCGTGGCAAAGATGAACACAGTTAGAGTGATCATGTCCATAGCAGCTAACCAAGAGTGGCCACTTCATCAGCTTGACGTAAAAAATGTTTTTCTCAACGGAGAGCTAGTAGAAGAGGTGTATATGTCACTACCTCTAGGATTCGAGAAACACTATGGTAATGACAAAGTATGCCGACTAAAGAGATCATTATATGGCTTGAAGCAGTCACCAAGGGCTTGGTTCGACAGATTTTCAAGAGCAATCAAAGGTTTCAGGTTTACACAAAGTCAAGCTGACCACACACTTTTTCTGAAGTATTCGGCAGGGAGAACCACTGTGTTAATTGTATATGTCGACGACATAATAGTGATAGGAAATGACAGCAAAGGCGTTGAAGAGGTTAAGGAGTACCTTGGGAAGGAATTTGAAATCAAAGATCTTGGACATTTGAAGTATTTTTTAGGAATGGAAGTAGCAAGATCCAAATCTGGTATTGCAGTCGCAAAGGAAGTATACACTGGATCTACTCAAGGAGGTCGGAATGCTAGGATGCAGGCCCAGTGAGGTTCCCATTGAACCAAACTTTAAATTGAAGGTTGGTGGAGACAAAAAACCAGACCAATAAGGAGAGATATCAATGCCTAGTCGGGAAACTCATTTATCTATCTCACACCAGACCTGATATCGCCTTCTCAGTTAGTGTAGTTAGTCAGCACATGCATTCTCCAACTGAGGAACATCTGGAAGCTGTGTATAAGATTTTAAGGTATTTAAAGAAAACACTTGGTAGAGGATTGCTTTATACTAACAAGAATCCATTGAAGATCGAAGCTTATACCGATTCAGATTGGGCTGGATGTATTAATGACAGGAGAGGTCAACTACAGGTTTCTGTACATATGTGGCAGGTAATTTGGTCACTTGGCGAAGCAAAAAGCAAACTGCTGTGGTGCGAAGCAGCGCTGAGGCAGAATTCCGGGCTGCAGCTCAAGGTATATGTGAACTATCGTGGCTTTAAAAACTAGTCAAAGAAATGGGTATCAAAATTGAAGGACCTATGAAGCTTTTTTGTGACAACAAGGCAGCAATTAACATCTATCACAATCCTGTTCAGCATGATAGGATGAAACACGTTGAAATTTACAGACATTTCATCAAGGAAAAGTTAGAAGAGGGAGTTGTTTGTATGCCATACGTTCCTATAAAAGAACAGTTGGCTGACCTGTTTACAAAAGGATTGCAGAAACAAACATTCGAAGATTTAGTAAGCAAGCTGGGTCTTTACGATGTGTACGAACCAGCTTGAGGGGGAGTGTGGGAAAACACGTGTAATACTAGGAGTGTGGTAGTGTAGATATGTTATATTTGAATTCAAACTGAACCTTGTATGTAGGAGTTATCCTAGGAGTTAGATATATGTCTAATATTCTAATTCTTATCTGATTGTTATCAGGTTTGTTTATCCCTTTAAATAGGATCACTTTGTACCAGTTAAATATATCAATGAAACATTGAATTTCTCTAATTCTACAGTTTGCTTTCTCATCATTGCTATGGAGTAGTGAGGCTGTGTTTTTTTTTTTTTTTTTTCCCTCAGTTGACCAATACTTGGACAATCTTTATAGACTCTATCTTTTAGTATTAACTTTCTTTACTCGAGTAAACTTTATTATATCTTTTGAATATGATTTTATTTGAGGCCTTACTAATATTTCCCCCTAGTTTTTACATGAGGCTGTTCTAACTATAATCTTTTTTTATCCATGTGCTGTAATTTGACAGTGTCAATGTTAGTTAAAAGAAAATCTGCTGAAGAATTTAGGAGATGTGGAGGATCAAGCTCTTTTTCAGAAGAAAGTACTGTTCTCCAAAGTTGCAACCAGCTTGTGAAACGACCACCACATTCCTGCAGCTCATCTTCATTAAACTTGACACACGAAGGTGTATTTTCTACACCAGCAGAGGCTCCTGAATGTTATGACAAAGATTCATCTTGTAACTCACCTTGCACTGATATTAATGGTGCTAAATTATTGGCCAGAGTGGAGAACAAGAAGAAAGCAAGACAAAGTAATTGGTCTCAGCAATCACTCAAATCGTTCTTCCAGTCAAGTAACAGTGACAACTCAAGCAGTTTGTTTGCAGACAATATGCTTAATCAAGCAAATATATCTAATCCTTGTTGTGAATCCAATGAAACTATTGGTGAAGGTGGTGAATTTGATGCTCAAAAGGAGTGGGATTTACAGCAAAGTGTGCCAATGCAAAAGGAAAATGGGATTGATGGCTCTGAACCTCTAGAAAGTGAAAAGAACAATGTCCATTGTAGAGTGGCAAAGGATTCAACAACTGATGCAGAACAGTATTCCTCTTTGCAAGGGTCATAAGGAACCCTGCGTTTCTCGAGTGGTGAAGAAAGCTGGTCCAAATCTGGGGCGTCATTTCTATGTCTGTGCACGTGCTGAGGTATCCATACGTGTATTTACCTTCATTCTCTAAAGTATTTCTGGTTTGTGTTTTGTTAAATGAAGAGAAGAATGTTGTTTGGACATATTGCATTCAGTACACCTCAATTTTTGGCCTTGCAGTAATATTAATGCATAGCATTACCCTGGTGAGGTTCAGATACCTCCAGCCTGTTAGTATCAGATTTTTCTGAAAGCTACTATTTTTAAGGCTGCTTTTTCATACACTCAATTAAAGAACTATAGAAAATGTATTTGTAATTTTCTTTGTATCGATGACAATTAAATGGCCTTATTGCATGGCATTAAGGTGCTTGGGTGGTACAGAGATTATATGTGAGTGCATTAATGCTGGTGAAGCTATGATGTTGCAATCTTTGGTTTTTTTTTTTTTTGACCAGTATTTTCACCTGTCTCAGGGACCTGCATCTAATCCTGAAGCTAACTGTGGTTATTTCAAATGGACTGCTTCAAAATTGACACGTAAAAGATGACTAGCACAAGGCAATGGATCATTTGTACTTAGATCTATTGTTAAATTTTGCTAGTGGAGGCCATCTCTGTGTAAACCTGCCGTGAAGGTATAAGGTTCTTTAAAGTTTTGAATATTCTGTCTCTCTTTCTCTGAGTATATAGTTGGTGTGAAATTTTTGAAAAAAAAAATCTGCAGCTGTTGACGTGTATAATGTGGTTGTCAAAAGAAAATCTATGCAATCGAGTCACTCTTTGGATCCATATTATATTGAAAGCAAAGAACTTTGTCGGGACTCAGGGAGATCATGGTATATTCAATTGTTTCCACTATTTGTTGTCTTTATAGTAACTATCTAGAAAGACTTTAGCCCTAGGTTGGTTGGTTATCTTCGGAGTCTTTACTATTTAGTGCCTGTTTGGTATGAAATTTTTTTAGAATAGATTTTGTGAAAAGTGGTTTTTTTTTTTTTTTTTTTGGAGTGTGTGATTAAAACGTATGGAAAAATTATGGGCTCACATCCAAAATTATTTGTTGGGAGGATATCTTGTTGAAAATGAGTTCTAGAAAATGGGAGGTTGCTAAGAAGTGAGGGCTCCTGTTGTAATTATGTTTACCTCTCACTTTTGCAATCCACAACTTGTTGATTTCAATAGCTTTAAATTATTAATTAAATCTGTGGAGTCTTAACAACAATGTTGGTGGTAGAGGATGAAATGTGCTTTATTTTTCCTTTTCCAGTCTTAATAATTGGTACTTGTACACGGGCGGGACAGAAGGACATCATGAAGTGAAAAGCCAGGGCAGGTTTCAATCTATACTGACAAATACCTTCACATATATTTATTGATAATTTTAGGTTGATATACTTGATTCGGGATTTCATAAATCCTAACCTTTGTGAAGTGCTTGGGATCAATTGCATGCAAATGTTAGGATCATTAGTGCCAAACTTCCTTTAAGTAATGTATGGATTTTGAATGTAAAATTTAAAGAAACAAGTGGTGACTGTCTCTCCAGGATGATAGTTTACCACGAGCACGAGTTGAATATGTTTATCAGCTCATCGACTTGATGGATGGAGATTTATATAGCAAATTCCGTCCAATTTTATCAAATTATGTTTTGTTTAAAATTGGGATTATTTTGTTTATGTAGTAATTTTGTTTCTAGACAGTTCTCTTGTTTTATAAGAAACGTGAAAAATATTTATTTAAGTTATAACTTTTCCATTTGCACGACTTTAGGATGTTATTATTTTTGAAAATAAAAGGATAATTAACTAATTCAAATGGGATAAGCAATTGGACTATTTATACTCCTACTATGCTTTTCGTATTGTCACTGCCACCATGGCTGACATCCTTTTACGAAGTTCTTGGAATTACGATGGATGGTTGACTTTGTGGGACGGGTTATGGGTCTTTGGGCTAATTTAAGTTAAAGTGATGTGGGCTATAGAATAAAAATTAACATTTTTTTTGGGTAATCAGTAAAATTCAAATACGGTTTATAAAATAATTTGTCTTTATAGGATGATCAAGCAAAAGAGTTTGTTTGGATAAATCCTCCACGAGGGATCCAATTTTAGCAATTACCATATTTAGGATGCGACGCTGGGCTAAGTATTTAGAAACATTGTTCTTGTATTTTCGAGGCGAATTAGACGCGTTGTCAACACAAATCTTTGTTTTTTTTTTCTCTATATTTAACTAAATTCTCTTTTACCCTACAAACTACATTGTTCTTGTAGATGATCTCTTATTTTCTTCAACAAAGTCGCATTGAACTAATTTGGTATCATATTCGTTTCACAACACAACAATAATGAATTGAATTGTTTTCCAATCATGGTCCCTGTAGATCGAATCATCCATATAATATATAAAAAGAAACTCAAGATTTATGATATCTTTGTCTTTGAATAAGATCTTATGGGCCTATCACCAAAATTAAATTCAAGTCCAAAGTTCGATCTTAGGTTGGGAAAAGAAAACTACCTAGCTTCCTGCATTTCAATTTTCAATTTCAAAAATCAAGTATTAATTATTTTTTAATTTTTGGAAATCAAGTTATTAGTATTTTTAATTTAGTGCCTGTTTGATTTCCTTAAATGGTGAGAAAATGAATTTTAAATAGTATTTTTAGGAGAATGTGTGGTTAAAAAGTAGAAATAAAATTTGGAAGAATGTGTAGAATATTTTTTTTGTGTGAATACGAAGTTGAAAATGATCATATAGCAAATCATAAATTAAATTAATGAGAATCAAACAAACTCTTAAAATCATATTACAGACCCACTATGACCAATCCACACCCCCACTTTCATTTTACGCAGGGAGCACAACACGCTATATTTTCCCTAGTTCAAGTGTAGATATAAACCTAAAATCACAACGATCAAAATCAATGCAGTCCCCATATATTTAAGAAAGTGCACGTAATGAACAATGTGTTACTGCCGATTATATTGTTGAAAGTTTTCAACATTTTCGGCAAGGATAATTATATCCGTATTTGTTCCTTGCGTCAATATCAATGCTTCCTGTATTTTAGAATTTGATCAAGTCTTCCTGTTTTGGGATGTTCTAGACCCCCCCCCCCCCCCCCCCCCCCCCCCCCCCCCCCCCCCCCCCCAAAAGTACTTTTGCTATTTTACAAACAAGACGGAATCAGCAGAATGCACCTGCTCCTTTAAAAACAAAAAAGAAGAAGCTCAAGTTATCCCCACACACAGAGGTGTGAATCCAGCGTTGAAGTTTAGTTAGAGCGGATGTTGACCATTGATCGTCGACAATCCATGATCATAATAGTCGATTGTTTATTGGATTTTGATTAAATAATATTAAAAGTTATTCATAAAACACAAATTACTTATCATAAATCACAATTTTAATTCGTAAACATAAATAAACACGAATTCCCAAATCAGTAATCATAACATTCATTATTCAACAAGTCAAGTAGTCAACACTCAATAAAATAGAACAAAATCTCATAAAAACATCAAAAAGCTTTATCTAAATCCATGGACAACACTTACACATTTACACTCCTCATGGAGGTGGTCGTGGCGTCGTCGACAACCAGCCTGAAGAGTGGAGGAGGAAAAATGGCGGAGGGTTTGGAATTGCAATTTCAATTTCGTATGGCAATTGGGGGAAATGGTCTACTGGTTGCCTGGTTGGACTTTTTAATTCTTGCATTTGGTTTAAGCCCAACTGCTCAAACCAAAAAAAAGAAAAGGAAGCAGACTTAAGCCCAACTGCCCAAACAAAAAATAGGAAGCATAGGCCCAGATTCTAGAACCCAGAAAAGTCTTCTTCCTTCTTCCAATTCCAGAACCTGACGAACCTGAAGATTCCATTTTCGACGGAACCAGCTCACGCGACCGCGCCCCCGTCGCCGGGTGCTGGCTTTGCCGCTGCACCCCCCTCCAAAAAAAAAAAGAAGAAAAAAAAGAAAAATGGTTCAACAACTGAAGTACAAGAAAATCACAAGCTTGCCAATTGCCATTGTGAAGAGGACATATGCACCATGGACAAACATTTGAACTAGACAACATTAACCACTTAATATATCCTCCGTGTTAGAATTTGGGTGTGACCCGAATTCTTCGTTGAAAATAATTAGAAGTTCTAATTTAAGTGCACATTAATTAGAATCCTATTTGGAATGCAATCGTGAAACTTTTAGGCATTTTATTTCATCTACAACTCTACTTTTAGGGCTTGAATTGTTCCCTATAAATACTCTAACTCTTCTTCTAGTTTTTGGGAGCTAGAAGCATTATTGCTGGGATTGTATTTTTCTTTCCATTGGTTGTCAATTAATGAAATTACTTGGTCATCTATCAATTTTCTTCTTTACTTTTAATCTTGTTCTTGCTTGTGCGATCAATATTTCATATTGTGGCATATTAACCTCTCACGTTCCCAACAAAGTGGTACGATTTCACAAGAAGTGGTATTAGAGCTATTGATTGTGATTTTGTTTGAGGTTTTCTGTTATCGATGACAACTATGAAGTATGAAATTTCATTTTTGGATCGCAATACAAGATTTTCGTTGTGACAAGTAAAGATGAGGATTGTTTTGGCGAAGATGGATTTGGACAATGTTTTGTTAGGTTTTGACAGATGCCAACAACTTGGACAATAGAGGAGAAGCAACAGAGGGATCGGAAGGCTCTTCACAGATACGTCTTCATCTTTCTAACGACATTTTTCAGGACGTATTGAAGGAGAAGACAACTGCTGCATTATGGTTGAAACTTGAGCAACTGTGCATGACAAAGAGTTTGACAAACGAGGTACATCTGAAGCAGGGGTGTATTCTCCTCGCATGGTAGAAGGGAGATCTTTGGAGGACCATCTGGTCGTGTTCAAAAAAATTGTCGTTGATCTCGAAACGTTAGAGGTAAAGTATGATGAAAAAGACTTGGCCTTTATCATGTTGTGCTCACTGCCTACTCCGTATTCGTCGTTTAGGGACACGATTCTATACAGCCGTACACTCTCACCATTGAAGATGTTTATGATGCTTTATTTTTAAAGGAGAAGACGAAGAATTTGGTTGGAGTTGCATCTAGGAATGAGGAAGCTCTTGTGACTCATGGTGATCGATGGAGGGGTAAGTCGGGAGTGAACTTCAACAATTAGTTCTGCTTCAATTGCAAGAGAAAATGACACGTTAAAAAGGATTGCGATAAGTTGCAGAATAAGGATAATTCGTCTGCAAATCGTGGGAAGAAATCAAATCATTCGGACGAGACTAATATTGCCGAGGACTTTTTGAGTGGCGAAGACGTGGTGTTGACCGTATCTGACGTAGAATCTAAGTTTGACGAGGAGTGGATTCTGGATTTAGCTTATTCGTTTGATGTGTCCCAATCGGGACTTGTTTGAAACATATGAGGTGGTGACGCAACGTGGAGTTGTCATGGGAAACAATATACCTTGCAAGGTAGTTGGAATTGGTAAGGTCAAATTGAGAGTTAAGGAAGTGACAGTTAGATATCTTGGCTAGGTTCGACATGTTCCAGACTTGAAGAAAAATCTCATCTCTCTGAGTACCCTAGATGCAAAAGGGTACACGTTCTCTGGAGGAAGTGGAGTTTTGAAAGACCGAAAGGGTGTCCGAGCTGTACAAAAAGGACGAAAGAAGTCTTAGTTGTACATCTTGCAAGGTCACGCAGAATTAATGAAGAAATATCTGGACATGTTTCGTATCGTGGTGGACATACAATTAGGTACAGTACATTTGTGATTTGGTTCTAAGTCATTGAAGAACACTACTAGAGAGAGTTTGAGATATATGGGTAATTCCGCTTTGCCACCATCGTCCGCGGTTCCATCGTGTTCAATTGTTGGGGAAGGACTCGTTGAGGCTATGTATGGTGCAGATGTTGGTGTTTATGTTTTTGGGATGTTTGAAGGTGTCGAGACTAGTAAGAGGCCTTCAGTTAAAGCATTTAGAGTTGATTCTGCTACAGGGTGTGCTTTGACTCTATTTGGTAAATTTTGAATTCCTTGTAAAATTTTGGGAACCTAGTGTATTTGGGTTTGGGTATTATTTGTAAATGCTGTGGAAGAGGGAGTGTTTTTCATCAGGTGAAGTTTGGTTCTGGATGGAGAGTTCACTCTATTTCGCTGCAGATGGATTTATTTTTCCAAGTGAAATTTTTTTGGAGCTCGTTCGTTGCACCAAAATTCGTGTCAAGGTGGAGCTTGTTAGAATTTGGGTATGGCCCGAATTCTTTGTTGAAAGTAATTAGTAGTTCTAATTTAAGTGCACATTAATTAGAATCCTATTTAGAATGCAATTGTGAAACTTTTAGTCATTTTATTTTATCTAAAACTCTATTTTTAAGGTTTGGATTATTTCCTATAAATACTAGACTATTTTTTTAGTTTTTGGGAGCCATAAACATTATTGATAGGTTGTATTTTTCTTTCCATTGGTTGTCAATTAATAAAATTACTTTGTTCTCTACCAATTTTCTTTACTTTTAATAGTTCTTGCTTGTGCGATCAATACTTCATATTGTGTTATATTAATGTAACGCTTCGACCAGTACGGATCGAACCGTCACTTAGCTATAGGCGTATTCTTGATGAGTAATTATAAAAATAGCGGAAAGCATAAAGCATAAATGTTTAATTCATGTATTTAAAACAAAAGTAATTTATTTAAAGAAAAGATTTCATATCATCAGTAACAACTTTCGTTCATAGGAGTTTAATTTTAAGCGTTTACTTGAATTTGATATCAACTATGAACTTATCAACATTTCGAAAGTTGTTACTAATGATATGAAATCTTTTCTTTAAATAAATTACTTTTTTGTTTTAAATACATGAATTAAATATTTATGCTTTATGCTTTCCGTTATTTTTATAATTACTCATCAAAAAGACGGCTATAGCTAAAGTGACGGTTCGATCCGTACGGGTTGGGGGCGTTACAGCGTGGTATCAGAGCAGGTTGCCAACCGAAAATCGGGAACTAAGTGTTATACGGGACAAAGTACTACGCCAAAGGGCGGAGCCATCGCTTGTAGGAGCTACCTCTAGAATCCCAACGTCTGGCAACGGATCCTCAGAATGATCAAACGCGACGAGGATGTCGCGAGTCTAATGGGGGTGATTGTAATACCCAGACCGGGAAAACTTAAAAGAATTGATAGGTACTACTCATACCAATAAGGTGCACCTTCTTTTCCGGAAGTCCATCATTAGAAACTCCACAGTTAAGCGTTCTTGACTTGGAGCAATTCTATGATGGGTGACCCCTTGAAAAGTTTTCCCGGAGAGCGTGCGAGTGAGGACAAAACATGTTGAAAAGATCCATGTTGGTACAGTGGGGACAGTACGTCGTCGATCTAACGGTCGGGACAGCCCGTTAAGTGGGATCTAGGTAGTTACAATTAACTTCTTCCGTTACCAACAAAGTGGTTCGGTTTCACAACACTCCGTGCCATATGTACCTCTATATTCTATTGAGTATGATTTGACAACGTGTTTGAGTCAGTGGTTGAAAAGCTTTCTTTTCTCAATTTTGATTTGCATAGAAATTTAGGAACTATAGGCTAGTTGAATTGAAGATATCTAAATTTCTACTAGTATTATAGAATTACTTAACTTAGGTCTGTACCATAAAAAATAATGTGTTATGTCAACATTTTTCGTTTACTACATTAGCGAGATTGTCGAATTTTCTAAAGTTATTTGAGATGGATCTTGTTACATTACTATGGCCACACATTTTTCGTTTACTACGTTAGCGAGACCGTCGAATTTTCTAAAGTTATTTGAGATGTATCTTGTTACATTACCAGGGCCTATGTGGCCATGGTAAAAGGGGTTTAACCCATTTGAGAGTCATTTAGTGATATTATATAACAATTTATTATATAAATAATTAATTGAACCTTTTACGGGAAAATTGCAGTCGCGGTACCAAATTAGTGACACTCATATCAAATCAATCAAACACTTGCACGTAGAGCCCAAATTAACAGAAATCGTTAGTTGACCAAAAATCAAAGATTTGACCAAATGTTGATTGTTTTTTAAATGACAAAATGGTAACTTTATATTTTTCATATAAAAAAAACTAAATTAAAAGAATTAAATGAGTTAAGTGTCCTAATAGTCGCTGAACTTATGTCTCTGTCTTCGATTGTTCACTGACATTTAAGATGTTGAGTTTTGATCAATAAACTTTTCAAAACGTTTGACGTTACTTACTACCTTAACATCCATTCAAATTCCTTAACGGAATTAGTGACGTGGCTAAGGAATACATGTAATGCCCCGTCACGCCGTTAACAAATTGTTACGTTTTCAATTGCTCACTAAACTTTGAAAAATGTCTTTGATTGCTCACTAAACTTTGAGGTAATTGAATTTTAATCACTAAACTTATAAAAATAATGTTGACTTATTGTTCGTTAAAAAATATGTAGCGCAATTGCACGAGTCGCGTAAAAGTAATAAAGTGGACAAACGAGTCCATGTTATCGATCCCACAAGAAATAATTACTCAATTATACAATAATTAAATTTAATTTTAACATTTTTTTTGTGAAATTTTAAGCTATTTTCATATTTTAAAAAATTAAATTTATTGTATGTTTCGCTGTTAAAATTATATTAATGTTTAGATTTTGCAACCAAACACAATAAATTTAATTAAATGAATTTCATTCACTTTTGGTCTCTCCGAGAAATGGATTGTGTTTCGTTACGAAAATCCAAATTTTAATAATGTGTGTTTCATTGTAGAATTCGAATATTAATTTAATTTTAACAACCAAATGCACAATAAATTTGAATTTTTTTCAAATGATGAAAATAGATTAAAATTGTATAAAATATATTAAAACTAAATTTAACTATTGTGTAATTGAGTAATTATTTCTCGTGAAATCGACAATTCGAATTCGTTTGTTCACTTTATTAGTTTTACGTAACCCATGCGATTGCAGTACATATTTTTTAATGAATAACACGTCGAAGTCATTTTTATAAGTTTTGTGGCCAAAATTCGACTACCTCAAAGTTCAGTGAGCAATTGAAGGCGTTTTTCAAAGTTTAGTGGACAATCAAAAATGTTTTTATTGTTTAGTGAAAATTGAAGACATTTTTCGAAGTTTGGTGAACAATCAAAGATGTAACAATTTTTTAACGAGTTGTTCTTCACGTACAGGGGGGTGCCAGGCAGTAACCAGGGCTCTCACATTGTGGGGGCCCGCCGCAATTTTTATTTTTATTTTTTATTCATTGGGGGGGGGGGGGGGGTGCGCTACAGTGAGTAACCTGTAGCGCACCTGTAAACCCCCTTGTACGTATAGATAAAATCTTTTTTAACGGCGTGACGGGGCGTTACATGTATATTTCATTAGCCACATCACTAATTCCGTTAAAGAATTTGAACGGATGTTAAGGTAGTGAGTAACGTCCAACGTTTTAATAAGTTTAGTGGTAAAAACTCAACATCTTAAATTTTAGTGAATAATTAAAGACCAAGACATAAGCTTAGTGACCATTGGGACGATTAACTCAAAACCCAAAAAGGAAAACACTATTCCACATATCACAAAACCAAAAACTAGAAACAACAAAATTGTCCTACTCCACCAGGCTACGACCACTTATTTCCTCATCCCAAAAAGTTATCTTCTTCCACATTTGCGTATGTTGATCTTGGCACATGTGTTGAGAAGAAATAATCCCACGATATCTCTTTATTCTCATGCTATTGTTCATTTTGTCGCATCAGCGAAGACAACTTACGGAATACCTCGTCCTCAGCAACGAAGAAATCAATTTGAACAAAGGGGCAGGAGAGGAGAATGTAGAGGAAAATTACAACATTTAGTGCTTCAATTTATATGTTGCTTTCGCTCCTTGCATCAATTTATGTTTTCCACGTTCTCGATCTTAGATTGCTCGCATCCCATTAATTCCCCACCTAGGAATTTGTTGACCTCAATTTCTACAGACAACAGATGTCCGGCAACTCGCGCACACATGGGCTATTTTCAACACGTAAAGACGGGTTGCTAGTCGTCAACGCTTCGAAAATGTGGACGTGCGAGTAGCCCAATGACGTGAGACAAAATTGTTCGGGTCTCGACAGTAGATTTGTGAAACGATTATATAAGATTACCAATTGCAAACAACCTGATCTAAGCAAAAATAATGTTAACTCGTTGCTAAGTAAGTGTATAACCAGCTAAAGAGAAGACAAAGAGTAATTTTAAGTGTTAAGATTTCGCATTAGCCCTCAAATGGTACATGAAGGGGTTATTTATAGTATTACAAATGAAATGGTAGCCATTAGATGAAAGTATACTTGGTCTCATCTCATTAGTTGAAGAATCTAATCTTGGACATCAATTTGAATTCACTAGACTGTGGTGCATTTAATGCTTACACAGAGTAGCTGCCATATTTACAAGAATTGACATTTATACTTATTATTAAGGTCCCATCAATCATTCCAAAAAAGATTTCATACACAAGTGCAGGATTTTCTCTGTGTAGGTCGTCACTTGTTGCAACGCACTTCTGACTTTGTGGAGCTTCCTCGCCTCAACGTCTCTGCTTCGACAGAGAGACATGAATGAGCCTCAGACTAATCTCCCAAGGCCTCGTCACTTGTGTAGGAGGCTTCGCTAGAGGTGGTTCCAATACTCGAGTTGGTCGACTAATCCAATAATTGACCAGAGAGTTTTGGTGGGTTGGCCATGTGGAGAAAAAGGACATCGGTGACGTGAAGCCACGTGTGGCGAGGCGTAACGATGATCCTCCAAGTCCATCTATAGTTTACTTAAATCATGCGTGGATTTCAGTAGTTAGTGGGATTCCAGCATTCCATTAAATAATTTTTTATGACCTTGACCTAACATATTACTGCCCAAATTTGTTTTAAGTCGAGGCAGGATCTTACTGAACCAACAAGGCTCCTTTTATTTTTGAGATAGCTGAAATTTATTTCAAACCGAGGCAGGATGAAGCTGAACTGCCGAGGCTCCTTTTATTTTTGAGATAGTTGAAATTTATTTTAAATCGAGGCAAGATGAAGCTGAACTGTCGAAGCTTATTTTATTTTTGAGATAGCTGAAATTTATTTCAAACCGAGGTAGGAAAAGCTGGACTTCGAGGCTCTTATTTTTGAGATAGCTGAAATTTATTTCAAACTGAGGCACGATGAAGCTGAACTACTGAGGCTCCTTTATTTTTTAATGATAACCCTCGATAGTGATGCCAATGATTTGATATTTTGCATGTTACCAAGAAAAAATAGCGAAGGCGTTATGATTTCCCATACACTTACGCCCATTATATTAAATATGCAATGATAGCGATGTCGTTGTAATCTAAGGTGAACATATTGGGGGCCATGCGTAGAAATCACGCATTAATCGGAAGCGTCAATTAAAGAGACTGTTTGAATTCAACGCCTCAAAGTTAGCTGAGATTGGATGCCCTAGATAAAAAGGGTTTTTGATCCATCGACTGGGGCTCATTTTCTATTTGGTATAAAAGGCAAAAAGTGCCATTATTATACCTTTACTACAAAAATCTTTCACATTCTCTGCATTTTAATTTTCCAGCAATTTCTATTTGCCCGCGATTCGCTCTTAGGTTCTTCATTTCATCTAGATAACGATTTTAGATTTTTTTTTTTCCTTTCATCTTCGATGGCTTCTAGATCAAGTGATAGCAGAGAGAGCGTTACCATTAGGGGTGTCAACGAGTCGAGCTGAGCCTGCTCATGGGCCAAAATTTGAGGCTCGGGCTCAAGGTGTGGGCTTTTTTGCGAGCCGAGCTTTTGCTCACCCTAAAAAGAGGCTCGACCTAAGCTTTCGGCTCGGGCTTTTTCGAGTCGAGCCGACCCCTTTTTTTTTCTTTCTCTCTCTTCCTCCTGTGTTATGGCCTTAAAAGGCAGCATATTTGCTGCTGCCAATTAGTTTTTTTTTTTTATTTTTGAGCTCGCGGGCCGGCTCGGGCCTAGGCTCGATTCTACAGAGCTGCGAGCCCGAACAACTTGAGTCGGTGAACCTTTTTGCCATCCCTAGTTACCATTGCTAGGTATAGTAACGAGATCTTACCTGGGGGTCATAAGAGAATGTTTGGGCCATGAGTGAGGGTTCCATAGATTACGAGACTGGGTTAGGGGCTGCTAAGATTCCTTCTGCTATAGTCATCTTTCACCTTTCCCTACTTTTATATATAATTGAGAGATGTTGTTGCCTATTTTCCATTTGCAAAACCAGAGTGTTTAGATAGAGAGAAAAACGGGCAGGGAGAAAGAAAGAA
The DNA here is from genome assembly GCA_019395295.1 of Osmanthus fragrans. Classification (NCBI taxonomy): domain Eukaryota; kingdom Viridiplantae; phylum Streptophyta; class Magnoliopsida; order Lamiales; family Oleaceae; genus Osmanthus; species Osmanthus fragrans. The sequence goes on along the minus strand of CM033347.1, from coordinate 18,450,452 downwards.
AAAAAAAAGGGAAAGGGAAAGGAAGAAAAAGGAAGCAAAGCCTAGCACCCTCAATTCATTTATCAATCGAAATTTCTCCAAGTTTTATTGTAAGATACTTTCTTCGCTTAAGTGGTAGGATTTCATGTTAATATTTATGCTTAAGCTATGCATGAAAACCATAATATTAAATATGTAGACAAGTCCACAAAGTTAGATATCTATGCCTTAGGACAAGTCCGAAGGGCACCGGCAAGCCGGAATGTGCAAGTATGTGTTTGAATGCTTTCTTTTGCGTAGTATTAACATGTTAAATCCAAGCATGGTATCTTACTGAGTATTCTTTATACTCATAATATTCTATACTAAATTTTTAGATCCATAAGATGTGAAGTTGGTGGAAGTCAGTCGGCATAATCGATGATGGGTTAAGGACAAAGTTAATTTGCATCGAAGTTTTGTTTTTGCATGTTTTGTTCGACTGCTTCATATATGTTTTTCCTATGGTATTGTATAAAAACTTGTATAAGACATGATGTAATATGGTACAGGAAGTAAATTAAGTAGTTATGTCTTCCATGTTATGTTAAGAGACATATTTATAGACCTTTTTTCCCGAATGACCAAAAGAGGCAGAGTCCGGGCAGTTTCTAGGTCAACTTCAAAATATTATTTCCAACTTTATAGACGTCCATTGAGACTCTAAAAATATACTTGAGTTCCTCTTCGAGTTGTCTAAATATGGGCGCAAGAATCACTCAATTTGGATGTCTGTGGCCTGAGATATAAATTTTTAAACGTTTAAGGGTCAATCTGGATTTTCTGTGCAACACTACACTGTTTTCAGTAAAACGTCCATACTATATGATCTCGAAAAATTATTATATTTTAACTTAGAAAACTACTTGAAATTATCTTTCTAATTCCACAAATTTTATAGAAAACGGAGTTGGGATGAATTTTATAAAAATAGTTGAACCTACTGCCCCAACTAACCGTGGCTGCACCGAGTCCCCTTTTGTAAAATAAAAATTTCACGTCGGCATGCGCTTCTGTTGGCCATTATATTTTATGAGAAATATTTTACCAAATTGAAAATAAGTTTCTAACATGCAATACTTCTGTTTAATAGTATTATCTATTGTTGGATATAAGAATATTTTGAATCAAGTCATGTTTGAGATTATGAAGTCATTAATATTTATATGTAATTATTTATTAAAGCCTTGTAGAGTAACCTAATCAATTTTTGTCCTAGTTATGACACGAATAGTAAACCCCCACAAGGACAGAAGCTTGTGGTTTTGCGAAGTTGTGGGACATACTATTGGCATTTTACTATAATCATCGTATGCATCTGCTCCATAGCCTCGTACAACATCTTGATCTGCTAGACTGCATTATTGAGATGTTATGGGAGATACACTATAGCTTAAGTGATAAGGTGAAGATATGGAGGTTATATGAAACTGTTCCAGAAACTTGGGCTTCAGTCATAAATGAGATTGTAAGTATTATGCCCTAGATCCAATCAACTTTGGGCATTAGTACTTTTGATATATGTTTAATGTATTTATTATGGTAAGATCTATTATGATATTAAATAATAGAGTCCGTAGATTCAAGTCTCGGTAATTCGTTAATCACAAGGAGTTGTGATTGTGAGATACAAATTACATATGATTGAATCTTAAATCATCCATGATCGTAAGTAATAATGAGATACGGATATCGTTGTTACGGATAGACCATCACGTGTGTCATTCCTTACACGTAGATGTTTTGTTACAGAACAAAACATTGGAGACCCGCTGAGAGATTCCACATGGATAACTATCTGAGTGTCAGTGGTTAATCTCTAATGTTTGGTAGTGAAATTGATCCTTCGACTTGAGATCATCATAGTACCTTATGTGGGGACAGTCATGCTTTGGTGATACTGGAAGTTGCTCTGTCAAGGGCCGCTAATACAGCATCGTTCGAGTATGTCAAGGAATCATATGAAGGTTGTGAATGATCAATAGAGGATTCGTCGCTGTTAGATAGTAAGAGTTTATGATCTACATTTCTTCCAGTTAAGTTGATAACGAAATCTTTGGCCAATGTGTACCTATAAGTCGAAAAAGAGTTTTCGACTTACATTGACTTAATAAGTGGAATGAAAGATATGATCGATAATCGAGATTGACACAATCCATATCTCGTAATTGATCGGGTCATATTGACGAAGAAATTATAGTTTCACGATAAACGAACGAGTTTGATTTTGTCATACCACGTGACATTTCCCATCACATGTATTGCCCTGACACATTGCTAGACATCAATCTGGGACAACGGATGTGAATTAGTGATAAATCAAAAGGGTGTTTTGATTTATCAATTTTGATTATATCAAAATAATAATTCACGTCGTTAGGCATCGTCACTGGGAACCTAATGGGTCACACACAAAAGGAGAACTAGAAGATTGAGGTCTGCCAATTAATTAATTGACAAGCGTTGGATAATTAATTAATTGGTTCGCTTATTAATAGGTCCGAATTAATTAATTGAATTAATTAATTCATGGACCGGATTTAATTAATTAGATTAATTAAATATTGGACCGGGTTAAATTGTAGGACGGGCTAAGCCCTTTTGGGCTTATATAAATAAGCTGCTAGGGTTTGAGATTAGTTGATGGATTTTCATTATTCTTGCTAGCACAAGAAAAGTAAACCCTAGTTCCTTCTCATTCTTGTTCCCTGTGTGGATTCCATTGGAGACTGGACAATTGGACAGTTGTGGGAGGCAGATCAGGATTGCTGGAACTATAGGAATAGCAAATGAGTTTGCAGATTTGAATAAGGTATAGTTTCTACCACAATTTCTATCTAAACGTAAAGCAGATCCTTGGTGGGAATTGAAAATTATTTAATTTTTCGCTGTACATGATAAGTAAATTTATTTAATAATTTCTGGAAAAAAAAAGGTGTGTCGAAAATCGGGTTGGACTGCGTGTTAACCGCCACCGCCGGAGCAGGAACTCGCGTGGCAGCGAGCACATCAGTAGCGGCGTCCATGGCCGCTGCTGGGCATCGCCGGAGGCTGCTGCTATTGTAGCAGCAGCACCAGTTGCTATGGGCGGCTCACAGCAGAGATTTCTCGCTGCTGCCGGCGGCTCCTGCTGTGCTGCAGAAGCAGCCGTACAACACTGCCACCTCCGCATCTTGACGGTAGCGGTGGAATCAAGGTCTTCATGTCGGAGATGGTGATGGGCTGGCGACGCAAGGGTGAATTTTCAATTTGGGCAGAATGGAGGTTGGAGGCGGGGGTCTCTAACGCAATTTCAGAAATTGCTAGCCCCTTGCTTGCAATATAATTTTAGGGTTAGATTGCAATTATTAAAAAGGAAGGGTCAAGTTTGTAATTTTGAAATGAAGGGCCCGTTCCACAAATTTAAGAAATTGGGAGGCTCAGTTTTTAATTTTAAATCAGGGGTCAATTTTGCAATTTTCAAAAGAGGTTTTGAATTTTAATATTTAAATGTTTTTACATTGTATTTTCAAATGGCTTTGACCCACTTTTTATCTTTGACCAAAAATTAAAATTTTATTTAAAATTAACGATATTTTATATTTTCCTTAAAATTAGATTTTAACTTAAATATTTAAATTTGACCATTAATTGAATTTTATTTTATTTAGGAGTTTTATCCTAAATGAAAATGTTAATTCATTTTAAATTAGAGTTTGACTTTAATTTAATATTTAATTGAAATTTGATTTTAATTAAATAATTTTCTCCATGTACTCTTCAAATCAGAATTTGATTCTAATTTGACATTTAATTAGAATTAAATTTTAATTAAATTGTTTCGTCATAAAATTTATTCTTTGAATTAGAGTTGGACTCTAATTTGTTATTTAATTAAAATTTGATTTTAATTAAATAATTCGCCCTGATTTGTTCTTGAAATTAGAATTGAATTCTAATTTGACATTTAATTAAAATTTGATTTTAATTAAATTGTCTCACCCTAAATTTCTTCTTGAAATTAGAGTTGGACTCTAATTTAGTATTTGATTAAAATTTGATTTTAAATTAAATACATTCGCCCTAAATCGTTGAATTAGTGTTGGACTCTAATTTTGTTGTTTAATTAAAATTCGATTTTAATTAAATAATTCCTCCTTATATTTTGAAATTAGAGTTGGACTTTATTTCGGTATTTAATTAAAATTTGGTTTTAATTAAATGAACCCGCTAATTAAATTAATTGATTAATATGATTAATTAATTAATTAATTATTTTCGATTCATTTGTCTAAATAGTTTAGACGACCTTTAATTTCTAGATTCTTGAAACATGTCTGCATATAATATTAGATATTATATATGAAAACATTTATATGATGAATGTTTATTAGTGGATGATTATGGACTCGACCATTGGATGTGTTGAATGAATGGTTTAATTCCTATTGTTTTATGGGCCTGCGAGCTCTTAATTGTTTTGGGCCTGCGAGCCCGTTACTATTGTTATTATTATAGGGCCTGCGAGCTCTTAATTGTTTTGGACCCGCGAGTCCGTTATTATTATTGTGGGCCTGCGAGTCCAATTTTCATTTAGGCCTGCGTGCCAACTAGTATATGATACAAGTTGTAACTGATCGAATTGAAGACACAGGAAGATGAGGAAATCATGGAGATGGCGCATTGATAATGAAATGCAATACCACCTAGGAATTGACCAACTAGTCTTCCTTTTGACTCAAGAAGACTAGATAGAATTAATCTATAATCATCAACACTATTATATGTATGTTTATTTGCATGTTTGATACATAATTATAAATATAAATATATATATATATATATATATATATATTATATTGATGAGACTTATGCATGATAAATCCATCACTAAAATATTAAGTCGATTTTATTATTCGCCTTCCATCATTATAGTGAAAAACGAGAGTCCTAAATCGTCTCAACTTGTTGAGTACACTCAAGGTTGATCTATTATGGATATGTTTGACACTATGAAATATTCGATATTTCTGAATGATGGGTTCGACTTAACTAAAATTATCTTTTGTTGAGTACACTGAAAGAGATAAATTTTAGAAGCATGTTAAGCTAACACATAAGATGTATTGTAGAGGCCCGAATCTTTTCTATAAAGTTAGGCCCATAATTGTGTGATTAACTTCACATTAGGCCCAATAAAGGAAATATAAGCTCAAAAGATAGACCAATACATGTTTAAAGGTAAAATGATGTTTATAAAGTATTTCCTTAAAAACGATTTGATGAAAATTGGACGGAATGCAAAGTATTTCATTTTATGGCTAAAAATATACTTCAAATATTTTTAGTTTCCTTTGAGACCCATTTTCGACATAGAAAACATTCGAATTTGAAAATGATATCTGAATAAAAGTTGTAGCTCTTTGAGTTAGCTTTCCAATGCACTTTGAATCACCTCAATTGGATATCGGGAGAAAAAGTTATGATAGACAAATCGTAAGCTGTGCAGTGTCAACCGGACAACCGGTCGACCAGAGCAACTAACCGGTCGACCGAAAAAGCAGAAACTCACGTTTTTTTTAGAATTAATGACCACTACTTGTACAACTTAATTACCCTATTTAATATAACCATTCACCCACCCCAAACCTCACCTATAAATACCCTCTTCACTCATTTGATTTTTCACACCAAAAGCACTTTCAATTTGCTTTCAAAGTTGAGAGAAAAATAGAGAGTTTGGGAGAGAAAAGGAAGGTGGTTTTCAAAGTGTTTTCCAGAAGTTTTAAGTGTGAGAAAAAATATTCTACAAGAAGGTTTTTGTGATTTCAAAATGTGTTTTCAAACAACAAAGGAAGGTCCAAACGTCCAAACTTCATCAAAGTTTTTGAAGTTCATCCAAAGTTTTTCAAAGTTCTTTTCAAAGTTCATCAAGCATCAAATCGAGGTAGGTAGAGGTGCATAAAGTTGTTATACGTGTTTAAGTTATAATTTCTAGCAAGTAATGTTCTATATTAAAGGCTAATTGTGTGTCAAATGGTATCATCGGTTCGGCATGTGCCTTTCATGTCAAATGGTTCCGTCGGTGCGACATACATTTAAAGGTTAATGTTGTGTGTCAAATGGTATCTTCGGTTCGGCATGCACCTTTCATGTCAAATGGTTCCGTTGGTACGACATGTTTTATGGAAGTTCTAATGTTAATTGTTATGAAATGCTTAGCTTAATCACGATTGTACCTATGACGCCTATTGAGTTTTCAACTCACGGGTTTCTACCCTATATCTACAGATTAAATGTTGATGCACCGGGTTGGATGATGGAAGAGATGGAAGGAGATGCAATAAGCCTATGGGAACCCGTGAACAAGTGATTTAGATTTAAAGTCTTTAACGTTTCAAATGTTATTTCCAACGTTATTTCTTTTGAGTATCTTGAACAAGTCATGATTTCATCAAATAAATTATATTTCGTTATTTTGGAAAGTTATAAAGTGTTTTAATTCAATATCCTTCAAAAAGAATGTTTGTTAAGATTTAAGCTTCCGCTAAAATATGTACACTTGTTATTAAACCACCGGTTAAGTTAAGTAAAGTAAATAGCGTCCTGATCCACTAGGGGTTGGGGCGTTACAGCGTGGTGTCAGAGCAATGATTTTTAAACCGGTTCTGTAGACCAAGTATGTTTTCAAAACAAAAAAAAGAAAATTTGAAAGTTTAAGGTATTCCATGGCATATTGCATTCGTCCATCGAATCTCATCATACAGCCCAGGTATGTGCAAAGTTTAAAGTTATGGAAGTTATGTTTATGGAAGTTATGATTTGATGCTTTGATAAGTTATGGCACATTTTCAAATATATGTTTATGTTAAAGTTAAATGTGATGTTTCAAAGATATGTATTGGACTTGGGCTAAAACTTAAAGTTATGGGTATAAAGGAAATGTATGTTATGATGTTATGTGATAAAAGACATAATTGGGCATTTATGTGACAGAATGGTTAGATATTTACAAACGGAAAGGAAGACTACGGCTAGGGCTTATAGGGCAGATTTAAACCGTAGAATTGCTATCCATGCTTATGAAAACTATGTAACGGATCCTAACCGACCGCTTAGCGATCATGTGCTTGACATCTACGAGAGATGCATGACGGTGGTTAATGTCGGTATGGAGATCACGCATATTGAAGCCATAAATAACCTCATACACTCCCTCCCACCTCAATGGGGAGATATAGGAGTCACAGCTAGAGATGAAATGTTAGAAGGCAATCAAAACATGTTCAAGTTCGAGAGATATTGCCATGCCCTGATAGATTTATGGGATGATGTAATCCATGAAAAGCTTAAGGAAGAACCTATGGCTAAGGAAGAAGACCCTGAAGAGGAACCCGAGAAGGAGCAGGAGCCTGAACCAGAGCCACAAGTGGTGATAGATATAGAGTCCGGGCCTAATGCGGAAGATTCTTCCGAAGATGAAACTCCACCAAGGAAGCTTCGTAAAACTCATAGGGATTAGAGATCTAGATATTCCCATTTCCTTATGATGTCTTCTTTCATGCTAAGTTTATCAAACTATTATGTATCCTGATTTCAAGAAGTATGAGAAATAAAGATCTTATCTTTCTTCCTTACAAAAAAAGAAGTTAATAAGAAACCTTACATCTTATCCGTAGAAACATGTCGCGAGCCAACCAGAACAACCTGATAAGAGATCTCTTCCAAGCAGTTCAAGACCTAGGCAGATAGAACCCGAACCAAGCTCAACCCCTAGCACCAGCTCCTAATGCTCTTCAAACCCATGCTTCAGTGGTCGAGCAATTTCGAGGGCACAAGCCCCCTACTTTCAATGGAGCAACTGATCCACTTGCAGCCGAGGAGTTGCTTCGCAAGTTGGAGAGAATATTCTGATTGATAGGGTGCACGGACGCTCAGAAGGTCCAGTACGCTGAGTTCATGTTCTCCGGTGATGCAAGTCACTGGTGGGAATCAATGTCTCGAACTAGGACTCCAGAGCAACAATTGGCGCTAACATGGGAACAGTTCAAGGAGGAAGTGATGGATAAGTACTTTCCCTGATTACGCCCAAAGTTTACCGCGGTGTTGTAGTGTAGCTTTGGGGTGTCGTATCCACAGAGAGATGGAAAAATTATTAAAGGTTTCAAAAGTGGTGATTTGTTCTCTCAAAGTTCGTAAGAAAGTTTGGTTGTTGACAATTAAATCAATATCAAAGTTTTTGGGATAAAATTCAGTAATTAAAATAGTGAAGCTCAGAATTCCCTCATCCGGATTAGATTATTCAATGTCAATCATTCAAATTAAAAACACAATTAAAGGCTTTCGTCCCGGCACTTTAATCGGAAGATTTATCGTTTAAGACTAAAATAATTCATACATGTACTCTTAAATTCTAAATTCTCTTCACAATTCACGAATTTGTTTATTGAAATTACATTACAAAACGACCATATACTTATAGCATAGGGCAGTAAATAATCACACCAATAAATTCGTGAAATTGAAATTCAATAATTAATTCGATTAAACAATGAGGAAAACATGATTAAATCCATGAACAATCTAATAATCATTAACCCAATTTCAAGATAAATTCACAAAGATGAAAATCTAGATTTAACATTTAAGATCAATATGGTTCACAATTGTACTTCTAGATTTAGGATTCCTTTCACAATTTCCACAAGCAATTATTAAAATTAGATTATAAACCAACCACATACATGTAGCATAAAGTTGTAAATAATCACATCAATAATATCAATGCAAGAAAGATTCAACAAATACTTCGATCATTCAATAGAAAGAACGTGATTAATCCTATGAAAAACCTAATATAAGTTAAACCAAATTCTTCATAAATTCATAAAGATAAGAATCCAGATCTACAAGTGTTTATTAAAATAAATACCAAATGTTTGAATAATCGACATGAATTCCCCAAAATTGGATGAGTTCCTTCTTTGCTTCACATGTTTTGATTAGTTCTCCATAGGTTTCTTGAGAGAAAAATGGTAGAAAAAGGTTCCAAGGTGAAGAATAATCGCTTCTGGACGTCTTTTGATCTATTTAGGTCGAAAAAATCAAGCAAAACGCGTTTCCATAGGTGTTCAGGTTATTTCCGGAATTAGAACAGATCTGTCGAAAAAATCACTAAGCTACCGCTTAGTGTAAATTCAAGCGGTAGCTTAGTTCAATGATATTTACCTTTGAATTCTCGGCAGGGTTGTGGGCGACCGCTTGCCAAATCACTCTAAGCGACCGCTTAGTTATAATATTTTTCCGCCGGACAGCCTTTAGTATTTTGACAATATCTTTCTCTCCCGATATCCAATTGAGGTGATTCAAAGTGCGTTGGAAAGCTGACTCGATAGGTTAAAACTTTCATTCAGATGTCAACTTCCAATTCGATCTTATACCATGTGAAACAACGGTCTCAACATGAGGCTAAAAACCGGTGCAAAAGTTTTCAGCTTGAAAGTTAATGTGCGAGAATGTCTTGGCTATATATCACCCCTTTGACTCCTTTGTTCCTCCAATTGACGCCGAACACTCTCAAATCTTCATATCTTCATTTTCCTTGCCCAGTCATCTTTTGGTATTTGCAATTTAGTCCTTTAACTTTCACTTTCTTCTATTTTGATCATTTTTCACTTGTTTCGCCCATTTTCCACCTAAACCAAGATATAGAAATATTTAGTGCATTTCGGTGTCAAATAATTATATAAATGAAAATATTAAAGGGTGAAAAACGTAACAAATGTGCTATTATCACTCCCCAATCTCTAGGGGATTTCAAGGGGGGCGAATTTCTTCTACTCAAACAGGGAACCATGACCCTGACGGAGTATGAACGGAAGTTTGACCAACTCTCAAGGTATGCTACACATTTGGTAGACACGGAGACCAAGAAAATACGAAGGTTCGAGCAAGGGCTGAACTCGGACATGAATATGATCCTTATGTCCCATGATTTCACGTCTTACCGTGGAATGCTGGAACGAGCTCATGCAATCTGGTATCAGAAGGCCAATGCGGAGAAATCAGTTCAATTGGACAACCGACAGGATAAAGGGCAGTTTGCGAAACGACGGTGGAACGACCAAGATAAAGGAAAAAGCAAGTGGCAGAACAAGAGGGCTAATGGCGGAGCCAATGCCAATAAGAGCATAGTGCCGGTCATTGCGCCATGTGCTAAGTGTGGAAGGACGCATCGTGGCGAATGTCTGCAAGGGAAGATTGTTTGTTACCGATGCGGGAAGCCAGGACATATCATCAGGGATTGTCCCATGTCTGCACCAAAAAAGGATGACAGCAAGGATCAAGATCAAAAGGGGAAAGCACGAGTTTTTGCACTGACCCAGAAGGAGGCAGAGGAGAACTCGAACGTCATAGCAGGTACTCTATTGATAGCCAATATGCCTACCTATGTATTGTTTGATTCAGGAGCTACGCACTCCTTTGCATCGACAATTTTTATGGCTAAGTCTAGTATTACTTGTGATAAATCGGAAGGTATATTAGAAGTTAGTATCCCTACAGGTAACATTTTGAGTACTGTTAAGATAGCCAAATCTGTTAGTATTGAAGTTGAGGGAAAACCTATGGAAGCAGACTCATATATGATAGAGATGAATGACTTCGATGTAATACTAGACATGGGTTGGTTGGGTAGTAATTATGCCACCATCTGATGTAAGGAAAGAGAAGTATTATTTTAGAAACCAAGAGAGGAACCATTTTCCTTCTTTGGAATCAAGACGAAACCTTTTATTCGACTAGTATCGGCTTTACAAGCTCAGAAGATGTTGAGAAAAGGAGCTTGTCAAGGATATTTGGTAAATATCCTAGGAGGGAAACAGGAGACAGTAAAGATTGAGGACGTACCAGTAGTACGGGAGTTCAGAGATGTGTTTCCAGAAGAGCTATATGGTATTCCACCAGATAGGCAAGTGGTATTCACCATAGAGCTAATTCCTGGAGCGGCACCAGTGTCGAAAGCCCCATATAGAATGGCTCCGAAGGAACTACAAGAGTTAAGGAAGCAAATACAGGAACTCCTTGATATGGGATTCGTACGACCAAGCGTATCTCCATGGGGTGCGCCAGTGTTGTTCGTAAAGAAGAAAGATGGAAGCATGAGGATGTGTATCGATTACAGGGAGTTGAATCGATTAACCATCAAGAATAAGTACCTACTCCCAAGAATCGAGGATCTGTTAGATCAACTGAAAGGAGCCAAGGTATTTTCCAAGATCGATTTACGGTCTGGGTACCATCAATTAAAAGTAAAGACAGAGGATATACCAAAGACAGCTTTCAGGACTCGTTATGGACACTACGAGTTTACGGTGATGCCATTTGGATTAACCAATGCACCAACAGTATTCATGGATCTGATGAATCGAGAATTTCATCAGTGTTTAGATCAATTTGTCATAGTCTTTATTGACGACATTTTGATATACTCCAATAGTAAGGAGCAACATGAAGAGCATCTAATAGTAGCCCTAGAGGTGCTACGCAAGGAGAAACTTTATGCCAAATTCAAGAAGTGTGAATTCTGGCTTGAATGAGTTGGATTTCTTGGACATGTAATTACTGCCTAAGGGATTGAAGTAGATTCAGCAAAAGTGGAAGCAGTAACTAACTAGAAGGCGCCGACTAATGCTGGTGAAGTACGGAGCTTTCTAGGATTGGCCGGATATTATCGAAGGTTTAATGAAGGATTTTCCAAGATAGCTGGCCCAATGACGCAGCTTACAAGAAAGGGAGTTAAATTTCAATGGACGGATATCTGGGAGAAGAGTTTTCAAGAACTTAAGTAGAGGCTGATATCTGCGCCTGTGTTAACAATACCTGAGGGAACAGAAGGGTTTGTTATATACAGTGATGCGTCCAAGCAAGGGTTAGGATGTGTACTGATGCAGAATGGAAAGGTAGTAGTCCGGTTTCAAGGCAATTGAAGAAGCATGAGCAGAACTACCCGACGCATGATTTAGAGCTTGCGGCGGTAGTACACGCATTAAAAATATGGCGACACTACTTGTACGGAAGTAAGTGTGAAATTTATACGGATCATAAGAGCTTAAAATATTTTTTCACACAGAAGGAACTAAACATGAGACAGAGACGATGGTTAGAGTTGGTGAATGATTACGACTGTACCATTCACTACCATCCAGGTAAGGCAAATGTGGTGGCCGACGCCTTGAGTTGGAAATTGTCGGGACAGTTGACGTCACTACTCACTTGTCAAATGGAGTTGGACAAGGACTTGAAAAGATTGAAGATTGAGGTGGTTAGCAGCTTTGACCATTCGACCTACTCTTCGAGAGCGAATTATAGAAGCACAAGGTAAGGACCTGTTCTTGATGAAGATCAAGGAAGAAGTTGGAACAGATAAGAGGAAAGATTTTGGAATAGCTGCAGCCAAGCACTGATGTTTAAAGGAAGAATCTACGTGCCTAAGAATGAGGATTTGAGGAACGAGATATTAAAAGAAACTCATTCCACCCCGTACACCGCACATCCCGGTGGTACGAAAATGTATCAAGACCTTCGAGATACATTCTGGTGGAGAAACATAAAAAGGAGTATCGGACTGTACGTGCAAAAATGCATAGTATGTCAGCAGGTTAAGGCAGAACACCAAAGACCAGCAGGATTGCTGAATCCTTTAGAAATACCTGAATGGAAATGGGAAAATATCACAACGAATTTTGTGGTTGGATTTCCAAAGTCAGCAAAAGGAGACAATGCTATAAGGGTTATAGTAGACCGATTGACGAAGGCGGCTCATTTTCTTCCAATGAAAATGACTTTCAGTATGGACCAGTTGGCACAATTGTACATAAAAGAAATAGTAAGGATACACAGTGTACCTGTGTTTATTGTGTCTGATAGAGACCCAAGGTTTACATCTAAATTCTGGAAAAGCCTACAAGCAGCTATGGGAACGAAGCTGAATTTCAGTACAGCATGTCACCGGCAGTCTGACGGATAGTCTGAAAGGACCATCCAGACTTTAGAGGACATGTTGAGAGCATGTGTTTTGGATCTAGGTGGTAGTTGGGAGTCATACTTACCCCTAGTAGAATTTGCGTATAACAATAGTTTTCAAGCAACTATTGGAATGACACCGTATGAAGCTCTGTATGGACGAAGATGTAGATCCCCTGTTCATTGGGACGAAGTCGGGGAGAAGAGAATTTTGGGACCAGAAATAGTTGAAAGGACAGTTGAAGCGATCGATCAGATCCGAGAAAGGATAAAGGCAGCACAGGATCGGCAAAAGAGCTATGCTGACACGAGAAGAAAGGATTTAGAGTTTCAAGTGGGAGACAAAGTCTTTCTAAAGGTAGCACCGATGAAAGGTGTACTTAGATTTGGAAAGAAAGGCAAGCTACGACCTAGGTATATTGGACCTTTCGAGATACTTGATAAGGTTGGGAACGTGGCTTATGGATTAGCTTTGCCAACACAATGTGTTCCACGTATCAATGATAAAGAAATGCGTACACGATCTTAATCATATGATAAGTTATCAGACCCTAGAAGTACAAAAGGATTTATCTTATGAGGAATCACCAATTAAGATACTGGATCGAATAAATTATCAGACATAGAAAACATTCGAATTTGAAAATGATATCTGAATAAAAGTTGTAACTCTTTGAGTTAGCTTTCCAACGCACTTTGAATCACCTCAATCGGATATCGGGAGAAAACGTTATGATAGAAAAACCGTGGACTGTACAGTGTCAACGGACAATCGGTCGACCGGAGCAACTAACCGGTCGACCGAAAAAGCAGAAACCCACGTTTTTTTGAAAATTAATGACCACTACTTGCACAACTTAATTACCCTATTTAATATAACCTTTCACTCACCCCAAACCTCACCTATAAATACCCTCTTCACTCAATTGATTTTTTACACCAAAAGCACTTTCAATTTGCTTTCAAAGTTGAGAGAAAAATAGAGAGTTTGGGAGAGAAAAGGAAGGTGGTTTTCAAAGTGTTTTCCAGCAGTTTTAAGGTGGGCAAAAATATTCTGCAAGAAGGTTTTTGTGATTTCAAAAGGTGTTTTCAAACAACAAAGGAAGGTCCTAACGTCCAAACTTCATCAAAGTTTTTGAAGTTCATCCAAAGTTTTTCAAAGTTCTTTTCAAATTCATCAAGCATCAAATCGAGGTAGGTAGAGGTGCATAAAGTTGTTATACGTGTTTAAGTTATAATTTCTAGCAAGTAATGTTCTATATTAAAGGCTAATGTTGTGTGTCAAATGGTATCGTCAGTTCGGCATGTGCCTTTCATGTTAAATGGTTCCATCGGTGCGACATACATTTAAAGGTTAATGTTGTGTGTCAAATGGTATCTTCGGTTCGGCATGCACCTTTCATGTCAAATGGTTCTGTTGGTACAACATACATTTTCATGTCAAATGGTACCTCCGGGTACGACATGTTTTATGGAAGTTCTAATGTTAATTGTTATGAAATGCTTAGCTTAATCACGATTGCACCTATGACGCCTATTGAGTTTTCAACTCACAGGTTTCTACCCTATATCTACAGATTAAATGTTGATGTACCGGGTTGGATGATGGAAGAGATGGAAGGAGATGCAATAAGCCTATGAGAACCCGGTGAACAAGTGATTTAGATTTAAAATCTTTAACGTTTCAAATGTTATTTCCAACGTTATTTCTTTTGAATATCTTGAACAAGTCATGATTTCATCAAATAAATTATATTTCGTTATTTTGGAAAGTTATAAAGTGTTTAAATTCAATATCCTTCAAAAAGAATGTTTGTTAAGATTTAAGCTTCCGCTAAGATATGTACACTTGTTACTAAACCACCGGTTAAGTTAAGTAAAGTAAGTAGCGTCCCGGTCCACTAGGGATTGGGGCGTTACATGTGTGAAGACAAGGAGTTGTCAGCTTAATGATCTGAGAGTTGTATGGAGATACAATTGATAACAGTATCTACTCAAATATTTTATTAAGGCTTGTTGAGTACACTCAACGTCTTAATATAACAAACGAGATCCCAGCCCACTAGGAGTCAAGTATGGATTCCATAAATTTATGCGAGAGGGTCATAAATTTGAGTTAAATAGTGGGAGCGCAATTAATTTGATAAAAGACCATATTAAATTAATTGATGCATTTTATATATATTATTCTTTTACTTTTTGTCATTTATATTTGTTGAATCATGAGTGGTATGTGGCATACTAGATGTCAACAACTAAACCAAGTCTTCTTGATTGACACCGCAATATGAGAATTGTTCTCAAGCATGAGAAAGTTGGTTATGTCCTTGAGTAGCCCTTTCTAGAGACATCAGCTGATGACTCGACTAAAGAAGAAGAGGCTTCTATAATAAACATAGTGATAACGAATAACAGTGCAACATATGTGATGTAACGCCCCAACCCCTAGTGGACCGGGACGCTACTTCTTTACTTAGCTTAACCGGTGGTTTAGTAACAAGTGTACATATCTTAGCGGAAGCTTAAACCTTAACAAACATTCTTTTTGAAGGATATTGAATTTAAACACTTTATAACTTTCAAAAAAAATGAAATATAATTTATTTGAAGAAATCATGACTTGTTCAAGATACCTAAAAGAAATAACGTTGGAAATAACATTTGAAACGTTAAAGATTTTAAATCTAAATCACTTGTTCACGGGGTTTCCCATAGGCTTATTGCATCTCCTTCCATCTCTTCCATCATTCAACCCGGTGCATCAACATTTAATCTGTAAATATAGGGTAGAAACCCGTGAGTTGAAAACCAATAGGCGTCATAGGTGCAATCGTGATTAAGCTAAACATTTCATAACAACTAACATTAGAACTTCCATAAAACATGTCGTACCCGGAGGTACCATTTGACATGAAAATGTATGTCGTATCAACGGAACCATTTGACATGAAAGGTGCATGCCGAACCGAAGATACCATTTGACACACAACATTAACCTTTAAATGTATGCCGCACCGACAGAACCATTTGACATGAAAGGCATATGCCAAACCGACGATACCATTTGACACACAACATTAGCCTTTAACATAGAACATTACTTGCTAGAAATTATAACTTAAACACGTATAACAACTTTATGCACCTCTACCTACCTCGATTTGATGCTTGATTAACTTTGAAAAGAACTTTGAAAAACTTTGGATGAACTTCAAAAACTTTGACGAAACTTGGACGTTTGGACCTTCCTTTGTTGTTTGAAAACACCTTTTGAAATCACAAAAACCTTCTTGCAGAATATTTTTGCCCACACTTAAAACTTCCGAAAATACTTTGAAAACCACCTTTCTTTTCTCTCCCAAATTCTCTATTTTTCTCTCAACTTTGAAAGCAAATTGAAAGTGCTTTTGGTGTGAAAAATCAAATGAGTGAAGAGTGTATTTATAGGTGAGGTTTGGGGTGGGTGAAAGGTTATATTAAATAGGGTAATTAAGTTGTGAAAGTAGTGGCCATTAATTCTCAAAAATTCGCGGGTTTCGGGTTTTTCGGTCGACCGATCCGGTCGTCCGGTAATCCGGTTGACACTGCACAGCCTACGGTATTTTTATCATAACGTTTTTCCCCGATATCCGATTGAGGTGATTCGAAGTGCGTTGAAAAGATAACTCAAAGAGATACAACTTTTATTTAGATATCATTTTCAAATTCAAATGTTTTCTATGTTGAAAATGGGTCTCAAAGGAGACTAAAAATATTTGAAGTATATTTTTAGCCATAAAATGAAATACTTTGCATTCCGTCCAATCTTCATCAAATCATTTTTAAGAAAATACTTTATAAATATCATTTTACCTTTATACATGTATTGGACTATCTTTTGGGCTTATATTTCCTCTATTGGGCCTAATGTGAAGTTAATCACACATTTATTGGCCTAGCTTTATAGAAAAGATTCGGGCCTCTACATCCCTCCTCCCTTATATAAATTTCGTCCTCGAAATTTACCTTACAATTGGGTAAGGAGTGCGGGATACTTGACTTTAACTTCTTCTTCCTTTTCCCACGTAGCTTCTTCCATTCCGTGATTATTCCACTGTATCTTAACCAGTTGAATCTCTTTATTCCTTAACTTATGCACTTTTCGATCCAGTATCTTAATTGGTGATTCCTCATAAGATAAATCCTTTTGTACTTCTATGGTCTGATAACTTATCACATGATTATGATCGTGCACGTATTTCTTTATCATTGATACGTGGAACACATTGTGTACCGCTGACAATTCAGGTGGCAAAGCTAATCGGTATGCCACGTTCCCAACCTTATCAAGTATCTCGAAAGGTCCAATATACCTGGGTCGTAGCTTGCCTTTCTTTCCAAATCTAAGTATACCTTTCATCGGTGCTACCTTTAGAAAGACTTTGTCTTCCACTTGAAACTCTAAATCATTTCTTCTCGTATCAGCATAGCTCTTCTGCCGATCCTGTGCTGCCTTTATCCTTGCTCGGATCTGATTGATCGCTTCAACTGTCCTTTCAACTATTTCTAGTGCCAAAATTCTCTTCTCCCCGACTTCGTCCCAATGAACAGGGGATCTACATCTTCTTCCATAGAGAGCTTCGTACGGTGCCATTCCAATAGTTGCTTGAAAATTATTGTTATACGCAAATTCTACTAAGGGTAAATATGACTCCCAACTACCACCTAGATCCAAAACACATGCTCTCAACATGTCATCTAAAGTCTAGATGGTCCTTTCAGACTGTCCGTCAGACTGTGAGTGATATGCTGTACTGAAATTTAGCTTCGTTCACATAGTTGCTTGTAGGCTTTTCCAGAATTTAGATGTAAACCTTGGGTCTCTATCAGACACAATGGACACAGGTACACCGTGTATCCTTACTATTTCTTTTATGTACAATTGTGCCAACTGGTCCATACTGAAAGCCATTTTCATTGGAAGAAAATGAGCTGCCTTCGTCAATCGGTCCAACCACAAAATCCATTGTGATGTTTTCCCATTTCCATTCAGGTATCTCTAAAGGATTTAGCAATCATGCTGGTCTTTGGTGCTCCGCCTTAACCTGCTGACATACTATGTATTTATGCACGTACAGTCCGATACTCCTTTTCATGTTTCTCCACCAGAATGTATCTCGGAGGTCTCGATACATTTTCGTACCACCAGGATGTGCGGTGTACGGGGTGGAATGAGCTTCTTTTAATATCTCGTTCCTCAAATCCTCATTCTTAGGCACGCATATTCTTTCTTTAAACATTACTGCTCGGTCTGCGGCTATTCCAAAATCTTTCCTCTTATCTGTTCCAACTTCTTCATTGATTTTCATCAAGAACAGGTCCTTACCTTGTGCTTCTATAATTCGCTCTCGAAGAGTAGGTCGAATTGTCAAAGCTGCTAATCTCCCCGTGACTTGTCTTGGTGTGGTAACCACCTCAATCTTCAATCTTTCCAAGTCCTTGTCTAACTCCATTTGACAAGTGAGTAGTGACGTCAACTATCCCGTCAATTTCCTACTCAAGGCGTCGGCCACCACATTTGCCTTACCTGGATGGTAGTGAATGGTACAGTCGTAATCATTCACTAACTCTAACCATCGTCTCTGTCTCATGTTTAGTTCCTTCTGTGTGAAAAAATATTTTAAGCTCTTATGATCCGTATAAATTTCACACTTACTTCCGTACAAGTAGTGTCGCCATATTTTTAATGCGTGTACTACCGCCGCAAGCTCTAAATCATGCGTCGGGTAGTTCTGCTCATGCTTTTTCAATTGCCTTGAAACCGGGCTACTACCTTTCCATTCTGCATCAGTACACATCCTAACCCTTGCTTGGACGCATCACTGTATATAACAAACCCTTCTGTTCCCTCAGGTATTGTTAACACAGGCGCAGATATCAACCTCTGCTTAAGTTCTTGAAAACTCTTCTCCCAGATATCCGTCCATTGAAATTTAACTCCCTTTCTTGTAAGCTGCGTCATTGGGCCAGCTATCTTGGAAAATCCTTCAATAAACCTTCGATAATATCCGGCCAATCCTAGAAAGCTCCGTACTTCACCAGCATTAGTCGGCGCCTTCTAGTTAGTTACTGTTTCCACTTTTGCTGAATCTACTTCAATCCCTTAGGCAGTAATTACATATCCAAGAAATCCAACTCATTCAAGCCAGAATTCACACTTCTTGAATTTGGCATAAAGTTTCTCCTTGCGTAGCACCTCTAGGGCTACTCTTAGATGCTCTTCATGTTGCTCCTTACTATTGGAGTATATCAAAATGTCGTCAATAAAGACTATGACAAATTGATCTAAACACTGATGAAATTCTCGATTCATCAGATCCATGAATACTGTTGGTGCATTGGTTAATCCAAATGGCATCACCGTAAACTCGTAGTGTCCATAACGAGTTTTGAAAGTTATCTTAGGTGTATCATCTGTCTTCACTTTTAATTGATGGTACCCAGATCGTAAATAGATCTTGGAAAATACCTTGGCTCCTTTCAGTTGATCTAACAGATCCTCGATTCTTGGGAGTGGGTACTTATTCTTGATGGTTAATCGATTCAACTCCCTGTAATCGATACACGTCCTCATGCTTCCATCTTTCTTCTTTACAAACAACACTGGCGCACCCCACGGAGATACGTTTGGTCGTACGAATCCCATATCAAGGAATTCCTGTATTTGCTTCCTTAACTCTTGTAGTTCCTTCGGAGCCATTCTATATGGGGCTTTCGACACTGGTGCCGCTCCAGGAATTAGCTCTATGGTGAATTCCACTTGCCTATCTGGTGGAATACCAGATAGCTCTTCTGGAAACACATCTCCGAACTCCCGTACTACTGGTACGTCCTCAATCTTTACTGTCTCATGTTTCCCTCCTAGGATATTTACCAAATATCCTTGACAAGCTCCTTTTCTCAACATCTTCCTAGCTTGTAAAGCCGATACTAGTCGAATAAAAGGTTTCGTCTTGATTCCAAAGAAGGAAAATGGTTCCTCTCCTGGTTCTGAAATAATACTTCCTTTTCCTTACATCGGATGGTGGCATAATTACTACCCAATCAATCCATGCCTAGTATTACATCGAAGTCATTCATCTCTATCATGTATAAGTCTGCTTCCATAGGTTTTCCCTCAACTTCAATACTAACAGATTTGGCTATCTTATCAGTACTCAAAGGGTTACCTGTAGGGATACTAACTTCTAATATACCTTCCGTTTTATCACAAGTAATACTAGACTTAGCCATAAAAATCGTCGATGCAAAGGAGTGCGTAGCTCCTGAATCAAACAGTACATAAGCAGGCATATTGGCTATCAATAGAGTACCTGCTATGACGTTCGAGTTCTCCTCTACCTCCTTCTGGGTCAGTGCAAAAACTTGTGCTTTCCCCTTCTGATCTTGATCCTTGCTGTCATCCTTTTTCGGTGTAAACATGGGATAATCCCTGATGATATGTCCTGGCTTCCCGCATCGGTAACAAACATTCTTCCCTTGCAGACATTCGCCACGATGCGTCCTTCCACACTTAGCACATGGCGCAATGACCGACACTATGCTCTTATTGGCATTGGCTCCGCCATTAGCCCTCTTATTCTGCCACTTGCTATTTCCTTTATCTTGGTCGTTCCACATTCGTTTCCTAAACTGCCCTTTATCCTGTCGGTTGTCCAATTAAACCGATTTCTCCGCATTGGCCTTCTGATACCAGATTGCATGAGCTCGTTCCAACATTCCACGGTAAGACGTGAAATCGTGGGACATAAGGATCATACTCATGTCCGAGTTCAACCTTCGTATTTTCTTGGCATCTGTGTCTACCAAATGTGTAGCATACCTTGAGAGTTGGTCAAACTTCCGTTCATACTCCGTCAGGGTCATGGTTCACTGTTTGAGTTGAAGAAATTCGCCCTCCTTGAAATCCCTTAGAGATAGGGGAAAATACTTATCCATCACTACTTCCTCCTTGAACTGTTCCCATGTTAGCGGCAATTGTTGCTCTGGAGTCCTAGTTCGAGACATTGATTCCCACCAGTGACTTGTATCACCGGAGAACATAAACTCAGCACACTGGACTTTTTGAGCGTCCGTGCACCCTATCAATCAGAATATTCTCTCCAACTTGCGAAGCAACTCCTCGGTTGCAAGTAGATCAGTTGCTCCATTGAAAGTAGGGGGCTTGTGCCTTCGAAATTGCTTGACCACTGAAGCATGGGTTTGAAGAGCATTAGGAGTTGGTGCTAGGGGTTGAGCTTGGTTCGGGTTCTATCTGCCTAGGTCTTGGACTGCTTGGAGGAGATCTCTTATCAGGTTGTTCTGGTTGGCTCGGGACATTTTTCTACGGATAAGATGTAAGGTTTCTTATTAACTTCTTTTTTTGTAAGGAGGAAAGATAGGATCTTTATTTCTCATACTTCTTAAAATCAGGATACATTATAGTTTGATAAACTTAGCATTAAAGAAGACATCATAAGGAAATGGGAATATCTAGATCTCTAATCCCTATGAGTTTTACGAAGCTTCCTTGGTGGAGTTTCATCTTCGGAAGAATCTTCCGCCTCAGGCCCCGACTCTATATCTATCACCACTTGTGGTTCTGGTTCAGGCTCCAGCTCCTCCTCGGGTTCCTCTTCAGGGTCTTCTTCCTCAGCCATCGGTTCTTCCTCAGGCTTCTCATGGATTACATCATCCCATAAATCTGTCAGGGCATGGCAATATCTCTCGAACTCGAACATGTTTGGATTGCCTTCGAACATTTCATCTCTAATTGTGACTCCCATATCTCCCCATTGAGGTGGGAGAGAATGTATGAGGTTATTTATGGCTTCAATATGCATGATCTCTATACCGGAATTAACCGCCCTCATGCATCTCTAATAGATGTCATGCACATGATCGCCAAGCGGTCGGTTAGGATCCGTTACATAGTTCTCATAAGCATGGATAGCAATTCTACGGTTTAAATCTGCCCTATAAGCCCTAGCCGTAGTCTTCCATGCCGTTTGTAAATATCTAACCATTCTGTCACATAAATGCCCAATTATGCCTTTTATCACATAACATCATAACATACATTTCCTTTATGCCCATAACTTTAAGTTTTAGCCCAAGTCCAATACATATCTTTGAAACAGCACATTTAACTTTAACATAAACCTATACTTGAAAATGTGTCATAACTTATCAAAGCATCAAATCATAACTTCCATAAACATAACTTCCATAACTTTAAACTTTGCACATACTTGGGCTGTAGAATGAGATTCGATGGATGAATGCAATATGCCATGGAATACCTTAAACTTTCAAATTTTCTTTTTGTTTTGAAAACATACTTGGTCTACAGAACCGGTTTAAAAACCATTGCTCTGATACCACGCTGTAACGCCCCAACCCCTAGTGGATCGGGAAGCTACTTACTTTACTTAATTTAACCGGTGGTTTAGTAACAAGTGTACATATCTTAGCGGAAGCTTAAACCTTAACAAACATTCTTTTTGAAGGATATTGAATTTAAACACTTTATAACTTTCAAAAAAAATGAAATATAATTTATTTGATGAAATCATGACTTGTTCAAGATACTCAAAAGAAATAACGTTGGAAATAACATTTGAAATGTTAAAGACTTTAAATCTAAATCACTTGTTCACCGGGTTCCCATAGGCTTATTGCATCTCCTTCCATCTCTTCCATCATCCAATCCGGTGCATCAACATTTAATCTGTAAATATAGGGTAGAAACCCGTGGGTTGAAAACTCAATAGGCGTCATAGGTGCAATCGTGATTAAGCTAAACATTTCATAACAACTAACATTAGAACTTCCATAAAACATGTCGTACCCGGAGGTACCATTTGACATGAAAATGTATGCCATATCAACGGAACCATTTGACATGAAAGGTGCATGCCGAACCAAAGATACCATTTGACACACAACATTAACCTTTAAATGTATGCCGCACCGATAGAACCATTTGACATGAAAGGCATATGCCGAACCGACGATACCATTTGACACACAACATTAGCCTTTAACATAGAACATTACTTGCTAGAAATTATAACTTAAACACGTATAACAACTTTATGCACCTCTACCTACCTCGATTTGATGCTTGATTAACTTTGAAAAGAACTTTGAAAAACTTTGGATGAATTTCAAAAACTTTGACGAAACTTGGATGTTTGGACCTTCCTTTGTTGTTTGAAAACACCTTTTGAAATCACAAAAACCTTCTTGCAGAATATTTTTGCCCACACTTAAAACTTCCGAAAAACACTTTGAAAACCACCTTTCTTTTCTCTCCCAAACTCTCTATTTTTCTCTCAACTTTGAAAGCAAATTGAAAGTGCTTTTGGTGTGAAAAATCAAATGAGTGAAGAGGGTATTTATAGGTGAGGTTTGGGGTGGGTGAAACGTTATATTAAATAGGGTAATTAAGTTGTGAAAGTAGTGGCCATTAATTCTCAAAAATTCGCGGGTTTCGGGTTTTCCGGTCGACCGGTAATCCGGTTGACACTGCACAGCCTACGGTATTTCTATCATAACATTTTCTCTCGATATCAGATTGAGGTAATTCAAAGTGCGTTGAAAAGAAAACTCAAAGAGTTACAACTTTTATTCAGATATCCTTTTCAAATTCGAATGTGTTCTATGTCGAAAATGGGTCTCAAAGGAGACTAAAAATATTTCAAGTATATTTTTAGCCATAAAATTAAATACTTTGCATTCCGTCCAATCTTCATCAAATCGTTTTTAAGAAAATACTTTATAAACATCATTTTACCTTTAAATATGTATTGGACTATCTTTTGGGCTTATATTTCCTTTATTGGGCCTAATGTGAAGTTAATCACACAATTATGGGCCTAGCTTTATAGAAAAGATTTGGGCCTCTACATGTGATGCTTGCAGCAATGTCACTTGAGTTACAAAAGCAACACAAGAGTATAGATGCTAACACATGAACTTTATCTCAAAGTGTTGTATGATAATCATGTGTGGAAGGATATGAGACTTCCAAGCATCTATACCGGTGCACAATGACAGAGAGATCTTCAATCAGTGCTCAAATGCTGAAGATATTGCCATTGAGAAATTATCTCTATTGGGTTCAGTTGTGAACCTTGAACTAAGTATTGACTTATTTCTATAATCTCTGCCAGAGAGTTATTCATACCAAATTATGAATTTTGATATGAGTAAACTCGGGTGCACACTCATTGAGTTGCTGAACATACTTCAGACTGTTAAGCCCAATGTCAAAGTTATTAGTGGGTAAGCCATTAATTCCTCTAAGGATATTAAAAGGAAGTCTGAAGGGCTTTGGGAAAGCATCTAAGATGGCTATAACAGACAAAGTTAACAAGGACATCATCAAATCTACTTGGGTAAGGCCTATATCTACTTCACTAGTTTCTTGGGTATTAGATACTAGATATGGATTTCATATTTGTATAAGTATACAGAAACTAAATAGAAGTAGACCACTGCACGAGGAAGAAGTTGACCTACACGTCGAAAATGAGCAAATGTTGCTGCATTGTCTATAGGAGCACACTTTTTGCCGTTGCCTTTAAGCTTAGTATTGGAATTAGAGAAATGTTAGTTTGAACCCACCAATACCAGAACATTATTTGAATTTCATGTTTGGACATGAATTATATTAATGTTAAGGACAATTGTTGTTTCCTTTTATCTCAATGGTTATGGTGAATTACAAAATAACATTTACATTTTAATTACTGAGTATTCTATAATAAGTAGAGAAATTTAGAAGCATAAAAAGTGATAATCTAAATAACGCCTAAATCTAGCTTTGTAGACTCGGTCTACTAATTACATATAGATGTATATTTGTGGTCAATTGATTTTGAATCATTTGAAAAATGTGAATTGTGCCTATTAGGCACAGTGGCCAAATCTCCTTTTACTTAAAAGGTGAAAAGTCTGCACAATTGCTGGATCTAATACATAGTGATGTATATGGATCCATACTGATTAATGCTAGATGAGTTTCTCTTATTTAATCACACTTACTAATAACTATTACAGAATGGTCATGTATGTTTGATAAAACTTAAGCATGAAACTCTTGAAATGTTCAAGGGATTCAAGTTAGAAGTAGAGAAACAATTAGGTAAAGATATTCTCACACTAAGATCTGATCGAGGTGGAGATATCTTAAAGATAAAGTTTAGATTATCTAAAAGAGAATGTGATTCTCTTGCAGTGAATTCCTTACACACACTACAACATAATGTTATGTCTAAGAGGAGGAATCGCAAACTATTAGATATAGTGCGATTAATTAATAGGTCGTGCAAACCTTTCAAAAGGTTTTGGGGCCATGCATTGATTGCAATGTTCTACACACTAAATCGTGTCTCATCTATGTCGGTCGACAAAACTCCATACGAGTTATGAAAAAGCAAAATGTCCAACTTGTCAAATATGAGAGTCTGGGGCTATGACGCTTATGAAGCGCACTGATTCGGATAAGCTTGAGGCTAAATTCGATAAATAAATATTTGTGGGATATCCAAAAGATGAAATTGGATATCAATTCTATAATCTCATTGTGAAGAAGATGTTCGTCTCAAGACATGTTAAACTCCTAAAAAAGAGAGTTTATTCTACGAGATGACAGTGAGAGTAGAATGGATCTTGAAGGAGTTCAAGAATCCATAGATATGGTTGACCAAGTAGATAAATCTGAGTGTGATCTCACACCTGATAAGGGACATACTCCTGATTTGGAAGTAGAGACTTCCGAGGACAGATCAGCTCCATGTAAATCTTATAGGATCATTCAACCTCTTAGAAGGTATGAGTCCATGATTACTAATCAAGCATTATTAATCAAGGATGATGAACCTATTGGTTACACAAGATAAAGTCAAGTGTTGACTCAAGGAAATGGCGAAAGGCCATGAAATTCGAGATGGACTCGATGTATGTGAACAAGGTTTAAACCTTGATCGACCGCCTGATGGGATAGAACTCATAGGTTGTAAATGAGTTTATGTAAAAAGGGTCAACATGGATGTAAACGTCCATACATACAAAGCGAAGCTAATAGCAAAATATTACAACAAAGACAAAGAGTTGACTTTGATGAATCTTTCTTATCTATAGCCATGCTAAGGTCCATTCGGATTTTGCTTGCGATAGCTACATACCATGACTATGAGTTATGGCAAAAAGATGTCAAAACTATATTCCTTAACAGGAACCTGCAAGAGAAAGTGTGCATGACACGACTCGAAAGTTTTGAATCCAAATATGCTTACAAAGTATGTTAGCTTAATCAATTCTTGTATAGATTGAAGCAGGCCTCTTGGAGCTGAAATCTTCGATTTGATAGAAAAATCAAAAGGTTTGATTTTATCAAAAGTGAAGAGACAATTGTGTGTTTACAAGAAAATAGCGGGAGCGTTGTCGCATTCCTAATATTATTAATAGGAACGACATCCCTACGTTTCAATCGTTGAAGTTGTGGTTGTTAAAAGATTTCTTCATAAAGATATATGAAAAGCAACTTGATCTATAGAGATAGATCTAGAAGATGGCTTAATTCATCGCAATCTACAAAAATAAAATATTGAGAAGATTTTATATGGAGAAAATGAACTGAGAGTTTATGAATACACTGATGCTAACTTCTAGTCAGACTAGAAAGATAGCAAATCTCAATCAGGATATTGATTTACTCTTAAACGGTGTATTGGAAAGGTTCCAAACAGGAAACCACCGTTGATTCAATAGCGAGAGCCTTGTACACTATTACTTTAGAAGCAACAAAAGTTGTAGTATGGGTCAAGAAGTTCATTCATGAACTTGGAATAGTCCTAACATTGTTGGAACTAAGGTCTCATCGATGATCCAAACAAGTGTTGAGGCGGTACCATCTCATCAAAGAGATAGTACAAAGAAATGACGTAAAGAAAAAATGAATTCTCACAATTGATAATATTGCAGATCCACTGACAAAGAGTTGTCACAGTATAAACATGATTGTCATGTGAACTCTTATAATATTAGATACATAGTGATTAGATCTAGTGCAAGTGGGAGTTTGTAAGTATTATGCCCTAGGTCCAATCAACTTTGGGCATTAGTACTTTTGATATATGTTTAATGCATTTATTATGGCAAGATCTATTATGATATTAAATAATAGAGTCCGTAAATTCAAGTCTTTGTAATTCGTTAATCACGAGGAGTTGTGATTGTGAGATACAAATTACATATGATTGAATCTTAAATCATCCATGGTCGTAAGTAATAATGAGATACAGATATCGTTGTTACGGATAGACCATCACGTGTGTCATTCCTTACTTGTGAAGTAAGTAGCTGATCTCAAAAACTAAAGTGTGGTGACACTTAAATGAACACGTGGATGTTTTGTTACAGAACAAAACATTGGAGACCTGCTGAGAGATTCCACATGGATAACTATCTGAGTGTCAGTTGTTAATCTCTAACGTTTGGTAGTGAAATTGATCTTTCGACTTGAGATCATCATACTACCTTATGTGGGGACAGTCATGCTTTGGTGATGCTGGAAGTTGCTCTGTCAAGGGCCGCTAATACGGCATCGTTCAGGTATGTCAAGAATCATATGAAGGTTGTGAATGATCAATAGAGGATTCGTCGCTCTTAGATAGTAAGAGTTTATGATCTACATTTCTTCCAGTTAAGTTGATAACGAAATCCTTGGCCAAGGTGTACCTATAAGTCGAAAATGAGTTTTCGACTTACATTGACTTAATAAGTGGAATGAAAGATATGATCGATAATCGAGATTGACACAATCCATATCTCGTAATTGATCGGATCATATTGACGAAGGGATTATAGTTTCACGATAAACGAACGAGTTTGGTTTTGTCATACCACGTGACATTTCCCGTCATATGTATTGCCTTGACACATTGCTAGATGTCAATCTGGGACAACGGATGTGAATTAGTGATAAATCAAAATGATGTTTTGATTTATCAATTTTGATTAGATCAAAATAATAATTCACGTCGTTAGGCATCGTCACTAGGAACCTAATGGGTCACACAAAAAGGAGAACTAGAAGATTGAGGTCTGCCAATTAATTAATTGACAAGCGTTGGACAATTAATTAATTGGATCGCTTATTAATAGGTCCGAATTAATTAATTCATGGACCAGATTTAATTAATTAGATTAATTAAATATTGGACCGGGTTAAATTGTAGGACGGGCCAAGCCCTTTTGGGCTTATATGAATAAATTGCTAGGGTTTGAGATTAGTTGATAAATTTCATTATTCTTGCTAGTACAAGAAAAGTAAACCCTAGTTCCTTCTCATTCTTGTTCTCTGTGTGGATTTCATTGGAGGCTGGACAATTGGACAGCTGTGGGAGGCAGATCAGGATTGCTGGAACTACAAGAATAGCAAAGGAGTTTGCAGATCTGAATAAAAGTATAGTTTCTACCACAGTTTCTATCTAAACACAAAGCAGATCCTTGGTGGGAATTGAAATTTATTTAATTTTCCGCTGTGCATGATAAGTAAATTCCCAACATCGAGAAGTTCTGAATCGAGCCTAGACTATTTCTTATCAAAGAACTCAAAATGTTGGAAATTCTTATCAAGTTCAAAATTTTTCCGGTAAGAGGAAGTGAAATTTTGATAAACAGAATAACGGTAAAGGAAAAGGGAATAATGCACCAAAGAAAGGAAAGACAGAGATAGTAGGAGTCGGTGGTGATACGCGTTGTCCTAAGTACGATAGATCTCACAAAGGAGAATGTTTATTGGGAAGAAATGTTTGTTTTAAGTGTGGGAAATCAGGATATTTCGCAAAAGAATGTCCCCAGAATCAGACACAGAAGGCTGGAGATGACCAGAAAGGAAAAGCAAGAGTTTTCTCCTTATCCAGGCAAGAAGTAGAGCGAAACCCTAATGTCCTCGCAGGAATCATCTCCGTTTCTAATATGCCTGCATTTGTACTTATAGATTCTGGAGCTACACATTCGTTCATTCCTTCTTCGTTTATCGCAAAGTCTAAAGTAGAATGTGAATTCCTTCCGTATACCTTAGAAATCTCTCTTCCATCTGGAAAGATACTTGTGGCTGACCAAATAGCTAGAAATCTTAAGATTGAAATTGATGGTAGAGGTATAGCGGGAGATCTAATTCTATTAACGATAAAAGACTTTGATGTTATCCTTGGTATGGACTGGTTGTCTAAAAACTATGCAACTATTCATTGTACCGAGAGAGGTGATTTTTCGAAGACCGGGCGAGAAAGAGTTTCGTTTTGTGGGAACTGAGGCAAATACCTTGTCTCGTATAGCGTCACAACTCAGATAGAAAGGACATTGAGAAAGGAACTATGTCAAAGATTTCTAGTATTGATGACCAACATTAAACAAGATAAGTTGTCAGCTGAGGATGTTCAAATAGTTCAGCACTATAAAGATGTTTTTCCAGAAGATCTTCTAGGTGTACCACAACACAGGCAAGTAGAGTTTACCATCGACTTGGTACCAGGAGCAACACCTAATTCAAAGGCTCCATATCGTATGGCACCATTGGAACTGCAAGAGTTGAAGGTAAAATTGAAGGAGCTTCTTGATAAGGGTTTCATTAGACCAAGTGTATCACCTTGGGGTGCACCTGTACTATTTGTAAAGAAGAAGGATGGAACAATGAGGCTATGCATTGACTACCAAGAATTGAATCGTCTCACTATCAAAAACAAATATCCACTTCCAAGAATAGAAGATTTGTTTGACCAGCTCAAGGGGGATACAGTATTTTCAAAGATTGATTTAAGATCAGGATATCATCAATTGAAAATTAAGCCCGATGATATCCCTAAGATGGCTTTTAGGACACGTTATGGGCATTATGAATTTTTGGTGATGCCTTTTGGATTAACTAATGCCCCGGCAGTATTTATGGATCTAATGAACAGAGTATTCCATGAATATTTGACCAATTTTCATAGTTTTTATTGATGACATCTTAATCTATTCGAAGAGTAATGAGGAACACGAGAAACATCTCACGATTGTCTTGAAAACTCTAAGAAAAGAGAAGCTCTATGCCAAATTCAAGAAATGTGAATTCTGGTTGGATAAAATAGGTTTTCTGGGGCACGTAATCACAGCACAAGGAATTGAAGTAGACCCAACCAAAGTAGAAGCAGTGAATAATTGGGTAAGACCAACCAATGTTAGAGAAATATGTAGCTCTTAGGATTGGCTGGTTACTATAGAAGATTTATTGAGGGATTTTCTAAAATAGCAAGACCATTGACCCAGTTGACTCGAAAAGGGATAAAATTTCAGTGGATAGAGAAATGTGAACAGAGCTTCCAAGAGCTGAAACGAAGATTAGTCACAGCTCCAGTCTTAACAATACCTGACGGACCAGAAAGATTCGTTATATACAGTGATGCTTCGAAACAGGGCATAGGGTGTGTTCTGATGTAGAAAGGAAAGGTGATAGACTACGCTTCCAGACAATTGAAACAATATGAACAAAACTACCCAACCCATGAGAATTGGCTGCGGTAGTTCATGCCCTTAAGATATGGCGTCATTACTTATATGGAAGCAAGTGTTGACATTTATACTGATCATAAGAGTTTGAAGTACTTTTTCACCCAAAAGGAATTAAATATGAGGCAGAGGAGATGGCTAGAGCTAGTAAAGGATTATGATTGCACTATCGTTTACCATCCTGGTAAAGCTAATGTAGTAGCAGATGGTCTTAGCAGAAAGGCGGTTGGACAATTAGCAGTACTAATCACTATGCAGGACCAATTGTTGAAGGATTTCGAAAACTTACATCTAGAAGTAATTGCTCCACCAACCCAAACTATCACTAGGATAGCGGCTCTAACGATTCGACCAACACTTAGAGATCGGATAAGAGTAGCACATGATGGTGACTCTTTCTTGTAAAAGATTAAATCCGAAGTTGGTTCTAGCAAGCGAAAGGATTTTAAATTAGGCAGTGATAAAGCCTTACTTTTTAAGGGAAGATTGTGTGTGCCGAAAGATGAGGGATTGAGGAAAGAAATTCTGGAAGAAGCACACTTAACTCCATATACTGCCCATCCAGGAGGTACAAAAATGTATCGTGATCTAAGGAATATGTTTTGGTGGAGAAATTATGAAACGGTGCTTAGGTCTTTTTGTCAAAAGGTGCATGACTTGTCAACAAGTGAAAGCTGAACATCAAAAGCCAAATTGTTGGAACCATTAAAAATTCCACAATGGAAATGGGAGCATATAACTATGGATTTTGTTGTGGGTTTTCCAAAATCAGTTAGGGGAAATGATGCTATGTGGGTGATAGTGGATCGGTTAACAAAGTCAACTCATTTTCTACCTGTAAGAATGAATTTCATTATGGATCAATATGCGCGATTGTACATCAAAGAGGTCATCCGTTTGCATGGTATCCCAGCCTCAATTGTATCGGATAGAGATCCAAGATTCACCTCAAAATTTTTGAAACGTTTGCAAGGAGCTATGAGAAAGTAGGTGAACGAAGAGTTTTAGGACTTGAAATAATTGAGGAAACTAGTCGAGCGATTGATAAAATAAGAGCTAGAATCAAGGCAGCCCAGAACCAACAAAAAAGTTACGCTGATAAAAGGAGAAAAGATTTGGCATTTAACATTGGTGATAAAGTTTTCTTAAAAGTGGCACCGATGAAAGGAGTTCTTCGCTTTGGAAAGAAGGGAAAATTTCGACCAAGATTCGTAGGTCCTTTTGAAATTTTACAGAAAGTTGGAAATGCAGCCTATCGAATTGCTCTACCACCAGATTTGTCAGCAATTCATGATGTGTTCCACGTGTCAATGCTTCGACAATATGTGCCAGATCAAAGTCATGTGGTTAGTTATCAACCATTGGATATCAAACAAAACATGACTTATAAGGAAAAACCAGTAGCAATATTGAATCGTAGAATCCAAAAACTGAGAACAAAAGAAATTCTGTTAGTGAGAGTTCAATGGAGAAATCACAATGTCGAATAATCAACTTGGGAAAGAGAAGAGGAAATCAAGACCAAGTATCCAGAACTTTTCAACTAAGTTCAAGGTAATTTCGAGGACGAATTTTTTAAGGAAAGAGGGATGTAATACTCCGAAATTTTATGCTCATTTAAAATTTGTTTTAGGATAGCAATTAAACTTTTCGAAATTTTTATATATCCGAATTATTAAAGGTCGCTAAGTTTACATTTTTCGGTTGATTAAAAGTTTAACAAGATTAGTTAATTAGTGGTTATAAAATTTTACACCTATTTTCCTACTTGTTATTTCTCTTGGCCGAAAATGGGGGGGTACCACCTTTGTAGGGGATTAATGCATGAGCTGTTTATCATTTTAAACCAAGCATGAGGTGGTTAATTGCTGGACATGCAAGGCTAGTGACTAATTTAAAACAAGTTGGAGGTGTATAAGTGTAAAAATGCATGCAAAAATGAGTATAATGCACACACACGTGGAGACACCAAGCTTCATTAGTCATCTTTCACCTTTCCCTACTTTTATATATAATTGAGAGATGTTGTTGCCTATTTTCTATTTGCAAAACCAGAGTGTTTAGATAGAGAGAAAAATGGGCAGGAAGAAAGAAAAAAAAAGGGAAAGGAAGAAAAAGGAAGCAAAGCCTAGCACCCTCAATTCATCTATCAACAAAAATTTCTTCAAGTTTTATTGTAAGATACTTTCTTCGCTTAAGTGGTAGGATTTCATGGTAATATTTATGCTTAAGCTATGCATGAAAACCATAATATTAAAGATGTGGACAAGTCCACAAAGTTAGATATCTATGCCTTAGGACAAGTCGAAGGGCATCGGCAAGCCGGAATGTGCAAGTATGTGTTTGAATGCTTTCTTTTGAGTAGTATTAACATGTTAAATCCAAGCATGATATCTTACTGAGTATTCTTTATACTCATAATATTCTATACTAAATTTTTAGATCCATAAGATGTGAAGTTGGTGGAAGTCAGTCGGCATAATCGATGATGGGTTAAGGACAAAGTTAATTTGCATCGAAGTTTTGTTTTTGCATGTTTTGTTCGACTGCTTCATATATGTTTTTCCTATGGTATTGTATAGAAACTTGTATAAGACATGATGTAATATGGTACAGGAAGTAAATTAAGTAGTTATGTCTTATATTTATAGACTCTTTTTCCCGAATGACCAAAAGAGGCAGAGTCCGGGCAGTTTCTAGGTCAACTTCAAAATATTATTTCCAACTCTATAGACGTCCATTTGAGACTCTAAAAATACTTCTACATTCCTCTTTGAGTTGTCTAAATATGGGCACTAGAATTACTCAATTTGGATGTTTGTGGCCTGATATATGAATTTTTAAACGTTGAAGGGTCAATCTGGATTTTCTGTGCAACAATACACTATTTTCAGTAAAACGTCCATACTATATGATCTTGGATGATGTGATCCAAGCAACGATTCCAAGGAAGCCGAGCCCCGACCAAGACTCGTTGCTTATCGAAGGAGGTCCGATGACGCGATCAAGGGCAAAAAGGGTAAATCAAGCATTGGGGCTACTCGTGCAAGTAACAATGGACGACGCCATGATCTACACGCAAAAAGAGACAAGTTTCATGTTAGGGTTGAGGTCGGAAACCAATTGGATCAACAAGATACAACGACCGAAGAAGGAGCCCCATCGGAATGCCTAAGCAACAGCTTAGAGTAAAAGTCATGCGGCCGCTCAAGTCCATACCGAAACGCACAAGACGCCAAAGTTTCCTTCCAAGCGACCGCTTGGAATATAACCAAGCGACCGCTTGGTTATAAAATTCGACGAGTTTTCTATTTTTTGCGAGAATCCTAGTTTCCTTAAAATTCTATCTTTTATTGATGTTTTACCATGTTTGGGGATTATGCACGAATTTCATAGGATTTTTAGCATTAGTATAAATATTTTTTTTATCATTATTGTAAGGATTTTTGACAATTTATCAATCAAGTGAGATTATTGCTTTCAATCTTGTTCTTCTTAGAACACCGTGAACTTATCAAGATCTTCTTGTGATCTTCAACATCGAGTGCAGATCACGGGTTTTGTAATCAAGAGATCTATCAAGCGTCGTTCTTGTTGGGTTGCTTGATTCAACATTCTTGGTTGATTCTCTAAACCGGAATTATCTTTGGGCTTTCTTGGGGTTTCAATCTAGTTGCGGGGTTGCGTAGTGATCGTTGCTACGTGGTTCTCATCATCCCCTCCATTTTCAAAAGGATTCGACCTCGAATCTGCACCTACATCATAAAGAGAGAGATCAGACACATTAAAAGTTGCCGAAACATTATACTCACCTGGAAGATCCAATTTATAGGCGTTGTCGTTGACTTTCTCCAAGACCTGAAATGGACCATCCCCTCGTGGCTGCAACTTTGATTTCCTCTGCTCTGGGAAGTGCTTCTTCGACCCTTGTTTGCCTGAGAAGCATAGTGTTTGTTTTTCTTCTCAATTTGCAATCTTACCTTTTCATGAAGGGACTTTACCAACTCGGCCTTTCTTGTACCATCTAAGCTACCTCGTTCATTCACAGGTAAAGGTATTAAATCCAAAGGTTTTATTGGATTAAAACCATAAACAACTTCAAAGGGTAAAAATGAAGTAGTAGAATGCGTGACCATATTATATGCAAATTCTATGAAAGGTAAACACTCCTCCCAATTCTTCAAATTTTTATGAACCACAGTGCGCAAAAGTTGAGTCATGGTCCTATTCACTACCTTTGTTTGGCCATCGGTTTGTGGGTGACAAGTTGTGGAATACATAAGCTTGGTGCCTAACTTACCCCATAAAACCCGCCAAAAATGACTGAGGAACTTAACATCCCAATCTGACACTATAGTCCTAGGTACCCCATGTAAACGCACAATTTCCTTAAAGAATAAATCCGCTATGTTAGTGGCATCATCGGTTTTATGACATGCAATAAAGTGTGCCATCTCACTAAACCTATCTACCACTACAAAAATGGAATCCCGAACCTTCTTAGTCCTAGGTAAACCCAACACAAAATCCATTGAAATATCAACCCAAGGTTCATTAGGTGTAGGTAATGGCGTGCTTACAAGTTATGCAACAACTACATATCCTTTCAATATCACTCTTCATCCTAGGCCAATAAAAATGCTCCCCTACCGTATCTAAAGTCTTTGTCACTCCAAAATGACCCATCAATCCACCACTATATGCTTCTCTAACTAACACTTCACACATCGAACAATTAGGGACACATAACCTATTTTCCCGAAATAAATATCCATCCTGCTTAAAAAATTTATCTATAGCTCCTTTACTACATGATGAATAAATATCTGAAAAATCTAAATCACTAGCATACATGTTCTTCATATGTTCGAAACCAAGTAATTTAGAACCAAGAGAAGTTAATAGCGCATACCTTCGAGACAATGCATCCGCCACCACGTTTTCCTTACCTTGCTTGTACCGGATGACATAAGGGAATGTCAGACAAACTCCATCCATCTCGCGTGCCTTTTATTCAACTTACCTTGACCCCACAAGTGCTTCAATGACTCATGGTCCGTGTGTATCACAAACTCCTTAGGCCACAAGTAGTGCAGCCAAGTCTCCAAGGCTCGAACAAGTGAGTATACTTCCTTGTCATATGTGGGGTAATTGAGCACTGCCCCACTTAGCTTTTCACTGAAGTAAGCTATAGGCCGCTTATCCTGCATTAAGACTGCTCCAATACCTATCCCTGATGCATCACACTCAATCTCGAAAGCTGTATCAAAATTAGGGAGTGCCAAAACTAGTGCCTTACACAACCTATCCTAAATTGTGTTGAATGCATGCTCTTGTTCATCACCCCAATGAAAACCCACACTCTTTTTAACAATTTTAGTGAGTGGTGTGGTGATAGTGCTAAAATCTTTAACAAAACGCCTATAGAAGCTAGCCAAACCATGAAAACTCCTAACTTCAGTTATGCTCTTAGGTGTTGGTCATTCTTTAATGGCCTTTATTTTCTCCTCATCTACTTCGACCTCATTAGCACCCACCACAAATCCTAGGAAAACAACATTTTCCATGCAAAATGTACACTTTTTAAAATTACCATAAAGTTGTTCCTTGTTCAGGACCACAAGTACACTCCTAAGATATTCTACATGCTCATTTAGGTCCTTGCTATTAAGATGTCATCAAAATACACAACGACAAATTTACCTATAAACGAGCGTAAAACATGATTCATCAATCACATGAAAGTGCTCGGTGCATTAGTGAGTCCAAAGGGAATTACTAACCACTCATACAAGCCATGTTTAGTTTTAAATGCAGTCTTCCACTCATCAACTTCCCTCATTCGAATTTGGCAATCCACTTTTAAGATCAATTTTACTAAACATGCAAGCACTATATAATTCATCCAGCATATCATCTGACCTAGGGATAGGATGACGATACTTTACTGTTATGTTGTTGATGGCTCTGCAATCCACACACATTCTCCATGTTCAATCCTTCTTCGGCACAAGTAGACTGGCACAACACATGGACTCATACTCTCCCGCACATATCCTTTACTCATCAACTCCTCCACTTGCTTCTGAAGCTCCTTTGTCTCCTCAAGATTACTTCGATAAGCTGGTCGATTTGAAATCACAGCTCCAGGAACAAAGTCAGTCTGGTGCTCAATGCCTCGAATGGGTGGTAACCTACTGGGCATGTCCTCTGGGAAGACATCGTTAAATTCCCAAACTGGGGAGTGGTGGGTTAAACTCCTCAAGATTGAGGAAGGACTCCTTATAGACTATCAAAATTACTTGCCTTTTGTCCTCTACCGCTCTTCTCAACTCACTCCCCTTTGCAAAGAAATTAGCTTTCGGCTTTTCTCTCCTCTCAGACACCTCTCTTTCTTTTCTCTCA
The DNA here is from genome assembly GCA_019395295.1 of Osmanthus fragrans. NCBI lineage: Eukaryota > Viridiplantae > Streptophyta > Magnoliopsida > Lamiales > Oleaceae > Osmanthus > Osmanthus fragrans. Next base: position 18,413,444 of record CM033347.1, on the reverse strand, counting down.
TATGACTCCACTCTTTTTTTCTCACTACTAGTCACCTCACTATCTTCTCGCACCTTTTCCAGCTTTTTCACTCTCTCGCCTTCCGTATTTTTCAATTTAATTTGGTCTTCATACACTTGGGCCGGTGTTAATGGCGCAAGGGTAATGGATCTCCCGTCCTTGCTAAAACTATACCGATTCTTGTACCCATCATGACTAACTTTCCTATCATATTGCCATGGCCTGCCCAATAAAATATGCCCCGCATGCATAGGTACCACATCACACATAATTTCATCCCGATAGCTACCAATTGAAAAATTAATCAACACCCTCTTGTTCACCTTAATATCCCCACAATCATTTAACCATTGTAACCTATAGGGTCTAGGATGTCTCAATAGTGTTAATCCCAATTTTTTCACAAGTGTTGTGCTAGCTACGTTTGTACAACTACCCCCATCAATTATTACACTAAATACCTTATTGTTGACGTGACATCATGTATGGAATATATTTTCTCGTTGTTGTTCCAAGTCATCTGTTTTGATTTGAGTGTTGAGAGCTCGTCTTGTAATCAGTAATTCTCCGCCAACTCCATACTCCACCTTGTCTCCATGATCACTAACGTCTTCCAATTTAGGCATGTCTTCAAATTCATCCTCGCCTTCAGTCTCCACCTCTCCATTGCGCAATATCATCGTCCGTTTGTTTGGGCTGAGAAGAGATGTGCCCTTTTCCCAAGCACTTGAAGCACTGAATGTCCCGATTTCTAGCTGGCTGAATCTGATTTTGGTACGGGTCTGCTACCACTTTCATCTTTCCCCTTTGAAACAGCACCATCTCCTCTATTATCCCACCTCGATTTCCAATTTGGATTAGAACCCGAAGTGCCCAACGGTTGCCTAGTTGTCCTTTTCCTTTCAACTGTTTTTCCACCTTCATGGCTACATACAACATATCCTCAATCTCCACATAATGCTGCAATTCCACAGTGTTAGCAATTTCCCTATTCATTCCATTCAAGAAACGAGCCATGGTGGCTTCTCGATCCTCCTCCACATTCGCCCTGATCATCAAAATTTCCATCTCCTTATGATAATCCTCAACACTTTTCGACCCCTGATACAATCCTTGCAATCGTTGATGCAATTCCCTATAATAGTGGCTAGGCACGAATCTCTTCCGCATAATAAGTTTCAACTCATCCCAAGTGTTAACCGTTTGCTCCCGATTCCTCCGCCTAGATGTAACCACTTGGTCCCACCATGTTATGGCATAGTCAACAAACTCAAGAATTGCCATTTTCACCTTCTTTTCCTCCGAATAATTGTGGCACTCAAATATCAATTCTACTTTTTTCTCCCACTCTAAATAAGCCTCCGGATCACTCCTTCCCTTAAACGGTGGAATTAACATTCTAATGCTACTCATGTTCCCATCGACATCATCTCCAAAGTTGTTCCTACCCCTTCGTTCAAACCTACCACCTTTGTTTCTCACTCTACCCATTTCATCTACTAAAGATACATCCTCATCCCAATCACTACCATATTCATAGTCATCATGCCACTCCCTCCTAGACTCTCTCCTACCTGGTCTCCTTGCATTTGAGTGTCCCCTATGACTATTCGATCCCGACGCTTCTAACCTACCAAGCCTTTCAGTCACATCCCCAAGTACCCTCTCAAACCTCCTTATTGCATCATCTCCCATGTAGTTCTGATTTGGTTGCTTTATGGAATTTGAACATCTGACATCCTAATCCTTAAGAATTGTAGCCTCACAAAGTCACTCGTGTATCACTCAATTTTTGGCTTTTACCCTCTATTAATCTCACCACTCTTGCCTTTTACCACTCAATGCTCTCGCTCAAGTATCTTCAAAGAACAAGGTGAACTCACAGATGTAATCACGTGTATCCAACCGAGTGTGATCGTGAATTTGATAGAAGAAAAGAAAAAAGATGAAGGAAGACTCAACAAAGACCAATTATAAGAATTTGGAACTAAAACTCAAGAAGTAACAAGTGTAGGATTTGAAGTGAAGTTTGTTTATATTTTTTTTTTTTGACTCAAAAAAAATAAAATTAAGGATGCTGGAAATTCCCGTAACAATAATAAATATATATATATATATATATATATATATATATTTTAATTTTCCGATTTTTTTTTTAACTCTTGGGACTTTGAGTAGAAAATCAGCAAAACAAACGAAACTTAATTCGGACCTATAAATAGTCCAGAAACAATTTTTGAATTTTTTTAGATTTTTTTTGGATCAAAGACTCAAGAACTTTTACTGGACACAAGAACACGAAGAACAAAGAAAGAAAAGAAACACAAGACTCAAAGCAACAAAAGATATAACCTTAATTATTTTGGAGCCTTGCTCTGATACCAACTGATGAGAACCACGTAGCAACGATCACTACGCAACCCCGCAACTAGATTGAAACCCCAAGAAAGCCCAAAGATAATTCTAGTTTTGAGATTCAACCAAGAATGCTGAATCAAGCAACCCAACAAGAATGATGCTTGATAGACCTCTTGATTACAAAACTCATGATCTGCACTCGATATTGAACGTCACAAGAAGATCTTAATAAGTTCGCGGTGTTCTAAGTAGAACAAGATTGAAAGCAATAATCTCACTTGATTGATAAATTGTCAAAAGTCCTTACAATAATGATAAAAAAACTATTTATACTAATGCTAAAAACCCTATGAAATTCGTGCATAATCCCCAAACATGGTAAAACAACAATAAAAGATAGAATTTTAAGGAAACTAGGATTCTCGCCAAAAATAGAAAACTCGCCGAATTTTATAACCAGGTTGTCGCTTGGTTATATTCCAAGCGGTCGCTTGGAAGGAAACTATGGCGTCCTGTGCATTTCGGTAGGGACTTGAGCGGCCGCTTGACTTTTACTCTAAGCGGTCGCTTAGGCATTCCGGTGAGACTCCTTCTTCGGTCGCTTGTATCTTGTTGATCCAATTGGTTTCCGACCTCGATCCCAACATGAAACTTGTCTCTTTTTGCGTGAAAATCATGGCATCGTCCATTGTTACTTGTACGAGTAGCCCCAATGCTTGATTTACCCTTTTTTCCCTTGATCGCATCATCGGACCTCCTTCGATAAGTAATGGGTCTTGGTCGGGGTTCGGCTTCCTTGGACTCGTTGCTTGGATCACATCACTATCTGATTCTCATATTTTAACCTAGAAAACTACTTGAAATTATCTTTCTAATGCCGCAAATTTCATAGAAAACGGAGTTGGGATGAATTTTATAAAAATAGTTGAACCTACTGCCCCAACTACCGTGGTTGCACCGAGTCCCCTTTTGTAAAATAAAAATTTCACGTCGGCATGCGCTTCTACTGGCCATTATATTTTATGAGAAATATTTTACCAAATTGAAATTAAGTTTCTAACATGTAATACTTCTGTTTAATAGTATTTATATGTACCAAAAGCAGAAGCTATTATGATTAGTACGTGACCCTCGAAGTTTAAGTTTGGGGTGTCACAAGTTAGTTGGGACCTTCATTTGGAAGGAGGTTTCTTTAGGTGACTACATGCCTCTATATGTCTTTCAAACTCTTTTCCAACCCCGGGTGCTTGGGAAAGATGAGTCAAGGGGTGGCACTACATCACCCATTGGGGGGCTCATGTTCCTTTTGTAGTGAGCCTCCCTTCCTCCATTAAGGGTTGGTTGGAATTGTGATTTTGGGTGAAGGAAAGGTGGCAAAAGGTTGACAGAGACACTACCCTAGCTTGCACTGTACCAACCTAGTACTCCAAAGCATGTGAGCGTCTTCCTTTATATTTTGTCTTTTTCTTCCATAACCTCGATCGACATTACTTTATTATTTTTGTAGATTAAGGGTCTCACTTCGAGCTACATCAGGCAGAGTGGGACGTCATCGAGGACATCTACAAATATCCTCTGAAATTGTGCCACTTTGATCACTTGATTGATTAAAGCAAATATATTTTAGACTTCGGACTAATGACCTCGAGAGGTAACCACTGAGCTTCATGTGAACTGCTTTATATAGGTCTTGGCAGTGCCTAACCTTTGTTTTTTGTTGTTTGTAGAGAACTTTAAGAAGAAGAAGTACCCGATCCCTGACATGGCCTCGATCTTAAAGGCCATCTCTACTGTTGGCACTAAGGCTCTAAAGCCTTTTTCTGGTGGCGCCAAGCATGTGATGGGAAAGTTAGAGCACCTCAGCAAAGACCACGTTGAAAGAGGTGGTGAGGAGGCGGTTGAAAATGTGGATTAGGCCAAAGCGAGGGTCGTTAGGGGGAAGGGAAAAGTTGTGCAGCCCCAAAAGAAACGGAAAGTATCTTACAGCAGTGGCTTAGCCACACCAAAATTTGGCACCACTGTGGTCCATTCTGCCAAGGAAACTGTTCCCCCTCCCAAGTTGATGGAGGCCTCCATGATGGCCATAAAAGTTGAGATGGTGAGGAGGGCCAATGAAGAGGCCGAAAAGATAAGCAGACCTCAGTGGCTGTGAAGAAGGCTACAGAGACGAGTACTACTGGGAAGTCCAAGAAGTTTTTGGAGGGGCAAGACGAGATTGTCCCTGCTATTATAGATATGCTGCCTCAAAAGGTTAGTGTTGCAACTGCCAATTTTTACAAGTTCTGGACTGAGAGGTGTCAATTTTATCTGTCCATTTGTGATGCGGTGGACCTCATGACGACCCTTGTTAGCCAAAGCGCCATGGCTTTTGGGGTCATCCTTGAATGTCAGGAAGTTTTGGTTGACATTCAAACAAGCAATAAGGCCTGAGTGGATAAGTTGGCCTTTGAAGAAAGCCTTGGAGAAGAGCTAAAGAATGTAAATGATGAGGATGAGGGCCCAACGTGTTGAAGATGCTGCAAAGTTGGAATCTGCTTTGATTGAAATCGAAGCTCTGAAGAGAGAAGTTCACAAGTCCCCATGCTAGGTTGCGTCCTTGATAAAGAAGGTGGAGACCTCAAACAGTCATCAGAAGCCTATGAAGAAAGCCTTGGAGAAGGCCAATCTAGAACTCGCTGGGCCCAAAGACTTAAATCAGTTTCATAATGGCCAAATAAAGCACTACGTGCAAGAGGTGGATAGAGCCAAGGTTGAGGCTCAGCTAGTAGCTAAGGATACAGTGAAAAACTATATCACCAACTTCCATCTAACAGAAGAGTACCAGCACTTCGACCTCTACTAGAGGAATGCCTACCCCGAAATAGTTAAAAGGGCAGAGGAGCTTTACCCCGAACTCAACGCTGCTGAACTAAAAGCGGAGTTTTGGGAGGAGGTGCCCGAGACCCCAGCTGAGGATGCGGTTGAGGAGGAAGAAGATGCTTTTGAGGATAAAGCCTCAGGTCAAGAGACCTCAACTGCTGAAACGTCCACTACTGAGGCGTCGGGACCTCAGCCGCCTCTTGCCTAGGATAGATTTTCATTTTTAGTTTTCTCTTGTAATGTGGCTAAGGTCCCCATGTAAATATTCCATTACATAATAGAATGAATGTTTTCCAAGTATTTTAACATTTGTTCTTATATTTCATTGTCTTTAATTCAAACACCTAGACTTAAATAAAATATGATGACCTCGGCAATTTGACTATTTTATTTACTTCACTAATCTCAATAATTAGCTAATCTTGCAAGCAAATGTAACCTCATACCTCATGGATGGTGCCTTATATTTTTCTCACAACATTCAACTTCATTTGAGACAGTTTAAACCTGATTGGTTTTGAGAACCTTTGAAGTGAAAGCTTCTCCCTTGATATTCAACTTCGCTAAGGTGAGGCATGTGATGTATGCTTTGGAAAGCAAATGTGGAAATCTCTTTTGAGATCCGATTATCTTCTTCGGGGTGCTCACACTTCCCTACATGGTGGATGGTTCATCCATGTAATGGCTTCTAGCTTGACGTTCAGCTTCGTTAAGATGAGACATGTGATGTACACTTCGGAGGACAATTGATGTAATCCCTTTTGGGATCCGATCCTCTTTTTCGAGTCACCCACGCTTCTCTACATAGTGGATGGTTTATCCATGTAAAAGTTTTTCCTTGACGTTTAATTTCGTTAAGACAAAGAATGTGATGTACGCCTCAGAGTGCAAATGAGGAATTACCCTTTTAGGATTCGATCCTCTCCTCCGAGGCGCACATGCTTCTCTACATGGTGGAAGATTTATCCATGTAAATGCTTCTTGCTAGATGTTCAGCTTCAACAAGACCATGCATGTGATGTATTTGTTCGTGCGAAACCCGCAAGCATACAGGATCGTTGACAAGTAATAATAAAGTAAGTTGTGAGTTATCGTTCTACGAGGAATAATGTTTAATTCTATTTCACTAGTTACTACTAAATTCAGTGTTCGTGACACAAAAGATGTGATTTTATTTTTATTTAAACTAATTCTAAACTAAAGAAGCAATAACAAATGTTTTGTCAAATATGTGAATGATTGTATTGGACTTTGAATCCCCTATTGCCATTATTTTAATTTTCGATTCGTAATATAGTAGATTTCATACTTTCGTGACAATGAATAACACTAGTGTATTTAATTCTCTTTTCTAAGACAAATTAAGTCTATTCTAATCACCATCCGATCCTATTCCTAGTCTGAATTCATATGCCCAAAATGCATTAAATTATAAGTTATCTATGTGATTGCATATGTGATAAAGATTATTCATAATTCTATATATATATATATATATATATATATATATATATATATATATATATATATTAATTTTGCCGCATTCTAAACTTATTGTGAGTCTCCCAACACTACAGAAAACAACTAATTATTCAATTGGTAGTCCGTCAATTAAATAATGCTATGAGTTTGCAAAATCAATCAAGAAATAACTAAATTGCTAGTCTTAAATCAAAACAAATATGCAATAAGGTTCATCATTCATCCAATATAATAGAAAAACTATTCTAGAATTCTAATGATTAAATTATACAAGAACTATTGGAAAAAATGATCCAGAAAGAAGAAATAATGAAGAAACTGGAGAAATCCAATTTCTTGGCGTGATCTTGAACATGGATGAATATTTTTCAATAAACTTGTGTAATCCGCCTTGATCTTGATGCTTAGCCTCGCTCTTAGCCTCCAAAAAATACGTAGAATATGTGACTTTTAGGTCAAAAGGGAGGTCTCCACGTTTTGGACGGCACTTGGTATAAATAGTGTGACGCCCCGAACTTAAACTTTGAGGGTCACGTACTAATCATAATAGGTTCTGCTTTTGGTACATGTAAATACTCTTAAAAAATGTATTACATGTTAGAGACTTATTTCCAATTTTAAAAAAAATATCTCTCATAAAAAAAATAATGGCCAGCAGAAGCGCATGTCGACAAAAATTATACTTTATAAAAATGGACTTGGTGCAGCCACGGTAAGTTAGGGCAGTAAGTTCAACTATTTTTATAAAATTCATCCCAACTCCGTTTTCTATGAAATCTGTGGCATTAGAAAGATAATTTCAAGTAGTTTTCTAGGTTAAAACATGAAAATTTTCCGAGTTCATATAGTATGGACGTTTTATTGAAAACAGTGTAGTGTTGCACAGAAAATTCCAGATTGACCCTTTAATGTTTAAAAATTCATATCTCAGGTCATAGACATCCAAATTGTGTGATTCTTGCGCCCATATCTAGACAACTCGAAGAGGAACGCAGTAGTATCTTTAGAATCCCAAACGGATGCCTACAGAGTTGGAAAAATCGTTTTGAAAATGACCTAGAATCTGCCCGGATTCTGCCTCTTTTGTCATTCAAGAAATTAAGTCTAAAAATACGTTTTTCTTAACATAACATGGAAGATATAATTACATAATTTACTTTCGGTACCATATTACATCATGTTTTATACATGTTTTTATACAATACCATAAGAAAAACATATATGAAGTAGTCGAACAAAACATGCAAAAACAAAACTTCGATGCGAAGTAACATTGTCCTTAACTCATCATCGACTACGCCGACTGACTTCCGCCAACGTCACATCTATGGATCTGAAAATTTAGTATAGGATACTATGAATATAAAGGATACTCAGTAAGATACCATGCTTGGATTTAACATGTTAATACTACGCAAAAGAAAGCATACAAACACATACTTGCACATTCCGGCTTGCCGGTGCCCTTCGGACTTGTCCTAAGGCATAGATATCTAACTTTGTGGACTTGTCCACATCTTTCATGTTATGGTTTTCATGCATAACTTAAGCATAAATATTACCATGAAATCCTACCACTTAAGCAAAGAAAGTATCTTACAGAAACACTTGAAGAAACTTCGGTTGATAGATGAATTGAGGGTGTTAGATTTTGCTTCCTTTTTTCTTCTTTTCCCTTCCCTTTCCTTTATTTTTTTTTTTTCTCTCTTCTTGCACGTTTTTTCTCTCTAACAAAACTCTAGTCTTGCAAAGATATAGGCTGCTCATCCCTTGGTTATATATAAATAGAAGCAAAGCAATGCAAATGATAATTAATAAAATTGGTAGGCCACGTGTGTTTGCATAAAACCTCCTTTCATGGCATCATTCCACCTCCAACTTGTTTTAGCTTAGTCATTAGTCTTGCATGTATTTCATAAGCTTAATCTCAACACATAAGGTTAGGTTGTGCCACAATTAAACACCTCCTACATGCTTAAACCACCTCATGCATGCTTTAGTTATAATTGAATTCATCCCTAGCTAAACTGCCGTCCAGCTGAGATTTTATATGTATATTGCATATGTGTGTACATAAAAATGAGAGAAATGGTTTAATTTGTATTCCCACATGTCCATGTATTAGCTATGTTCATTAATCCTCTACAAGGTGGCGACAAAGTGAAAGAAACAAAGGGAAAATATTAATGAACTAGATATAGAATTTTTTACAATTATTGTAAACCCCTAATTAACTAATCTTGGTAAACTTTTAATCAATCGAAAATGCAAACTTCCAATAACTCGACCAATGCATAAATGGCAACCATTAATAATTTTGGCAGTAGAATATTGAAAGTTTAATTGCTATCCTAAAAAGAAGTGAGCAAATTAATTTAACGAGCATAAAATTTTGGGGTATTACATCCCTCCTTCCTTAAAACAAAATTTCGTCCCCGAAATTACCTTAAACTTAGTTGAAAAGTTCTGGGTACTTGGTCTTGATTTCCTCTTCTCTTTCCCAAGTTGATTCTTCGACATCATGGTTTCTCCATTGAACTCTCACTAATGGAATTTCTTTTGTTCTCAGTTGTTGGATTCTGCGATCCAATATTGCTACTGGTTTTTCCTCATAAGTCATGTTTTGTTGGATATCCAATGGTTATCAAACTAACCACATGACTTTGATCAGGCACATACTGTCGAAGCACCGACACGTGGAACACATCATGAATTGCTGACAATTCTGGTGGTAGAGCAATTCGATAGGCTGCATTTCCAACTTTCTGTATAATTTCAAAAGGACCTACGAATCTTGGTCGAAGTTTTCCCTTCTTTCCAAAGCGAAGAACTCCCTTCATCGGTGCCACTTTTAAGAAAACTTTATCCCCAACATTAAATGCCAAATCTTTTCTCCTTTTATCAGCGTAATTTTTTTGTCGGTCCTGGGCTGCCTTGATTCTAGCTCTTATTTTATCAATCGCTCGACTAGTTTCCTCAATTATTTCAGGTCCTAAAACCCTTCGTTCACCCACTTCATCCCAATAAAGAGGAGCTCTACATCTTCTGCCATAGAGAGCTTCGTAAGGTGCCATCTTTATCGTAGCTTGATAGCTATTATTATAGGCAAACTCCACCAATGGTACATAACTCTCCCAACTGCCTCCTAAATCAAGGACACAGGCACGCAACATATCTTCCAAAGTCTGTATAGTCCTCTCCGATTGTCCATCAGTTTGAGGATGAAAAGATGTACTGAAGTTTAACTTGGTTCCCATAGCTCCTTGCAAACTTTTCCAGAATTTTGAGGTGAATCTTGGATCTCTATCCGATACAATTGAAGCTGGGATACCATGCAAACGGATGACTTCTTTGATGTACAATCGCGCGTATTGATTCATACTGAAATTCATTCTTACAGGTAGAAAATGAGCTGACTTTGTTAACCGATCAACTATCACCCACATAGCATCATTTCCCCTAGCTGATTTTGGAAAACCCACAACAAAATCCATAGTTATATGCTCCCATTTCCATTGTGGAATTGTTAATGGTTCCAACAATCCAGATGGCCTTTGATGTTCAGCTTTCACTTGTTGACAAGTCAGGCACCTCCTGACAAAAAGACCTATGCACCGTTTCATATTTCTCCACCAAAACATATTCCTTAGATCACGATACATTTTTGTACCTCCTGGATGGGCAGTATATGGAGTTATGTGTGCTTCTTCCAGAATTTCTTTCCTCAATCCCTCATCTTTCGGCACACACAACCTTCTCTTAAAAAGTAAGGCTTTATCACTGCCCAATTTAAAATCCTTTTGCTTGGCAGTACCAACTTTGGATTTAATCTTTTGCAGGAAAGAGTCACCATCCTGAGCTACTCTTATCCGATCTCTAAGTGTTGGTCGAATCATTAGAGTTGCTATCCTGCTGATAGTTTGGGTTGGTGGAGCAATTACTTTTAGATGCAAGTTTTCGAAATCCTTCAACAACTGGTCCTGCATAGTGATTAGTACTGCTAATTGTCCAACCGCCTTTCTGCTAAGAGCATCTGCTACTACATTAGCTTTACCAGGATGGTAAAGGATAGTGCAATCATAATCCTTTACTAGCTCTAGCCATCTCCTCTGCCTCATATTTAATTCTTTTTGAGTGAAAAAGTACTTCAAACTCTTATGATCGGTATAAATGTCACACTTACTTCCATATAAGTAATGACGCCATATCTTAAGGGCATGAACTACCGCAGCCAATTCTAGATCATGGGTTGGGTAGTTTTGTTCATATTGTTTCAATTGTCTGGAAGCATAGGCTATCACCTTTCCTTTCTGCATCAGAACACACCCTATGCCCTGTTTCGAAGCATCACTGTATATAACGAATCCTTCTGGTCCGTCAGGTATTGTTAAGACTGGAGCTGTGACTAATCTTCGTTTCAGCTCTTGGAAACTCTGTTCACATTTTTCTGTCCATTGCAATTTTATCCCTTTACGGGTTAATTGGGTCAATGGTCCTGCTATCTTTGAAAATCCTTCGATAAATCTTCTATAGTAACCAGCCAATCCCAAGAAGCTGCGTATTTCTCTAACATTGGTTGGTCTTACCCAATTATTCACTGCTTCTACTTTGGTTGGGTCTACTTCAATTCCTTGTACTGTGATTACGTGCCCCAGAAAACCTATTTTATCCAACCAGAATTCACATTTCTTGAATTTAGCATAGAGCTTCTCTTTTCTTAGAGTTTCCAAGACAATCGTGAGATGTTTCTCGTGTTCCTCATTATTCTTCGAATAGATTAAGATGTCATCAATAAAAACTATGACAAATTGATCTAAGTATTCATGGAATACTCTGTTCATTAGATCCATAAATACTGCCGGGGCATTAGTTAATCCAAAAGGCATCACCAAAAATTCATAATGCCCATAACGCGTCCTAAAAGCCATCTTAGGGATATCATCTGGCTTAATTTTTAATTGATGATATCCTGATCTTAGATCGATCTTTGAAAATACTGTAGCCCCCTTGAGCTGGTCAAACAAATCTTCTATTCTTGGAAGTGGATATTTGTTTTTGATAGTGAGACGATTCAATTCTCGGTAGTCAATGCATAGCCTCATTGTTCCATCCTTTTTTTTTACAAATAACATCGGTGCACCCCAAGGTGATACACTGGGTCTAATGAAACCCTTATCAAGAAGCTCTTTCAATTGTACCTTCAACTCTTGCAGTTCCAATGGTGCCATACGATATGGAGCCTTTGAAATAGGTGTTGCTCCTGGTACCAAGTCGATGGCAAACTCTACTTGCCTGTCTGGTGGCACACCTAGAAGATCTTCTGGAAAAACATCTTTATAGTGTCGAACTATTCGAACATCCTCAACTGACAACTTATCTTGTTTAACATTGGTCATCGATACTAGAAATCTTTGACCTAATTCCTTTCTCGATGTCCTTTCAACCTGAGTTGTCGACACTATACGAGACAAGGTATTTGCCTCAGTTCCCACAAAACGAAACTCTTTCTCGCCCGGTCTTCGAAAAATCACCACTCTCTCGGTACAATGAATAGTTGCATAGTTTTTTGACAACCAATCCATACCAAGGATAACATCAAAGTCTTTTATCGTTAATAGAATTAGATCTACCGCTATACCTCTACCATCAATTTCCATCTTAAGATTTCTAGCTATTTGGTTAGCCACAAGTACCTTTCCAGATGGAAGAGAGATTTCTAAGGCATACGGAAGGAATTCACATTCTACTTTAGACTTTGCGACAAACGAAGAAGAAATGAACGAATGTGTAGCTCCAGAATCTATAAGTACAAATGCAGGCATATTGGAAACAGAGATGATACCTGCGAGGACATTAGGGTTTCGCTCTGCTTCTTGCCTGGATAAGGAGAAAACTCTTGCTTTTCCTTTCTGGTCATCTCCAGCCTTCTGTGTCTGATTCTGGGGACATTCTTTCGCGAAATGTCCTGATTTCCCACACTTGAAACAAACATTTCTTCCCAATAAACATTCTCCTTTGTGAGGTCTATCGCACTTAGGACAACGCTTATCACCACCAACTCCTACTATCTCTGTCTTTCCTTTCTTTGGTGCATTATTTCCTCTTCCTTTACCATTATTCTGTCTATCAAAGTTCCACTTCCTCTTACCGGAGAAATTTTGAACTTGGTAGGAGCTTCCAACGTTTTGAGTTCTTTGATAAGAAATAGTCTGGGCTCGCTTCAGGACTTCTCGATAAGTGTTTAGCTCGAGAACTGACACTATGTCACGAATATAAGGTTGAAGCCCACGTTCAAACCTTCTAGCCCGCTTTTCTTCCATATCCACTAGATGTGGAGCGAACCTTGATAACTCCTCAAATTTGCGTTCATATTCCACAAGGGTCATGGTTCCCTGTTGGAGTCTGAGGAACTCCATCTCCTTTTGATCCTTTACAGCTACCGGGAAGAATTTTTCTTCTACGAGTTCCTTAAATCTCACCCAAGTTATAGCCTGTTCTTCAGCAGGTGTCAATGACCTGGTAGTCATGTCCCACCAATGGCTAGCCCCCTTCTTTAACATAAACACCGAAAATGTTACCTTTTCAGCATCTTCGCATCTTATAAATTTGAAGATACGTTCGAGTTCTCGTAACCAGTCTTCAACTGCTAAGGGATCTAAACTCCCCTCGAATGATGGAGGGTTCATCTTACGAAATTGCTCTATCATTGCAGTTCGATCCCTCGGGTTGGGTACTATTTGAGGTTGAACAGCTTGTTGGTTGGGCTCCTGATGCTCAATTGGTACTTGTTGATTTAGTGTTTGTTGCCTAGTCAAAGGCGGTGCCTGCTGTTGCTGTCCCAACTCTCGCATTGCGGCAAGCAGTTCTCGTGCAAAGTTTGCTGTCATTAACTTCGCCACCACTAGAACTGGCATTAACATTGCCGCTGCCTAAGTTCATATTGGAATTCGGTGCACTGCCGTGGTTGCGCTTCGGAGGCATTTCCTTTGAATGAAAAAATATTCATCCAGTTAGAATTACTTCAGAATGTTATACTAACTTAAAGAAATCCAAAGGCTAAAACAACTTTCCTTCATATATATACATTACTATTTTTTTTTTTTTTTTTTTTTTTTTTTTTTTACAACCAAAAGTCATATTGCGGTATGGTACATATATTCAAAAGTAGATGTACGTATTACATCCTATTCTTTTCCAAAAACAAAGATAGCTAGATAATATGGTGTCTAATCTTCCATTTCTTCTGGGTCTTCCTCGGGATCTTCATCTGGGTCTTCCTCTGGTTCTTCGTCTAGTTCTTCCTCTGGCTCTTCCTCCAACATGCTTTGTTCTGAACTATCTGATAATGGTACGGGAAAACTTTCCTCTAGAACTCTCGAAAAGCACTTAGCCAATGGTCCCTTATCTAGCCTAGAATTAGTAGCTCGTAAACTGGTATTCATGGATAAGGTTATAGTCTTCTTAAAGTTTCGTTGTATATCGCGACTAGTTTCATAACTTCCTCGAAGTAAGTATGTAAGGTCCTCATATGAAAGGTCATTATCAGACCACAACACAATCTCATTTATGACTGAAGCCCAAGGTTCTGGAACAGTTTCATATAACCTCCGTATCTTCACCTTATCACTTAAGCTATAATGTATCTCCCATAACATCTCAATAATGCAGTCTAGCAGATCAAGATGTTGTACAAGGCTATGGAGCGGATGCATTCGATGATTATAGTAAAATACCAATAGTGTGTCCCGCTTCTTCGCAAAACCACAAGCTTCTGTCCTTGTGGGGGTTCTTACTATTTGTGCCATAACTAAGACAACAAATAGATTACGTTACTCTACAAGGCTCTAACATATAAATGTTAATGACTTCATAATCTCAAACATGACTTGATTCAAAATATTCATATATCCAAAAATAGATATAGTAGTCCATTACATAAGAAAACTCATAAACTTTGAAAAAGATTTTTACCTTGATCGTCGGTTGAAAGTCAGTTACTAGCTTGCTCGATGATGAAGGACAATAACTTTCTTTAAAAAAAAAAGTCTACAGAAAAGTAAAACCGCTCTGATAGCACGCTGTGACGCCCCGAACTTAAACTTCGAGGGTCACGTACTAATCATAATAGGTTCTGCTTTTGGTACATGTAAATACTCTTAAAAAATGTATTACATGTTAGAGACTTATTTCCAATTTTAAAAAAAATATCTCTCATAAAAAAAATAATGGCCAGCAGAAGCGCATGTCGACAAAAATTATACTTTATAAAAATGGACTTGGTGCAGCCACGGTAAGTTAGGGCAGTAAGTTCAACTATTTTTATAAAATTCATCCCAACTCCGTTTTCTATGAAATCTGTGGCATTAGAAAGATAATTTCAAGTAGTTTTCTAGGTTAAAACATGAAAATTTTCCGAGTTCATATAGTATGGACGTTTTATTGAAAACAGTGTAGTGTTGCACAGAAAATTCCAGATTGACCCTTTAATGTTTAAAAATTCATATCTCAGGTCATAGACATCCAAATTGTGTGATTCTTGCGCCCATATCTAGACAACTCGAAGAGGAACGCAGTAGTATCTTTAGAATCTCAAACGGATGCCTACAGAGTTGGAAAAATCGTTTTGAAAATGACCTAGAATCTGCCCGGATTCTGCCTCTTTTGTCATTCAAGAAATTAAGTCTAAAAATACGTTTCTTAACATAACATGGAAGATATAATTACATAATTTACTTTCGGTACCATATTACATCATGTTTTATACATGTTTTTATACAATACCATAAGAAAAACATATATGAAGTAGTCGAACAAAACATGCAAAAACAAAACTTCGATGCGAAGTAACATTGTCCTTAACTCATCATCGACTACGCCGACTGACTTCCGCCAACGTCACATCTATGGATCTGAAAATTTAGTATAGGATACTATGAGTATAAAGGATACTCAGTAAGATACCATGCTTGGATTTAACATGTTAATACTACGCAAAAGAAAGCATACAAACACATACTTGCACATTCCGGCTTGCCGGTGCCCTTCGGACTTGTCCTAAGGCATAGATATCTAACTTTGTGGACTTGTCCACATCTTTCATGTTATGGTTTTCATGCATAACTTAAGCATAAATATTACCATGAAATCCTACCACTTAAGCAAAGAAAGTATCTTACAGAAACACTTGAAGAAACTTCGGTTGATAGATGAATTGAGGGTGTTAGATTTTGCTTCCTTTTTTTTCTTCTTTTCCCTTCCCTTTCCTTTATTTTTTTTTTTTTCTCTCTTCTTGCACGTTTTTTTTCTCTCTAACAAAACTCTAGTCTTGCAAAGATATAGGCTGCTCATCCCTTGGTTATATATAAATAGAAGCAAAGCAATGCAAATGATAATTAATAAAATTGGTAGGCCACGTGTGTTTGCATAAAACCTCCTTTCATGGCATCATTCCACCTCCAACTTGTTTTAGCTTAGTCATTAGTCTTGCATGTATTTCATAAGCTTAATCTCAACACATAGGGTTAGGTTGTGCCACAATTAAACACCTCCTACATGCTTAAACCACCTCATGCATGCTTTAGTTATAATTGAATTCATCCCTAGCTAAACTGCCGTCCAGCTGAGATTTTATATGTATATTGCATATGTGTGTACATAAAAATGAGAGAAATGGTTTAATTTGTATTCCCACATGTCCATGTATTAGCTATGTTCATTAATCCTCTACAAGGTGGCGACAAAGTGAAAGAAACAAAGGGAAAATATTAATGAACTAGATATAGAATTTTTTACAATTATTCTAAACCCCTAATTAACTAATCTTGGTAAACTTTTAATCAATCGAAAATGCAAACTTCCAATAACTCGACCAATGCAAAAATGGCAACCATTAATAATTTTGGCAGTAGAATATTGAAAGTTTAATTGCTATCCTAAAAAGAAGTGAGCAAATTAATTTAACGAGCATAAAATTTTGGGTTATTACAAATAGGGTTCCAAACTATTACATGCCAAACGTTTTCAAAATAAAATAAGGAAATAATTTTTTTTAAGAATTGAACCAAGCGTACGCATGGTTTATTTGATGTGTACGCACAATACACATGATTTGGCCTCTGTAATGGATTTTTGGAAACTTGTATACGCATGGCATGCAGGCATATGCTTAAGCAAGGTACAATTCTTTTGCCGAACTTTCTCATGCGTGTATTTTGGTCCTTTTCAACAAATTCTCATTCCGTCGACCCTCTTCAACTCAATTTGACCCTTGGCATTCTTGAATCATCGTTTTGCAATTTGACTCAACTTTCAAAGTATTTCATTTTACTCATTGACTTTCGGATTTCGCCATTTTTCACTATTTTTGCATTTTTTTTCCCCAATTCTTCATCAAACATCGGGTTTTACCTATTTAACACAATATAACATGAATTATGCTGTATTTCATTAGAAGAACTACAAAATATCGTTATTTAAAACCCCGAATAAATGTATAAAATACACTTATCAGTATGCCTCGAAATGCAAATGATGTAATTACTTTTGGGATATGATCCTCTTCTCTGAGACGCCTATGAATTTATTCCGTATGAAACAAGTTCTCTCCTCTTGCCTTGATGCTTTTGAATAAGACACGAATCTATTTACATTCAAAAGTTTTTACAAGGGCTGGGTAAGTTTTTCCATCCATGAAGTACATTTATCAATAATGCATTCTCAAATGTTCAATATTCCATGGATAATGCTGTACCTTCCCATCCATGTCTTCGATCCAATAAGTGTCGGGTTGGAGCTCTTCCTTGATGTGGTTTGGACCTTCACAGTTCGGACACAAAGTGCCAACTCCTGGCTCCTTGGGGGATAGAAATACTCTCCAAAGCACCGAGTTGTTTATCCGAAGAACCTCTTTTTGACTTTCGAATTATAGTAGCGGGTCATTTTCCTTTGATATGAAGGCAATTTCAACTCGGAGTCATCTCTTTTTTCATCAAGGAAATTGATCTCATATCTTCTAAGCTCATCATTTGATATTTCACTGAATTGTAATCGATGTGGAGAAGGTAATCCAACTTCTACCGGGCTCGTAGCCTTGGCACCGTACATTGAGAATAGTGTTTCTCCCGTTGGAGTCTTGCTGGTAGTTCGGATCGCCCACAACACCTGTGGCAGCTCATCAACCCATGCCCTTTTGCGTTAGGCTTTCATTTCAGTATATGCTTGATAGTTTTGTTCTCAGCCTCTACTTGTCCATTAGCTTGGGAATGATATGGTGTGGAAAAATGGTTTTTGATTCCTAGCTCCTCGCATAGGTCCCTGACCTTTTTATTATCAAATTGCCTTCCATTATCTGAGATAATCGAATGGAAAATTCCAAATCGGCATATAATATTCTTCCACAGGAACTTGAAAGTGTTTGCTTCTATAATTTTTGCCAAAGGCTCGGCTTCAACCCATTCAGTGAAGTAATCAATAACAACGATAGCAAAACTTGCACTACCTCTATCTTTGGGTAGGGAGCCTATGAGGTCTATGCCCCACTTTGCAAAGGGCTAGGGGCTGGATATCACCGTTAGTTCTTGAGAGGGTTGCATTTGGATGGGAGAGTAACGCTGGCACTTGTCACATTTCTGCACATATTTTATAGCGTCTTTCTTCATGGTGGGCCGCTAGTATCCCTGCCTTAATGTCTTTTGTGCCGATGCAAGACCTCCGGATTGATTAACACACACCCCTCACGGATTTCACGGAGTATATAAGTGGGTTCTTCTCCCCAACACATTGAAGGAGGGAAAGGAAAAACCCCTCTTCTAAAACACATCATCCTAGAGCACAAAGTGAGTTGATCTCCTCCTAAGCTTTTAGGCCTCTTCTTTATTGTCAAGGAGAGCCTAGTCTTCAAGATAGATTATGATAGGTTGCATCCAGGTGGGGGTTCCTTCTACCCACATCACTTCTTCTTTTGTAGCAATGGAAGGTTTTAGGAGGTGCTCGATTGGCACCACCATAAATAGTTCTGAGTCTTTGCTACTAGCCAGCTTATATAAAGCTTCAATGTGGGCATTCTCAAAGTATGGGATTTAAGCTAGCTCGAATTTTTCAAAGAACGGGAGCATGGCCATGACCAATTTTAGATATATGGCCATGCTATTTTCCTTGGCTATGAAGTTGCAGTTAACTTGGCTAACAATCAGTTGAGAGTTGTTGTTGTTGAGCAACCTCCTTACTTGTATTTTTTTGGCTAGACTGAGTCCAGTAAGCAGTGTCTTGTATTCATCTACATTGTTCGTGTCTTTAAACCCGAACCTCAATGCACAATTCAATTTATGTCCTTCTGGGTTTACTAGGACTATTCCAGCTCCGCAGCACATTTCTCCATCCGAACCATCAACGAATAGGTTCCAGGTGGGAGGCTCGATAGGTTCCATTATCTCTTCCATTTCTGGGACATTGGCAAATTCAGCCACAAAGTCTGCTATGGCTTGCCCCTTGTTATTATCTCTTATTTTGAAGTGTATTTCGAATTCACTAAGCTCAACTACCCATTTCAACAACATTCCCGAGATATCAGGCTTCTAGAGCACTTGCCTAAGTAGTATGTTGGTTAGCACATGTATTGTGTGGCCTGGAAATTGGGCCTCAATTTTCTGGATGCTGTGATCAATGCCAAGGCCAGGTTCTCCATGTCAGGGTAGCGGGTTTCATGAACTAGGAAAGCATTGCTGATGTAATAGATGGGGAGCTGGGCGGTGCCTTCTTCTCTGATAAAGACTGCACTAATGGCCTCATTGGAGACAACTAAGATAAGTTATAGAGCTTCTCCAAGCTTGGGCTTCGAGAGTAGAGGGGACTTGTCCTATGTGCATTTTTAGCCCCTGGAAGGCCTCTTCACACTCCTCCATCTATTAAAACTTATTTCCTCCATTCAAAACCCTAAAGGGGAGACATTTGTCGGTGGCCTTTGAAATGAAATGACTAAGGGCTGCCACACGACCTGTTAGGCTTTGCACCTCTATCCGGGCTCAAATGTTTCTGAGGTTTGCCTCTATCCATCTCTGGTTGACACGTGTACCCCAGGAACTTGCTGGAGGCAACACCAGACGCACATTTAAGGGGTTAGTCTCATCATGTACCTTCATAGGATTTGAAAAGTCTCGTTCAGGTGCACTACATGGTCATTTGACTTCAAGTTTTTGATGAGCATGTTGTCTACATAGACCTCCATTGTTCTGCTAATAAGGTTGGCAAGCATTTTGTTGACAAGCCTTTGATAGGTGGCCTCCGCATTTTTTAGCCTTAATGGCATCATTTTATAACAATAAAGACCCCTATCGGTGATAAAAGAGGTGCTTTGTTTATTGGTTGGGTGCATGAGAATTTGATTATAACCCGAGTAGACGTCCATAAAACTTAGCAATTCATGTCCAGCTATAAAGTCCACAAGTTGGTCTATTCGGGGAAGAGAGACCCGTCCTTATAGCAAGCCCTATTTAGATCCAAAAAATCAACACACACCCTCCATTTTCCATTGAGTTTCTTTACCAAGACCGGGTTGGAGACCCACTTCGGGTAGATAGCCCCTCTAATGAAGCCATTCTTGATCAATTTTTTCACTTTCTCTTTTAGTGCGTCATATTTTTTTGGGTTGAAGGCCCTTTTCTTTTGTCTTTGCAGGGCAACCATGCGATGCCCACCATATCCTTGTGCTTCCAAGCAAAAACGTCAAGGTTATTCCGTAGAAAGTCCTTAAGTTCTTCTTTAATATCCGGGAATAGGCTTCTTCCCGCCTGCAACTTTGTGGGATCCCAAGGATCCACTGGGAAACATTTTAGCTCTTCCACGGGTGCTCTTTGGGGCTCAGGCGGAACAGGGGTTCAACTCATCGAGTATGAACATTTACTCGGGAACATCCACCATCTCAACGTTCTCTTGTTCGGGACCTGCCCTGCCCAAGACATCTAACATATCCATGTCTATAATTATTACGTTGACGTTCCTAGTTTTTGCCTTTCTGATCGAGTTCAAATAACACTTGATAATGGCACAAATTGTTACGTTTTTCATCCATTAATACTTGCATTTATACGATAAATTGATGCCTAAATGTGTTGAGTACCTTTGTATTTTTATTTAGGTTGCAATGGATGAACACGATGGAATTTTGAAGAAATATGTGAAAAAGGATCAAAGTGGAAGAAAATGAAAGTTCGGGGATTAAAGTGAAAATACTCTAAACTTGTGTCTAACCCTAAGAAGAAGATTCGAGAGTACTAGGAGTCAATTGGATAAAGAAAGACGTCAAATAGATGAAATATCGTCAAAATATGACCACACATCAATTCCCAATCGAAAGGTTATGCACCGATTTTCAGACTCATATTGGGACCCATTTTTGACATGTCAAATGATTGAATTGGAAGACATCTGAATCAAAGTTGTAGCCCTTTGAATTATCTTTCCAACATATCTTGAATCACCTCAATCGGACATCGGGAGGGGGAGATATGATGAAAATACTGAAAGCTATCCGATGAGAAAATATTATAACGATGTGGTCACATAGTTAAAAATCAATGCGACCGCATGGTTATTTTCAGAGAATCACTCGGTCATTTTTTGGTAAACTATCTCACCGTATGATATTGTATCTTGCGACTGCTTGGTACAATCCTAGCGCAAGTTTTCTGGTTTCCTTATTTCCTTCAACCACTTATGGTAACAACTCAAGACACGATTTATAAGCCCTAATTCATTCCAGATCGAGGGGATGCCTCCATACTCATTCTTCTCATCTTGGTGCTCAAGAATTATCATGAGGAACTAAAGAATTTGGTGAAGTAAAGAAGGAACTCAATTGGACTTGGAAATTTCACATCAATCATTCATGTAATTTGATTTTTTCATTGTCAAACAATTCTAAGGTTTAGATATTCTTTTCATAAGTTTATTTTGAAATTGGTTCAATTCTTATTAAGTTTTTCATGGATTCAGTCATGATTTTTCCATTGAATAATTGAAGTATTTGTTGAGTTTCAATTTCAATTAATTCTATGGGTGTGATTCAATTACTGCTTTATGCTTGAAGTACATGTTGCTCTTTGAATCTTATTTCAATGAATAAATGTGGGAAAATGTTATAGGAAGTCTAAATTCTAGAATTACCATTAAATTAAATTGATACTCAACGATATATTTTTCGGTTAGAGAGTTGGGATGAAAACCTATAATTGAGTTATAGGAATAAATTATTGATGTTGAATGATCCAATCCAATTGAGGGAATTCTAAAGCTTCGTTGTTTTAAACTTTGAATTTTAAACTTTAACTTCACTTAAGCAACTACATTCTACTACACGTTTTAAGAAAACTTTCCAGTCTCTGTGGAATCGACGCTCTAAAGTTGTACTGTAATTACTGCGTTATTCTTTGGACGTAATCAAATTTTGGCACTGTTGTTGGGGAGATGGTACAAAATATTAAGGGATCGACTGAAAAAGGGTGACATTGTTCCTTTACCTTTGTTTTTATTTAATTTAGTTTTCTTATTTTTAAATTTCTTGTTTTCACACATTTTTGTGTGTTTTATGAATAGGGATCGAGGCGAGCAAGGAAACTCTATCGAAGGACTTTTTGCAGTGTTTGAAAATCTCTATAACCCTATCTTTGATACTACATCTATTGCCATGAACACTACACAACACCATAAGTGATAGTGAGCCCGGAGATGCACCTTATAGAACTTTCAGGATTATCTTCATCCCACACGCATATTCACACCATCACGCATTATGTTTCCACCTAATTTGCTACGTATGGAGCTTAAATCGGTTCAACTTCTTCCAATTTTTCATGGGCTTGAAAATGAAAACCCATACGTGCACATTAGGGAACTTTAGGAGGTGGTTGCAACCTTCCACACTCAACATGGTACAACAGATGCAGAAAGGCTTAAAATTTTCCCATTTTCACTTAAAGAGAGATCAAAAAGTTAGCTGTATTCGTTGAGACCACGTTCGATTGGGACTTGGGCTGAAATGACTCAAGCATTTGAATACTTTCCCCCACCATAAGACTAGTACCCTTGAGGACCAAATTTCCTCATTTACTCAAAAGGATAGTGAAACCTTATACTAAGCTTGGGATAGCTGTAAGGAACTGCAAACGCTTTGCCCCTACCATGGTTATGAGAGTTGGCGTATTGAAAGTTATTTTTATGAGGAGCTACTACCTAAGGAGCGTCAATTTGTTGAGATGATGTGTAATGGTGAGTTCTTGCAAAGGATCCGGATGATGTGATAATAGCACATTTGTTACGTTTTTCACCCTTTAATATTTTCATTTATATGATTATTTGACACCGAAATGCATTAAATGTTTCTATATCTTGGTTTAGATGGCAAATGGGTGAAACAGGTGAAAAATGGAAGAAACAAGTGAAAAAGGATCAAAATGGAAATATCAAAAGATGACTCGGAAGGCAAAATGAAGATATGAAGATTTGAGGGTGTTCGGTATCAATTGGATGAGGAAAGAAGTCGACGGGATGAAATATAGTCAAAACGTCATCACATATGCTAAAAAGTTTTGCATCGATTTTCAGCCTCATATTTAGATCCTTTTCACATGGTATAAGATCGAATTGGAAGTTGACATCTGAATGAAAGTTGTAGACCATCGAGTTATCTTTCCAAGTCACTTTGAATCACCTCAATCGGATATCGAGAGAGAAAGATATGATCAAAACACTGAAAGCTGTCCGGCGAAAAATTGGCAAAATCATGCGGTCGCATAGTTATAAAGACATGCGGCCGCATGGCTATTACCGAGAGCTTCAAGGTTGAATTACTTTGTTCCATGCGACCGCTTGGATTTGTACCATGCGGTCGCATAGGTATAAACTGGGCCAAAAATCTTTTATTTCCGAAAATCAACCAAATCAACTATGGAAAGTTTTTGGACGCATTTTTCTCACCCTAAAGTCGACCAGAAGAAGGAAATTCAACCATTCTTCATCTTCGAGACCTCTCAAACATCTCTTGGGCTCAAGAAAACTCCATGGAAGGCTAAAGAATTATGTGAAGTAAAGAAGGAACTCACCGATTTTGGGGATTTCATGTCAATTGTTCAATTCTTTTGGTAGTTTAAAACACTTGTAGATCTAGGGTTTCATTCTTATATGTATATGTGTAATTGGTTTAATGTTTATTAGATTTCTCATAGACTTAATCATGTTTCTTCTATCGTGGAATTAAACTAATCATTGAATTTCAATTTCATATAAGTTTATTGATGGATTTGTTGTGAATTTGGTTTAATTTGTATTAGGTTTTCATAGGATTAATCACGTTATTCCTATTGAATAATCGAAATACTTATTGAATTTTCTTTACTTGGATATTATTGGTGTGATTATTTACAATTTTATGCTATATGTATAGGGTTGATTTGTAATCTAATTCCAATAATTGCTTGCAAAAATTGTGAAAGGAAATTAGGATCTACAAGTACAATTGTGAATTACATTGATCTTAAACATCAAATCATCCGGTTAAAGTGCCGAGATGAAAGCCTTTAATTGAGTTAATAAATTGGATAATTGCCATTGAACGATCCAAACCGGGTGAGGGAATTTCGAGCTTCTCTATCTTGCACTATTGAATTTTATCCTAAAATTTTGATATTGATCTAATCAACAATGATATCTTTAGACAATTTTGGGTGAACGAGCACCTATTTAGAGACTCCTTAATTTAATTTCCATCTCTCTATGGATACGACACCCCAAAGCTACACTACAACACCGCGTAACACTTTGGGCATAATCATGAGGCCATAGAGTACCTAGATAAACTAGCAAAAAAAGCTCACACTTGGACATGACCTAGTGCTACTGAGAGCACAATAGGTCACGACCTATAGGGAACCAAAATGGTGGTGGAATTTACCATCTCAGGAAGAGGACAATCTAAGAGCTAAGGTTTAGACATTCACTAGAGAGTTAGAAGTGTTAAAAGCTAGGGACCTTAAGCCAACACATGCAGCCAATCATGCAGAGTCTTTTGGATCATGTTTTGTGTGTAGCGGGGTAGATCACCTCACCAAAGAGAGTCCCAAATTTACTGAGATGAAAGGGATGTATGAGGAGCAATGTAATGCCTTAGGTTTGTACAAGAAGCCTTTTCCACCCGATTCTGAGACCTACAATCCAGGTTGGCGCAATCAACCAAATTTTAGCTAGAAGTCTGAAAACCAGCCACCTTCATAGTCCTCTAGATCATAACCTGCACCATTTCATGCACCTTCATCTTCTAGGAGTCCGTTAGAAGACACTTTACATTCTTAAATTGAGGCATAGGGAAAAACTAACCAAAAGTTTGAGTATTTGATTACGCAGGTTGTGGAAGAAAACAATGAGATAAAGAGCCAATTGACCAAATTGATGAGCTCCTTGAGCGTGAATGAGCGAGGTAAGTTTCCATATCAAGCTCAGTCTGCACCTCATGGTCAACACGCCAGCAAGAAAATGTTAAAAGATGTAAATGCCATTGTGACTCGAAATGGCAAGTCATTACACATGCCAACAACAGACAAATCAGAGAATGTGGAAAAAGATCAAGATGGTAGCTATGCCGAACTACCTAAAGAACTAGAGGTAACAAAGAGCCCGATTAAGGTACCATTCCCTCAAGCCTTAAAATCAAGCAAGCTAACATTGGATCCTAACAATGAAATCCTAGAGAACCTCAGGCAGGTAAAAATCAATCTTTCTCTTTTACATGTAATTAAGCAAGTGCCTACTTATGCAAAAGTTCTCAAGGATTTGTGTTCTGTTAAGAGGAAGCATCATGTGAAGAAGACAACATTCCAGACAGAACAAGATAGTGTTCTAATTGAACACAAGATTCCTCCCCAAGTATAAAGATCTGGGTTGTCCAAACAATGCATACAACATTTGAAATCATGAGTTTGGACAAGCTTTGCTAGATTTAGGAGCCAGCGTGAACTTGATGCCTTATTCTATTTATTTGCAGTTGAGGTTGGGTGAAATCAAACCAACCACTTTTGTATTGCAATTGGCTGACCGTTTAGTCAAAGTACTCGGACGTGTAGTAGAGGATGTTTAATTCAAAATGATAAATTTTATTATCCTGTTGATTTCCTAATCCTGGATACTACCTCTGTTGTTGATTAGTCCTCTAAAATTCCTTTGATTTTAGGTAGGCCTTTCTTTGCCATAGCTAATGCTCTTATTAATTGCAGGAATGGGCTCATGAAACTGTCTTTTGGAAACATGACTCTCGAGGTGAAAATCTTCCATATTGCAAAATAGCCAAAAGAGGAGGACGAGAGCCACCAGATTTACATGATTAACTCACTCATGGATAGGGGAGTTTCTACAACTCATGATTTTGATCCCCTTGAGTATTGTCTTGTTAATTCTGAGTTTGATTCTATCAGTAATCCCTCTAATATAGTTGACAGAATCTGTGTTATCTTTGACGGGACTCAGGAGTATGGCACACGGGCATGGCAACCAAAGTTTGAGGAACTACCTAAGAAAAGTGAAAAACAAATTCCTTCAAGTGTGGAAATACCTAAAGTGGAATTGAAACCTCTACCTAATGGTTTAAAACATGCTTTCCTTGGTCCAGGTGATAATTTTCCTGTTATTATCCCAACTGAACTGTCTAAATGTCAATGTGAGAAATTAATTCGGACCCTGAGTAAGCATAGGTCTGCGAACGATTATTACTGATATAAAATGTGTTAGTCCCCTGATCTACTTTCATAAAATTAATCTAGAAGAAGGAACTAGTCCCACTATGAAAGAAGTAGTGAAGAATGAGGTGTTAAAACTGTTAGACGCATGAATCATATATCCTACTCGTAAATGGGTTAGTCCTACACGGGTTGTTCCTAACAAGACAAGTGTAACTGTGGTAAAAAATGACTTAGGAGAGTTTATCCCTACAAAACTTGTAATTGCGTGGCGGATGTGCATTGAATATAGAAAATTGAATGCCGCCACCAAGAAAGACCATTTTTCACTCCCTTTCATTGATCAAATTCTTAAGCGTGTGGCTGGTCATCCTTTCTATTGTTTCTTAGATGGTTATTCTGGCTATTAACAAATTGAAATTGTATTGCAAGACTAGGATAAAAACCGCTTTCACTTGCCATTTTGGTACTTATGCTTTTCGTAGAATGCCCTTTGGATTGTGTAATGCACCTGCTACTTTTCAACGTTGCATGATGAGTATTTTTAGTGACATGGTTGAAAATTGCATGGAAGTTTTTATGGATGACTTGATTGTTTTTGGATCTTTTGATGCATGCTTATTGAATCTAGAGAGAGTGTCGACTTGTTACGAGGAGAAGGAATTGGTTCTGAATTGGGAAAAATGCCACTTTATGGTACCTTCATGTATTGTCTTAGTATCTCTTCTAAGGGGATAAAGGTTGATCAATCTAAGATTGAATTAATCTCCAAGGTAACCACACATAGGACAGGAAAGGATGTGCGATCTTTTCTTGGTCATACGGGCTTTTATAGAAGGTTCATATAGAACTTCTCTACCATATCGAGACCACTATGTGACCTCCTAGGTAAATATGCTCCATTTGAGTGGACACAAGCCTGCCAAGAGGCCTTTAAAATGCCAATTGGCAAGCTTACATTAACACCTATAATGCAACCACCTGATTGGACTTTGCCTTTTGAGATTATGTATGATGCTAGCGATTACGCTATCGGTGTTGTTCTAGGACAACGAAGGGATGGGAAGCCTGTCATTTACTATGCTAGTATAACCCTAAATAGTGCTCAAATGAACTACTCCACCAATGAAAAATAGTTGCTAGCTGCAGTGTTTGCCTTGGATAAGTTTCGTGCTTACTTGATTGGTTCTTGTACTATTATTTTCATAGATCATGCCCCCCCTTAAGTACCTTGTCACAAAGAAAGATGCTAAGGCACGACTAATACGTAGATTTTACTTTTACAAGAAATTGATATCATCATCAAAGACAAGAAATGAGTGGAGAATGCCTCCATACTCATTATCTTGGTGCTCAAGAATCATCATGAGGAACTAAAGAATTTGGTGAAGCAAAGAAGGAACTCAATTGGACTTGGAAATTTCACATCAATCATTCATGTAATTTGATTTTTTCATTGTCAAACAATTCTAAGGTTTAGAAAGTAAACACATATCTTGATTTATACTTGCTATCATTCTAGTCTAATTGAAAGTTAGCATCAGTATATTTTTGAACTCTTAGTTTATTTTCTCTATATAGAAGATTTTATCAATGTAGATTGGGAGAGGTTAAACATCATCTAGATCTATATCTGTAGATCAAGTTGCTTCTCTCATTTCATAAAGAAATACTTTGATGACCATAATTTTATCGACTCAAACATAGGGATGTCATTTATCATGAATAATAGATCATCTACAAATAATATTAAGAAAAGGACGAGGCTCCACCTTTTGTAAACACATGGTCCGTCTTCATTTTTTATAAATCCAAACACTTTTAATTGTCTCATCAAAATGAAGATTATAGTTCCTAAAGGCTTACTTCAATCCACATATGAATCGGTTAAGCTTACACACCTTATTGGAATGTTTGGATTCAAAATCTTTAGCTTGTGTCATATACACTTTATCTTACAAGTTTTCGTTAAGGAATGCAATTTTGACATCCATTTTCCATCTCATAATCATGGTATTTAGTTGTTGCAAGCAAAATTCAAATGGACTGAAGCATGACCACATGTAAAAAAGTTTCATCAAAGTCAACTCCCAGTCTTTATTTATAACATTTTGCCAGTAGTCTTGCTTTGTATGTATGGATGTTTCGATCTATTTTGACATTTTCTTCTAAACCTATTTACTGCCTACAGGTTTTATTCTATTAGGTAGGTCGATCATGGTCCAAATCTTGTTTACTTACATCGAGTTCATTAGAAAAATGATAATGTAAAGAAACCTCCTCTAGCGATAATTGACTTGGATCCACATACATCAATATGTACCTACCTTATTGTACATCTCTTTTTCCTTTTCCAGTGAAAGAATATTTGGTTATCTTACCTAACAAATATGATTCACATTTGTCAAATGATTCAAAATGGTTGATCTTAAATATCCATCTCTATGTAATTTGGGAATGAATTTTTGATTTATATTATTCAGGTATTATTTAGGTTATCACTTTTATGTCTTTTATTTTTTATACTTATAATACAAAAGTCAGCATCTAGAATATAAATGTCATTTTGTAATTACCACAATTATAAAAGATCCTATTAAGATAAAAGGAACAACAATTTTTCTTATTATGAATTAAAATATCATTCATGTTCAAACGTGAAATTGAAATAATGTTTTTGGTAATTGTGGGAACAAAATACTGATTCTCTAATTCTAATACTAAGTTCGAAGGCAATAGTAAAAAACATGTTTCTACAGCTAATGTAGCAATACTTGCTCCATTTGTCCACGTGTAGGTCAACTTCTCCCTTCTGCAGTTGTCTACTTTTCTTTAGTCCATGCATATTTATATAAATATAAGATCCATATCTGGTATCTAATATCTAAGAAGCTAATAACATAAATATATTAACCTCAATAACAAAGATACCTGAAGTAGAAGCTTCAGAAGACTTATTTCCTTCAAGCTTACGAGGTAACCTTGCAGTTCCTCTTCCAATGACTTTTCATTCCACAATAATAATAAAGGTCATCATTGGTATTTTCCTTTACTTTAACTACCTTAGACATCTTGGATGCATTCCTAAAGCCTCCTTTAAACTTTCTCTTAGTGCCCTTAGAAGAATCAATAGCCAAAACTTGTCCACTACTAGCTTTGATGTTGGGCTCAATAACCTTAAGCATGTTTAGCGACTCAGAGAATGTACTCTTAATCATATTAAAATTCATAATAAGCTATAAATATCTCTCGTGCAGAGATTGAAGAACGAAGCAAATACTTAGTTCATGGTCCATGACAGAACCCAATTGAGACAACTTCTCAATATATCCAATCATCTTCAGTACATGAGCACTGACTGAAGATCCTTCTGCCATTTTTCACTTGTATAGGTGCTTAAAAGTCATATCTTTCCTCACATGATTGTTCATCATACAACTCCTTTTGATGTAAAATCATAGTATTAGCATCCATACCATCATGTTGCTTTTGTAACTCAAATGACATAACTGTAAGCATCACACATATAGTATTATTGTCATTATTATGTTTATTAAGTAGCCACATCTTCCTCAGTCAAGACTTCAGTGGAAACTTTTGAAAATGGTTGTTCAAGGACATAATTAAATTTCTTATGTCTAAAAACAATCTTCGTATTACAGTGACATTCAAGAAAATTTGACATGATCAATTTGTTGGCATCGAGTATGCCTCTCAAATTCATTTGGTTACTCATGATTTAAAAATATAAATGACGAAAAATAAAAAATTAATATATGTCGAAAATGCTTCAATTAATTTAACATGATTACTTGAGCTCTAAAATATGGACATTTTGTAGTTTTTTTTAATGAAATTATAGTCTAATTTATTATATAATGTGTTATTAGGCGAAACTCGATGAATGGAAGTCGAATTGAAAGAAATAAGTGAAAAATTGACGAAAATGGACAAGATCCAAAATTTGGGAACTTAATTGTAAATACTTAAGTTGTGTTGGACTCGCAATGAATATTCGAGAATGCTAGGGGTCAATTGGGTGCAATTAGAAGTAAAAAAGAACTTAAATATGATTAAAATATGGACACAAATAAATTTTCAACTGCACAAGTATGTTTCAGATTTTCAACTCAAGATTAATACACATTTTTGACTTAGTAAACATTGGAATTGGAAAAAGGCTAATTCAAGTAACATTGTAGCCATTTGAGTTATTTTTACAACCCAATTTGAATCGCCGTAATCGGATACAGGAGAGAAAGTTGTGATAAAAATACTAAAATAAGTGCAGTATAAATTTTCACTTAAAATACAAAGTCGCGGCACCGCAGTGCCACTCCTATGGCGTCGAGGTGTCGCCTGGGTATATTTAGGCTGTGTTTTTAGTCCCTTTTGAAGTTCATAAAAACTCTACGTTCTACACAAATTTGGGAGAGGAGTATAGTACAAGTTTTGACACTTTTTAGGGAGTTCCATACAGTGAGAGATATAGAATACAACTAATGATTGAAGAGCGCAATTCAAGGGAGAAAACATCAAGAAATTCAAGTTTTGAAGCATTGATTGGAAGATAAAGAAGATTGGCGTGATGTCACAGGCACCCAAAAATAAAACCTATACTCCTCAAATTTACATGTAATAGTGTGAGTAAAGATCGTTCCCACAAAGAGTGTCTAGTCTAATTTTATGCTATGTTAACAAGAATAGGGGTTTGATTATAATGCAATCAATTTTAAGAAAATAAATAATAGCGATGCAAATTAACGAATTGAATTAAATCAATAGAACGAACCTTGATCTAAATCAACATCCACCGTCGAAATTTCAAAACTGGTCATTGATCCACGTATGATATCAATTCATATTTTTAACATTCATCGTTGGAATTATTTTCATATCTCTCCTTAATTGTAGTTAATCAGAAAATAAGTGATCCAGTCAACCCTAATTATTAAACCACCCAAGACAAGCGCTAGGTTTAATTTAATAACAGCCTTAGGAATAAGAGAAATCAATGAAACTGAATAACACAAGCACAAACGGTTGTATTTAATCTAGTCAAACATTCATCCTAAGATTAAACAATCTCTGACGCAGCAAATCATTAAATCCTAGTTGCTTCACAAGTTAAAGGGATCAAACAATTACTAATTTAATATTTAATTTGTATTGATTGTAACGTATAGTAAACTAGGGCTCTTAGTAATCAAACTTAACAATCATGAAAATACGCTTAGAAGAGCACTCAATACTCAAAATATGAATGAAATAATGAAAATAATGTAGATCTCACAGTCTGAATGGTTTTGAAGCTTCTTTTTCCTTTGACCAAGTACAAAGATTTAGCTACACATGAAAATTGAAAGTCTAAAAGAGAGATGAAAAAGATGGGAGGCGTCTTTTGGGGAGGGGGGAGGGGGATCATTTTAGGGTTTTAAAAGTCACATCCCGATTTGTTTCCATAAGAGTTCAACTTAAATTCGAAAACTAATTATGTGACTGCATAGTTAAAGTGAATGCAATCGCGTAGAACAATGAAATTCAATCTTCAATCTCTTTGTAATAGGGTATGTGATCGTATGGGTTGTATATGATCACATGGGTTGTAATACTATACGACCGCATAGTGTTAGCTACTTTCCAACTTTTGCATCTTAGTCTCCAAACTCATTTTTCTCGAATCTTGATTTCTTTTCTCGTTTTCCTTCTTCTAATTAGTCTTCAAATCTTTCACTTCTCCATTTTGCCTTCTGAGTCATCTTTTGAATATGTGCAGTTTGATCCTAAACTTTTATTTTCTTTCACTTTAGTCCTTTTTTGCTTGTTTCTTATAAATCCTATCAATTCATCCAGTTACAACCTAAATCAAAATATAAGAATAATGAGTACATCCAGGCATCAATTAACCACAAAAATAAAATAAAATAAAATAAAGGGATGAAAAATATAACATTTATATTCTCATCAAAGATCTTGGTACAATATTAATCTTTTTTTCCACATCTTTATTCAAAATCTTGTGATGTATTCAATAACCTCTTGTTTTTTTCTCTTGCATTGTGAGTAACTAAATTTTATATTAGGGCGAACAATGTAATCTACTTGGTACCCTTTATTTCTTTTATTCATGGTTCTTGTTATTTTATCATACATGTGTTGATTTTTGCTTTAAGTTTAATGCGTTGGATTACTTGATCACTAATTTGATGATTTTGTGAATCTTTTACGAATCAAGAGGTGAGTTTAAAGTTTAGACCATATAGTAAAATTCAAGAAAATTAGTATAACATGTAGAAATACCTATACTGATTATTACGATCATTATATCAATTCTTAGAACTAATATTTGGTTTAATTAAGGTCAATTCGCATAGCAATATAAGATTGAATTAGTTAAATAGGCTCAATGAAAACTCAAGATAAGTAAATTGAATACAATATAAGAATTCAATCGAACACTACATTAAATTTTTGAATCTTGATTTTAGAATTAAAAGTGATCAATAAGTGAATTGTTCTGCCCAAATATCCGTTCACTATTTGAATTCTGAATCTATATTTGTGTGCATTTTGATTAATTTCTAGTGTTTAAACCAAAAAATCACAAGAATTCATAATTCTTTGTTTGCTTTCATCAAACAGGAGTTAGAAAAATTAGATTGAGTACTAAAGTATAGTCCTTATGGGAATGATAATCCGGACTCAGAAGTTCACTATATTGCTTGTTACGATATTGTACACTTGCGATATAAAAAATGCAACAAGTTTTTTACCCACCATTTTTTCCTCTTCTTGACCACTATAGTGAGGTTTGACCTGTAACTCCGCGGTTTTTGAATACCAAAGGATATCAGGTTTAAAGACACCCTTATAGACTTAAGAGAAATTTTCAAAAATGTCACTGTTTTTTAAAATGCATCAAAAAATTTCATTGGCACATGATTTGATAAAAAAAAATGTCACTTTTTGGGTGTGAATGGTCCATATTACCCTTAAACTCACAATTCTAGGAGCATTTAATGTTATTTAATGCTCATTAAGACTAACTTTCATTACTATTAATGTTTGATGTAATGAAAGAATTTTTATGTTATAAATATTAGATATTTGTATATTATATTGTTAAATATGAATTTTGTTAATACAAAAATTCCCCAAAGAAATTTTATGTTAACTTCTCTAATATCTTCCTTCCCCATTAACAAATTCTAACTTTCCCTATATCTTCTTTATTTCTTGATCAAGTTATTGGAGTCTCCATTCATTTTGAGATGTTAGTTCATAAAAAGTGTTTACATTTTTTTATAACTTACTATTTATTAAATGTTAAATACAATATAATCACATTTTTTTGAAACTTTTTAAACTACTATTGATGATTAGTACTGATATTTGAAATATTTTTTAAAAGGAAAAATTTAACAATATCATTTTGGCAAATGTGAAGAATTCCATAATGAACCATAATTAATGAAGCACATTGAGTTATTAGTTTTTGGTAAGATGTTACAGTTGAGAATTAATTATGACCATTGATATTTCTAACACATTCTTCTAAGGTATTGGACATTAATATTTTCAGGTTTTTCGGCAACCGGACAATGTGTCATCTTTTTCGACAAGTCCCGACAGTTGAAATGTTGAACTAGACATTTTGAAAACGTCGGGAACGACATTTGAACTGTCGGAATAGTCAAATCACTTTAATGTGACATTTTTATTGTAGTCAAACTGTCGAATTTATACAATATTTCATCTAGTCAAATCACTTTTATTGAAGTAGTCAAATCACTTTTATTGAAGTACATGAAAGATATTTAAACTTATGAACAGGGGCAAAAATGTACAAAAACATGCCAAAATGACATTATTGCAAACACTTCAAAAAAGTGACATTTATATAAATGCAAAGGAAAAAAGTGTCACCCAGTGTAATTTCCTCTAGACTTAATAACTTGAGTAAAAAGATGCAGGCTTGAGGCTAAAACTGAATAAGTGCAATACTTATTTTCTATAAGGGTCCGTTTGATAAAAAGATAAAATTTTGGTGGAAAGAAAAAGAATTACAGGGAATTGAATTGTCTATAATTTGTTTTACTAGGAATTGTAATTACAGGTGTTTGATTAATATAATTTTTCACCTGAAAAATATAATACTTTTAATGTCTGTTTGACTTTATTTTTCATGAAAATTGTCAATTAAATGAATAAATTTTCTTATAATTGGGGACAAAATTTGTTTAGATTGTCAAAAATTTTTAAAAAATAATTTGAAATTTTTTTGGTGTTCGTTTGGCTTTGTTTTACATGGAATTTGTCAATTAAATGAATAATTTTTTTCATACTTCATATTAGAATTTGTTTCTATTGCTAAAAAAAGAAAATTTCAAAAGTTGAAAAACTTTTTCCATGAAAAATTTGGCTAATCAAAAAAGCCAAAAATGGAAGTTGAAATTCGAATTCCAACTTCCAGGGAAAATAACGCGCAACCAAACATGCCCTAACATAAAAAGCAAAATTTACAAGAGTTAGATCCCTAGCATTCAGTCATCACCAAGATTGTACCAGAAAGTCAAAAACACTCCACATAATCTTTTTTACATACACCGAATCACCACAATCTTAAGTCATTTCTTTTACCGGCTAGAACACCCTAAATTATTATATATATACGGTTAAAGGATGCTGTAAATCAGGGGTTAATGGATTAAGCACCTAAGTCATCTATTCAACCTATACACATGAATCTTTATGTTCCTGTACGCGCTATACTCAATTATCATCCACAAATATTGTACTGCTTCGCAAGGATAAATAGAAAATTTAACTAAAGCATATGATTCGTTCGTAGTCTGCAAACTAATACATGCTCTCAAGTATATTCATCATAGCTAACAAAACTATCTAACTCACACAAGCATGCATAAATTTATATTTTTTTTTTTCACAAAATATAATCATATCACACAAACACAAAAATACTAAAGGCAATTAACAACTGATAATTCCCCAAACTTAAAATACACATTGTCCTCAATGTGAAAATAAATATGTAGGATAGTTAGGAATTC
Organism: Osmanthus fragrans; assembly: GCA_019395295.1. Lineage (NCBI taxonomy): Eukaryota > Viridiplantae > Streptophyta > Magnoliopsida > Lamiales > Oleaceae > Osmanthus > Osmanthus fragrans. Next base: position 18,377,959 of record CM033347.1, on the reverse strand, counting down.
TCTGAATACATCAGTTTATGTTATTGCTATTGCCCTAGTAAGGTGGATATGGGTTAACTTTCTAATCACGTTGTTGCTCACAAACTTGAGAATCTTCCTACAAGCAATACAACAAGAATGTTACGAAAATAAGATAAACAATCTTAAAACTAAAAACTAAGTAATAAGAAATGGATAGAGCTTGGGTTGCCTCCCAAATAGCGCTTCTTTAAAGTCATTAACTTGACTTTTTGCCATGATTGATCATGGTGGCTCGAACCAAGTTATTACGTCCTTGCATTTTGTACAATTTTAATATACATCATTTTTTGCTCTCCAAATTTTGATATTTCCATTCGCATCTTTACCAAGAAGTCCAACAAAATTTTATTTTATTTTTTGACAGTTTCATTGATCAGGTGGCTCTTCTTCATCAATTCTACAATAAACTTTGATGTTGGAAAGTTGCTCATATTGGGTGTAACATCTCTTGCTTGTCCTTTACCCTCAATATTAGCCATCATTCTCCATGTCAATCAGGGTTCGACCCGTTGCTAAGAATGGCCGACCCAATATAAGTGGAATGTCTCAATTTAAATTTCATGCTTTTATGAGTACATCCTCAACTTTGCAACGTGGTGTTGAAATTGTTTTATCAGCTATTTGTAATGTTATTGATGTTGATTTGAATTTACCCGATCCCAATTTCCAGTAAACGAAATATGACATTAGATTTATTCTAGCACCTGTGTCACACAATGCATTAATAGAGCAAGAATTTTCAATTTAAACTGGTAAAGTAAAGCTCTTTGGATCTTTGAACTTGGGAAGCAATCTGTTTTATACTCTTGCACTATTTCCTTCGTTAATTTTCAAACTCTAAGCTTTATTTTCTTTGTCAACATCTATTTCAAAATTTTTTTATAGCTTGGAATTAATAATATTTTAATCAACGAGATATTGATCTGAGCTTCTTGAGAACATCAAAAAATTCTTCAAATTTTGTGTCTTGTTTGTTCTTCTTGAGCCTTTGAGGAAAAGGAATGGGAGGCACGCAAGTCTTGATTGGACTTGGTACTTCGGTAGATGTTTCTATACTTTCTTCATTCTCAATTGAGGTTGGTGTAGATTTCTTTTCCATTGTAGCTTCATCAACCTCTTCCTAGTCATCTTTTCTTTCTAGTTTTTTCACAGTAATCTCTAGTAATTGTACCTCGTTCCTAGTAGTTATAGCATGAATATTTTCTTCCATTAACTTCTTTCGAAGTCTTTGGGAAAATGGAAATGGATACACATATGTTTTAACATTTACGGGAGCCCTCGGTGGATCTTTTTTACTACTCTTATTGCCATCACCTGCTCGTTAGGATTTGTCATTGTATTGTTTAGCAATGATCCCTATAGACGTTTTGTAAGTTGTTTAGCTATCTGACCAATTTGTATCTCCAACTTCTTGATAGATACTTGCTGATTTTGAAAATTAGTATCAATCCGTTGGAATACTTTGTCTGTTTTTTGCACATATTGATGAAACATCTCCCAAACTTGGCCTTCTCTCTTTCTGAAAATTATTATTCTCATATGTGTTGAAATTACGAGAACCATTTTAAATAAAGTTTACTGGTTCCTCTAAAGTAGGGATGAAAATTTAACTATTTAACTCGTCCCACCCCATCCCGATGGGTTGGTGGGGTATCGGAGCAGGTTATCTCTCAAGCCCTGCTTGTTGAGACTTGTCTCCATCCTATCTGCACTTGTGTTAATGTTGAAAATCTGATTATGCCTCGCTTTTTCTAGCATTTCCTTCTTCTTTGCTTACCTAGCTCATCTTAGTGACTCTTCCTCTTTTTACCCTTAACTAACCGGTAGGCTGAAATAGCTTTCTCGGGAGCCTTTGGAGGAGGTCGGGTTAATTCCCCGCCCCGTGAATTTTTTTTTTAAAAATTTTACCTAATAATTATATTATACAATTTAAAATTTTACCTAACAAATTATATTATACAATTGTATTTTATCTCTAATAATAGTAAAACTCCAAATATTGAAAATGTTAAAAAAAAAAAAATAACGGGGCAAGCAAATGGGGCAAGATCTCGCCACACCCTGCCCCGTCTAAGGCGGGGCCCGTCCCAAACCCGCCTCGTTGCCAACCTTATTCTAAAGAATTAAAATATCAAGCAATTTTCTATAGCGTGATTTCTCCCACAATTCTCACATGCTGAACTAACCATCACTGCATTTGCTCCATGTGTTTGCAATTTTACAAGTAACTACCTTTTTTGTTAAAGCTATTATCTATGTGTCGGTAGATGTTATGCTTTCCAATTCACACATTCTAGCCACATTCTGTGGTACCACTCTTTATGATGAAAACATTGAATGTGTCGTGGAAATTAACTAAAACAAATATGTAACGACCCGAACCTTATGTCCAAACCGTTAGAACATACGTACTGTCTGTTTTGGGACAAGCAGAGCCCACTTATCACTTTACGGCTTTTTGTCGCGTTCCCCAATATTCGAACTCATAACCTCTCCCTTAAGTATGACTTAAAGAAAATCCTGGTACCAATTGGACAGCTTACTACTTCCATCTGAACCTTTAAGTCAGCGAAACCTAGCTTAAAGTTGAATCCGCCCGTAAAGCAATTCCCTTTCAACAACAAAAAAACAATAAGTCTTCCTTCCAACAATGGTAGAGTTTGGAATGCTTACGGAACAGGCCGTGACTACGTTTGGTACCAGGATTCCCCTTAAGTCATACTTAAGGGAGATGTTATGAGTTCGAATTCTAGGGAACGCAACAAAAAGCCGTGAGGGGATAAGTGGGCTCTGCCCACCCCAAAGCGGACAGTACGTATGGTCTAACAAACGGGTGCAAAGTTCGGGTCATTACAAATCTATGTATTATTTTACGAATTTTCCTATGATTGATCCACCAGCAAAGGAATCCACTTGAGAGTTTGACCATCGTGAAAGTCCAGTGTATAAGTATTACACTTGATTACCTATGATGATCTCATGATTTGGACACTTTCTCATTATGTTTCAAATTCTCCACATCTCTTTGTTGGAATGTTTGGATTTCCAATCTATTTTTTTCTACTTTCACCGGTGGAAAGAATTTGTTGCTGGATTTTCTAGGTAGTTATTTCCATATTGTAATGCTTCCATGAGGTTCGACATCTAACCACTCTAATGCTACATCTCGCAGTGTATATGGAAATAATCACAACTTGATAGCATCTTCTTTAACACCTGGTGCATGAAAATTCTAACAATTTCTGAGGAATCTAGAGATGTAGCGTGGCTTGTCAAATTGATCCAATCTGCCATTAACTGAATATTATTTACTCGAAATCCAGATACACAATACTGGAGCGCGTGGGGTGCTCCTACAGGCTTCAAGAACATTGAGACTAGCAAGTCCTATTCATTTATTTACCCTCGCTCATGTTGTTGATCTGGTGGTGCCGCTACTCTTGTGGGCACTTGTCCAATTGACTAAATAGGAATATGAATATTTTGATCGTCAGCCATTTGATGTTGCTTTGCTTGTTTGTGTTCTTTGCATCTTCGTTTGAAAGTACATTCTATTTTCAAATCAAACAGTTCAAGATTGTCGCCTTGGGCGTGGAGCATACAACGAACGTTTTCTATAAATAAAAGAAAATAAACAAATCAAATAACAGCTAAAAATAAAATAAATTAAGATAAAGTAAATAGTCTTCGACAACGGCGCCAAAAATTTTGTTGCATTTTTTACATCACAAGTGTACGATATCATAACAAGTAACATAGTGGACCTTTGAGTTCGAATTATCGTTCCCATGAGGATTATACTATAAGACTTAATCTAATTTTTCTAAGTCCTATTTTGATGAAAGAGAGCCAAGAATTATGAATTGTAGTTTTTTTGGTTTAAACACTTGAAATTAATCAACATGCACACAAAGATTGATTTAGAATTCAAATAGTGAACGAATATTAGGAAAGAATAATTTTACCTATTGATCACTTTTAATTCTTAAATCAAGATTACAAAATTAATATTAGTGTTCGATCGAATTTTTCTATTGTATGCAATTTACCCTATTTAACTAAATCAATTTCATACCTTAGTTAAACAAAATATTGATTCTAAGAATTCAAATAATGATCACAATAATTAGTATAGGTATCTCTACACGTTATACTAATTTTACTGATTTTTACTATGTGGTCTAAACCTCACTCTCATATCTCGATTCGTAAAAGATTCACAAAATTATCAAATTGGTAATCAAGTAATTCAATGCATTAAACTCAAAGCAAAAATCAATACATGTATGATAAAATACACAAGAATCTTGAATAAAAAAGATTATATTGTTCGCCCAATCTTGAAATTTAGTCACTCATAATGCAAGAGGAAAAATAAGAGGTTGTTATTGAACACATCATTGAATTTTGAATAAAGATGTAGAAGAAAACAATAATCTTACACCAAGATCTTCTTCCTCTTCATCTTCTAATCAATGCTTCAAAACTTGAATCTCTTAAAGTTCTCCCTTGAGTTGCGTTCTTCAATATCTAGTTGTATTCTCTATCTCTCAATGTGTGGAACTCCTTCAAAAGTGTCAAAATTTTGTATTTATACTCATTCCCACGTTTGTGTTAAATGTAAGGGCTCACAACTTGCCAAAAATGAGCTCTAGATACACCTAGGTGATTCCTCAGAGCTATAGGAATGTTGTCTGACTCTATATTGTGGAATTTGGTGGCGCCTCGGGGCCATGATTCAAGTGAAAATCTGCACTGTACTTTTTCAGTATTTTTATCATATCTTTCTCTCTCGATAGTCCATTGAGGCAATTCAAATTGGATTGTAAAGATATTTCAAAAGGCTACAACTTTACTTGAAATAAAATTTTCCCAATTCGAATGTTTACTAGGTCAAAAACAGGTTTCAACCTTAAGCTGAAATTCTAGAACATATTTGTGCGGTTGAAAATTGCTTTGTGTCTATATTTTGATCATATTTTACTTCCTTTTGATTTCTAATTGCACCCAATTCACCCCTAGCATTCTCGAATCTCTGTTGTGAGGTCCGATACAACTTTAAGTATTTGATCTTTAGTCCCCAAACTTTGGATCATTCTAATTTTCACCGATTTTCTGCTTTCTTTTAATTCCACTTCAATTCATCAAGTTTCACTCAATAACACATTATATAATGAATTAGGCTATAATTTCATGGAAAGAACTATGAAATGTGTTCTGATCGATCATCATTTTTTTAATAGTTATTTCGATACATTGTGATCAATCAACAATCATAAGAGTGCCACGATTAGGACCCTCTGGTCCTGTTCCTAGCTCTGGACAAATCATCTGTATGTTCACCTCCCAACTCATCATTGAGAGTATTAGGATCTTAATGTTCATTATTGCTCCGTAAAGACTTTGTACCACAACCAACACTTGTTGATTTACGCTGCCTAACTCGACTAGATATATTTCTTCCTCTAGTCGACAACATCCTACATGCCAAGTAAATTGATTTAAAATTATCAAAGTTTGTGCTTACATTTGCATGTGATCAATGTTTTAGTTTTGTATATCCAAAGAACAATGTTCTGGATAAACAACGTTCTGATAAAAATGATGACTAGTGAAATTACATGTGTGAAGAGAAGCAATTTGTAGCAGAGGAAATCTAATCCATGGTTTTAATTAAGATGAAAGAAATTGTAATGGCGAGAAAGCTTTCCCATCATCATTCCTTGTTGGTTAAAAATATTTCCTTCAGTAAGTCCAGTTTCCCCTTTATACTAAGGGACATCAAGTATATTTGAAAGATGGATAATTAAATATAGCTGTCATCCTTGGACCTATTAGATCCAGACATATCTTCTTGATAAAGTTCATCATCCATGTGCTCATCTTTGACCTCATGATTGGAAATATTAGCCTCATGATTACCCTATCCATCATAAGCAGATCCCTTGTCACCATGTTGTATAGATCTCTATTGACTTGCTTTACCAGTATATCCTCCACTAGTTGGTGACATAGTGATATGATCCAGGATGCGGGAGTCACAAATACACAAATCAAGACCCATTGATTATCGAAGAAGGGGCGATGATGCGATTGAGAGAAAAATGAGTCAAAGAGGCGTTAGGGATGCTTGTCAAAGCCAGTATTGAAGAAACCATGTTTGGGACGCAAAATAGAACAAGTTTCATGTTAGGGTCAAAGACCGAAAAGACTTAGATCAATGTGATAAAGCTGATCGAAGACGGGAGTGAAAGTTCTGGCCAACCAGACAAGTCCTATCGGACGTCCGAATGCAATTGCTGTGAAGTTTTACTCAACCGGACGAAAACTGCTCAACTGGACGCACTCTACCGAATGTCCAGGATAAGGTTTCTATCTATCCGGACGTGCCATACTAGACGTCTGGAAGGGTCGTCCGGTAGAACTATTTTTCCGCGATTTTATTCTATTTGACTAGAATTCTAATTTCTTTCCATATTTTACAAGACTTATTTCCATGTGCTCGATTTTTACTATGTTTAGGGGTCTAATATAAATACGCATCTCCTTCTTTACATTAAGAACTTTTGAACAATAATTAATTGAAAGGCTTTTTGTTTTCTTCCTTGTTCTTCCATTGAACAACAAATCGAACTTATCAAGATCTCATTCTTGTGGCGTTCAAATATCGGATCATGAGTTCTTCATTGTGTAATTAAGGGGTTTAACGTATCTTCGTTATCGTAGGATTTTTTTTCATTTCATTGTGTTCAAATCCAAAATCGGGTTATTAATTGGCGTTCTTGGGTTTCACATCAATCTCGTTGTGGGTTTCGTAGTCACCATTGCTACGGGGTTTGTATCAATTGGTATCAGAGTTTTGACTCCAATTTAATCAGGTTATATCCCTTATTTTTCCTTGTCGAGCCTTTAAATTTCATTATTTTCTTAGTTTCTTCGTGATTCTTGGGTCGTTCTTCGCTTTAGGTTCCTAAATCCGTATATATATATATTTACTACCAATACTCCTACAAACTTTGAATCACCATTTAGATCTTTATTGAAATTTTCCTTGGGTTCCTTGAATTTGTTATTCAAAAATTTCTATAATCCTCTCGAGTCACATTCATTATCATATTCGATTTTTGAATTCACAAGTTTGATACGGTAAGTTCATTGTTGTCTTTGGAAGCAAGAGGGTGAAATTATTACACTACAAGAAAAAAGGCCTTTTGCAACGTTCAAAAAACGTTGCCGAAAGCTTTTTGCAACGTTTTTCCATATGTTGCAAATCTGAGTGTTGCTGTAGAGTGTGAGACTTTTGGCAACGTTTTTAAAACGTTGCAAAAAGGGGCTTTTTGCAACGTTTTTAAAATATTGCCAAAAGTCCCCTTTTGGCAACGTTTATAAAACGTTGCCGTATTCACCCTCTTTTTTTTTATTTTTTTTTTAAATTTATATATACAACAATATATGTAAATTGACTCGCAAAATTAAAATGTGTCATTCTGCGCAAATTTTGGTATTGCATAAAAATTGATAATTTCATTATAAAATTTTGAATCCATACACTTGAATATTAAAATGTGATATAAAAAGGTCAAAAGCTAGATTTAAATCAAAAGACCGATATGATTTCTCTTGGTTGCATGACAAAAACATGTCAATTAGGTTACACTGGACATTAGTTGGTATGAAAGAACAAAAATAGTAGATATCACAAAAATTCTATCCTACTCCCAAGTGCAGATAATAACTTATACCCGTTCAAAGTCTTCTTGACCCTTTCTAGTAAAACCACTTGCTGCAAGTTCCTTGCCTAGGAAACCAGACACTTTCTTTATCTCAGAAAACCAAGGCCAGCGTACTTCATCCGAATCTACCTCTGAATCTTCATATTCATCTTCATTTTCTTCAAAAGACAGGTTGAACCTAATAAGAAGATAACAAATTTAAGCCAAAATGAGTATACGTGCGATTAGGAGACATGATAGAGAGAGAAAGAAATGAAATAAACTATCTGATTTTTCATGGGTGGTTGGGGTTGTCTTTACTGGCATAGGGCTAGCAGTATAATGCAGCGCCCATTCCACCACTAATAGAGAAGGAGACATGATAGAGAGAGAAAGAAATGAAATAAACTATCATGAATGAGCTCTGGCTTTGTCAATAATGCATCCTCATAAAGGCTGCACTGCTCTATCCTCATAATGACTTTCCTTTGAAAATCATAAACATATGAATGTATATTACTAAAAGATAACCTACTCAATGCAACAAGAATTCTCTATTTCTTGCAAGAGCACTCCAGATGAGTAGACCTCCCCTAGCCCCATGCAAACCACAAACATCAAATACTTCAGCTTGAATCAGTGGAATGTCCATATCGATAGATGCTTTGGATTGCCAATGTCACTATCATCTTAATTATTTTCCTTTCAAATCTTAAGCATATGAATATATATATATATATAATAGTAAAAGATCATGTACTTAGCGCAACTTGAAATCTCTATTTCTTACAAGAACACTCCGTATGTAGGAGTAGACCTCCCAACCCCATACATGTCACAAATATAAAAGGACAACTTCACCCTAAATCGAATGAATGTCCATAACATAGATGCTTTCAGTTTGAAGAAGTAAAGGTCGATTGCAATTTATCAACTTACTTCGTAGTTCCTAATAGGAAAAAAAATTTCAGGTTAAACTAATACAAATTTTCAATTATTTAGTAAAGTTAAATATCCATTAATATCATGTAAATTCTCTATTCCTTTCATAAGTCTTCATCAAAAGCCGTCATCCTAGAATTCTCATTTTTTATTATATAACAGGAAATACTAAGGTTTACATGGCCATATGCTTCTATGTACAGCAAACAAGAATACTTTTGATATTGTAGATGCTATTATTGTCATGTTACAATAATACCTTAAGACAAATTGAATTGCAGAATACGGCAATTTGAACAATTTAATGTGAAATAGCAATGCACAAAATTTCCATGGATGGCCCCTTCTCCTTCATGTCTCAAGGTAAGAATACTTGTGTGTATAAACTTAAATTCATGAGGGAAGCAACAGCAAGGATATTGCTCGTCCTCATGTTTTAACATCCAAGTTGAAGCCTGAAAATCCTTTTTTTCACAGTTGTCAAACTCACCAAAAAAACTCTATCAAAGTTTAACTCTTCCCATTGCATTTCCTGCAATTAACTGACCTATTTTTATAGGTGAGAAAATGTTCCATGCACTACATTCAGTACAAGACCTTCTTCTTTCTTTGAGAGCCACATGGCTAAGAATGTGACAGTCAAAAGCTACAAATGCTCGTTTATGAACAATTAAATACAGATGCAGAAATACACCCCAAAACATTTAAAAAGCTCACTTGTTGTTGATAAAAAAATGTAATCTTTTACCAAAATGAGCAATGCCATCACACAGACACACATAACATTCAACATTCCTTCAAAAAGACTCAATTTTTAGTCTGAATGACAAAAACACAAAAAGAAAGTAAAACGAACAGCAAAAAATTGAATTAGCCAGAGCAAGATCTCTGGGCATTACATTTTTGTCACAACCAGGGATCGAAATATTCCCATCATACCACTGAGCAGCCATGACAGTCTCAATGCTATCAGCAATCAAATTCCTTTGCCCTACGCATGTCAAAAATGTTCTGGACCTCTTCAAATGTTGTTGTTTCTACAGCTCCTGTCTGATTAAAAAAAAACGTTTAGAATAACTCGAAAATAAATTTCTGTTTAATCCCTCTATTTTGTCAATGAAATAGAATCATACTTGCAGAGTTTCCTCGACCTCTCGGAGTCTCCAGCACTTATCTACCACCTTTGACGCATCAATTCTACCTCTATCCCAACTCCAGAACACCGCCAAAGGTCGAAGAAAAACAGGGGAACGATGTGTAGTCCCTAAATTTAACTGATTTTAGGGAATGTCATCAAGGGTAACAAAAATCAGCCACAAAATCTAACTATGGATGAAAAACAGTAAAGCCCTAAATTTAGTTTAGTCCCTAAAATCCAATTTCAAAATTTACCAAGAAATTATGAATAAAATGAATTGGAGAATCTGTGAAATAGAAGTCATAAAGTGATAAAGAATAAAGAATTAAAGATACAACCATACAGGAAGCCAGAAGGAGCTGTCGAACTGGAAGACCGAAGGCGGACTGGCGGAGTTGAAACTAGTAGCAGCAGGCAGCACTCCTACTTTCGTCGTCACTCGAGTCGATGATCGATTCGTCGAAGCCAGCAGCAGCACCAGCAGCACTCAACACTCAATACCAGGGGCGGATTGACATTCAACTGATTTCAATCGATCGTCGTCTCGTTGGCCTTCTCAACCTTTGAAGAGAAATGTGGGGGAAGGTGATTGGGGAAGAAGAGATCAACGGAGATTAATTAGGATTGAGTTATTTGGACCGTTTGCTTAATGGTAGACTTGTCTAGCCTCAAAATTTTTGTTTAAAAAATATTGCAAAAAAAAGAAATCTTTCGCAACGTTTTTTAAACGTTGCGAAAAGAACTTCCTTTCGCAACGTTTGAGAAACGTTGCGAAATGTTTCTTTTTGCAACGTTTGAGAAACGTTGGGAAATGTTTCTTTTTGCAACGTTTTTTAAACGTTGCAAAAATGAAATCCTTTTGCAACATTTTTTAAACGTTGCGAAAAGCTTTATTTTTCGTAACACTGAATAAACGTTGCAAAATGTCATTTTCGACAACATTCACTTAAAAATGTTGCCAAAGCTCAATTAAATTAACCAATGGCAACATTCACTTATTAAAATGTTGCGATAGATCTCATTAGCAACACTCAATTCACAAATGTTGCCTTTTAAGTGTTGCAAAAGGCTTTTTTTGTTGTAGTGTTAGAGAGTAAAAGCCAATTAAGTAATTTCGAGCGAACTTGGTGCGGCAGAAATTGAGAAAATGTCGGATATAGAAGGCTGAAATTCCAGCAGGTACGATAATCAAACCAACAGGCAGAATGATAGGATGGATCGATTTGAGCAGTTATTGATGGATATGGGGAAAAAGATGGAGAAATTGAGTACTTCAATGACAAATATTAGTAGGGGACAACCGGTAGATGTACCTCACGAAAGGAGGACGAGTTGGCGAGTTCCTAGGATGGATGAGCATGGAGTGAATTGCCCAAATAGTCACTGAACTTTACATCATACTTCTACAAGGTCACTTAACTTTAAAAATCACACAACTCATCACTGAACTTTTCAAAAGATTTACACGGGGTCACTGAACTTTAAAAACCACTACATTCATCACTAAACTTTGTAAAAAATTTCCACGGGATCACTGAACTTTGTAAAAAAAATTCCAGGGATCACTAATTTAGTAATTCCTGGGAAACTTTTTTGAAAATTTAGTAATGAATGAGAAGATTTTTTAAGTTTAGTGATCCCGTGGAAACCTTTTGGGAAGTTCAGTGATGAGTTTGAAGATTTTTAAAGTTCAATGACCATATAAAGTTTAGTGACTATTTGGACAATTCACTCATGAGCATGAGATCAGTAGTGAATAGGGTGAAAATGAGTGTGAAGGGGTTGAGATGGGACGAATGAGGCATAGAGGAGACAGGTTTGAACAACGGGGTAGAAATAATCATGGAGGTGAAGTTAATACTAATTTGGGTAAAGTAAAAATGACAATTCCACAATTTAAGGATAGAAGTAATCCCGAGACATATTTAGAGTGGGAGAAGAAGTTAGAGTTGATTTTCATTGCCATAACTATTTGGAGGATAAGAAGGTGAAAATTGCGGTGTTGGAATTCACTGATTACGTCATCATTTGGTGGGATCAAGTGGTTAATTCACGGTGTCAGAACTGGGAGAGGCCTATCAATACAGTGAAATTTGTTGTTTGTGAGTTGTTGGTCACAATGAAAGCTCTTAACACTCACCGTCAATTCCTAGCGAACCGATGATTAATCAGTCCACTTACTCTCAGGTTTTGATAACCCGTTTCTTAATCTCTTCATCTCGGGTTTTAAATAACCCCTTTCATAATCTCTTTATCTCTTATTTGAACCACCCAAAGGGTGCTTCCATCATAAGCAACACAATAACACGTTAATGCAATTCAAAAACAAATAATTTTACTCTAATTATCAAAGTGTCGTATGCAACATCCCTACCTTGAATGCTTGGAATTTGAATATCTTTTGATGTTCAATATGAAATAAAATTCAGGTAACCCTTTGCCTCTTCTTCGGAATTTTTCAGATTCAAAGTGTCTATGTTTAGGAAAATAAAATAAACGAAATATCTTTAATTATAAGTGAAATAGTTGGGGAGGGAAAACGTGGCTTTTGTGGTTGTAGAATGTGGTTGCTTTGCTTATCAAGCACAAAACGAAATTGGGAATTTGCAGCAACTAAAGTGAAATCAAAACAATTCTAAATAATATATTAACTTTGTACATAAATGGTGAAGTTAGTATGTAACGTGTAGATGACTTTTCAAATGAAAATGCAGTTTTTTATTTATTATATATATAATAAACATTGGTGTTAAATGATGGGGACAATTATGGCACCTAGTGGATAATTTAAATGGGAGTGGTGGTCTTTTGGAATGTTATTCTTCAAGTGGATGAATGAGGGACGTGCATAATCCCCTTGCAAATATATATAGGTAGTAAAAAAAATAAATGGAAGTTAATATGCTAAGTGGGGTAGTTTATGAACTTTGGTACAATATAACATGTATCATAAAAATAATATAAGCAAATCAAAATAAAAATTTGTCGTTTAAAAGATATTTCGACAACTTACAAAATTTTTAAAATAAGCGCACAAAACTTTACCATCGTGACCAAATCTATATTTTAAACTCTTAGGAATGGTCATAGCGACGTCATAATATAATTCAAATTATTTCGAGTTCTACAAGAAAATTTTATTTGAAAACGACATAAGACTTTTTTTTTCTTGGTCGCTACACTCTCTGTTTGATGCAGCTACAAATTCGAGGACGAATCCTTTTAAAGAGAGAGGGAACGATATGATCCAAGATGCAGAAGTCACGAATGCAAGTTCAAGCCGAGACCTGTTGATTATCGAAGAAGGGGCAATAACGCGATCAAGAGCAAAACGAGTCAAAGAGGCGTTGGGGATGGTCGTCAAAGCCAGTATTGAAGAAACCATGTTCGAGACGCAAAATGGAACAAGTTTCATGTTGGGTCGAAGGCCGAAAAGACTTGGATCAATGTGATAAAGCTAATCGAATACTCCAGTGAAAGTTCTGGCCAACTGGACGCAAGTGGTCAACCAGACACCTCCTAGACGTCCGAATGCAATTGCTGTGAAGTTCTGCCCATCCGAACTCGAGCTGTTCAACCAGACGCACTCTACCGAACGTCCGGTAGAAGGCTTCTGTCCATCCGAACGCGTCATACCAGACGTCCGGTACAAGCTATTTTTTCGCAATTTTATTCTATTTGACTAGAATTCTAATTCATTTCCATATTTTACAAGATTTATTTCCTTGTGCTCATTTTTTTTATTAGGTTTAGGGATCTAGTATAAATACTTATCTCATTATTTACATTAAGAACTTTTGAACAATAATTAATTGAAAGGTTTTTTGCTTTCTTCTTTGTTCTTCCATTGAACAACAAATCGAACTTATCAAGATCTCATTCTTGTGGCGTTCAAACATCGGATCGTGGGTTCTTCATTGTGTAATCAAGGGGTTCAACGCATCTTTGTTATCGTCGAGTTTTTTGGTTCACTTCGTTGGGTTCAGATCCAAAATAGAGTTATTAATTGACGTATAGGGTGTAGCCCATTTAAAAATAATTCAGAACGTATAGGGTACATGCCCATTTACACACATATTTCACAATATATAATAAATGTATACTTAAAATTACCTGTGACCCAAGCCCAATTATTAGATCTAGATGGCATGTCTTCCTAATACAATGGTTTGTCTATATCCTCATCTTCCATATCATTGGAAATATTAGACTCACGAAATCAATAACCGCCATTTGTAGATCTCCTATCACTATCCCTTGTAAATCTTTTGTAACTTGATTGACTAGATTTATAGACTCCTCTAGTTTATTTCATCCGACTTGAAAACCAATTCAAAATAACAATAATCAAAACATGAAGGAACATAAGTTAATTACAATAGTACTAAATGAATTAAATATTTTCTGAAGTGAAGAGAACATAAAGAAACACAAAAATAATCATAGTTATAAGCATACATGTTCATCATTGTCATTTTCACTTGGATTCGATGTAGAGCTATCGGTATCATCGTCTACCTCATGTGTATCATCTTGTTCTTGAGAACTTTCTTCTGTAAGTATGTGAGAGTTCATAATGTTACTATGCTCCTCTACTTCTTTAGGAAAAAATTACCTCATACTAGATTTTCACGATCTAACTTCGGAGCTATCGAAAGTGGTTGTATATTAGGTGATTGATCCTCTTGAAATGGAAATTCAATCAATGTATTGCAATCGTCATTTTCTAACAGGATTCCTCGAATATCAATCACATGCCGAGCTTTTGTTTTCACAACTAGCCACCAATCATGTCTATCTCTTTAATTTGAAGGAAACTTCGTGTAGTATACTTGTTGAGCTTATTGGACAAGTACGAAAAATGTACTATTTTTTTTATAATTAATATCAACAAGGTTAAATTGTGGTTTCACACGAATCACATTCTCACTGTCAAAGCAATCACATTTGAATAAGACAACCTTATCCTGGTGTCCAAAATATTCAATTTCCCAAACTTCAAGTAACATGCCATAGTAATCGCGTTCATAGTCATTATAACAACTTCCGAAAATGTACACACCACTATTCATAGTCATTATATTCAAACCATGTTCAAAATTATGGAATTTGAAACTATTCACAAAATAGCCATTGTAACAATTCACTTTACGAGAAGGACCCAAAGCAATGTTCTTTACTATAGAGTCCACAGTGTTCCTATCATCCAAAACCCGAGAAAACAAAATGTCCTTACTAAATAGCTTATGTAGGTTATATGTATAGTATTGAACGTCTTACATATTCTTTTAACCAATGGGGAAAGCGATTGTCACATAATTGATCAAGTTGTGCATCAGACAGTTGAGGATAATCCGTTCTCATACGTCAATTAAACTTTCTATAAATAAGATAAGATCACGATGTAAAAGTTAATACAACTAAATGTGATTCGAAAAAATATATAATGATTATTAGTATAGCTACCTCACAAAAGGGATAATTTCTTCATAGTTTAATAACACATATAATGATGCTGCTTTTAGATCTTGATCTTTCATAAACTTTATAGTTGGAGCCTTATTACCAAGGAATTGACCAAACTTTGTAAAAATTGATAGTCTTCTCCGCGGATAAACGGACCTTTCATCATCATTCCTTGATGGACGATTCAATCGTGTTTCAACATTTGAGTTGAAGTATAACCTACAAAAGTTATATCTACAAGGTATTCTTCTACTTATAGATGCCTCAACATGGTTTTGATTTTTTATCTTCTTTTTTGGGTGAAATAGGTACCTGAAATGTTAGGTATTCTGTTAATATACATATTAATATATGGAATGGATAATGCTAATAATTGACGTTAACAACCTCTCAAAATGATACATCCATCGATATTGCATAAGACCTCCTACCTTAGCTTCATATGCTAAGTGAACTAGCAAATGTTCCATTGAGTCAAAAAATGTCGGTGAAAAAACTTTTCCAGTTTGCATAATGCTACAACAATGTTGTCTTCGAGTTGTTCCATGTCTTCTACTCTTATAACAGTGGAGAAAATATCTCTGAAAAACGACTAACCATAAAACTCACCATCACCCTTAACATAACGAGCAATGTTAGAAGAGTAACCATCTAGCATTCTTAGTCCTTTAACCCAATCGCATATTTTTGTTCCTTCGTCAAAGTATACGAGTCATTTGGCTTAAAAGTTTTTTTTGTTTCCATCTCTAAATAAGTAAAGCTTCGGCCGGTTGCAATGAATATCCAAATCCATCCTCGCTTCTACATTTTCCTTTGTTTTTCATGTCTACAACTGTATTGAACATGCTATCAAATACATTTTTTTATGTGCATCGCATCTAAGTTGTGGCATATGAGATTTATACGCTAATAAGGTAATTCCCAAAATATGTTTTTCTTCACCCAATTATGGTTACATCCGAAATCTTCAATTGCTTGTCTTTTAGATACTTTGTCAGAACGAATGTTGGGCCTTTCAAGCATACATTGAATAAGATCACTTGATAATCGAGGTGGTGCCACATCATTCTCAATTGTACGTTTCATAAACTTGTCTAGTTGTTTTTTGAACGGATGATCTTGTGGTAGGAACAGACGATGGAAAAAAAAACTCTTGCATCCATGTTTAAGTCTAAAGGATTTAGTTAAATGCATGCAATAAGGACAAGTCATTGGACCATGCGTACTTCATCTAGATAACATACCATCAGTGCATAAACCTATACGTACATTATGATGATCAAGGGCAAATTCTAGATAAATTGTGTTGAAGTGCTTTCATGCCTCACCATGTACTGGATGTGACATCTCTCTACTCATATATTTATGTTTCGAATGCCATATCATCTACTCTGCAATATGCCTTGACATATACAACCTTTGTAGTCTAGGTATTAGAGGAAAATATCGCAATACCTTGTATGGCACCTTCCATCCTAATCTATAAGGTTTCTCTTTATATCATTCCTTACCACAAATAGAATACTTTTTCAAATTCTCAATTTCTTTATAGTACAACATGCAACCATTATCACACACGTGTATCTTCATATAACCAAGACTAAGACTACTCAACATTTTCTTTGTTTTGTAAAATGTATCATCTATCTATGCACATTCGAGCAACATGTCTATAATTGTGGACAACATGCAATCATAACATGTTGCAGAGATATTAAATTCAGACTTATAATTTAAAAGCTGTGACATCGTTGAAAATTTATTGTGTTTTGTACAACCGGGCTATATAAGTTCATCAGCTTCTCGAAGTAGTTTAAAGAAATTTGCAGCTCTTGGATTCGACTCATGTTCTTCTAGAAAAGAACGTTGATGATTCAAAAAGGTATTGTAAATATCTTAGCCCATAGCATCCATCACCATTGCTTGATTGTTACATTCAGTTTGTTCTTGTGCATTTGAGGATTCACCCGAATTAAATAGACCAATGTATTGTTCACCATGTGCATACCATTAAGTATAATCGTGGGTAAACCCTTTGTTGTATAAGTGAAGTTTTACATCTTCTTGCATATGGAATTCTTTATTGCCACATTTACGACAAGGGCATCTAATCTTTTCAAATACTCCGGATTGTAAATATGCAAATTCCATAAACTCTTCAACTCCCATAATAAATTCATTTGTAAGAAAACCTTTATCCACTCGTCGCCACATCCAACTATGATCAAATGACATACTGCTAATAACTAAAATTAAATAATTAGACATGATATTGAAGTATTGCAAAATTAAAGTAAAAGAATAAGCTTTGCCAAATAAGGTCGGGGTAATACCCTAAATGGTCACTAAACTTTGCCCAACATTTTTCAAGGGGTCACTAAACTTCAAAAATACCATACTCAGTCACTCAACTTTAGGGGTAATACCCTAAATGATCACTGAACTTTGTCCAACTTTCCTCAAGGGGTCACAGAACTTCAGAAATCCCTTACTCAGTCACTCAACTTTGCTATTTGGGATCCGATGCATCACCGACTTGACTCCACTAGTAAAATTTGACGATTTTGGCCACGTGTCTAACCATAGTTATCAGACCCAACCCGGACATCGACCCGGTCAAGGTACTGGGTCATCGGGTTACTGGTTAGACCGGTAAATCGTTGGTCGGACCGGTGGGTCATTACTTAAAAATAATTTAATAGTTTTTAAAGTATAATTTTTTATTTTTTTGCTTGAGACAAAATTAAACTTTTCAAGTTCTTTGTCTCTAATTTTTTTTATGCATTTAATGATTTTTGAACTCATTTATTAGTGATAATGGTTAAATTTTGATTTTATAATTTTGTATATTATATTAAAAAAATTCCTTTTTGTGATGTACAAATTAGTTATTATTGACCAAAAAATTATGTGTATTATCTATTCAATTTATCTTAATTAAAATTAATTTTTTTTAAACAAAATAATTATTTGAAATATCCATGTAGAAGAGTTTGAAAATTTGGTTAAAAAAATTTATTAGGTCGACACGGCCCGACAAACCCTGCCCGACAATTATATAACACCATAATTATTAAAAATCGGTCCAACCCGGACGGTCGGCCCGGTCAAAACAGAGCTATGACCTAGCCACTTGCATTTATATAAATTGAGCTTGCTCGGCCTGGACAAGGGCCCGGGTCACGGGGTTACCAAGCCGAGTTTAATAACTATGTGTCTAACAGAAGGGTGACGTGTGCATTTTGGAGCCACTACTTGTCGGCGACAAGAATAAAGGGTTTGAGGAATTCGAAATTTGGGAAAATAAGAGTTTGGGGTGTTTAATTGATTAACAATTTTGTCCCCGTCTTTTTTTTTTATCCAACTTTAAAAACGTGTTTTTTCTATTTGCAACTTGACAATTTTTTCACCTCATTAACAACTTTCTTAATTGGCAATGAATTTTTGTGGACAATGTGCACACGTCACTCTTCTGTTAGACACATGGCCAAAATCGTCAAATTTTACTAGTAGAGTCAAGTCGGGATTAGAATTTTTATCTCGTAAGATTCTACACGTTGCTTTCGATAAGAGTTTTAAATTTTCTGTTGTGAGTATTGTGTTTCAATTGTTGGTTTGAACAATGTAAAAATAATGTAGTCAGTGTGGATGATATTATTTTCTTGATGTAAGATTTATTTTTCTGTTGCTATAGTGTATTTCAATGTAAGAGTAATGTAATCAGTTCAATGATGGATGGGATCCTAAATGGCAAAGTTGAGTGACTGGGTAGGGGATTTCTGAAGTTCAGTGACCCCTTGGGGAAAGTTGGGCAAAGTTCAATGACCATTTAGGGTATTACCTCCAAAGTTCAGTGACTGAATAGGATATTTCTGAAGTTCAATGATCCCTTGGGGAAAGTTAGGCAAAGTTCAGTGACCATTTAGGGTATTACCCCAACATGGTCTCAGTAGCGAAACATGTTTAGTCAATTAGATAGTAGTAGATTCCAGTATTTATGTCTTTATATGAATAAATATACTAAGAAAAACTACCATATATAGATAACATGACAAAGTAAAAATTGTCAAGATGACAAATAGCTAATTTGTCCACTTGAAATTTGAAAATAGAAAAATAATATAAATGTTTCTTTCAATATGTTCCCTTCCGGTATTACTTCTTTTGAGAGTGAAATTGCACAATAAATCATTAAGAAGAGCTTCAAATTTCAATATCTAAGGAAAAAACCTAATCTCAAGACAATATGTATATCAACGCTTCATGTTTTCCAACACAATGCCCAAACAATCAGATAATCAATTGAAGCAATATATATATATATATATAAAGAGAATCAACTTGTAGGAAGCTCTAGACAATCCTCTTGTAGGATTCAATTAATGGAATGTTTGCAACGAGTTTTTGACAACCCTTTCTCTATATCGACCAATCAATAAAAGTAAAAATACAAAAGCAATGATAACAATTTGAATGTCTGTGAATCTACTCAAATATTGAAGGAAAATTGGAAAACAGAGGAGAGAAACATAGCGGTAAAAATGAGGTTGAAAATAAGGGAAAAAAGAATTCTCAACAAGAATAGGCACGTATTTCACAATCAATTCGCATTTTCAACCACACATTCTTCAATAAAATAATATTTTTCATCACATCAATAACTTTTCCTTCTTTTTCAACCACATATTTCCCATCATATCACTATTCAAAAATCAATTCTTACCCTAAAAATCACTCCCAAACACCCTCATACATCTGTTGATATGTGGTCTGATTTCAAGAAACACTCTCCCTCAAGAAAAGGGCAAAAGGCATGGATAAAATTTGGGTAAAGTTAAGGCAAATAAATAATATCAATGGCCTGGTTGGGATAGCTGCTACTTCAGGTAGAATTGCTCCGTAGGCCACTCCCAGAATGATACTAAACAATTTCAAAAGCATTTTCTTAATCTTAAAGGCAACTTTTTACTTTTCAAAAACCATGCCAAACGAAGCCTAAAACATGACTGGCCATTGTATTAACAAATAATCTTAGCTACAGAACACTAAAGCATTACAAATGTGCAAAAACCAAATATTTCATTGTGTTAACCGATACCTTCAAAATAATAAGCATAATTCACACAAATCAAATTGCCAAATCTTACAAACCTATTTCTATTTGCGCAGCAGACAAGCGTTCTTTCATGTCCTTGTCTTTTTTTTGCACTTCTCAGTATAGGCCAGAGAGATTCAATATTTCTTTTACACAAGCACGCATAATTACAAGAATAAATCCAACCTTTGATTTTAATCATCCAAGGGTTCAGAATAATGTGATCAAACCAGGTGGATATGCAACGTACTCATAAAGAAAGAATCCAATCCACAATTCCATAGGATTAGGCCCCGTTTGACCCACATTCTCATTTTCATTCTCATTCTTCTACTCATTTTCAACCACACATTCTTCAATAATATAATATTTTCCATCACATCAATAACTTTTCCTTCTTTTTCAACCACACATTTCTCATCATATCACTATTTCAAAATTCATTATTTCCCAATAATCTCTATCAAACAAATAGCCAAAAATTAGAAACACCAACAAATCTTCAAGAATCAGAAAAACATTTGGAAACCAAACCCTAGATAACCTCACAAACTCATAACTCGGAATATTATCCCAAAAAAATAAATATCAAACACAATAAAAAAAATACCATAATTAAAATGATGCTACTAACTTGCCTAAAATTGTAATCGTGGAAGAAAAGAGATGAAAAGAATAAGAGGGGTAAAAAAGATGGGAACATCTGGGGAAAAATCTCACGAAGAATATGCATCTACGTGGAAGAAGAATGGACATATTGATGAATTTGCCGGTGATTTGAGAGAAGAGACGGTTGAATTCTTGGAGAGGCTGATAGAATGATTTGCAATTTGGGAGAGGTGATTTGTGAGAGAGAAGGGTTTTGTAGATGTGAGTTTTTCAAAATTCGGGACGGGTTTTGGTGGGAGGCTAAAGAAAATTAAGAGGGAATTGAAAATCTCACGGAGGGCTTACGGCTTACCTACAAATTTTCGATTGGTAATGTATTAACTTCTTCTATTTTATTTATTTTTTAATTTAGAAAAATTTTAAAAAAAATTATTTACTATATTTTACAATATTTATTTTAGATTCTTAATAGTGAAATAGAATTTGGTGTCAACTTTGAATTTGCATAATTCAATGAGGGATAACAAAATAATTCGTCGTCATCCATCCCATCATATTAAGTAATTTCAGCGAGGAAGGAGAACATTGTCCCCACCTCAAATTTCTCTATTCCATCCTGAATCTTTTTATTTTTATATATTTTTATATTTTTAATGTCAATTTTTTTTAAAATTTTTTTAAAAAAACGTTAAAATGAATTAACGAAAAGATATGAATGGAGATATTACAACCTCGTCTTGCCTTTCGTAAAATTTCGACGAAAAGAGAAATCGGGAGGACCGTCACATGTTCGCTTCGATCTATTGTCATTTCTAATAAAACACATGGCTGTAATTTATGAAAATAAAAATTATTAAAATTGAATAGGTTTTAATTGGTATAATTATTAAATCAAAAGCCATGATGATCTAATTCATATATATTGTCTACTAGAAGACTCAGATATGAATATACTGGAGTTGATTTAAGCATGTACTTAAAAAAAAATCTTTGATGAAAGTTCTTGTTAAGATACTATTAGGATGCTATAACAAAATCATGGATGAAAGTTCATATATATTATCCTATTAGGATGCTATACACAAAAATCTTCGATGAAAGTCCTCGTTATCAAAAAATAGTAATAAAACCTCATTTTAGTAATTTTTTTCTGGTGTTAAAATATTTAAACATGAAAACTTAAATTAAAGTATCATATTTATTTGAAATAATATAATAGTACAAACTACACGAAGTGAAGCTAAATATTACATGCTTTCATTCTAAAGACAGGATTCCCAACGAAAGGATGTCATATTGCTGGTACGTAAATTGTTTCATCTATGTATTTCTCGCACATGAAATCAGATTGATCTTTTTTTTTTTTTTTAATTTTTGTAATTAAATTACTCCAATGTCAAAAAATTCGAACTTTAAACGAAATATCGTTATTTACTAATATCTTTGAGCGATTAACCCATACCTCCGATTAGTTAAACTTTATCATTTTCAAAATTGATTTACATCACTTACGCAATATCCGTAGATGAAGGATCCAAATTTCAAATAACTATATTAGACATAGAATATCTGTTGATAAAGATGTATCACCTTTAGTAACCGCAATTCCATAGATGATTACTGTAGTTAAAAGTGAATTACTTTTACCAACGGACTACCTATGAAAATCCGTAGGTAAAAGTTTGAAACATCTTTTTTTAACAAAAAATGATTTATCTCACCTACTGAATATCCATAGATGAAAGATCTGAATCTTAAAAAACTGTAGACACAGAATATACGTTGGTAAAAAGATATCACCTTTAGTAACTGCAATTCGTAGCCAACAACTGAGTTAAAAGTGGATTACTTTTACCAACAGATCATCTGCTTCTGATTACCAACAGATCTAATCCGTTGGTGATTATTGGTAGATGACCTACAAAGTATCTGAAGATGAAACATCCAAATGTTAGACAACTGCATGAGGTATGGAATATCTATTAGTAAAGAGATATCGTCGTTGCCATTGGAAATTCCTTTGCAAATTACCATAGTTAAAAGTGGATTACTTTTACCAACGAATAATCCCTTCTGATTACCAACGGATTAGTTTTCCGTTTGTGAAAAACTATTATTTAGTAGTGAGAGAACTGTAAAAATAATATCTCCCGGTTCCCTTGGGATATCCTATAAACATGTATATGTTTTACCTACACTTTAACCTTTTTGCCTTTCTTTTCGGCATAGGAAACAGACATCTCCAAAGTGGGATGTGATGCAAGATAGACTTGTGCCTATTTCATAATTCCAAGAGATTATTGGGAACAAATTTAACTTTATAAAATGTATATTCCCAAAATGAGATAGGTAGAATTGTAAACTCATCATTGACTTGACCATATCTAACAATGGTATGTTTCGTCCTTTTGAAATACCATTCTATTGGGGTGTATTGGCACTCTCAATTAACAAACAATACCATTTTCTATCAAGTAGTTCCTGAATTCTTCTAAAAGATATTCATTACCTCGATCTAATCAAAGATCTTACATCTCTAGCCTGTGTAACGAGAACCACGTAGCAACAATCACTATACAACCCCGCAAAAGATTGACGATCCTAAGAAAGCCCAAAGAATAATCCGATTTTGAGTTTGAATAAAGAACAATGAAGCAAGCAACCAAGCAACCAAACAAAACGGAATTTGAATGACCTCTTGATTATACAACCCGTGATCCACAGCCGATATTGAACGCCACAAGAATTAACTTGATAAGTTCGATTTGTTCAAAAGCAGAACAATGATTGAAGCACAAAATTGCTTCTAAGTAATTGATAAATTGTCAAAAGGTTCTTAAAAAGAAAATAATAAGGTGTTTATACTCATACCAAATAACCTAGAAAAGACGGAATTCTATGTCTAAGATATCACAAAATATCATTCAAAATAGAATTATATGGAAACTAGGATTCTTGCCAAAAAAAGGAAAATTCGGTCCCGAAATTGTACCATGCGACCGCAAGGTAGAAACTCATGCGGTGGCAAAGAAGCATGAAATTCTCCCTTGCAACTCTCGGTAAATGGCTGTGCAATCGCATGGCACTTAGTGGTGTGTGGTCGCATGGTTATGTGACTTTACCCATTTTCGGCTACTTGTATCGTGTTGATCTAAGATGTTTCGAACTTCGACCCCAACATGAAACTTGGTTCTTTTCTTGCGTAGATCATGATGTCGTCCACCGTTGCTTGTACAAGTAGTCTCATTGCTTGGTTTACCCGTTTAGCCCTCGATCGCGACATCGGTCCTCCTTCGATAATCAACGGGTCTTGTCCTGAGCTCGTCTTCATCGGCTCGACTCTTGGATCATATCATACCCTCCCTCTTCAAAAGGATTCGATCTCGAATCTGTACTTACGATAATAGAGAGAGAGAGAGATAGAGAGAGATGAGATACATTAAAAGTAGTTGACACATTGTACTCATCTGGAAGATCTAATTTATATGTATTGTCGTTGATCTTCTCAACAACTTGAAATGGTCCATCTCTTCATGGTTACAACTTTGATTTCATCTACTCTAGAAAGCACTCCTTTTTGAAATGTACCCAAACCCAATCTCCAGGTTCGAATGCCGTCCTCCGACTCCTGTTTGCTTGCGATGCGAAGTGTTTGTTTTTATTCTCGATTTGTGTCCTTACCTTTTTATGAAGTGACTTTACCACATCTAAGCTACTTCGTTCATTCACAGACAAAGGTACTAGTGGATTAAAACCATAAACAATTTCAAACGATGAAAATGAGGTAATAGAATGCGTGACCCTATTATATGCAAACTCTATAAAAGGTAGACACACCTCCCAACTCTTCAAATTCTTATTAACTACAGTGCGTAATAGTTGTGTCATGGTCCTATTCACTACCTCCGTTTGACCATTCATCTATGGATGACAAGTTGTTGAAAACAAAAGTTTAGTGCCTAACTTACCCCACAAAACTCGCCAAAAATGACTCAAAAATTTCACATCCCGATCATATACTATGCTCTTAGGTACCCCATGTAAACGCACTATTTCCTTAAAGAATAACTCCGTAATGTTAGTGACATCATTGGTCTTATGATATGGTATGAAATGTGCCATCTTGCTAAACCTATCTACCGCCACAAATATCTAATCTCTCCCCTTCTTAGTCCTAGGTAAACCCAAAACAAAATCCATTGAGATATCAACACATGGTTCACTAGGTGTATGCAACAGTGTATACAAACTTTGAGGTAAAATCTTAGACTTAGAGCATTTACAAACTATGTATCGACTACATAATCTTTCAACATCACTTTTCATCTTAGGCTAATAAAAATGTTTTCCCAACATCTCTAAAGTCTTTTTAACCCTAAAATGTCCCATCAATCCACCCTTATATGCTTCTCTCACTAACAACTCCCACATTAAACAATTAGAAACACACAACCTATTTTCCTGAAACAAATATCCATCATGTTTAAAGAATTTATTTATAGCCCTTTTATTACATGATGCATAAATATATGAGAAATCTAGATCACCAACATACATGCTCTTAATATGTTCAAAACCAGTAATTTAGAACTAAGGGAAGTTAGTAGCACATACCTGTGAGACAATGCATCCGTCACCACATTTTCCTTACCTTGCTTGTACCGGATGACATAAGAAAATGTCTCTACAAATTCCATCAATCTTGCATGCCTTTTGTTTAACTTACCTTGACCTCGTAGATACTTCAACGATTCATGGTTTGTGTGAATCACAAACTCTTTAGGCCACATATAGTGTTGCCATGTCTCCAAGGCTCGTACAAGTGAATACAACTCTTTATCATAAGTAGGATAATTGAGTGCTGCTCCACTCACTAAAATAGGCTATCGATCTCCCATTCTACATTAAAACTGCTCCAATACCTATTCCTAATGCACCACACTCAATCTCGAAAGTTTTATCAAAATTAGGAAATGCTAAAATCGGTGCTTTACACAATCTATCCTTAATTGTATTGAATGCATGTTCCTGTTCATCACCCCAATAAAATCTCATGCTCTTTTTAACAATTTCAGTGAGTGATGTAGTGATTGTTTAGTCTTTCACAAAACGCCTATAAAAACTAACCAAGCCATGTAAACTTCTTACTTCAATTATGCTTTTAGGTGTTGGCCATTCTTTAATAGTTTTGCACCTAATACAAATCTTAAGAAAACAACATTCTCCATGCAAAACGTACATTTCTTAAAATTAGCATGTAGTTGTTCCTTTCTCAAAACCAAAAGCACATTCCTAAGATATTCTACATGTTCATTAAGGTCCTTGCTATAGACTAAGATGTCATGGAAAAAACCACTACAAATTTGCCTATAAAAAAAGCATGCAAACATGATTCATTAACCGCATAAAAGCGCTCGGTGCATTAGTGAGTCCAAACGGCATTACTAACCATTTATACAAGCCATATTTAGTTTTAAAAGCGGGTTTTCACTCATCACCCTCCCTCATTCGAATTTGGTGGTATCCACTCTTAAGACCAATTTTACTAAATATACATGCACCATACAGTTCATCCAATATATCATCTAACCTAGGAATATGATGACGATACTTTACCGTTATATTATTGATGGCTATGCAATCCACACACTTTCTCCAAGTTCTATCTTTCTTCGGCACAAGGAGTACTGGAATGGCACATGGACTCATGCTCTCCCTTACGTATCATTGCTCATCAATTCCTCCACTTGTCTTTGTAATTCTTTTGTTTCATTGGAATTACTTCGATAAGCTGGCAAGTTTGGAATGACAGTTCCAGGGATGAAGTCAATTTGGTGCTCAATACCTCGAATGGGTGGCAACTCACTAGGCATGTCCTTGGGAAATATATCTTTGAATTCCTGCAACAAAGAGATAGCTAAACTGAGAAGGGGTAGGTTAGTTTCCTCAAGATTGAGGTGTGACTCATTATAGACTAACAAGATCACTTGTTTCTTTTCAACTATCGCTCTCTTCGACTCACTCCCTTTTGCAAAGAAATCTACTTTCGACTTTTCTCTCCTCTCGGATGACCCTCTTTCTTTTCTTTCACATGTCTCTATTCTCTTTTGCTCTTTATTAGCCACCTCAACATTTTCTCTCACATTCTCCATTTCACTATTTTCACTCATTTTCTCTAACTTTTTCACTCTCCTTTCTTCCTCATTTTTCAATTTGATTTGGTCTTCATACACTTGTGCCGGTGTTAATGGCACAAGGGTAATGGACCTCCCATCCTCAAAACTATATCGATTCTTGTACCCATCATGAATAACCTTCCTATCATATTGCCATGGTCTACTTAATAAAATACGTCTCGCATGCATAGGTACTACATCACACATAATTTCATCCCGATAACTACCAATTGAAAAATTGATCAACACCCTCATGTTCACCTTAACTTCCCCACATTCATTTAGTTATTGTAACCTATAGGGTCTACGGTGTTTTAATAAAGTTAATCCCAATTTTTCTACAAGACTTGTGCTAGCTACATTAGTACAGCTTCCACTATCAATGATCATGTTACATACCTTATTGTTAAAGTGACATTGTGTGTGGAATATGTTCTTTTTGCTGCTCCAAGTCATCTGCTTTGATTTGAGTGTTAAGAACTCACCTCATGACCTACTAACTCTCCAATAGAAAATTCCAATTTGTCCCTATCACTAACCTCCTCCAATGCTGACATGCCTTCATAATCTGACTGTCACTCACCACCTCTCCATTGCGCAAGATCATTGTCCTTTAGTTTGGGAATTGAGAAACAATGTGTTGTGTCCCAAGCACTTGAAGTACTTGATATCCCGATTTCTGGTTAGCTATGGCTTTGCTTTGGGTATTGTTCTGCTAGCACTTTCATCTTTCCCCTTTGACATTTTAGTTTTTCCTTTCGAAACAACTCCATCTCCTTTGTTATCCCACCTTGGTTTCCAAAATGAATTAGAACCCGAAGTATCCAATGGTTGCCTAGCTGTTCCCTTCATGTTCAACTGTTTCTCCACCTTCATGGGTACATGCAACATGTCTTCGATCTCCTCATTATGATGTAAGTCCACAACATTAGCAATGTCTTTGTTCAACCCATTTAAGAAAAGAGCCATGGTGGCTTCATGATCCTCTTCCACATTCACCCTAATCATCAAAATTTCCATTTCTTTATGGTAGTCGACTCTTCGACCCCTGATACAAACCTTGCAATTTCTTATGCAGCTCCTTGTAATATTGATTAGGCACGAACCACTTCCGCATGATAGTCTTCAACTTATCCCAAGTACTAATCGTTCGCTCCCGATTTCTCCTCCTTGATGTAACCACTTGATCTCACCAAGTTATGACATAGTCAGTAAATTCAAGAAGGGCTATTTTCACCTTCTTCTCCTCCAAATAGTTATGGCACTCAAATATCAACTATATCTTCTTCTCTCACTCTAGATAAGCCTCTAAATCACTCCTTCCCTTGAACGGTGGAATTGACATCTTAATATTGCTCATACTCTCATCTTCTTCATTTCCATTATTGTTCCTACTCCTTCTTTCAAACGTACCTCCTCTATTTCTAATCCTACCCATTTCATGTGCCATTGATGCACCCTCATCCAAGTCACTACTATACTCATAATCATCATGCATCTATATCCTAGGCTCTCGCCTACCCGGCCTCCTTGCATTCGGTTGTCCCCTATGAAGATTTGCCACCGATGTATCTAGCCTATCAAGTCTTTCACTCACATCCCCAAGCACCATTTCAAACCGTCGCATTACATCTTCTGCCATGTTGATTTGATTCGGCTACCTGATTGAATTGGAACCCTCTCTGTCTTACATCCTAATTCTATAGAATTTTTGCTTCACAAAATGATCACTCGTGTATCACTCAGTTAATGGCTTTTTCCCTCTATTGATCTCCCCACTCTGCTTTTTTTCACTCAGTGCTTTCGCCCAAGTGCTCCAAAGAACAAAGTAAACTCAATCAAAGGTGTATTCCTATGGATCCAGCCGAATGTAATCAAGAATTGTGTATGAAGTAAGAAAAGAAAAATGACTCAAAACAAGAAAGAACGTGTATTAGTTGGAACTAGAGGTGGCAATCGAGTCTAGTGATTCGTCGAAAATGAGTCACGAGCTGCTCGGGCTCGTCTTTTCACGAACCGCGCAAGTTGGCTCGTGGGCTTGTTTAACACACAAGCCATGAGCCGAGCCGACTCGTGGCTCGCCAAAAATAAAATTAAAATTAAAAAAATGTCAGAACGATCACTGAATTTTCACGGTCCTTCAATTTTTATTTTATTTTTCAATTCCATTTCCCCTATAAATGGGTATCCATTAATCCATTTTTTTTCCCACCCAACTATCAATATTTCATTCTCTACTCTCTAAATTTCATTATCAATATCATTCTCTACTCTTCTACATTTTACATTATTAAATTATAATCTACATTCATTTCTCAATTCTACTTCAACATTCAATTTCAATTATTCAATATCAATTATCCAATTACAAATTTCCAATTCAAAAATGGATCAATGCTCATTTGTTGAAAACTTCGGTGTCGGAGGTAAATCACCTGTGCCCCACAATTAATTTGGGAATAAATTCGTCGGTCTAAATGAATTACCCATTCCAGAAAATATTTAGAATTTCAATGCTCATGAAACTAGTCATCCAATTGATTTGGATGACGTTGATGTTTTAGAGGCGGAACAAGATGATGAACCTGTATTAGATATTTCCGATGCAAGAGGGAAGAGAAAAGGGGAAAAAAGGTAAAATGTCGAGACCATTTTAAATTGATTCGAACTGGTCGTGTTGTCGATGGAGTTCCAGAATCCAAAGTAGTTGTAAATATTGTCAACAACGATTGACATGGTTAAAAGGCATTGGAACCACGCACCTCAACTGTCACTACAAAAACATGTGCGGCCAAACATGGGCTTATTCCTGCTCATCAAATGCAATTACAATTTGGTAGTCCAGACACCGGTGCTACTACTACGACACTTTCTACTTGGATGTATTCGGAGGAAAAAGCTCGAACTAGAATGGTGAAGTTAGTTGCCGAATCTGAGTTGCCACTAGCAATAACGGACAACCAACATTTCATTTCCTATGTGAAAGAATATCTTCAACCAATGTACGTTGTGGCAAGTCCAAATACTCTTCATTTTGATAAAATAGATTATTTCCTTAACTCAAAGAAACTATTGATTGCCGATTTAGAAAAATATGGGGGTATGATATCTTTAACTTCGGATATGTGGGAATAGATTAATAAAATATGTTATATAGCTGCAACTGCAAACTATATAGACCCACTTTGGGTCATGCATAAAACATTATTGCTTTAAAATTATTGAGTTCCCTCACAACACTAGCAACATATTTAATGCTATTATGAACATTATTAGAGAATATTGTTGCGAGAGTAAAATTCGTTATTTTACGTTCGACAACGATACTGTAAATAAGGTAGTTTCGATAAATTATATAGAGTACTTCAACCCAATTTCAGTGGTTATTTGTTTCATATTCGATATATATGCCATATTTTTAATTTAATAGTACAAGACGGTTAAAAACATGTTAAAGATGAAATTCAACGAATTAGGAATGCATCTAATATATCACGATTACACCTAGTAGAAAACAAGCATTTGAAGAATTTTGTCTTGAAGCTGGGGTGATGCATAGAAAAACATTTATTAGTGACATAGGGCATAGATGAAACTCCACTTATTATTAAAATCATGTGAAAGTTTTGAACATTTAATAACTGAATTTTATAACAATAGGCATATTAGAGACGAAGACAATATTATTTTGAATGAGTCCGATTGGAGTTTAGTTTTTAAAATTAAAAAAAATTGTCAAGTTTTTATGATTCTACAAATATTTTGTCTGGTCTTTATTATCCCACTAGTTATATGGTCCTTGAACGTATTTATATAATTGTTAGGATTTTTCATATAGTTCAATTATATATATTCCATAGAATTAAAGTTTAGAAAATATTGGGAATACTTGCCTATGTTATTTCCATTAGCATGCGTTAAGGAACCCAATATAATTTATCGAGTACTAAATTTGTAATTGATCAAATTTCAAAAACTTTAATTTGGAAGTAACTTTATGTTAAATGTATGAATTATATACTTCACGAATGGGTGTATTAATCGGGTACCCTTCGGTTTTACAACTACTCCTCTCACTGATATAGTAGATGATGACGTTGAAGTTTTAAATTTATTCGAAGGCATGAACTCATATAGATATGATTCAACTGCATCTAGAGGTGGTTCCTCTAGTACTAGTAGTAGTTTGTCTTCAATTGCATGTACTCAAATATCGAGTAGTAGTCCAAATGCGTTGCCTGTTGAATTAATTGATTACTTTAATCATAATATACCTACTAACAAAACAATTAGGAAAAATTCAGAAGAAGTAATTGAATTCTGGCGAATGTATGAACGCCGATGGCCAGTGGTTTCTGCAATAGCAAAAGATCTACTAACATCTCCGGTTAGCACTGTAGCTTCGGAGTATGCTTTTAGAGGGTTCTCTCTGAGGTCAGGAGTCGACTGAAAGAAGATATTTTGGAAGTATATTAGTACATGAAGGACTGGGGGAAGACGTTCATTTTCGAATTCAAGACAATATGCCGAAATAGCATGTCGTCAAGTAAGTGATATTTAATTTAACCATATTCATCACAAATTTTTATTTTAATACCTTTATAATTTTTTTAAAAAAATTGTACATGTAACAAGTTGTTCGTGTATAATTTTTAACCCCACCTACTCGAAATTGAAGTAGTCGATCACAAGCCCGGATAAAGGAGGAGGGTTTAATACTTAATTTGTTTAAATTTTTCTCAACAACTTTCTTTCCACCAACTTATCCAATTCATAAATTCTTTTAGAAAAGAAAGTTGGTATTACATGTTTACATTTTAAATTCTTTTCTCAAGCAACGCTACTCGTACCTTTGCGTATAATTTTCGAAGTGGATACCTTCTGAAAATTGAAAGGTAATAGAATGATTACCATTTCAATTGTCAAAATGCATCCACTTTGAAGATTATATGCAAAGTACGCGCAGTGTTGTTTTAGAAAAGAATTTTGTTTAAAATAATTTTTTTTCTTTTTTTTATATACACAAAATTCACGATTTAAAATTACTTTTTTTTGTTTTACTTTTCCATTTTACCTATTTAAAAAAAATCGAAAATGGGCGAGCTCGGCTTCGCTCGTCCCAAGCCCACAAGCTACGAGCTCGTGGATCGAGCTGAGCTTGTCCAAAATATAACGAGCCGAGCTAAGCACAGCTCGTTGCAAAATGAGCACGATTAGGGGTGTAAGCGGTCTGATTTTATCGATTTTTGACAGATTTTCAAACCAAACCGTTTACGTTTGAGAAAAACTTAAACCTAAACATGTCTACATCACTTCTCATTTTAGGCCAATAAAAGTGTTTCCATAACATGTCTGAAGTCTGTTGTACCTCAAAATGACCCATTAAACCCCCACTATGTGCTTCACTTACCAACAATTCACGTATAGAATAATTAGGAATACACAACTTATTTTCTCTAAACAAATACCCTTCATGCTTATATAATTTATCGATAGCCCCCTTATTACATGTTTCATAAATGTCAGAGAAGTCAAGATCACTTCCATACATGTTTTTAATGTGTTCAAAGCCAAGTAACCGTGCATTTAAAGAATTTAGAAGTATGTACCATCGAGACAACGCATCCGCAACTACATTTTTCTTACCTTGTTTATACCAGATGACGTAAGGAAATGACTATAAATTTCATCCACCTTGCGTGCCTTTTGTTCAACCTACCTTGACCCCGTAAGTGCTTCAACGACTCGTGATAGGTGTGTATCACGAACTCCTTAGACAACAAGTAATGCTGCCAAGTTTCCAACGCCCGAACAAGTGAGTACAGCTCCTTGTCATATGTTGGATAGTTCAAAGTAGCTCTACTCAGCTTTTCACTGAAGTAAGCTATAGGCCTGCGATCCTACATCAACACTGTTCCATTACCTATTCCTGATGCATCACTCTCAATCTCGAAGGTTTTGTCAAAGTTAGGTAATGACAAAACATGTGCCTTACACAATCTATCATTAATAGTATTAAATGCATGTTCTTGTGCATCACCCCAATGAAAACATATGCTCTTCTTAACAATTTCAGTGAATGGTGTCGTGATTGTGCTAAATTCCTTTATAAACCCCCTATAAAAACTAGCCAATCTATGGAAACTCCTAACTTTAGTTATGCTCTTAGGTGTTGACCAATCCTTAATAACTTTAATTTTCTCTTCATCCACTTCTATCCCATTAACACTAACCACAAATCCTAGAAAAAAAAATTTCCATGCAAAATTTACATTTCTTGAAATTAGCATACAATTGTTATTTCCTCAGCACCACAAGTACACAATTCAAATGTTCCGAATGCTCATCTAGGGTTTTACTATAGATTAAGATGTCATCAAAATAAACTACAACAAATTTTTCTATAAAAACACGCAAAGCATAATTCTCATCTATCGTATAAAAGTGCTCGGTGCATTAGTGAGACCAAACGGCATAACCAACCGCTCATACAATCCATATTTAGTTTTAAACACCGTTTTCCACTCATCACCCTCCCGCATACGAATTTGATGGTATCCACTCTTAAGATCAATCTTACTAAAAATACAAGCACCATGCAATTCATCTAGCATATCATCTAACCTAGGTATGGGGTGACGATACTTTATCGTTATGTTGTTGATAGCCCTACAGTCCACACACATCCTCCACGTCCCATCCTTCTCGGTACTAATAGGACAAGTACAACACATGGACTCATGTTGTCCATCACATAACCTTTGTTCATCAACTTCTCCACTTGCTTTTGAAGCTCCTTTGTCTCCTCGGGGTTGCTTCGGTAAGCTGGTCAATTTGGAATGACAACTCCAGGTATGAAGTCGATTTGGTGCTCAATGTCTCAAATTGGTGGCAATCCACTTGGCGTGTCCTTCAAAAACACGTCTTCGAATTTCTGCAACAAATACTCAACCAAATTAGGGAGGGGTGTGTTAGATTTCTCAAAGTTGAGGAGTGACTCTTTGTATACAACAACACTTATTTTTTTGTCAACTATAGCCCTTTTCAATTCACTTCCCCTTGCAAAGAAGTTTGCTTTCGGCTTTTCTCTCCTCTCAACTAGCTCTTTTTCTCTTATCTCATGTGGCCTCTCTCTCTTCCCCCGCTTTCGGCCACCGCACCATTTTCTCTCTTACTCACTAGCTCACTGTTTTCTTTCTTTTTTCCAAACTCTCTTGCTCATTTCTCAATTTAATTTGGTCTTCATAAACTTGTGCCGGTGTTAATGGCACAAGAGTAATAGACCTTCCTTCCTTGACAAAGCTATACCGGTTCCTGTACCTATCATGAGTAACTTTTCTATCATACTGCCATGGCCTCCCAACAAGATATGACTTGCTTGCATAAGCACCACATCGCATACAACATTATCACTATAACCCCCAATTGAGAAAGTAGTCATCACTTGTTTATTCAGCGCAACTTCTCCACTTTCATTTAACAATTGTAATTTATAAGGTCTAGGGTGTTTAAATAATACTAATCCTAATTTTTCAACTAAGGTCGTGCTAGCTATATTTGTGCAAATACCTCCATCAATTATCATACTACATATCTTATCGTTGATGTGGCACCGTGTATGGAATATATTCTCCCACTGCTGCTCCGTATCATCTGTCTTGACTTGAGTGTTAAGAATCCTCATTTTGACTAGCAGTTTCCCAACAACAAATTTCGCTATGTCTCCATGATCACTAACCTCTTCCAACGTCGGCATGCGTTCAAATTTATCCTCACTGTCAATCATCACTTCTCCATTGCGCAAAATCATTCTCTTTTTGTTTGGACATTAAGAAGAGATGTGTCATTTCGCTAAGCACCTAAAGCACTGGATATCCCGATTTCTAGCTGTCTATGATTCTGCCATTGGTGCTTTCCTGCTAGCATTTTCATCATTTCCCTTTGGCACTTCAGTTCTTCCTTTCGAATTAGCTCCATCTCTCTTGTTATCCCACATCGGTTTCCAATTTGAGTTAGAACCAGAAGTATCCAATGGTTGCCTAGCTGTTCCCTTTCTCTTCAACTATTTCTCAACCTTCATGGCCACATGCAACAAGTCTTCCAACTCCACATAATGCTACAATTCCACCACATTAGCGATCTCCTTGCTCAACCCATTCAAGAATCTAGCTATAATAATTTCTCGATCTTCCTCTACATTTACCCTAATCATCAAAATCTCCATTTCCTTCTGATAGTCTTCTACACTCTTCGACCCTTGATACAAACTCTACAGTTTTTTATGGAGTTCCTTGTAGTAATGACTAGGCACAAACCGTTTTCTCATCACCACCTTTAATTCATCCCAAGTATTGATAGGCCTCTCCAGGTTTCGATGTCGTGGTTCCGATGCCGTGAAGTAACCACTTGATCCAACCAAGTGATGCCGTAATCAGTGAATTCCAACCCCACAATCTTCACCTTCTTATCCTCCGAATAGTTATGGTAATCAAAAATCAACTCCAACTTCTTCTCCTACTCTAAATATGCCTAAGGATCACTTCTACCATTTAATTGTGGAATTGTCAATTTTACATTACCCAAATTACCATCAACTTCACCTCCATGATTATTTCTACCCCATCATTCAAATCTGTCTCCTTTATGCCTCATCCATCCCATCTACTCATCTTCAGGGTCCATTCACTACCGATCTCATGCTCATCCATCCTAAGAACTCGCCTACCCATCCCCCTATCGTGAGGTACATCTACCGGTTGTCCCCTGTTAATATTTGTCATCGAAATATTCAATTTCTTCATCTTTTCCCCCATATCCATCAACTCAAACCGATCCATCCTATCATTCTGCATGTTGGTCTGATTACTGTACCTGCTGGAATTTGAGCCTTCCATACGGACATTCTCTCAATTTCTGCCTCACCAAGTTTGCTCGAAATCACTAAATTGGCTTTTACCCTCTAATAATCTTACTCTCTACCTTTTCCTACTCAATACCTTCACCAAATGCTTCCAAAGACAACAATGAACTTACAGGATCAAACTTGTGAATTCAAAACCGAATTGTTAGGAATTTACTTAAACATGCACATCAGAAAATAATAATAATTTCAATTCCCACCAATGATCTGCTTTGTGTTTAGATAGAAATTGTGATAAAAATTGTACATTTCTTTATATCTGCAACTCCTTTGCTATTCCTGTAGTTCAATCTCAATCTGCCTCCCACAACTGTCCAATTGTCCAGTCTCCAATGTTCCCACACAGGGAACAAGATTAGAGAGAATTAGGGTTTACTTTTTCTTGTGCTAGCAAAAATAATGAAAATTCATCAACGATTTTCAAACCCTAGCAGCTTATTTATATAAGCCCAAACAGGCTTGGCCCATCTCTTAAACTTAATCCGGTCCAATATTTAATTAATCCAATTAATTAAATCTGGTCCATGAATCAATTAATCTAATTAATTAATTCGGGCATATTAATAAGCACCAAATTAATTAATTATCCAACGTTTGTCAATTAATTAATTGGTAAATCTTATTCTTCTAGTTCTCCTTTTGTGTGTGACCCATTAGGTTCCCAATCATGATGCCTAACAATGTGAATTATTATTTTGATCTAATCAAAATCGATAAACCAAAACACTCTTTTGATTTATCACTAATTCACATTTGTCGTCCCAAATTGACATCTAGCAATGTGTCAGGGCAATACATGTGACGGAAAATGTCACGTGATATGACAAAATCAAACTTGTTCGTTTATCGTAAACTATAATCCTTTTGTCAATATGATCCGATCAATTACAAGATATGGATATGTGTCAATCTCAATTATCGATCATATCTTTCATTCTACTATTAAGTCAATGTAAGTCGAAAACTCTTTTTCGACTTATGTGTACACCTTGGCCAAGGATTTAATTATCAACTTAACTAGATGAAAAGTAGATCATACACTTTTACTATCTAAGAGTGACGAATCCTCTATTGATCATTCACAACCTTCATATGATTCTTGACATACCCAAACGATGCCGTATTAGCTGCCTTTGACAGAGCAACTTCTAGTATAACCAAAGTATGACTGTCCCCACTTTATGGCTATGATGACCTCAAGTCGAAGGATCAATTCCACTACCGAACATTGGAGATTAACCACTGACACTCAGATAGTTATCCATGTGAAATCTCCTAGCGGGTCTCCAATGTTTTATTCTATAACAAAACATTTACGTGTTCATTTACCAGTCACTACACTTTAGCTTGTGAGATCAGTTACTTACTTCACAAGTAAGGAATGACACACGTGATGGTCTATTCGTAATAACGATATTCGTATCTCGTTATTACTTACGACCACGGATGATTTAAGATTCAATCATATATAATTTGTATCTTACTATCACAACTTCTTGTGATTAACAAATTACTGAGACTTGAATCTACGAACTTTATTATTTAACATCATAATAGATCTTGCCAAAAATTGCATTAAATATATATTAAAAGTACTTATGCTCAAAGCTGATTGGACCTAGGGCATAACACTTACACGAATATGATAAGAAATGTGACTCAAGAGGATTATAGAAATTTTGGAATGACAAATTTAAGGAACCCGATGGAAATTTCAATTTTGAGTTTTGACACAACTCGGATGACAAGATTTAACTGGTGATCCAAAGTTTGTAGGAGTGTTGGTAGCAAATCAAACAAAACTCAATTTTTTTAACTGTACGGATGAATAGTACCGTACGTGAACAGTAATTTTTTTCGATGAACAGTAACTTTTTTTAAAACAAGATTATACTACCAACAAAGAAGAAAAATACGGATCTAGGAACTCAAAACGAAGAACGACTCAAGAATCATGAAGAAACCAAAAAGAAAAAAGAAATTTAAAGACTCGACAAGGAAAAATAAGGAATATAACCTGATTAAATTGGAGCCAAAACTCTAATACCAACTGATGCGAACCCCGTAGCAATGGTGACTACGAAACCCACAACGAGATTGATGCGGAACCAAGAACGCCAATTAATAACTCGGTTTTGAATTTGAACCTAATGCAGTGAACCAAAAAACCCAACGATAATGAAGATGTGCTGAACCCCCTTGAGTCCACAATGAAAAACCCACGATCCAATATTTGAACACCACAAGAAATAAATCTTGATAAGTTCGTTTTATTGTTCAAGGAAGAACAAGGAAAAAGCAGCCTTTCAATTCAATTACTGTCAAAAGTCCTTAATGTAAAGAAAGAAGTAAGTATTTATACTAGACCTCTAAACCTAGTAAAAACGAGCACAAGGAAATAAATCCTACAAAATATGGAAAGGAATTAGAATTCCAATCAAATAGAACAAAATCGCGGAAAAACAACTTGTACTGGATGACCTTTCCGGACGTCCGGATGGATAGAAGTCTTCTAACCGGACGTCCAGTAGAGTGCTTCCGGTTGAGCAACTCATGTCCGGATGGGCAGAACTTCACAGGTTTATCATCCAGATGTCCGATAGGATGCGTCCGGTTGGCCGGAACTTCACTCTCGCCTTCAGTCAGCTTTATCATGTTGATTCAAGTTTTTTCGACCTTCAACCCCAACATGAAACTTGCTCCATTTTGCGTCCCGAACATAATTTCATCAATACTGGCTTTGACAAGCGTCCCCAACACCTCTTTGACTCATTTTGTTCTCGATCGTGTCATCGTCCCTTCTTCAACAATCAACGGGTCTCAGCTTGGACTTGCATTCGTGACTCCCACATTTTGGATCATATCAACATCTCTTATTTCAGTGTCCTTTTCAATTGTAGTTGGAACGCTTGTCTCCTCCCTTTCCATTTTCGTTGGGCCATTTTTGGTTCTATGCTTCTTGTTAGCTTTCGTCATCTTCTTTCGAGTTTTACCTTTCGAATTAGAATTATAAGAGCAACTACTCACTTGATGAACATCATCACCTTTACCTTAAGATTACTTTCCACATATTGCAACTCAATTATTAGTTCAATTAATGGCATCTATATCTTATGTAAGTGATATCCACAGTAAATTGTAACATATATCAGATAAAGAATTCACTACCCTATCAATCTTAGTCCCTGAATTGATGGTTTCTTCCAAACTCTCCGCCATGTTGAAATGTCCAATCATAGTCAAATTTTGACCTTATACAAGGATTCTAGATTTCATGTCAAAGTCCTGTAAAGTATGAAGAAAGCTCTGTGATGAAAGATACTGTTGACATTACTTAGGCTTTTAAGCCTTTTTGGTCTAGCCCATTAATGGGGTAAAACCCAACAACCCCTTCTCTGCCTTATGTCATGGCCTCTAACAAGTTCGATATCCGCCTACAAGCATCAAACTTCTCTTTAGGCTAGGATTCTGTCAATGTTTGATCCATTCTCACTAGTATATAAAATTTCAAAGTTCAACTACTTAGATTCAAGTACATGTCGGGTCCAATGATATCTAATGTCAGTGTGCTTGGATCTAGAATGGAATATTCTATTTTGGAAAAGGTAAATAGGGCTCTGATTTTCACAGTAAACCACATATATTTTCTTGTTGCAAACCCAATTCTTGTAGAAAAATTCTCATCTACAACGTTTCCTTGTAGGCTTCACTTAGTGCAATATATTTGAATCCCAAATTGGACTTCCTCAAATCACAATAACCAGCCATATGCGCATCCATCCAACATATGTTCACCACTTTTGAAACATAAATACGTTCTAGAAGTTCCTCATAGATATTTGAGTATCCATACTAATGTAGTGCTTTTTTTTCAAGGATTAGATATAACGTTGTTAACAACATCAACTGCATGATCAATATCTGGCCTTGTACATACCATAGCATACATCAAATTACCCTACATGCACATGCTTAAGGTATTTGCTAATTTATTTTTTTCCTCACTTCTATGACATTGCTTGGCACTGAATTTAAGAAAACCAATCTACACTTAATGACTTTGCATTATTTGTGTTTATTCTTTCAAGAACCTTTTCAATATAGTAATCTTGAGATACTAAAATTTTCAATTTTTGCTAACATGGATGGCTCATTGTTACATGTGTGATGCATAAATGCACATATAGATCTATCAAATTATTCTTAACTCCAAGAAATTCGCTCCGTGAACTTCACATTGTCTGCAAAGCATATAACAATATACGAAGTAAAAGAAAGAAGGAAAGGTTCGCTAAAGTAAGATGGGAATCGCTCCTTCATCGAAGCTAGCTACAGGCCGTTAAGACATAAAGCATGACACTTGTAATAGAATTAGTTACGCAGAAGCCCATAAGGAAACGACATTTGTCATTATTCTAGAAAGACCAAATTATGCCAAGACTTGAATGTAAATCTATAAATACCCCTCATTTGAACAGAACACTTGCAATTTAAATATCTCCCTCTCAAATAGCTATTTCTCTTCTTTCTCCAATTTGAGTATCAAAACTAGTCAGTTTAGAAAGTAAAAATCAGATTTTGGTGAGTATGATTTGTTGATCATACAAATATGATTAACAAATTGGCGCCATCTCGGAGAAACCTAAACAAAGGAAACCACGAAATCCCCTACAGCAACTAAAAGGTCCTTGAGATCTGGAAGATTTTACCTCATAGAAATAATTTGGAAAGGACAGAAACATTAAAGGTTGAAACAGAGGAATATAGCAATGATTCAACCTACAACGATGTCAATCCTAAGAGAGAGTAGAATGGAGTACCATTAAAGTTTCAAACTAACGATCTTTTACCTAATACTATCGCCAACAGGAAGGGATATACACTACAAGAGATGTGCGGAAAATGGGGAGAACCTCAAAATACTGGCAAAAGAGAACACATATCTGTGTACAAAATGTGAGAATGTCTAAGTCGAAAAAGAGAGTTCATGAAGAGAAGATGGATGAATAAGGAAAATATGCATGACTAAAGGTGTAACGCCCCGAGTTCCATGGACCCGGAACGCTACGTTATCTTCTCTTTGCCCTAATTTAACTGAAAAGTTTGGCGGAATGACTAACTTTTAAAAAACATCACATTTAAAATTTGTGAACTTTAACGGTAACAAATGTCATTCGAATTAACTTAAGGAAAATTTGATTAAACATTAAACTCAAGTTTGAAGATAGCGGAAACGACAAGGTAAGTTTCATAATGTTCAAGAGAGTGAAATTTCAAAAGTAATTTAAAACAATTAACTACATTTATTCCACCACTGCCCATCAAACTCGGCCGTCTCCAAAATCTGCAATATTGTTAAAAATAATAGAATGAGCATTTCGAAGAAATACTCAGTAGACTCATCTCCAGTAATTAATTTACAGAGTAATTTAACACATAATTATGCAATCAATACAGTGATATTCTCATGGGCTAATTTTCTTTGAAAAATCATAGGCTCTTTAAAATCATAGGGTGTGGGTAGTCTGTCTCATGCATTTAAGCACGTAAGTTATGCATAACATCATTTTATCTCATAAGAGATTCTCTTTCTTCTCATGCAATTAAGCATATAAGTTATGGCAAGCATAACAACATAATCTATCTCATAAGAGATTCTCATCTTATGCATTAAAGCATATAAATCACATAAAATCACATAATACATGCAATTACAATTTAAACTAATTAATGGGGGCGAGTCTACCTCAATCTATCTCGATTTGCATGAAAGTGGAGCGGAGAGAAAAATCTCAATTCCTCAATCGTTCGTACGTTTCGTCTAGCCAAAAATAGAAAATAAACCTTGAATTAGTGTTTCGAAATTTTTAAAGATTAAAAACGATAAAAAATAAAGTTTAGGGACTTAATTGGAATTTATTAAAACTGAAAATAAAAGTTTAAGGGCTAAAATTGAACTTTTCTAAAATAGGGACTAAATTGGAAATTCATTAAAACTGAAAATAAAAGTTTAAGGGCTAAAATTGAACTTTTCTAAAATAGGGACTAAATTGAAATTTATTAAACTGAAAATAAGAATTTAGGGACTGAAATGGACTTTTTCAGAACCTGTGGGCTGATTCATTTTTAAAACATAAGTTTGGGACTGATTCCTTTAAAAACCGAACTTTGGGACTGAAATAAATCATTTTAAAACTTGGGGGACTAAAATGAACTAACGCCTAAACTAGGGGCTTAAAAATAAATTTTCAAAAATAAATTTTATTAAAACGTTTTCACTCTCTCTCTTTCTCTCGTTGAACGAGAGCAGAGAGGCGAAGGGAGGGGAGAGAGCGACGGAGAAGGGAAGGGTCGCCCTTTTCGTCGCTTCCGGCCGGCGACGCCAGCGCCGGCGTCGCGTGGAGACGCCGGCGGTGTGGGGGTGACTGGGGAAGATTTTTGGCGTGCGATCGAAGAGAAATCGAAGCTTGAAGTTCGGGTTTCTTGGGTTTTCCGGCGGCAAACCGGCTGGAGAATGGGTCGGGGAGCGAGGTAAGTTCGTGGGTTTCTTATTTCGGGGTTTGATTTTGATTTTGGGTCGATTTTTGGGGCTGTCCGTTTTGGGTGTGGGTGGCGGTTCGAAGTCAGAAATGGCCGGTGGATTTGGGTGTTAAGGTGGTGTTGGAGGTGGCTCGAGTGGCGGCTGTAGCAGTCGGTGTTGCTCGAGCTAGGGGCTGGTGGTTCTGGGTTTCGACTATGGGATTATGGCTGCAGTTTGGGTGGTCTCTGACCGTGGCGTGTGGTAGCTGCAGTGGTAGTGTTGATGCTAGAAATTGGTTTTCTAGCATCACACGTGAATCTCCAACGCTGTTGATGCTAGAAATGGGTGTTCTAGCATCAGTTGTGAGCTGGAGGTTTTTCCAACGTGAGTTTCAGCTGAGCGAGGGATGGAGTTCGTGCGTTCTGGTGGTGGTTCGTTTTTGCAGTGGTGAAGCTTGTGTGATGGAGCCTGTGGGTTGTGGGTTTCGACTGGTTTGATTGTGTGAAAACTTTATGTTGTTGGTGCTAGAAATTCAGGGTTCTAGCATCAACGTGAGTTTTCAAATTGAGGGAGATGAACTGTGAAAATTTTCTGCATTGAGGAGATGCAGTTTTCTTACCCTTTCTGCTTGGAGGCTGCGTATGGTGAGGAGGAGGAAATGGGGGGGGGGGGGGGTTTTATGAACAGTAGAAAATTTTTAGGGCACAGAAATCAAGGTGGTAAGTGGGCCAAGAATTGGGCTGCAGAAATTTTTGAATTGGGCTTAAGTGAATTGGGCCGAAAGAATTCAAAACTTGGACTATTAAGAAGTTGGACCTTAAAAATTGCCTAAATTATTAAAATGATAAGAAATTCGATACCAAAAAAAAAAAAATATTCGGGATTGAACTCGATTTGAATGAATTTAAATTGATTTTAGAACGGCTAGACGAACGTGCTTTTATTTAAAACTCGGGGTTTAAGGTTTTGCGACACGTTTTTCAAGAAACTTAAATAAAAAATTTCGGTCGCTACAAAAGGCATATCTATGTACATGACCGAAGAATAGAGGACATCAAGAAATCCAAAGGCCAATTGACAGTGGAGGAGTACGACGAGAATGAAGATTTAAGGTATGAAAAATGAGTAAGCATAAAAGTGTTCAGTCGAAGCATAATGAGGCGAGTACAAGCCATATGGCTATATAATGTGAAGCAGTAAGTAGGAGAATCCCTCAAAAGTTACTTCACAAGTTTCAAAGCTGAAATAATTGTCTTATGGAATGGCTTGTTGGAGATGACCCTCGCTTGACAAGAGGCCATTAAAAGGTATCTTGATCTTCTTATATAGTGAGGATAATATAATCAGTTGTAAAGATGAGATCTCCAACTTTGATGAGCATATCCCCCAACCACTTCATAAGGATGTTTGAGTGACCAATCAACCAATTGTAGAATTATTGAAGATTTTTTTGGATCTCCCAATCCTAATTTCCTATACTAGATGAATGTCCTATAAAACAAGGTAAAGTG
This sequence comes from Osmanthus fragrans, assembly GCA_019395295.1. NCBI lineage: Eukaryota > Viridiplantae > Streptophyta > Magnoliopsida > Lamiales > Oleaceae > Osmanthus > Osmanthus fragrans. The sequence goes on along the minus strand of CM033347.1, from coordinate 18,333,849 downwards.
AAACTCCATCGATCTTTTAATTAATGAGGGAGCTTACGTTGTAGGATTTCACTTTATTCTTCTATCAATTCAACCATTTCATCTTCTGGCAGCTTTCTTTTCTTGGTTGATATCTTTAAAAAACTTAGCACAATTTGGAATTTGTAAGATTTCGTCAATGAAGGGAATGTTGACGTAAAGTCAATGAGGACATCTAAGAACTTTTTTGAATGGGCCATTTCACGTCATTGCCATGATTGGAAACAAAGCCATAACATGGGTCTTCTTCATGATAAGCATTTAATAAATTTTATCAACGATGATTCTAATGTTGCTACGTTTGGTGCAGGATCAGATTCGAGGTAGAATCCTTTTGAAAAGGGAGGGGATGATATGATCCAGGATGCGGGAGTCACGAATGTAAGTTCAAACCGAGACTCGTTGATTATTGAAGAAGGGGCAGTGACGCGATCGAGAGCAAAACAAGTCAAAGAGGCGTTGGAGTCAAAGTCAGTATTGATGAAACCATCTTTGGGACGTAAAATGAAGCAAGTTTCATGTTGGGGTCGAAGGCCGAAAACATTTGCATCAACGTCATAAAGCTAGCCGAAGAAAATTCTGGACACACACAGTCCGTCCGGAAGGTCGTCCGGTACGACCTGTTTTTACGCAATTTTATTCTTTTTGACTGAAATTCTAATTCCTTTCCACATTTTGTAATATTTATTTCCTTGTGCACGTTTTAAACTAGATTTAGGGGTATAGTATAAATACTTAACTCTATTGTTACATTAAAAACTTTTGATATTGAATTAATTGAAATGATTTGCTTTCTTCCTTTTTCTTCTATTGAACAACAAATTGAACTTGTCAAGATCTATTCTTGTGGCGTTCAAACATCGGATTGTGAGTTCTTCATTGTGTAATCACAGGGTTCAAAGCATTTTCGTTATCGTTGGATTTTTTGGTTCACTTCGTTGGTTCAAATCCAAAATCGGGTTATTAATTGGCATTCTTGAAATCCGCATCAATCTAGTTGTAGGTTTCGTAGTCACCGATGGGGTTCGCATCAGTTGGTATCAAAGCTTTGAATCCAATTTAATCAGGTTATATCCCTTAAATTTCTTATTGAATCATTAAATTTCTTTTTTTCTTGTTTTCATAGTTTCTTCTTGATTATTGAGTCGTTCTACGTTTTGGGTTCCAAGATCCATATTTTCTTTGTGGTAGTACAATCTTGTGTTAAAAAAAAAAGGTTATTGTTTATCAGATTTTTTTATTATTTTTTATTTTTTTATTTTTGGAGTTTTGTTTGATTTGCTACCACACTCCTACAACCTTATTTCAGCACTTAATCATCCAAATTGTGTCAAAATTCAAAGTTGAAATTTCCATTAGGTTCCTTAAATTTTTCATTCCAAAATTTCAAATTTCTATAATTCTCTTGAGTCACATTCCTTATCATATTCGATTTTTGTATTTACAAGTTTGATCTGGTAAGTTTTTGTTGTCTTTGGAAGCACTTGGGTAAAAGGAAGAGGAAGAGATTATTAGAGGGTAAAAGCCAATTGAGTGATTCCGAGCAAACTTGGTGAGGCAGAAATTGAGAGAATGTCCAACATGGAAGACTCGAATTCCAACAGTTACGGTAATCAGATCAACATGCAGAATGATATGACGGATCGGTTTGAGCGGTTATTATTGGATATGGGGGAACAGATTTAGAAATTGAGTACTTCGATGACCAATATTAGCAGGGGACAGCCAATAGATGTTCCTCACGATAGGGGGAACAGGATGGATGAGCATGAAATCGGTAGGGAAATGGGGTGAAGATGAGTATGAAGGGGTTGAGATGGGACGGATGAGGCATGGAGGAGATAGGTTTGAACGACGGGGTAGAAATAATCATGGAAGTGAAGTTGATGGTAATTTGGGTAATGTAAAAATGACAATTCCACAATTTATGGGTAGAAGTGATCCCGAGGCATATTTAGATTGGGAGAAGAAGTTGGAGTTGATTTTTGATTGCCATAATTATTCGAAGTATAAGGTCAAGGTCGCGGTGTTGGAATTTACTGATTATGCCATCACTTGGTGGGATCAAGTGGTTACTTTACGGCGCGGAACCGGGAGAGTCCTATCAATACTTGGGACGAATTAAAGGCGGTGATGAAAAAAGGTTTGCACCTAGTCTAATTACTACAGAGAACTCCATCAGAAACTACAGAGTTTGTATCAAAGGTCAAAGAGATGACTATCACAAGAAGATGAAGATTTTGATGATTAGAGCAAATGTTGAGGTAGATCGAGAAGCTACTATGGCCAGATTTTTGAATGGGTTACACAAAGACATCGCTAATGCGGTGAAATTGCAGCATTATGTGGAATTGGAAGACATGTTGCATGTGGCCATGAAGGTTGATAAATAGTTAAAGAGAAAGTGAACAATTAGGCTACCATTGGGTACTTCGGGATCTAACTCAAATTGGAAATCGAGATGGGACAACAAGGGAGACGGAGCCGATTTGAAAGGGGAACTAAAGTGCCAGAAGGAAGGGATGAAAATGCTAGCAGGACAGCACCAAAAACAGACTCACAACTAGCCAGAAATCGGGATATCCAGTACTTTAGATGCTTAGGAAAAGGACACATCTCTTCTCAGCGTCCAAATAAAAGGACAATGATTATGCGCAATGAAGAGGTGGTGACTGACAGTGAGGATGAATTTGAGGGGATGCCAGCATTGAAGAGGTTAGTGATCATGGTAACACAGTGGAATTTGTTGCTGTTGGGGAGCTGCTGGTTACAATGAGAGCTCTTAACACTCGAGTTATGGTGGATGATACAGAGCAGCAGCGGGAGAACATATTCCATACACGATGTCACATCAACGATAAGGTATGTAGTATGATAACTGATGGAGGTAGTTGTACAAATGTAGCTAGTATGACCTTGGTTGAGAAATTGAGATTGGTATTTTTAAAACATCCTAGGCCTTATAAATTACAATGGTTAAATGAAAGTGGAGAAGTTAGGGTGAATAAACAAGTAATGATTCCTTTCTCGATTGGGGGTTATAGTGACAAGGTTGTATGCGATGTGGTACCTATGCAAGCAGGTCATATCTTGTTGGGGAAACCATGACAGTATTATAGAAAAGTTACCCATGATGGCAGAATCGGTATAGCTTTGTTAAGGAGGGAAGGTCTATTACTCTTGCGCCATTAACACCGGCACAAGTGTATGAAGACCAAATCAAATTGAAAAATGAGAAAGAAAGGAGAGTGAAAGAGATAGAGAAAAGAGAGGGAGAGAAGAGAGTGAAAGGGCTAGATAAGGTGAGAGAAAACAGTGAGATGTAGAGTACGAGAGAAAATGTTGAGGTGGCTAATAGAGAGCAAAAGAGAGTGGAGCCACATGAGAGAAACGAAAGAGAAGAGTCTTCAGAGGGAAAAGAAAAGTCTGTAAGCTTACAAGAAAATGAGAGTGAAGTTGAAAGGGCTTTGGTGAGAACTATCAATTCCCTTAGAACAAACCTATTGGGATACCACCCAATCCAGGCATTGAACATCGACTTGTGGATGAAACTAACCGACCCTACCCTAATTTAGATATTCCTTTGTTATTGGAGGGCGACTATGTGATCCCTAAGGAGACAACAGAGCTTCAAAGGCAATGGAAGGAGTTCATATGCAGGGGGTTGAATGATAGGACATGGAGGGTACACAATGACTTCCCAATGGTAAGGTATTGTCATTTCATATATAGGTTGGATAATGGTATGACATGTAGGTATAGTTCCTCACATGGGGCATGTAATTTAAAACTCACAATCATATGTAGACCAAGTGATGAACTTGAACACTTGCATGAGTCATATGTATTTTGTAAAACGCTTATTGCATCCATCTATAGGAAAATTCTTACTAGTTTACAATCTAGAGTATTGCAAGAGTCGATGTATGCTTGTTAAAATGAGAGGTTACGTGTCACATGGTAATGCTTTCGTATGTTGCAAGAAATGGGTCAAGCATGATAAGCAATGTGGGTGCCTTGTTGGTGATTTAAGACATGAGTGTCTTTATTTCAATCATGAAGTCCTTGAATGTTTTGGTTAGAATTTAGATGTGCTGACAAGTACTAGAGATACATTGATCTTAATTTACAAAATTACTTGTGGAAGGTTGGATGAGATATGCTAGGAATTAGCTCAATATATTCTACTTTGTCTACTGCTTGTTACTCATGTTATGATATGGTGATTGGTTTTAATCCGTTAACTTTGTTGGGTTTAATTCATTTGACTAATGATTCTAGTGGTAGCTTAGATGAGAAAAAAGGATATTTACTTTAGTACATCACAAACTTGCAAAAGGGCAAAGTCGATGTGTGTATTATTTGATCCATGCGATGGTGATTGGGTGTACATGTGGAGGAAGCGGATCGGAACTCAAAAGAGGTCCAAACAATACCCTAGAAGAGATGGGCCATTTCATGTCATTGCCATGATTGGAAACAAAGCCATAACATGGGTCTTCCTCAAGGTAAGCATTTAATAATTTTTATCAACGATAATTTTAATGTTGCTTCGTTTGGTGCAGGATCAGATTTGAGGTTGAATCCTTTTGAAGAGGGGGGGGGGATGATATGATCCAGATGCGGGAGTCGCAAATGCAAGTTCAAACCGAGACCCGTTGATTATTGAAGAAGGGGCAATGACACGATCGAGAGCAAAACGAGTCAAAGAGGCATTGAGAATACTCGTCAAAGTCAGTATTGTTGAAACCATCTTCGGGACGTAAATTGAAGCAAGTTTCATGTTGGGATTGAAGGTCGAAAAGATTTGCATCAAAATCATAAAACTGGCCGAAAAAAATTCTGGCCAACCGGACAAGCCCGCCAGACATCCGATAGACAAAGTTATGAAATCACCGTCAAATCGGACGCGAGCTGCCCAACCAAACGCACTCTACCAGACGTCCGGTAGAACACTCTGTCCATCTGGAAGCGCACAACCGGACGTCTCGAATGTCATCCGATACGATTTGTTTTTACGCGATTTTATTCCTTGACTAGAATTCTAATTCCTTTCCATATTTTGTAATATTTATTTCCTTATGCACAGTTTTAACTAGGTTTAGGGGTCTAGTATAAATACTCAACTCTTTTGTCACATTAAAAACTTTTGACAATGAATTAATTGAAAGGATTTGCTTTCTTCCTTGTTCTTCTATTGAACAACAAATTGAACTTGTCAAGATCTATTCTCGTGGCGTTCAAACATCGGATTATGGGTTCTTTATTGTGTAATCAGAGGGTTCAGGGCATTTTCGTTATCGTTGGGGTTTTTTGGCTCACTTCGTTGGGTTCAAATCCAAAACTGGTTTATTAATTGGCGTTCTTGGGCTCCGCATCAATGTAGTTGTAGGTTTCTTACTCACCGTTCATACAGGGCTCGCATCAGTTGGTATCAGAGCTTTGACTCCAATTTAATCAGGTTATATTACCCTTAAGTATCTTATTGAATCATTAATTGTTTTTTCTTGTTTTCTTAGTTTCTTCTTGATTCTTGAGTCGTTCTTCATTTTGGGTTCCTAGATCCATATTTTCTTTGTGGTGGTACAATCTTGTGTTAAAAAAAAAAGGTTACCATTTATCCAATTTTTTTTTCGAGTTTTGTTTGATTTGAAACCACACCGAAACATACTTCATCACTTAGATCTAGTCATTCAAATTGTGTCAAAATTCAAAGTAGAAATTTCCATTAGGTTCCTTAAAGTTTTCATTCCAAAATTTCAAATTTCTATAATTCTCTTGAGTTGTATCATATTCGATTTTTGAATGCACAAGTTTGATCCAATAAGTTTTTGTCGTCTTTGGAAGCACTTGGTGAAAGTATTATTGAGTGGTAAAAGGAAGAGGTTGAGATTATTAGAGGGTAAAAACCAATTGAGTGATTCCAAGCGAACTTGGTGCGGCAGAAATTGAGAGAATGTCCGATATGGAAGTCTCTAATTCCAGCAGGTACGGGTAGGTGAGTTCCTAGGATGGATGAGCATGAAATCGGTAGGGAAAGGGGGTGAAGATGAGTATGAAGGGGTTGAGATGGGACGGATGAGGAATGGAGGAGATAGGTTTGAACGACGGGGCAGAAATAATCATGGAAGTGAAGTTGATGGTAATTTGGGTAATGTAAAAATGACAATTCCACAATTTAAGGGTAGAAGTGATCCCGAGGCATATTTAGATTGGGAGAATAAGTTGGAGTTGATTTTTGATTGCCATAATTATTCGAAGTATAAGGTCAAGGTCGCGGTGTTGGAATTTACTGATTATGCCATCACTTGGTGGGATCAAGTGGTTACTTTACGGCGCGGAACCGGGAGAGTCCTATCAATACTTGGGATGAATTAAAGGCGGTGATGAAAAAAGGTTTGTACCTAGTCTAATTACTACAGAGAACTCCATCAGAAACTACAGAGTTTGTATCAAAGGTTTTGAGATGACTATCATAAGAAGATGAAGATTTTGATGATTAGAGCAAATGTTGAGGTAGATCGAGAAGCTACTATGGCTAGATTTTTGAATGGGTTACACAAAGAGATCGCTAATGTGGTGAAATTGCAGCATTATGTGGAATTGGAAGACATGTTGCATGTGGCCATGAAGGTTGATAAATAGTTAAAGAGAAAGTGAACAATTAGGCTACCATTGGGTACTTCAGGATCTAACTCAAATTGGAAACGAGATGGGACAACAAGGGAGACAGAGCCGATTTGAAAGGGGAACTAAAGTGCCAAAAGGAAGGGATGAAAATGCTAGCAGGACAGCACCAAAAACAGACTCACAACTAGCCAGAAATCGGGATATCCAGTGCTTTAGATGCTTAGGAAAAGGACACATCTCTTCTCAGCGTCCAAATAAAAGGACAATGATTATGCGCAATGAAGAGGTGGTGACTGACAGTGAGGATGAATTTGAGGGGATGCCAGCATTGAAGAGGTTAGTGATCATGGTAACACAGTGGAATTTGTTGCTGTTGGGGAGCTGCTGGTTACAATGAGAGCTCTTCACACTCGAGTTATGGTGGATGATACAGAGCAGCAGCGGGAGAACATATTCCATACACAATGTCACATCAACGATAAGGTATGTAGTATGAAAATTGATGGAGGTAGTTGTACAAATGTAGCTAGTATGACCTTGGTTGAGAAATTGAGATTGGTATTTTTAAAACATCCTAGGCCTTATAAATTACAATGGTTAAATGAAAGTGGAGAAGTTAGGGTGAATAAACAAGTAATGATTGCTTTCTCGATTGGGGGTTATAGTGACAAGGTTGTATGCGATGTGGTACCTATGCAAGCAGGTCATATCTTGTTGGGGAAACCATGACAGTATTATAGAAAAGTTACCCATGATGGCAGAATCGGTATAGCTTTGTTAAGGAGGGAAGGTCTATTACTCTTGCGCCATTAACACCGGCACAAGTGTATGAAGACAAATCAAATTGAAAAATGAGAAAGAAATGAGAGTGAAAGAGTTAGAGAAAAGAGAGGGAGAGAAGAGAGTGAAAGGGCTAGATAAGGTGAGAGAAAACAGTGAGATGTAGAGTACGAGAGAAAATGTTGAGGTGGCTAATAGAGAGCAAAAGAGAGTGGAGCCACATGAGAGAAACGAAAGAGAAGAGTCTTCAGAGGGAAAAGAAAAGTCTGTAAGCTTACAAGAAAATGAGAGTGAAGTTGATAGGGCTTTGGTGAGAACTATCAATTCCCTTAGAACAAACCTATTGGGATACCACCCAATCCAGGCATTGAACATCGACTTGTGGATGAAACTAACCGACCCTACCCTAATTTAGATATTCCTTTGTTATTGGAGGGCGACTATGTGATCCCTAAGGAGACAACAGAGCTTCAAAGGCAATGGAAGGAGTTCATATGCAGGGGGTTGAATGATAGGACATGGAGGGTACACAATGACTTCCCAATGGTAAGGTATTGTCATTTCATATATAGGTTGGATAATGGTATGACATGTAGGTATAGTTCCTCACATGGGGCATGTAATTTAAAACTCACAATCATATGTAGACCAAGTGATGAACTTGAACACTTGCATGAGTCATATGTATTTTGTAAAACGCTTATTGCATCCATCTATAGGAAAATTCTTACTAGTTTACAATCTAGAGTATTGCAAGAGTCGATGTATGCTTGTTAAAATGAGAGGTTACGTGTCACACGGTAATGCTTTCGTATGTTGCAAGAAATGGGTCAAGCATGACAATGTGGGTGCCTTGCTGGTGATTTAAGACATGAGTGTTTAAAACCAATCATGAAGTCCTTGAATGTTTTGGTTAGAATTTAGATGTGCGTGACAAGTACTAGAGATACATTGATCTTAATTTACAAAATTACTTGTGGAAGGTTGGATGAGATATGCTAGGAATTAGCTCAATATATTCTACTTTGTCTACTGCTTGTTACTCATGTTATGATATGGTGATTGGTTTTAATCCGTTAACTTTGTTGGGTTTAATTCATTTGACTAATGATTCTAGTGGTAGCTTAGATGAGAAAAAAGGATATTTTCTTTAGTACATCTCAAACTTGCAAAAGGGCAAAGTCAAGGTGTGTATTATTTGATCCATGCGATGGTGATTGGGTGTACATGTGGAGGAAGCGGATCGGAACTCAAAAGAGGTCCAAACTATACCCTAGAAGAGATGGGCCATTTCATGTCATTGCCATGATTGGAAACAAAGCCATAACATGGGTCTTCTTCAAGGTAAGCATTTAATAATTTTTATCAACGATAATTTTAATGTTGCTTCGTTTGGTGCAGGATCAGATTTGAGGTTGAATCCTTTTGAAGGGAGGGGATGATATGATCCAGATGCGGGAGTCGCAAATGCAAGTTCTAACCGAGACCCGTTGATTATTGAAGAAGGGGCAATGACACGATCGAGAGCAAAACGAGTCAAAGAGGCATTGAGAATACTCGTCAAAGTCAGTATTGATGAAACCATCTTCGGGACGTAAATTGAAGCAAGTTTCATGTTGGGATTGAAGGTCGAAAAGATTTGCATCAAAATCATAAAACTGGCCGAAACAAATTCTGGCCAACCGGACAAGCTCGCCAGACATCCGATAGACAAGTTATGAAATCTCCGTCAAATCGGACGCGAGCTGCCCAACCAAACGCACTCTACCGGACGTCCGGTAGAACACTCTGTCCATCCGGACGCCCACAACCAGACGTATCGAATGTCATCCGATACGACTTGTTTTTATGCGATTTTATTCCTTGACTAGAATTCTAATTCCTTTCCATATTTTGTAATATTTATTTCCTTATACACATTTTTAACAAGGTTTAGGGGTCTAGTATAAATACTCAACTCTTTTGTTATATTAAAAACTTTTGACATTGAATTAATTGAAAGGATTTGCTTTCTTCCTTGTTCTTCTATTGAACAACAAATTGAACTTGTCAAGATCTATTGTTGTGGCGTTCAAACATCGGATTATGGGTTCTTTATTGTGTAATCAGAGGGTTCAGGGCATTTTCGTTATCGTTGGGGTTTTTTGGCTCACATCATTGGGTTCAAATCCAAAACTGGTTTATTAATTGGCGTTCTTGGGCTCCGCATCAATCTAGTTGTAGGTTTCGTACTCACCGTTCATACGGGGCTCGCATCAGTTGGTATTAGAGCTTTGGCTCCAATTTAATCAGGTTATATTACCCTTAAGTATCTTATTGAATCATTAATTGTTTTTTCTTGTTTTCTTAGTTTCTTCTTGATTCTTGAGTCGTTCTTCATTTTGGGTTCCTAGATCCATATTTTCTTTGTGGTGGTACAATCTTGTGTTAAAAAAAAAAAGGCACCATTTATCCGGTTTTTTTTTTTGAGTTTTGTTTGATTTGATACCACACCGAAACTTACTTCATCACTTAGATCTAGTCATCCAAATTGTGTCAAAATTCAAAGTAGAAATTTCCATTAGGTTCCTTAAAGTTTTCATTCCAAAATTTCAAATTTCAATAATTCTCTTGAGTTGTATCATATTCGATTTTTGAATGCACAAGTTTGATCCAATAAGTTTTTGTTGTCTTTGGAAGCACTTGGTGAAATTATTATTGAGTGGTAAAAGGAAGAGGTTGAGATTATTAGAGGGTAAAAACCAATTGAGTGATTCCAAGCGAACTTGGTGCGGCAGAAATTGAGAGAATGTCTGATATGGAAGTCTCTAATTCCAGCAGGTACGGTAATCACATCAACAAGCAGAATGATATGACGGATCGGTTTGAGCAGTTATTATTGGATATGGGGGAACAGATTTAGAAATTGAGTACTTCGATGACCAAGATTAGCAGGGTGTAGCCAGTAGATGTTCCTCACGATAGGGGGACGGGTAGGTGAGTTCCTAGGATGGATGAGCATGAAATCGGTAGGGAAAGGGGGTGAAGATGAGTATGAAGGGGTTGAGATGGGACGGATGAGGCATGGAGGAGATAGGTTTGAACGACGGGGTAGAAATAATCATGGAAGTGAAGTTGATGGTAATTTGGGTAATGTAAAAACGACAATTCCACAATTTAAGGGTAGAAGTGATCTCGAGGCATATTTAGATTGGGAGAAGAAGTTGGAGTTGATTGGTGGAATTACAGCGTTATGTGGAGTTGGAAAACATGTTGCATGTGCCATGAAGGTTGAGAAATAGTTACAGAGAAAGTGAACGATTAGGCAACCATTGGGTATTTCGGGTTCTAACTCAAATTGGAAATCGAGATGGGATAACAAAGGAGATGGAGCCGATTCCAAAGGGGAACTGAAGTACCAAAAGGAAGGGATGAAAATGCATCAAGACAGCACCAAAGGCAGACTCACAACTAGCCAGAAATCGGGATATCCACTGCTTTAGATGCTTAGGAAAAGGACACATCTCTTCTCAGCGTCCAAATAAAAGGACAATGATTATGCGCAATGAAGAGGTGGTGACTGACAGTGAGGATGAATTTGAGGGAATGCCATCATCGAAGAGGTTAGTGATCATGGTGACACAGTGGAATTTGCTGCTATTGGGGAGCTGCTGGTTACAATAAGAGCGCTTAACACTCAAGTTAAGGTGGATGATATGGAGCTACAGCGGGAGAACATATTCCACACACGATGTCACATCAACGATAAGGTATGTAGTATGATAATTGATGGAGGTAGTTGTACAAATGTAGCTAGTATGACCTTGGTTGAGAAATTGAGATTAGTATTTTTAAAACACCCTACCTTATAAATTACAATGGTTAAATGAAAGTGGAGAAGTTAGGGTGAATAAACGAGTAATGATTCTTACTCGATTGGGGGTTATAGTGACAAAGTTGTATGCGATGTGGTGCCTATGCAAGTAGGTTAGATCTTGTTGGGGAAACCATGACAGCATGATAGAAAAGTTACCCATGATGGCAGAAATCGGTATAGCTTTATTAAGGAGGGAAGGTCTATTACTCTTGCGCCAATTAACATCGGCACAAGTGTATGAAGACCAAATCAAATTGAAAAATGAGAAAGAAAGGAGAATGAAAGAGTTAGAGAAAAGAGAGTGAGAGAAGAGAGTGAAAGAGCTAGATAAGGTGAGAGAAAACAATGAGAGGTGGTACTCGAGAGAAAATGTTGAGGTGGCTAATAGAGAGCAAAAGAGAGTGGAGTCACATAAGAGAAGAGAAAGAGAATAGTCTTCGGAGGGAAAAGAAAAGTCAGAAGTGTGATTCATACGTAAAAAAAGTCTTCGAGAGCAAAACGAGTCAAAGAGGCGTTGGGAATACTCGTCAAAGCCAGTATTGATGAAACCATGTTCGGACGCAAAATGGAACAAATTTCATGTTGGGGTCCAAGGCCGAAAAGACTTGCATCAACGTCATAAAGCTGGCAGAAGAAAATTCTGGCCAACCGGACGCACAAGGAGCAACCGGAGTAGCCCACCAGACCTGAGCCCAACCAGACCCACTCTACCGGACGTCCGGTGGAACACTTCTATCCATCCGGATGCTCACAACCTGACGTCCGAAAGGTCGTCCGGACGTCCGGTACGACCTATTTTTACGCGATTTTATTCCTTTTGACTGGAATTCTAATTCATTTCCATATTTTGTAATATTTATTTTCTTATGCAAGTTTCTAACAAGGTTTAGGGGTCTAGTATAGATACTTAACTCTTTTGTTACATTAAAAACTTTTGACATTGAATTAATTGAAATGATTTGTTTTCTTCCTTGTTCTTCTGTTGAACAACAAATTGAACATGTCAAGATCTATTCTTGTGGCATTCAAACATCATATCATGGGTTTTTCATTGTGTAATCACGGGGTTCAGTGCATTTTCATTATTGTTGGATTTTTGATTCACTTCGTTGGGTTCCTAGATCCGTATTTTCTTTGTGGTAGTACAGTCTTGTGTTTAAAAAAAAAAAGGTTACTGTTTATCCGATTTTTTTTTTTTTATTTGATTTGCTACCACACTCCTACAACCTTGTTTTATCACTTAGACCTAGTCATCTAAATTGAGTCAAAATTCAAAGTTGAAATTTCCATTAGGTTCCTTAAATTTTTCATTCCAAAATTTCAAATTTCTATAATTCTATTGAGTCTCATTCCTTATCATATTCGATTTTTTAATTCATAAGTTTGATCCGGTAAGTTCTTTGTTGTCTTTGGAAACACTTGGTAAAAGTATTGAGTGGTGAAAGAAAGAGGGTGAGATTATTAGAGGGTAAAAACCAATTGAGTGATTCTGAGGGAACTTGGTGAGGCGGAAATTTAGAGAATGTCCGATATGGAATGCTCGAATTCCAGCAGGTACATAATCAGATTAACAAGCAGAATGATAGGAAGGATCGGTTTGAGCAGTTATTATTGGATATGGGGAAAAAGATGGAGAAATTGAGTACTTCGATGACCAATATTAGCAGGGGACAACCGGTAGATGTTCTTCACGATAGGGGGTTGGGTAGGCGAGTTCGTAGGATGGATGAACATGAAATTGGTAGCGGATGGGGGTGAAGATGAATATGAAGGGGTTGAGATGGGACGGATGAGGCATAGAGGAAGTAGGTTTGAACGACTTGGTAGAAATAATCATGGAGGTGAAGTTGATGGTAATTTTGGTAATGTAAAATGACAATTACACAATTTAAGGGTAGAAGTGATCCCAATGCATATTTAGATTGGGAGAAGAAGTTGGAGTTGATTTTTGATTGCCATAATTATTCGAAGGATAAGAAGGTCAAGGTCGCGGTGTTGGAATTTACTGATTACGCCATCACTTGGTGAGATCAAGTGGTTACTTCACAGTGTCGGAATCGGGAGAGTCCTATTAGTACTTGAGATGAATTAAAGGCGGTGATGAAAAAACAGTCTGTACCTAGTCATTACTACAAGGAACTCCATCAGAAGCTATAGAGTTTGGGATGTTTTGATGATTTTATGATGGCAAAAATAGAGGCAATTAATTACAAGAACTTGAAAGAAAGCAAGCAAGCTGGGTAGAGATGTGAATTTGCTAGGCTTGAATGATTTAATCTTTGATTTTAAGTAATCCCTTGAGTATAACTTATATTTATCAATATGGATGTTTTTATACAAGAGTTATAAGTATAGAAATGATCTTTAATATGTTAGAATCCGATTTTTGAAAGTCTAATTCAAGTGAAACTCAAAGCAGCCATAATAAGATTCTTGATTCGGTGTGCAGTAAAAGGGAGTGATTTTAAAGGCTGTAAATTGATTAATTGTCGTGAATTAAGGACATGTTATATAAGTGTGGCAGAAGTTTAAGAATTTATTGATGTGATTAAGAGTACAAAAAAGAGGTCGAAAAATGAATCGGGCAGCAATAGAAATGGGAGGACAAATTCTGTCCATTTGTGAATTTAACCTAGATTCATCCTTTACATGTTTATTAACTATCTCTTAGGCATGGAAAATAGACTTTAAGGAGTACTAGGTTGTTAACAACAATTGGATGACGTTGATGTTCATAATTGGATTCGAAAAATAGGGTGATTTATGAGACTAGTTTGCAATACAATCGATAACGTGAAATGATAATCTAAAGTACTTTGGCATGAATGGACGTAGTATGGCATTTGTGTGTTAAGGTTATCGAATTAAGTATTGTGTCTAATATTAAACGGCAATACAGGTGGTTTTTCGACTTTGAGTGAAAAAAGAAATTGATTTACACTCCGTAGAAGCCAACGCACCACAAGGGCAAAAAGGTAACTAAAAATCCATTCACAACTACAATGTAAGAACATAGTATTTGTGAGATAATAATGTTGGGACATTTCCATAGCTTTGATAACAGGCTCATTGTATATCATACGATGGTATGATTATTGAGTATGTGGTTTTGAAACATATTGGCATCGATGAGCATGCACGACATATGTCCATCGTTGAAAATCTAGCATGCACAATATGATTTCGAAATTGAGTTTTCCTCATAAATGTTTTATTGACCTCTACCAGAGTACCGAGGCATGTGAGGCATGCTTATGTGATATGTTTTTGCATCGTGGGTGATACTTCCTGTGTGATTACAAAGATATAGGTAGGGGATGAGCCTTTGGTAATCACGGGAGGATGGAGCACTACACTATGCCCTTGCGATGTTATGATTATCGGCCTTGTCGGGTGGGATATTTCTTGGGTGATCATAAGGGCAGTTAGGGGATGGGATCTCTTACGGATTCTAGAATTTGATGTACATGGATGAAGACCTGTAGAGTTATGTTGTGGACTTCAGCCGTATTATATTTTGGGGATCCTACATTGTATATGTGTATTTTTTGAAATGGCCTCTCGATAGTTTTATAGTCTCAAAATATATATGTTGAACTATGGTTATATGATCTTTGGTTTCGATATACTATGTGAACGTCAAAGGTAATCTGGAGTGAATATACATGAACATACTTATGATGACAGTTATTTTATTTTATCATATATATATATATATATATATATATATATGTGTGTGTGTGTGTGTGTGTGTGTGTGTGTTAAATCATGTGTCTAGTGAACTGATTAAGAGTCCATTTATAAGATGAGTATTTTAGCTCATTATAAAATGACTGTATTTTGCAGGAAGAGAAATTAGTACTAGATGCACGAGCAAGAGAGGACATCTCTAACCTTAGTGCCTTTAGTTGTGATATTGGACATTTTCATAATGTCCCTTATGTTCCATTTCTCTTATACTTCATTGAGACAAGGTTAGCCAAAAGCTTGCTTGTCTCTACTTTTTCGTTCTTTAAGCATCTTAATTCTAACATTAACAATCCCAGCTATGTTACAAGGCGAATTATTTCATATTACCACAGAGCCCTTTGCAACAGTTTTATATGTTGCAAACCATCCCTGTTTGGACAAATATGAAAGGTGCAAGCTGTATCAAGAATTCAATTGTCGTTGGGTTTGAAGTCACTATTAAAAATAAGCAAGAGATCTCCTTCACTGTAGTCATCTTCTACAAGACTAGTTTCATCGGAATTACCAGGTTGTCCCTTCTTATCTGTAACAACAAATTTATTCTTGTCTCATCTCTTCCGGCAATCCTTCTTGTACCCCCTTCTTTTTGGGCAATAATTGCTTGCATCTTGATTGTCACAAAGAAAATCCAGTGTTACGGTCCAAAAGAGAAAATTCAAACTTCATACTTGCCATGCCGAAATAATCAAACCTTGCTTTAATACAAGACCAAATTGGCTTTCACAGAAATTGTCGGAATCCTGGGCTCCAATACCACTTGTTATAAAACTGGCCAATTTGCAATAACTCAGTGATAGAAATTACACTACTAATTATGAATATTAAAGCCAAGACTAAAGTTAGAATTCCTGATTAATCCTTGCACTTTTCTTGTCCTTCCATATTTATTCCTTGCACAAAAAAAGATAAGTGACCATCCTTGGTAAAGCTTTGGAATCTTCGAATTTAGTTTTAGAATACCCTAGCACAGCCTCTTTGTCACTTCCATGATCAAGCCTTGTAATGCCTCTTTCATCCTCTTTGTCCTTGACCTGGTCATTGGACCACCAATTCCTCGCAAAGGATCTTGAGAATATTTGGGAACATCAACTTGGTCATCACCTCGATCTCTATTATTTTCTCTATTTTTTAGTCAAATCCCAAGTTTTACCACACACTCTTAAGCTTTCTTCTTGACCCCTTGTAGCGAGATTTAGGTCGATAGCTCCCTGGTTGTTTAGACTAAAGGGTATCGGAGATACACCAACGAACTTAATAACTCGAGTAAAATAGGCTACGAAGTTCAGCCCAAGATTCCACAAGTGCAATATCATATTTGTTTAAGCACAACAAAACACATGGGGCTTAGATCCCTAGCATATGGTCGTTACCTAGCTTATACTGGCAAAAGACACTTCAAACAAATATTTTCAACATGAATGGAATCAAGTCACTTCTAGACCATCGCCAAACATATCTCACATTGTGGTAAAGTGAAAGAGAAGAGAATAAATGATTGACCAAAATTTATGCACAACTCACAACCTAGTTCAACCAATTCAAAAATCTCTCCATCAGTCCAAAAATTACCACATCTAGATAACAATTAATCATGACTATTTTGCTCAAAGTAAATTAGGATCTCACACGGATAAGCAATTAAAAAAAAAAACAAAAAAAGGCAAAAATAGCATATTTGATCATGGCTCATGAATTAATAACAATTTTAAACAACAAACCATCCTAAGCTGGCAAGCATGTCAACACAAACTCATAAGCACAATCGCCCCCAAACTTTAATCACACTCAAACCATCCTCATTGTGTAAAGAACAAGATAAAAAAGAGGGGGAATAACGAAATTTTCCGTTTGTATATTTGTGAATAGGCACCAATGCTTGAATTGGACAAGATGCTCTTGATGAACTTGAGCAAGTGACGTTATTGTACACCAATTTACCCCCAAAACTTGTCTTGGAACCATGGATATGTGCGACTTCAAAAATTACCTACAAAAAATGATAACTAATTAAATAAAAATAAGATGCATAAAAGAAAATAAATTTCGGTTGCATCCCAACAAGCATTTTGTTTTTTTATAGTTTTTAGATCGACTTTGGCAATTGAATCATGGGCACCTAAAGAAGGCTTTGGATGCCTTGACCAATTTTCTTATTTTGACTTTGACCCACTCTTCATTTGATCTCCAAGACTCAAAATTGCCCCTTTCTATTTAATAGGAGTTGCCTTTTGCATCCAATTCAAATTCAACTATAAGAATTCTACATCCTCAGAACTCTACATCCTCATTGGACTTAATCACAAAATTAATTTATTGGCAATCAACTAAGTCGGAAGAATGTAAGTTAATTTTCTCCTCTTTGTTTGCCAATCCTCGTATAGATCCGTTGTGATTAATTTGTCATTCTCTTCAAGTTCTTCTTCAATAGTTGACTCATCTTTAGATTGAATGATCAGTCCGTCATCTAATTTCACGGGCAATGGCAAGTCTTTCCTATTAACTCCGTCGAGTGGATTATACCCCCACTTTTGAAATCCATCCCAATATTTGTAATCTCCCACAAGCATGTCTTCTTCATCCAAGTTGGCAAGTTCATTGAAATACTCTCATTCAAAAATGGAGGACCATCTCCCGAAAATTTGTTGTTCTATTCCTAATCATTAGGTACATAATCTCCATCGATATTGTCCAATGCTTATTTTAGGCATTTCAAATATTGTCTAAACCAAATAAGTTTCCACATTGAGGCATCGGTGCACGAATACAAGCAATCCCTATACAATGCATCGCTTGCCAAATTTCTCATCTTGGACCTCCAAGCATAAATCCATAGTAAATGTAGAGATTAGACATTTCAAAAACTGTGTTACATTACCAAGATCGGAATAATGCAAATATAGTTGTAAAGTGCAAGGAGAGAATACCAACACAAGATGAATTAACAAAATGAGGGTTAACCAAAATATAGAAAAAAAAAAAAAAAAAATTGTTAAAACTAAAATTAACTAAAGTGGTAATCAAAGTAAAAAATTCCTCGACAACGGTTCCCAAAATTTGTTTGCTAAAAGTGCAAACCGCAAGTGCACGGGTCACGTTCAAGAAATAAAGTGAACCTTTTGAGTCCGGATTATTGATCCTCCGAGGATGTTTACTTTAAGATTACACTACTCTAATTAATTTAATTCTAACAATAAAAAGAAACAAACACACAATAAATATTTAATTTGGAAAATAAGGAAAAGTAACTAAAATTCTACAAAATAAGAAAATAAAAACACTTGGGAGATTTTGGAGGAAAACGTGGTTGGGGTTGATGGTTTCGCTTAACCGTCCTCTAATTAATTTTTCCACAGGCCAATTAAGAAATTACTCATTTACGATGTCAGACCCGATCTTTCAATTTTAGTTAATTACCTCTCTCGAGCGAAATTAACCATAATTGATTGGTTTAACCTACTATATCTCTATATCGATTAAAACCAAATATCTGCATTCAAGTTTTGTGAAAATAGCTCATTGGATCACCTAGAGCTAGGGGTATATCTCTATCCACTACACAAACCTAGAATTTCTACTATTTGGTCTAAAATGCACAATCTTCTTTCGAACGATGTACAAATCACTAAACACGAATATTCATTGGCTTAATATTAAAAACACGTAAAAATAAATAACTTAATATTAAAATTAATTAAAAGATAGGTTAAGTTTAAACCATAAATCCCAACATAATAAATTTGCCCATTTTATATATATAATAACAAAGGAGAATATTCATAACATTTATTTCGAAGTTGGAGAAAAAATGGATTAAATATAATAGAAGAGATAGAACCCACTTTTGTTGATTTTTCTTTGATGATAACAAAACCCTTGCACTTGATTTTCCCCAAAACTTCTCCACTCCTTGATTGAATTGAAAAAAATAGCATTTTTCATGTGAAAAGATGTCAAAATTGCAATGGATAGGATATCCATTTTAAGTTCTTCAAAAGATCAATGACAATTCCTATAAATTGCATCTTCTAGGTTAGTAGAATATTTTTGTTATTTTCAATGTTTCTGATCTTTCTCTGTTTGATACAGGTGGAGTTCACTGAAGAGGACCTGAGAACCATGGGACGAAGGCTAGCAAGGATCCGTTGAAGGTGGTAGAAAGACCAATGACGAAATCGTGAGCAAAGATTAAGGAAGCCTGATTACTTGTTCAAGTTGCATGGGCCGAGACTTTGGCTGCAGCGAACAAAATATCAAATTTTACATTGGACATGAAAGAGGAACCAAGATAGGTGCAATTGATTCAAGCGAACGAAAAGGAGGAGCTGACGTCGAGCCACGCAGCCGCATAGAGCAATTAAGCTAACGGCCGTACTCAACACTCAAAATCTACCCTAGACAAATCAAGGCCTACCACATGGCCACAAACAATACTACCTTGTGGCCACAAGGGGTAAAACTGGACCCCCCCCCCCCTTTTTTCTTCAAGAGTTCTATTTTGAGCATAATTCTTTTGTTTTGGTAACTTTTAGATTATTTCCAAATTGTTTAGGCTTTTTATGAGTTCCCTATATATAGAGCTCATTGTTTTCATTAAACATCAATTAATTCATTATTGAGAGATTAAATCAATGTAAGGTCGCTTTCTTCTTGTTCTTCATTGAATTCAATAATTAACTTATCAAGGATTTCATCTTTGTAGCATTCAACAACTTCAAAGCAAGGTTCATAATTTTTGTGATTAAGGGGTCAAGTTTCTTTATAACTTTGGTTCCTTGATTCAATAAATTATTGGGACAAGCTTCAAAATCGGGATTTTAGCTTTTTTGGGTGCGATTTAATCTTGTGTGGGTTTTGGAAGTACTATTGCTATGTAGTTCACATCACAAACATCCATATTTTCCACCATTTTCATATGATAAATTATCATGTATACTATTTCTGATATGTTGTAATAGTGCATATGGATTTTAGAACGAACATCTATTGGCAAAACATTACAAACATGATAGTGGAGATGACATATAAAAAAAACAAAGTGAAAAAAAATATTTAGATTGGACTGATAATAGACACACATTACCTAGAGTCAAATTATTTAGAAAAGGTTAGAGATCTCTTTAGTGCCTCGATTGCCGCAGCTATACGAGCTTGTTCAGTAGAGATGCCATCATTTTGTAGATAAAATTCAGCAAAGTTGTTTCGCATTTTTGTACGAAATGAACTGAATTGAGTCATGTAGTCAGTCTAGTATGGTGGTGATACTTGTGCAGAGGATTCTGATTGTCTAGATCGAGGTTCTTCCTGATGGTAATATCCACTCGCCATTGACATACTTAAACTTGATGTGAATAAGTGTTCCTTTTTTGATGAAAGAATTTGGATGTATGAATTCAAATCTTTCTTTTATTTTCCTATTCAAATTCTTCTTGTGTTGTCTTCAGTGAATCTTCATCCCATTCTTTAAGTCATTCATATCAAAACAACCACACCACCATTCAAGAATTGCTTAGTGCACCAACCCTAGTGCACCAACACAAAAAATGGCATTTTCGTTAAGTTTGTGTCCAAAAAAAAAACGAAATTCGAATAAAAAAACCAAAGAAAAGAAAGTTAAAAAAAAAAAGAACAAAGAAAATTCCAAAAAAAGGCAAAGAAAGTTCAAGAAAAGCATATTCAATTTAAAAAAACAAAAACATTTCTTGGAATTCTTGTCGTGTTATTTTCCAAGAAATGCCATCTTTATTACTATTCGATACATATTGATCCTTGGGAATTGACTGTCTGTGAAAAGGCATAAACCAAATTCAAGAATTCTTTTCTTGATATTCTTGGGGTTTTTATTCTTCTTTTGATATTTCCTTCTTGACTCCTTTCTCGAGTCTTAATATCCTTCTTGTTTTTCTTGCAAGTTTGATACAAAGGCAGAATTCTTGATTGAGTTTAATTCTTTAGAGAACTTGACAAAGAAAACTTAGAGGTCTTAGGCTTATTATTGGGGAAAAGCCAATATTGAGTGAAACACTTGAGAGTACAAAAATGTGAAGAATCTACATCTAGGAAGGAGAACAACCAATTTTTCATGTTGAAAGCTATGCAACAATAATTTGAGAGGACGAATTTCAGTTTCGAGATATTAGAGATACATCATTCAAAATTTAAAGGATTTGATGGTCTCATAGTATCTCAATCACATTATATTGTGAAATTTTTTGCTAATTTCATACATTTTTTAGATATTTTCCATAATGCATTTAAGAACAAACACTTTCTAAGTTAACCAATCATATTTTGTCGTATGTAATACTCGTATCAAAGTTAGGGAAAAAAAATAGAGAGAGAACATAACTAAATTATGTACCACAATAAGAAATTCCAAATATTCATAGGTCCAAACTTACCAAATTGTTACACTGTCTGTCACTCCATCAATCGTTAAACAATAGATGGAATAGATGACATGGATAATGGATAATACACATGACACTTCTTATAGAAAGTATAGTGGTTAACTGAAAATATTGTGGAAAATATATTTATGAATTTGATATTTAACCTAATATTTCCAACTTCTATAACTCCTGAAACTCTTATGTGGGTTAATGTAGAGACTTAACATCTGGGTTGATTGTGGTGATAATGGTAAAATTGTATTTTACTGGAACAAATATAGTCAATCTACACATTTATGGCAGACCCATTAGCGACGATGCGTAGAAATAGAGTAACTTTTCTTTATTTTCTTCTTCTTAATAGTAAGGAGTTTAAAACTGAAATGGATCAATAATAATATGACACATTTTACAATTGAGAGTATTGTTGTTTAAAAGCTTAGTTCCCAACTTACCCTCCAAATGTGGTAAGGAACTAATATCCCTATTGGACACAATACTCCTAGGTATCCCATGGAGTTGCACTATCTCTCTAAAGATCACATGGAATGAAATGTGCAAGCTTAGAATCTCTACCCTTTTTTGTCCTAGGCAGCCCCAATGCAAAGTTCATAGACACATCAACCCATGGATCACTAGGAATTGGTCCAGTATACAAACCCTATAGTAATACATCTATTACAAATGCGATTAACATATCTTTTCATCTTAGACCAATAAAAATGCTCATGCAGCATTTTTAAGGTTTTTCGTAACACCAAAAATGTCCCTTTAAACCCCTACCTTCATGTACTAGCAATTCACACACATGGAACAATTAGGCACATATAACTTTGTTTTTCTTAAACAAATATCCATCATGCTTATAAAACTTATCAATTGCAGCCTTATGAAATGATATATGTTAGACAAATTTACATAATTGGCATACACTTCCTTAATATATTCTAACCCAAGCACTTTGGCATTTAAAGAAGCAAGAAGTACATGCCTCCTTGATACATCAGCAACTATGTTCTCCTACCTTGTTTATACCAAATGACATTAGGAAAAGTTTCAACAAACTCCATTCATCTTGCATGCCTCTTGTTTAACTTACCTTTGTCCTATAGATGTTTCAATGATTCATGGTCCGTGACTCTTTCGACGATAGGTGCCATGTCTCCAAATCCCTTTTCCATAAGTAGGATAATTCAAAGCTGCCCTGCTAGCATTTCACTGAAATATGCTATTTGTCGCCTATCTGTTATGTTATTGATTGTCCTGTAAATAATGCACATTCTCCATGTCCCATCGTTTTTGGTCAGTTTCCTCAAGATTAAGGAAGGATTCTTTTGTAAACTGCTCACTTTTGTCTTTCTTTTCTTTTTGTAGGCTCTTTATCGTTCTCTCTTGTGGCTTTGCTAATTTTTTATTATTTTCAGTCACCTCTCTATTTTCTCTCTTACTCTCATTTTGAGAAATCTGTACCTATCTCTGAATCCATCATGTATCACCTTTCTATCAAACTGCTATAGCTATCTAACAAGATATGCCCAGCATGCATAGGACTCACATCACACATCACCTCATCACTAGGTCCCAAGACTTGTTAAACTCTCTAGATTCATTCAACCACTACAACTTAGGGTAGATGTTTTAACATATACAAGCCCAACTTCTCAATAAGGGTGGTACTAGCTACATTTGTACAACTCCTCCATCTATAATCATACCACATATATGCCTTGTTGTTAACATAGCATCTAGTATGAAATATACTTCCTTTGCTACTCCACATTATCCACCTTAATTTTGGTTCTAAGAGTATGCCTCACAACAGGTGCTTTACCTTCTACTAGGTACTTCACTCCATCACCATCACTAGCATCATCCCAACTCAGGCAGATTCATCACTATCACTCGCTCCCAGTAACCACTTTCCTATTGTTACGCAAGATCATTGCCCTTTTTGTTTGTGCATTGAGAAGCAATGTGCCTCAAACCCAAGCATTTAAAACACTTGATATCCCTATCCCTAGAAGGTTGGGAATTCGACTTGGATTTATTTTACTAGCCACCCCTCTTTTCCTCTAGGTAGTTCTGTCTTTCTCTTTGAAACATCACCATCACTCCTATTATTATTTCCCCACTTCGGTTTCGAAGGAGGATTAGAACCTAACGAATACCTCGCTACTCCTTTTTTTATTAATTGTCTCTACTCCTTTTCTTATTAATTGTCTCAACACCTTCATAGCACCATGTCCCCCAACTCCATATAATGTCATAACTCAACTACATTGGCTACATCCCTATTTAATCAATTAAAAAATCTAGCCATTGTGGCCTCCCTATCCTCCTCAAAATTAGCCCTAATTGTAGCCACCTCCTTGAACCAAGGCTTTGTAATTTTTGATAAGGTAGAATGTAATGACTAGGTACAAATCTTCTCCTCATGAGAGCTGAAATTCACCCCATGTTTCTATAGATCTCTCATGAATCCTTCTCCTATTTGTCACCAATTAATCTCACCATAAAGCAGTGGTTTCCTTTGTTTATTCGGATTAGTATAGGGCTCCCTCTCCCGCTTTAAGGAGCGAGGGCCTCCGGCCTCTTCTGATTCACCTCCTGGTACCCTGTATGGACCTCCGAAAAACGCTTCACTCTAGCTCCTTCGAGCTGGCTCTTGGAGCTGCACTACAAGAAGGAAAATGAGAGCTCCCCCTAAGTCCCCTTCAGGGGGAGGATTCATCGGAACCGATCCCTTACTCTATTCCCTATGAGGGAATAGCGGGAACGGGAAATACCTTCGGACATTGAATCCCGTACATTCTAGTATTAGTGTGTATAAAAAGCGTAGGGCCCTTACTCCATTCAGTCATGGGATTCCTTCATGGCGGGCCTCTCTTCCTTCGTTCGTGAGCCCTACCCAGGGCTCACTCTCTGAGTTGTTCTTGTCTCACTCTTTGAGCTGGGGTCGAGCTTTGGTCCACCACCGGGGGGTTCTTAGGGGGAGCTTCCGTGGAGTGTCTTTCTTCCTTGCGTCTCCGCCCTCGCGGATTTAGTAAAGAAAAATTCCTCTCCTTCTGTTGGTCTGAGCTCATCCTTAAAGAAAAGAATAGAGCGCGCACCCCCAGTGGAATATATGCCTTGCCTAAGAACCCAATTTCCCCGTATGGAGCCACCTTCTTCACCCCGGCATGCCTACACGAGGAGGCTAACCCCCAATCTTTCATAGACTGGGAGTCACTCTAAGTTTCTATGGTCACTTACGATATTATTCAATGCAGTGGTTTCCTTTGTTTTTTCGGATTAGTCTCCCTCTCCGGAACGCTTTAAGGAGCGAGGGCCTCCGGCCTCTTCTGATTCACCTCCTGGTACCCTGTATGGACCTCCGAAAAACGCTTCGCTCTATTTTTCCTTCTTATAGTGCAACTCCAAGAGCCAGCTCGAAGGAGCTAGAGCGAAGCGTTTTTCGGAGGTCCATACAGGGTACCAGGAGGTGAATCAGAAGAGGCCGGAGGCTCGTGATTCCTGGGAGGGGGCACGAGCGAAGGAGCTCTCTTTGCTGTGTTCTTGTCTCACTCTTTGAGCTGCCCTCTAATTACAGCTCTCCCTCCCGCTTTTTGGGCTCACGGGAGAGCTTCATGGTCGGCAGCTCTGAGTGAGGGCTCCTTCGCTCGTGCCCCCTTCTATTACAGCTAGTTTAACCTTTTTCTCCTCATAATACTTATGACAATCAAAGATCAACTCTAACTTCTTCTCACACTCTCAATAAATTTCAGGGTCATTTCTATCATGGAATGAAGGAATTTTTATCTTAATACTACCCAAATGACGATCAACTCTCTTCTAGCCACCTTTCACATCTATCTCTTCTATTCCTCATCCACATCGGCCATATTGATTTGGTCATCTTCATTCTCGCTCTCTACTTCATTCTCATAATCAAATATAGCCCTAGGATCACCCCTATTTTGGTTCTCTCCTTTGTAAGTTTGCAATCACTGTATCCTGCATATCCATTCTATCCTTAATTTCTCTAAACACTACATTCATCATCTCTTTTTTTTTTGGTTAAGATAAGTGGATTATAACCAAAAGTAAATCATGTACAAAAGCACAGGAGCATACCCCAGACCATAGAAACTATGCAGAGGACCCCCCCCTACATTGACAAAACAACAACAAAAAACTAGAAGACTATCCCTCTGGGTTCAAGAAAAAATTCCAACGTCCAAACCCAAAGAGCGTTGAATCCACTTATTTTCCATAGTGGGATCCACATTACAATTAAACTTAGAAAAAACTGCAAATAAAATATCATTGAAAACCAAGCTAGCATGCCTAGACGAGTGATCAAAGAAAAGGGAATTTCTCTCTCGCCAAATGTAGTAGACCATGGCTACAAACATGGTTTTAATGACTGAATTTCGAAATGAATCAGCCCCAAATTGTTGTGCCATCCAACCTACAAGCTCCTCCCAAGGACGGTGAATGATAGGTATGTTACATTTACTACAAAAGTGCCTCCAGATCCACTCCGCATATGGGCAAGTAAAAAGGAGGTGAGCTGTATCTTCTTGATCACTCCCACAAAGAAGACATTTAATTTCCTCAATCAAACCAAGCCTCCAAAGCTTGCTTTGAGTATTAACTCCATTACAAAGAAAGAGCCACACAATGAAAGCATGACGAGGAATATGCTTACCAAACCAAACAAGTTTATGCCACGGAACCGCCTCCCTCCTATGCTGAAGAGACTCCCAAGCTAATCCAATAGTGAAATGCCCGTTTGGCGCACCAACCCATTACATAAAATCCGAAACTGTTGGATTAGGGATGAAAGTAGAGGGAGTGGCGCGAATCACCTCCAACCAGTTAATAGATAAACCTAGTGGCCATCTCCAACTCATCCCATCAACAATGGCAGCCACCTTGTCATCCTTTCCCAACCCCGAATCATAAATGAGGCGATCTCCAAATAAACCATGAAAAGGGCCTAAAGGATACCAATGGTCATGCCATAAGGAGATAGCACGACCATCACCAACCTTGACCTTCAGCTTAAGTCTCACCAAAATATGAAGGCCAAGCAGCTTCCTCCATGTCCAAAAACACTCATTCGGGCATTTAACCTCCCAAAAACTCCTACCCTTCAGCAAATAAGTGTGTATCCAAGAAGACCAAATCGAGAGAGAAGAATCTGTGAGAAGGTACCAAATATGCTTCATCATAGCTGCCTTATTCCACAAAACCAGATTCTTTACCCCTAAACGCCCTTCCTCTCGTGGCATACATATGCGCTTCCAAGCCACCTTAGCACCTAAGAGTTCTAGCACTTCCTTTCCATAGAAATGACCTAAGAGTGGTCTCCACCTTCTTAATGACTGCCTTAGGGATAATAAAGAGAGAAGACCAATACACTTGGATAGAGAAAAGAACGGACTTAATAAGCTGGAGTCTCCTGGCATAAGACAAAGTACGAGAGGTCCAACCTTTAGCCCTTGCCACAATACGCTCCACTAAGACATTACAATCCAAAGCTCTCAATTTAGTAGCAATGAGTGGAACGCCAAGATAACGAACCGGAAGTGAATCCTCCCTATAACCAAGAGAACCGAGGATCAGGTCCTTAAGATGCACATCCACTCCATAAGCAAAAAGATTGCTCTTATACGGATTAGGTGCCAACCCAGAAAGCTCCTCAAACTTATTGAGCACACCACCAATCAAGAGTATCAAATCAACTTCCGCCCTACTAAAAATCAATAAGTCATCCGCAAAGCAAAGGTGGGATATTTTCTCTTTGTCACATCTCCAATGGAACTTAAACCCGTCACCTTGAGTCATATGTCCCATGAGACCAGAGAATACCTCCATAGCAAGAACAAATAAATAAGGGGACATTGGGTCAGCTTGACGAAGACCTCTCCCACTCTTGAAAAAACCATGAAGCTCCCCATTGATGGGCACAGAAAATTTTGGAGTTGAGATACATTCCGACACCTAAGAAATCATTTTCTCAGGGAATCCAACAATCCGCAAAACCTCTAATATGAAATGCCATCGCACCGTATCATAAGCTTTCATAAGATCAACTTTGAGAGAGAAGGATATTATCACTAATACGCCTTCCTTCCAAAAAATCGGTTTGTTGAGGACCAACAATATCAGGTAGCACTTTTTTGATTCGGTTAGCAAGTATCATAGCAATGCATTTATAGATCGTATTACAACAAGAAATGGGACGGTAGTCCTTAACCTGAGTGGGATTAGGAACCTTAGGCACAAGAGCAATCGAGGTAGCATTTACCTCCTGAAGCTGACCAGAGTGGAAAAAAGATCGAATGGCCGCAAGAACATCATCACCAACGATACTCCAAGCCCTCTTAAAGAAAGCAACATTAAAGTCATCCGGGCCTAGTGCCTTATTATCTTTCAAGGCAAAAAGAACCGCTTTAATCTCCCCATCCGATACCTCCTTACCAAGTTCACACCCTTGTGCTTCGGAAATGCACGAAGGTAGAGCATGCTCCATAGCCTCCCAAGTCGACGGGAGACTCATGAGCTGGTCTAGATAGAAGCGTGGAGAAAAATTCCACAAAAGTGTCCTTTACTGCGCTTGGTTCCTCCACCCTACTCCCATCCTCCTTACAAATAGATACAATCTTACTTTTGCTATGATGATGCTTCATGGACTTAAGAAAAATTTGGAGTTTTGATCTCCTAGTTTAAGCCATTGGATACGAAATTTTTGCTTTAAAAAACTCTCCTCATCTCTACTCAAAGTAGCATATGTCTTTACCGCCTCCACATCCGCCTCAATAACTCTCACATTTAATGGATTTTGGTGAACCAAGGCTTCAATCTCCTCCATCTTTGCCTTAGCAGCCCCCCACACGAGAAGGTAGATGAGAGAACACCTCTTTATTAAACCTTTTAAGTTCAATCTTCAAGTTCTTCATCTTTGAACACAACCTATACATAGGTGTACCAGCAATAAAACCTGACCAAACCCTATAAACCAAAGGCATGAAATCAGGATGCTCTCCCCAATAATCAAAGTATTTAAAAGGAGTTCGCTTAATGGGAAGCGCCCCAAGTTTGACAACAATAGTGGAATGATCCAAAACTCCTGAGGGAAGAAAATTAGCTTCAGATCCTGAAAAAACACCATCCCAATGTAGGTATTAAAGAGCTCTATCCAACTTTCAAAAAATAGGCTTGTCCCGCCGTCGGTTACTCCAAGTAAAAAAACAACCTCCGTAATGGAGGTCCTCCAACCCTGACTCAATCACGCAATCTTGAAGGTCAAGACAGTCAATCATTCGAACTACCTAGACACTCATCTTGACGACGCACTGCATTAAAATCCCCAAGATACCAAGGAGAGTCGTCAAAATTATCTGCCTGCATTCGAATATCATTCCAAAGCGCCATTCTCCCACTAGGAGTGTGTTCTCCATACACAACGGTAACATAGCAGCTCGGCGAAGTATATGAAAATTCCAAGTGACAATGCATAGCTTGATCCGAATAACCAACAACTGTCACCTTCACCATGGCACCAACACACCCAAATACGACCCCTAGAACAATGAGCATAATTACCCTCAAACAACCAAGAGGCCTTAATAGACCGCCCAATCACTGCACTATTCACCTCTAAGACCTTAGTCTCCACAAGGCCACAAAAGCAAAGCTTCTGATTTTGTAACAAATTCCATGGGGTCATTCAAACCCCTAACATTCCAACATCCAATGAACATTAAAAAAGATGGGGGAATGTGAGCACGTACCTCTATAGACTAACTCCACCGACCCCTTCTAGGGGAGGTGTTTCTTGGCCTTCCTTTTGCCCACCGAGCCCTTCTTCTTCTTCTTCTCTAGGGAATCAGTCACCTTTGCAGCCAAGGAATTAGGAGAAGGTTGAAAAGAGGAGTCTGAATCATCCTCCTCACAACGCATTTCCTCGGGTTCAGTACCATCCACATCCACATCCACTTCAGTACCACCCACATCCACATCCACAAGCAAAGAGTCCACCCTAGGAACCACCAGTTCATTCGGTTCCAAACTTATGTCATTCTCAGTTGGTGCATGAATAGCTAGAGGCTTGGAACTACTATCAAACACAACACGTTGCAAGTCACTCTTAGTTAGAGAGCCCTCCACCCCGGCAACCGAAACCTTCTTCCCTTTCATTTTTCGTTTGACATCAACCCAAGCTTCCTCAACATCCTCCTTCGTAACTATCTCTTGATTCACCTTAGAGACTTGCACCCATTTTTTGGACTGCTTATCGCCCACCTATTGCTGACTTTGTTGCATACACGAACTACATCTGATTGGGGTCCACTCAAACTCGGCATGCACAGTGATCCAATCACCGTTTGGACAGTACACGTCAAAGTCTTTAATCAGCTCCTCTGAAGCATCAATTTCCACACACACTCTACCAAAGCTAAGCGAGGTTCTTTGAGAGTGTAATCTTATCTGCATAGAGAGGTTTACCCACAGCACTTGTTACAAAACTCAGCCCCTTAGGAGTCCAATATTCAAATGGGACATTCATAAGCCTTACCCAAACCAGCACCATCTTAAACTCCTCTTTGTCTAATTGCAGATTGGGCTGCCATTTCTTTAAGACAAGAGGGTGATTAACCATATGCCAAGGAGCATGATCAAGAATATTGGCCGCTTTATCAATGGTGTCAAATTTAAACAAAAACACTCCACGATCAGTTGATAGCCCCTCCTTAGGGCCTTCAAGGCAATGGAGTTAACCACTGGATAAGAAAGCCTCTTCCCAATAAAATACCCAATTAAGGTCGACCTCCACTCTTCACACCCCTCCTCCACAACCTCCATGGGAGGTCGAGCCTTCACTCTCCCATCCTCCTTGGTCGAAAGAAATGCATATTAGAGGCCGAAACTTCAGCCTCCGTTGAAGTCCCATGCACAACAGAAGTAAAAGAGGACAAAATGTGGTCCTTAAGAGCCCCAGGGTCCAAATTCGTGTGACCCAAGGGCTCCAGCCTAATCTGCACCCCTACCATTTAGATTTAAATCCAAATTAGCAGCCTTTAATGAATGCTCCAAGGAAGGAAAGTTTCCATGTTGAGCCTCCAACACATTAGGGGAATTAGAAGAACCTTCCTTTGAGAGAAGCGGCAATCTAGGACTTCCATAATTAATCATGCACGAGCTGGCTAGGGTTAGAGAAACCCACACCCTTGTGCCGCCCAACACCACCCACGTTTTCTCCACCACTCCTCGCCGTAGAACTAGCCTCCGACGACGCTGCACAACCAGCCACCGCCTCTCCACCACCCAAAACAACAGCACCACCCAAGGATTCCTCAATTATATTCAGATCAGTCAAGAAAGAATCCATTTTAGCAATGAAACCCGCTGGAACCAAGGCCGAATCCTCACCTTGACCAGAACCTCCTCCATTGACGACCAGCATCTCATTAAATGAAGCAAGGGAACCTCCTTGCACGGCCATTAATAAGAAAAACAATAAATAAAACTATTTCCCCAATTGGTTAATGAAACCAATCCAAAAAAGATGACAACCAGAAGCAAGAACAATGGAAATGATGATTATTTTAGTACGGGATCAAGGAATAATCACCATAGGAAGAAGAGAAAAAAAGGGAGAGAGAAGAGAGCATTTTTGAGTCTTTTTTTTTCACCGGGAAATTTACGTTCATCATCTCATATTGTTGAATGCAACTTTCAACATGAAGATCTGGTTGTTCTCCTCCCTACATGTAGATTCTTCTTTTTCAGACATCTTAATAACTAGAAAAAGATAATTCTCACTTGTTTTGCACTCAAGTGTTTCACTCAATATTGGCTTTTTCCCGATAAAAAGCTAACCACAAGCCTTTTTCCTCTATATGCTTTCTTTGTCAAGTCCTCTAAGGAACTAACTAAACTCAAATGATAAATTATAATGTGTACTACCTGTGATATGTTGCAATAGTGCATATAGATTTTAGAACAAACATTTATTGGCAGAACATTACAATTAGGATACATAGTGGAGATGACATAAAAAAACAAAGTGGAAAAATATTAAGACCGGACTGAAAATAGACACACCTGGTTGAGTCAAAATGATTTAGAAAACGTTAGAGATCTTCATTCTCCGATCTCTTTTTTGCCTCGATTGCAGCAGCTATTCAAGCTTTTTGGTAGAGATGTGATCATCTTTTAGATAAAATTCAGCAAACTTGTTTCGTAAGTCTGTACGAAATGAACTGAATTGGATCATGTAGTTAGTCCAATACGGTGGCGATACTTGTGAAGAGGATTCTGCTTGGCTAGATTAGTTCTCCATGATAGCATATCCACTCGCCATTGAGATACTTAAACTCCATGTGAATAAGTTTTCCTTTTTTTCAATGAAAGAATTTGGATGTATGAATTCAAATATTTCAGTTGATAGTTTGATATTTAGCTAAGGCAAATAGTGCAGTAACTAATTGAGCTTCGGTTAACGGAATATTTGACACAATTAATCATCTCTTGGTTAACCTTTTGCATAAATTAACTCGAATGCCACAAGAAATAGCCCATAGCAGCCATAGATTTTCACTTGTAAGGACAATAAGCTTGTTTGAACGAGATTTTAAGACTGCACCACAGATATTTTGCATAAGCTGCGTATCCTAAGGTATAAATAGTGCATCTTTGAATGGATTTTCTTGACTATCATCACCAAAACCAGCTTGGCTTACCTCCAATTTATTTATGTTTTCGTGGATATATTTATCCGCTATAGGAATTCTGAAATGATTGACTCATCTATTTTATTTCTTGATCTTGAATGAAAGTCGAATTGTAGAGACTAGTCGTACTCAAGTTAGCATAGTATTCCTTACTATATCTTCACAAAAACCAAAAAATCAGTCCACACCAAAGATTCAAAATTGGTTTAAAAATGGGAATGGTATAGATTCAAGAGAGGAATAGTCGATAATTTTTTCTAGAATTTCCTTATCTAAAAAATCATTACTTAGAATGGAAATCAAGAGGAGAATAATTTTCACAATGTTGAGCAGCCCCTACAAATTTTCACTGGCTCTTGAAAGAGAAAGTAGAAAGTAGAATGAAAAATAGAAGTGGGAATGAGAAAAATTGGTGGGCAAAGAGCCCTATTTATAATGGTTGATGTTGTATTTTAGTGCAATTTTTAAACTTCTAAAAAAGTCCAAGTTTCAAGTTGTAATTTTTGGCTTTTATTGTCATTATTTAGCTACTTAAAATGCTGAAAATATCTTATAAAGTTGTTGAAATCACTTTATGTTAAGTAATTGAAAACAAAAGACAAAAGTGTGAATACTTTTACTAAATTCTCCAAATTCATTTTTTCTAGAAAATGTCACGCACCAACTCAACCATTGATTGATCGACCTGTTTAATAGAGGAACAATCCCAACAAATGGAACAAGTGATAAATCAAGCAAGAGTGGACTAAATTTACTCCTAAGATATTATCTTCAAGCAATAGAGGTGACTTTACCTTTTGGACCCAATGGATTTAATTTGTTTGATATTAGGGACTTTGATTTGATTTTAGACATGTTACTATCGATTGTAAGAGGAAAACCTTGTATATATGCCCGATGTAGAAATTGTCTCATTTTCTAAATCAAGAATTGTGATTTTGCTACTTAAGGTGACTAAACTTATTTCTAAGGGAAGTAAAGGATTTTAGGTTAGTATTCAATAATGCAAGGTTACACTTGAGGAATCAATAGGTTTTGTACTCGTAGTATAAGAATTCCTAGACATTTTTCTCGAGGAATTATCAGGTTTAGTTCCAAATAGGAAAATAGAGTTGGTGAGTAAGTAGGAACATCGCCAATATAAAACCCCCCTATTATACGTCTCCTGCAGAGTTTAAGGAATTAAAAACTTGAATTTATGAATTTATGGAAAAAGGATTTATTCCTAGCAAAACTTTTGGATGATTTGTTTGACTAAAAGGTTTGGCTATATTTTCTAAGATTGATCTTCGTAGTGGATATCATCAGTTGAAAGAAAGGATATTTGATGAGTGCTCCACACTCATGAAATTGAAGGGAATAGGAAAAGTTGGCAAATTTGGAGAAAAATAGCTAAATTGTAAGAGATCCAAAGCTTGGGGACTAAAGTGTAAATACTCAAAAGTTGTATTGAACCTCACGATGAAGATCCGAGAGTGCTAGGAGTCAATTGGATAAAGAAAGATGTCAAATGAATGAAGTATAGACAAAGTATGATCACACATCAATTTCCAACCGAAAACGTTTTGCCCCAGATTTTAGTCTCATATTGAGACCTATTTTGACATAGAAAAAGATCGAATTGGAGAAGGATGTTTGAATCAAAGTTGTATCCCTTTGAGTTATCTTTCCAATGCATCTTGAATAACCTCAATCGGACAACGAATAAGAAAGTTTTGATAAAAATACTAAAAAAAGCGCAATCTGCCTTTTTTACCCGAACCAGGCGCCCTTCTGAAACATACAGCAAGGGTGGCGCCATGGAAAAATTATTTTTCAAGTTTTTGGACTTTTTTCTTGGCCCAACTCATCCCCACTTCTTCCCAAACTTCACAGCAACATAAATACCAGCAACAAGACCTAAATCGGGGGATTGGTCAACTAGAATACACGTGAAAATACTAGAAAATTTGAAAAAGAAATCTGGACTGTTGGAGACAAATTGAATGGGACATACACCAAGAATTGAAGAAATCATGATAGGAAGCAAGAGAGCATCAAGGGGATCCTTCACAAGAGTTTTTCTTCCTATAACTTTTATGTCTTCCATTATAAATTGTTTAGACCTTGTGAATTTATTCATGTAATTATGGATTGATGAATTATTATTATTTCTATTTGATTTTGCAGTTTATCTTTAATTGTGTCATCATTATAATGCTTTCAATTAATTGGCCACTAATTGAATGATTAGATGCTAGTCAATTTCGGCACTCGAGAGAGGAAAATTTAGGCGCGATCATCGGATTGACACGGCGTAGGTTTTATGGGTTTCGAGAGAAAGTGCAGAATTTATGAGGCTTACTTCATAAAAGAATTAGAACTTTTGTAAATTCTAGGTTTTAATTTGGAATAGAGATATTGGAATTGAAACTTAGAATTAAATTCTAGCTGGCACTCGAGAGAGGGGAGAGAATTAGATTAAGATTCTTGCCTTTAAAAATGGAAAAATTAATTAGAATAATTGGAATTCATTGATTCATAATTGAGAGTAAGGTGAAATCATTCCGTAGATCTTCTCATCTTGATACTTTGCATTTATCACATTTGTCACAACCAATCACACAAATTTAGTTTAAAACAATCAGTCAACCATCAATTGTTTAGGTAAAATAGAAGTTACATAATTATAGTACTCTGTAGAAATTGGATTATAATCTCTGTGGGTTCGACACTTTTAACTCCATTACTATATTACAAAACTTCACACCGTACACTTCACACGTGACAAGTTTCCTACATTTCTATGTATTTTTAGTGATGCCTTTTGGACTACCAAATGCTTTAGCAGTTTTCATGGTTCTAATGAACTGAGTGTTTAAGGAATATTTGGAAAAATCCGGGATTGTAATTATAGATGATATATTGATCTACACCAAGACTAAGGAAAAACACGAGATATTTGAGGATAGTATTGCAGATATAAAGGGAAAAGGCACTATGGGCCAAATTTAAGAAATGTGAATTTTGGTTAGAAAAAGTGTCATTTTAGGACATGTCGTGACAAAAAAAGGGATATTAGGATGGCAATGTCAAACAGAAGTAAGAAGTTTTACAGGACTAACTGGATATTATCATAGATTTGTTAAAGATTTCCTAAGATTGTGACACCAATGAAATAATTGACACATAGAAATGTTGCATTCAAATGGAATTGTAAATAGAGTTTTCAAGAACTTAAGAAAAGATTCAAGTTAGTATACCTACAATTCCAGGAGGATGTGGACAATATATTCTCTATAGTGATGCCTCAAAACAAGGATTTGTCCAATAAGGTAGATGTCATAGATTTGAATCCTGGAGATGCAACAGAAATTCGCGAGGGATAAGATGGGCACATGCTCACCCATAAATAGATAGTATGTTAATATTAATGGCTTGGGAAAAGAGATCGGATTATTATAAAAAAATGCTCACTAATCCAGGCTTCGCACCCGAGTCGTTATATCATATGTACTTGATTCATTTTTGGAGGGCATCACCTGGCATTCTATTACATCCCTAGGACTTGAACTCAATACCTTTGTCTAATGAGAGACTTAAATTGAATCATGCTACCAATTTAGCAAGTTATCCAATTGGTATCAGTATTTAACTTAAGTCTCTCATAAAGCAGATGTCATGTGTTCAAATCCTGGGATGTAACAAAAATCTACGAGGGGTAAAGATGGGTTCAGGTTCTCCCATAGTGGACAGTATGTAATGTAACACCCCAAATTTTCATAAACTTTATAGTGTCACAAAAATTTCACTTTTCTTCACGTTAAATGCATAAATGATAAATTTGATTTCCTCATAAAAAATAACTGAAATATTCATAAATTTAAACTGAAACATAGAAATTGTATAAAAATAATTATTTCCTCAACATTAAGGAAGGATTCCTTATAAACCAGCAATCTCAAAGGTTGGTTAGTGTCATCAACTTGTGTCTTTTCTTTCCTCCCTTTCAGTGTTGACGGAACAAGTGTAACTAATTTTCCATCTTTGAAAAAGATGTATCTATTTCTAAATCCATCATGTTTCACCTTCCTATCATACAGTCATGACCTTCCTAACAAGGTATGATGTGAACCTGATCATTGAAATATTGCGCACTCCGGATCACATCAAGGTATGCCCCAGAATTCATAGGAACCACATCACAGGTCACCTCATCACTTTACTTCCCATATTCATTCAACCACAGCAACTTATAGGGTCTAGGATGATTTATCATGGATAAGCTCTTCTCAACAAGGGTGGTGCTAGCTACATTGTACAACTCTCCATCTATAATCATACTACATAACGCCTTTTTGTTAATATAGCATCTAGTATGAAATATATTTTCTCTCTGCAGTACCACATCATCTACCTTAATTTATATACGAAGAACACGACTCGTAACAAGTGCTTCACCTCTATCACCATCACTAGCATCCTCCAAGTCGGGCACCTCATCACTATCACTCCCACTCTCAATCGCCACTTCTCCATTGTCACACAAGATCATTGCCCTTTTGTTTGGGTATTGAGATGCAATGTGCCCCAAACCCAAGCATTTAAAACACTTATATATTATTTACTTGTAAATTAGTTAATTTTTGAGAGATTAAATCAAAGGAAGTTGCTTGCTTCTTGTTCTTCATTGAACTTAGTTTCAAATTTATCAAGGATTTCATCTTTGAGAAGCTCAACAACTTCATAACAATGTTCATAACTTTTGTGATTAAGGGGTCGAGTTCCTTTATAACTTTGGTTCGTTGATTCAATAAATTATTGGGTCAAGTCTTAAACCTGGATTTTAGCTTTGTGATTCAACTTGTGTGGGTTTTGGAGCTACTATTGTTACGTGGGTTCACATCATTATGGGTGTCGGTGTGCAGGGTATTGTCATCATTATTAGTAGAAATGTGGTGTTTAACAAGTTTGAGATGCCATGCCTGAAAAATAAAATTGATAAGCACAAAGAACATACTGATAAGAATACTTCTTTCTTCTTAGAGTGAGGTGAAACTAGCAAGGGGTGACTCACCTAAAAATATGAAATTGGTATTCAACAACCTGAAGAAAATGTTGATAAAAAAGATGAAGGTGAAGTAGAAATTCCTCAAACTGTGGTTGAAATTGAAAATGAGACCTCCTATTAACCCCACTCTTGAGACAAGTACTCATAAATCATCAATTGGCTAGAGATAGAGAAAGGAGGCATGTCAAACCCAACCCTAGGTATGAAACAAATAACTTGACGGTCTTTGATAAACTTTAGGGCATTCAAAACCTTCGTCTTATGAAGAAACTATGAATCTAACTCTGAGAATTGAAAAGATACAATGAAAGAAGAAATGAAATCTTTACATGGAAATAAAACCTAGAAACTTAAGGAAACCGTTAATAAAGGGTTGTTATTGGAAAATGGATTTTCAGATTAAAATAGGGGATTACTCCATTCAGCCCTTCGAGACATAAAGCCTAGCTTGTAGCCAAATGAGGGTGTTGATTACAAACAAGAAGTTTAAATCAAAATCTAAAGTTAGAATATAAATCAAGATATTAAAGCAATAAAAAGGGTTATTATTGTGGGAAATTAAAACCCTTTGAAAGAGATTGTTTTGAGTGGAAGAAGAAAATGAAGGATCTAAACAATGTTGAATTTAATAATGTTGTCGTAGGTTTTGAATTAGATAGCCTACTTTTAATGACTGTGTTTAATGCAGAAGTTAATAAAAGTTGTATTATTTTATTCAAGATGTACATTCCACATGTGTTATAAGTCTTGGTTTTATAACAACTGCCAAAGTATTTTTGGGATTGGTGACATTGCCATCAAGATGCATGATGGCATTGCCAGACAAATAAAAAATGTGAGACATGACCCAAACTTAAAAAAGAAATATCGTCTCATTGGGAATTCTTGAAGATGAGGGACATTATTTCAAAGAATTATGCTATGTGTACATAATTCTTTACACAATACATCACACCCCCCTCACATGGAGGGGGCACAATAAAATATTCGTGGCCCCCCTCCATATGAGGGGGTGTAATGCATTGTGTACATTATGAGGTGTACACAATGATGAAGGGATCCTTAGTTGTTTTAAAAGGACCTGAGAAAAATGCTTTGTGCTATCTTGTGGGAGAAACTTTTAGTCCTCAAGATTCTAATTCTATAACCACAACTAAATATATATCTGAACAATATAAATCTGAAGTATAGCATAATAGAATGGGTCATATGGTAATAAGTCTCATAGGGTGAATTTTGAGACTGTCACATACCACAAACAAGCCCTTAGACCACATCCAATCAGATTTATGAGGATCTGAAAGTCATCCCACTTTTGGTGGGAATAGGTTCTTCATTTCTATAATTGATGACTACTCCAGGAAGGTCCTATCCATTAAAATCTAAGTCTGAAACATTACAAAAATTTTGAATCTGGTTAAAAATGGTTGAAAATCAACTTGATAAGAAGCTAAAAACTCTAAGAACTAATAATGGTCTTGAACCATAGGTACAGTGTTTGAATCAATAGAGAACCTTTTTATGTATGAATCAATCTTATTCCATTCCAATTCCTTCCCGATAGCTCCCAAGGAAAATATCAAATGGATCCCAAATTGACGGGTTAGTGTGAACTTATCCATGCGGTTATGCACTCTTCGAATAGGAATCCGTTTTCTGAATGATCCTGGCTTTCGTACTTTGGTGGGTCTCCAAGATCCTTTCGATGACCTATGTTGTGTTGAAGGGATATCTATCTAATCCGATCGATTGCATAAAGCCAGCGATAGCAACGAAATCGGGAAAAGTATACAGAAAAGATAGTTCTTTTCTATTATATTAGTATTTTCTATTATATTATATGAGTATTAATGTTAGTGATCCTGGCTTAGTGAGTCCTTTCTTCCGTGATGAACTGTTGGCACCAATCCTACATTTTGTCTCTGTGGACCGAGAAGAAAAGGGGTTCGGCGTGTACATGAAAGAAGCAAGGAGGTCAACCTCTTTCAAATATACAACATG
Organism: Osmanthus fragrans; assembly: GCA_019395295.1. NCBI lineage: Eukaryota > Viridiplantae > Streptophyta > Magnoliopsida > Lamiales > Oleaceae > Osmanthus > Osmanthus fragrans. Next base: position 18,294,651 of record CM033347.1, on the reverse strand, counting down.
GATTTTGGCAATGCAATGTAGTTGGACTCTCATGTCGATCCGAATGAATCATCCTTTCCGTGGAGATCTTTGCCTGCTAGGCAAGAGGAAAGCAAGTTACAAATTCCGTCTCGGTAGGACATGTATTTCTTTTACTATGAAATTCATAAATGAAGTAGTTCATGGTGGGGTTACCATTATCCTTCTTGTAGTGACGAATCTTGTATGTGTTCTTAAGAAAAGGAATTTGTCCTTTTTCGGGGTCTCAAAGGGTGTGGAAACACATAAGAACTCTTGAATGGAAATGGAAAAGAGATGTAACTCCAATTCCTTCGGAATCGTTAGTCAATCCTATTTCCGATAGGGGCAGTAACAATTAGTTTGACAACTTCTACAAACAAAAAGGGGTTGTCAGACACAGGACATATTGTTAAACACAACCTAACAAAATGGGGTTGCTGAGACGAACCATGCTACTTATACAACATCTCTTGACAACATTGGTTGACAATCACTCACATGGGAGGGGGGTCCACAATGAATAAAAAAATCGTGGACCCCCCCTTCATGTGAGATGATTGTCAACCAATGTTGTCAAGGTATATTGTACAAGTAGCAAAATTCTGCTAAGACAATGAGAAGGACTCTAATGAATAAGGTCAGGTATGCGCTTCTTAGTTCTAGATTAGCTAAAGGTTTCTAAGTTGAAGCTGTGTATACAACTATTTATCTTATAAATAGGACCCATGCAGTTCTGTAGAGTTTCAGAGTCCACGAGAACTACGGATGGTTAAGCCACTGAACCTTTCACACATTAAGAGTATTTAGATGTGCTACTTATGCACATCGGATTAAGGGAAAATTAGATCCTAGGACTACTAAATTAATAGCAGAAATGTGGCGTTTAATGAGTTTGAGATGCCATGCTTGAGAAATAAAATTGATAAACCCAAAGAACATATTGATAAAATACTTCTTAGTGTAAGGTGAAGCTAGCAGGGCATAGCCACACTCAACCTGACAATAATGAAATTGGTGTTCAACAACTGAAGAAAATGTTGATAAAACAGATGACAGTGAAGTAGAACTACCTCAAGCTAAGGATGAAATAAAAAATGAGACCCCTAAAAACCTCGCTGCTAAGACAAGTACTCACTCATACAATCCATATTTAGTTTTAAACGTTGTTTTCCATTTATCACCCTCTCGTATACGAATTTGATGGTACCCACTCTTAAGATCAATCTTAATAAAAATACAAGCACCATGCAATTCGTCTAGCATATCATCTAACCTAGGTATGGGGTGACGATACTTTACCGTTATGTTGTTGATAGCTCTGCAGTCTACACACATCCTCCACGTCCCATCCTTCTTCGGCACTAACAGAACAGGTTCAGTACATGGACTCATGCTCTCCCTCACATAACCTTTGATCATCAACTCTTCCACTTGCTTTTGAAGCTCTTTTGTCTCCTCGAGAAGTAAGCTGGTCGGTTTGGAATGACAGCTCCAGGAATGAAGTCGATTTGGTGCTCAATGCCTCGAATTGGTGGCAATCCACTTGGCACATCTTCCGGAAACAAGTCTTCGAGTTCCTGCAGCCTAGATTTGACCAAACTAGAGAGGAATGTGTTAGATTCCTCAAGGTTGAGAAGTAATTCCTTGTATACCAACAACACTTTTTTTTTTTTTATCAACTATAGCCTTTTTCAATTCACTCTCCCTTGCAAAGAAGTTTGCTTTCAGCTTTTCTCTCCTTTCAACTGGCTCTTTTTCTCTCATCTCATGTGGCCTCTCTATCTTTTTCCCACTCTCTCGGCCACCACACTATTTTCTCTCATTTTTCCAAACTCTCTTGCTCTTCTCTTTTCCTCATTTCACAATTTAATTTGGTCTTCATAAACTTGTGCCGATGTTAGTGGCGCAAGAGTAATGACCTTCCCTCCTTAACAAAGCTATACCGGTTTCTGTACCCATCATGGGCAACCTTTCTATCATACTGCCATGGTCTTCCCAACAAAATATGACCGGCTTGCATAGGCACCACATCGCAAACAACCTTATCACTATAACCCCCAATCGAGAAAGTAATTTTCATTTGTTTATTCACCCTAACTTCTCCACTATCATTTAACCATTGTAATTTATAAGGCATAAGGTGTTTAAATAATACCAATCACAATTTCTCAGCTAAGGTCGTGGTAGCTACATTTGTACAACTACCTCCATCAATTATCATACTACATACCTTATCGTTGATGTGACATCGCGTATGGAATATGTTCTCCCACTACTGCTCCATGTCATCCACTTTGACTTGAGTGTTAAGACCTCTCATTGTGACCAGTAGCTCCCCAACAACAAATTTCACTGTGTCTCCATGATCACTAACCTCTTCCAACGCCGGCATGCCCTCAAATTCATCCTCACTGTCAGTCACCACATCTTCATTGCTCAAAATCATTGTCCTTTTGTTTGGACATTGAGAAAAGATGTGTCATTTCCCTAAACACCTAAAGCACTGGATATCCCGATTCCTAGTTGGCTATGAGAAGCCTTTGGTGTTATCCTGCTAGCATTTTCATCCTTTCCCTTTGGTACTTTAGTTTTCTCTTTCGAATCAGCTCCATCTCCCTTGTTATCCCACCTCGGTTTTCAATTTGAGTTAGAACGAGTTACCCAATAGTTGCCGAGTTGTTCCCTTCCTCTTCAACTGTTTCTCCACCTTCATGGCCACATGCAACATGTCTTCCAAAACTCCACATAATGCTACAATTCCACCACATTAGCGATCTCCCTGTGCAACCCATTCAAGAATCTAGCCATAGTAGCTTCTCGATCTTCCTCTACATTTGCTCTAATCATCAAAATCTCCATCTCCTTATTATCGTCTTTGACGTTCTTCGACCCTTGATACAAACTCTGCAGTTTCTGATGGAGTTTCTTGTAGTAATGACTAGGTACAAATCGTTTTCTCATCACCACCTTTAATTCATCCTAATTATTGATAGGACTCTCTCGGTTTCGACGTCAGAAGTAATCACTTGATCCCACCAAGTGATGGCGTAATTAGTGAATTCCAGCACCGCAATGTTCACCTTCTTATCCTCCGAATAGTTATTGCAATAAAAAATCAATTCCAACTTCTTCTCCCAATCTAAATTATGCCTCAAGATCACTTCTTCCCTTAAATTGTAGAATTGACATTAACACATTACTCAAATTACCATCAACTTCACTTCCATGATTATTTCTACCCCGTCGTTCTAACCTATCTCCTCTATGCCTCATTTGTCCCATCTCAACTCCTTCATACTCATCTTCACTCCATTCACTACCGATCTCATGCTCATCCATCCTAGGAACTCGCCTACCCATCCCCCTATAACGAGGAACATCTACCGGTTGTCCCCTGCTAATATTGGTCATCGAAGTACTCAATTTCTCCATCTTTTCCCCCATATCCAATAATAACCACTCAGACCGATCCATCTTATCATGCTGCTTGTTGGTCTATTATTGCACCTGCTGGAATTCGAGCCTTCCATATCAGACATTCTCTCAATTTCTTCCTCACCAAGTTCGCTCGGAATCACTCAATTGGCTTTTACCCTATAATAATCTCACCCACTGCCTTTTACCACTCAATACCTTCACCAAGTGCTTCCAAAGACAACAAAAAACTTACCGGATCAAACTTGTGAATTCAAAAATCGAATATGATAAGGAATGTACTCAAAAGAATTATAGAAATTGAAATTTTGAAAGGAAAATTTTAAGGAACCCCAAGGAAATTTCAACTTCGAATTTTGACACAACTTGGATGATAAGATCTAAGTGATGAATCAAATTTGTAGGAATGTTGGTAGCAAATCAAACAAAACTGAAAAAAGTAATTTTTTATACTGTACGAATGAACAGTAACGTAAGTGAACATTATTTTTTCTGATGAACAGTAATTTGTACTACCAACAAAGAAAAATCATAGATCTAGGAACTCGAAACAAAGAATGACTCAAGAATCCAGAAGAAACTAGGAAAAGAAGGAAAAAAAATTAAAGACTTAACAAGAAAATTAAGGGATATAACCTGATTAAATTGGAGCCAAAGCTCTGATACCAACTGATGCGAACCCCGTAGCAACGGTGATTACGAAACCCACAAAGAAATTGATGCGGAACCCAAGAACGCCAATTGATAACTCGATTTTGGATTTGAACCCAACAAAGTGAACCAAAAAATCCAAATATAACGAAGATGCGTTGAACCCCTTGATTACACAATGAAGACCCCTTGATTAGATCTTGACAAGTTCAATTTGTTGTTCAATGGAAGAACAAGAGAAAACAATAACCTTTCAATTCAATAATGTCAAAAGTTTTTAATATAATGAAAGAGATAAATATTTATACTAGATCCCAAAACCTAGTAAAAAAAACATGGGTACAAGGAAATAAATCTTGCAAACTATGGAAAGGAATTAGAAGTCTTGTCAAAAGGAATAAAATCACGTAAAAATAGGTCATATCGGACTACCCTGTCGGATGTCCGGTATGGTGCGTCTGGATGGACATAAGTGCTCTAACAGACGTCTGGTTGAGCAACTCATGTTCGGATTGGCAGAGATTTCATAGCTTTATCTACTGGACGTCCGGTAGGGCACGTCCGATTGGCCTTGCACGTCCGATTGGACAAAACTTTCTTCGGCTAGCTTTATCACGTTGATCCAAGTCTTTCGGCCTTCAACCCCAACATAAAACTTGCTTCATTTTACGTCCTGAACATGATTTCATCAATACTGGCTTTGACGAGCATCCCTAACGCCTCTTTGACTCGTTTTGCTCTCAATCCCATCATTGCCCTTTCTTCGATCATCAACGGGTCTTGGTTTGAACTTGCATTCGTGACTCCCGCATCATGGATCATATCAAACTACCTCCATCAATTATGATACTACATACCTTATCGTTGATGTGGCATCGTTGATCAATTATGACTTGATTGTTAAGAGCTCTCATTGTGACCAACAGCTCCCCAACAACAAATTCCACTGTGTCTCCATATCACTAACCGCTTCCAACGCCGATATGCCTTCAAATTCATCCTCAATGTCAGTCTCCACTTCTCTATTTCGTAAAATCATTGTCCTTTTGTTTGGACATTTAGAAGAGATGTGACATTTCCCTAAGCACCTAAAGCATTGGATATCCCGATTTCTGGCTGGTTGTGATTCTGCCTTTGGTGCTGTCCTGCTAGCATTTTCATCCCTTCCCTTTGGCACTTCCGTTCTCCCTTTCGAATCAGCTCCATCTACCTTGTTATCCCACCTCGATTTCCAATTTGAGTTAGAACCCAAAGTACCCAATGGTTGCCTAGCTGTCCCATTTCTCCTCAACTGTTTCTTAACTTTCATGGCCACATGCTGTCTTTCAACTCCACATAATGCTGCAATTCCACCACATTAGCGATCTCCTTGTTCAACCAATTCAAGAACCTAGCCATAGTAGCTTCTCGATCTTCCTCTACATTTGACTTGATCATCAAAATCTCCATCTCCTTATGATAGTCTTCACTCTTTGATCTTTGATACAAACTCTGCAGTTTCTGATGGAGATCTCTGTAGTAATGACTACAAACCATTTTCTCATCACTAAAATTCATCACAAGTATTGATAGGCCTCTCCCGGTTTCGACGTCATGAAGTACACTTGATCCCACCAAGTGATGACGTAATTAGTGAATTCCAACACCGCAATCTTCACCTTCTTATCCTCTGAATAGATAAGGCAATCAAAAATCAACTCCAACTTCTTTTCGCACTCTAAATATGCTTCGAGATCACTTCTACCCTTAAGTTGTGGAATTGTCATTTTTATATTACCCAAATTACCATCAACTTCACCTCCATGATTATTTCTACCCCATCGTTTAAACCTATCTCCTGTATACCTCATCCGTCCCATCTCAACTCCTTCATACTCATGACCCCCATTCACTACCGGTCTCATGCTCATCCATCTTAGGAACTTGCCTACCCGCTCTCCTATCATGAGGTTTACCGTCTACTTGTCCCTTACTAATATTTGTCATCGAAGTACTCAATTTCTCCACATTTTCCCCCCATATCCAGCAATAACCGTTCAAACTTATCCATCCTCTCATTCTGCCTGTTGGTCTGATTATTGTATCAGCTGGAATTTGAACCTTCCATATCGGACATTCTCTCAATTTGAACCCTTTTACCACTCAATACCTTCACCAAGTGCTTCCAAAGACAACAAAGAACTTACCAGATCAAATTTGTGAATTAAAAAACCGAATATAAGAAATGTGACTCAAGAGGATTCTAGAAGTTTGGAATGATAAATTTAAGGAACTTAATGGAAATTTCAACTTTGAATTTCAAACAACTTGGACGACAAGATTTAAATGGTGATTCAAATTTTGTAGGAGTGGTAGCAAATCAAACAAAACTCAATTTTTTTACTGTAAATGAACAGTAAAAAAATTCGATGAACAATAACTTTTTTTTTTAAAACAAGATTGTACTACCAACAAAAAAATTACGGATATAGGAACTCAAACGAAGAACGACTCAAGAATCAAGAAGAAACTAAGACAAAAAAGAAATTTAAAGACTCGACAAGAAAATTAAGGAATATAACCTGATTAAATTGGAGCCAAAACTCTGATACCAATTGATGCGAACCCCATAGCAAAGGTGACTACAAAAGCCACAACTTGATTGAGGTGGAACCCAAAAACGCCAATTGATAACTCGGTTTTGGATTTGAACCCAACGAAGTGAACCAAAAAGCCCAACAATAACGAAGATGCAGTGAACCCCTTGATTACACAATGAAGAACCCACGATCAAATGTTTGAACGTCACAAGAATTAGATCTTGACAAGTTCAATTTGTTGTTCAAGGAAGAACAGGGATAAAAGCAACGCCTTTCAATTAATTATCATTCAAAAGTTTTTAATGTAAAAAAAGAGATAAGTATTTATACTAGACCCTAAACCTAGTAAAAACGTGCACAAAGAAATAAATCTTGCAAAACATGGAAAGAAATTACAATTCTAGTCAAACAGAACAAAATCACAAAAAATCAAGTTGTACCGGACGTCCAGTATGATGCGTCCAAATGGACATAAGTCCTCTACCGGAATCTGGTAGAGTTCGTCCGGTTGAGTAGCTCGCGTCCGGTTTGGTAGAACTTTTACATCAATTACAATTGGACGTCCGAAAGACTCATTCGCGTCCGGTTGGCCAGAACTTTAACTCCCGTCTTCGACCAACTTTATCACGTTGATCCAAATCTTTTCGATCTTCGACCACAGCATAAAACTTGCTCTATTTTGTGTCCCGAATGTGGTTTCATCAATACTAGCTTTGACAAGCATCCCCAATTCCTCTTTGACTCGTTTTGCTCTTGATCGCGTCACACCCCTTCTTCGATAATCAACGGGTCTCGACTTGAACTTGCATTCATGACTCCCGCATCCTAGATCATACATTTTAGTTCTAGGCAATCCCAACACAACGTCCATAAACACATCTACCCAAGGCTAACTAGGAATAAGTAAAGGTGTATACAAACTTTGTGGTAAAACATTAGACTTAGCCTTTTTTTTGTTATTCATGTAATGCATCTACTACAAATGTGATTAACATTTATTTTCATTTTAGACCAATAAAAGTGTTCATGTAACATCTCCAAGGTCTTCTTAATGCCTAAATATCCCTCCCATTATACCCCCACAATGTGCTACACATACTAACAACTCACGGATAGAACATTTTGGAACACAACCTATTTTTCTTAAGAAAATATCCATCATGCTTATAAAATTATATATATATGTTAGAAAAATTATGATTAGCATACATGTCCTCAACATATTCAAACCCAAGCATCTTTGCACTCAAAAAGCAAAAAGTACATACTTCCTTGATAATGCTTTGGCTACTATGTTATCTTGACCTTGTTTATACTGAATGACATAGACAAAGGTCTCATTAAACTCTATCCACCTCGCATACCTCTTGTTTACTTTACCAAGCCCTCTAAATGTTTCAATTACAAACTCCTTAAGCAATATGTAGTGCTGCCATATCTCCCAAGCTCTTTGTTATATGTAGAATAATTCAAAGCTGGTTCGATTGGCTTTTCATTGAAATAAGTTATTGGTCTCATATCCTGCATTCAAAGAACACCAATTCCTATATCAGAAGCCTCACATTCGATCTCAAAAGTTGTGGTAAAGTTAGGTAATCCTAAAACAAGTGTGAACACAACATATTCTTTAATAGTATTAAATACATGTTCTTGTTCAATGCCCGAATGGAATCTTGCACTCTCTTTCACAATCGCAGTGAGTGGCGTGACAAGTGTGCTAAAATCTTTAACAAAAATGCCTATAAAGCTAGCTAAACCATGAAACCTTCTTACCTTAGTTATGTTATTAGGCATTGGCCAATCCTTGGTGGCTTTTATTTTCCTCTTCATCCACTTCCATACACTTTGCACTAACAACATAACCAAGAAAAATAATTTTTTTCCATTCAGTATAAACAAGGTCAAGATAACATAGTTATGTATGGGATGTCGCTTTAACATTATGTTGTCGATTACCTTGCAGTCAATGCACATCCTCGAAGTTCCATCCTTTTCAAGTAAAAGTAGCACTGGGGTAGCACATGGACTCATGCTTTCCCTCACATGCCATTTGCTAATCAATTCCTCCACTTACCTTTGAAGCTCCTTTTTCTCATCAAGATTACTTCTATAAGCTGGTCAGTTTAGAATAACAACTCTAGGTATAAAACCTTCTCATGCTTAATGCCTCGAATAGGTGGTAACGTTACCACAAGTAATTCTTGCAACAAAAAATAGCTAAACTGTGGAGGGGATTCCTCAAAATTGAGGCATGATTCCTTGTAGACCAGCAATATCAAAGGCTTGCTTTTTTATGTGTGTTTTTGCACATTTATTTAATAACTAAATAAGCTTAAATATTGATTAAATGAGCAAATTTTTACTCAAAATTTGAGGACCGAATTGTACAAGATGAAAGTTGAGGGACTTGATGTGCAATTATCTAAGGGGACTTAGCTGCAAAATGGCACAAAAAATCATTTTTTGGGTTGATTACACTTCGAAAGAAGATGCAAATAGTAGAAACCCTAGGTTTGTGTGGGTGGATAGAGATATATCCCTAGCACTAGGTGATCCATTGAGCTATTTTCACAAAACTTAGATGCGGTTGTTTGGTTTCAATCCACATAGAGATATAGACCTAAACTAATCAATTATGGTTAATTTTGCTCGAGATAGGTAATTAACTAAAATTGGAAGATCAGGTCTAACATCATAAATGAATAATTTGTTAATTGGCTTGTAAAAAAATTAATTAGTGGTTATTTTTCCTTGTTTTCTTTGAATCTGTATTGTGTATTTGTTCCTTTTTATAATTAGAATTAAATTAATTAGAGTTGTATAATCTAAAAGTAAACATTCCTCGAGAGATCGACAATTCGGACTCAAAATGTCCACTTTATTACTTGAACGCGATCTGTGCACTTGCGGTTTGCACTTTTAGCGAACATGTTTTTGGCGCCGTTGTCGGAGAATGTTTTTACTTTGATTACCACTTTAGTTCATTTAAGTTTTAACAATTTTTTTTATTTGTTTTTATTTTTTTATATTTTGGTTAACCCTCATTTTGTTAATTCATCTTGTGTTGGTATTCTCTCCTTGCACTTTACAACTATATTTGCATTATCCCGATCTTGGTAAAGTAACAAAGTTTATGCAATGTCTAATATCTACATTGACTATGGATTTATGCTTGGAAGTCCAAAATGTGAAATTTGTCAAGCGATGCATTGTATAGGGCAATGCTTGTATTCGTGCACCGATGCCTCAATGTCGAAACTTCTTTGGTTTAGATAATATTTGAAATGCTTAAAACAAGCATTATACAATTTCAATGATAGTTTTGTGCTCACGGGAGATTATGTGCCTAATGATTGAGACGAGGACAACAAATTTTCAGGAGATGGTCCTCCATTTTTGAATGAGAGCATTACAATGAACTTGTCAAGTTGGATGAAGAGTACAGCTTGTGGGAGATTACAAATATTGGGATGGATTTTAAAAGTGGGGGTATAATCCACTCGACGGAGTTACTAGGAAAGACTTGCCATTGCCCGTGAAGTTAGATGACGAACCGATCATTCAATCCAAAAGATGAGTTAACTATTGAAGAAGAACTTGAAAAGAATGACAAATTAATCAGAACAGAGCTATATGAAGATTGGCAAACAAAGGAGAAAATCAACTTACATTCTTCCGACTTGGTTGATCGCCAAGAAATTGATTTTGTGATGACATAGTTGAATTTGAATTGGATGGAAAAGGCAAGTCCTATTATACAGAAGGGGCAATGTTGAGTTTTGGAGATCAAATGAAGAGTGGGTCAAAGTCAAAAGAAGAAAATTGGGCAAGGCATCCAAAACCTTCTTTAGGTGCCCATGATTCAATTGCCAAAGTCGAGCTAAAGACTATAAAAAAAATGCTTGTTTGGAGGCAACCCAACTTTCTAACTTTTATTCTTTTTATTTCCTTATATGCATCTTGTTTTTATTTAATTAGTTATCATTTTTTGTAGGTAATTTTTGAAGTCCCACATATCCATGTTTCCAATAAACGTTTGGAGGTAAATTGGTGTACAAGAAGGTCTCTTGCCAAAGTTCATCAAGAGCATTACAAGTTTAATTCAAGCATTGGTTCCTTCTCGTTTATCTTGTTCGCACATTAAGGACAATGTGTGATTTAAGTTTGGGGGTGGTGATTGTGCTTAAATTTGTGATTTTTTGTTGACATGTTAGATGGCCTTGCTGGCTTAGGATAGTTTGTCGTTTAAAATTGTTATTGATTCATGAGCCATTACCAAATATGCTATTTGTGCCTAAATTTTTTTTTTTTGGAAAAATTACCTATCCATGTGAGATCCTAAGTTACTTTGAGCAAAATAGTCATGATTAATTGTTAGATAGATGGAAAAAAATTCAACTGAGGGAGAGATTTTTTACTCTGTAGTCATGATTATTGTTGTCAACAACATTACACAAGTATGACTTGGTAGACAACAACAAATACTACAGAGTACCTATAGAATAGATCTAGCAAGTCATAATACCATAAACCATTATTTATTTATTTTCTGATGGGTCCATAAAATGAAGATTTATATCTACAAATCACACAATTTAGCAATTCCAAAGAAAATGGGACAAGCCCATTTCATGACCACAAATTTAAATTTGAAATAACATACATATTTGAGGAAATTCCACCAGACACCTATTATTTAATTTATATTCCAATATTATATTACAACATTTCTTTTTCCAAAAATACTTTTTTATTACAGTAAATTTAAAAAGGAAAATAAGAAATCAATTTACATATGCAATTAATTTTAACCAAAATTCACTCCCCCCCCCCCCCCAAAACAAGACCTTCCTAGAAGTAAGTCATGATGCCTAAAACGGGTGTTTGATTGAAAATTTCCACAATTATACCCAAATCTTCTCAGAATGAGAAACCTCTCAAAAAAATCCCAAAAAACATATTAGAAATCGATCCTCTAATATCAAGCACCTTAATCTCTACCATTATTCCACAAAATCAAGCCTGATGAGGTGACTTAATTGGTGATGATAGACGAGTGTGTTTTTCTCATGAGTCTTATACCATTTTAACTTGATTATGGCCTAGATCTTATGAGTATTGAATGTCTTTAATGATTTTATTTAATGATTTTATTAGTGTTGTTTTATAGGATTTGTGAGATGGTAATCATGGAAAAATGGAGAAAACGGGCCAATTGGCCTAAACTGAGGAGAAAAGAAGAGCAAAAGGGCAACAGAGTCAATTTTCTACATCAAAAGAAGAGAAAAAGGAAGTACATAAAAATCCTACATTTGACACAAACGTAAGGGGAAGTATATTTCAAGAAAAGATGCACTTTTAAGGAGTTTCACATATTGAGATACGGAGAACAAAATCTGAGATTGAGGAGATTAAATCGAAGGAGAAAATATCAAGAAATCAAGGGTTTAAGGCATTGATTAGAATGAAACGATCTTGGTGCAAGAATCATCCATTTTTCTACATCTTTCTTTAAATCTGATGATGTATTCAATAGAAATCTTTGGTTTTTTCTTATTAATATGAGTAGCTAACCATATATTTAGGGGCAAACAATGTAATCTTTTGAGACCCTTTATTTCTTTTAATTAAGATTCAAATTCTTTCATATGTGTTGATTTTAATTATGTGTTTAATGCTTCGAATTACTTGATTATAATTCAATGATGTTGTGAATTTATTACGAATCGAAATGTGAGTTTTGATTTGGACTACATACTAAAATTCGGTAATTTAGTATAACGTATAGAGATACATATACTAAATATTGTATTCATTATATGAATTCTTAGAACAAACAGTGTGTTTAACTAAGATGGATTCACGTGGAGATATGAAATTGAATTAGTTAAATAGGCTCGATGAGAACGCAAGATGGGTAAATAGAATACAATAGAAGAATTCGATAGAACACTACATTAGATTTATAAATCTCGAATTAAGACTTAAAGGTAGATGAAATTGTTGTGCCCTAATATCCATTATGTATCAGAATTCTAAATTGATATTTGTGTGATTTCTACTATTTTCACGTAGTTAGATAAAAAAATCTCAATAAATCATAATTCGTATTTGTTTTCATCAAATAGGAGTTAGAAATATTAAATTAAATATTTTAGTATAGTCCTTCCGAGAACGATAATCCGGACTCAAAAGTCAATAATATTACTTGTTACGATATCGTACACTTGCAATATAAAAATGCAACAACTTTTTGGCACCTTTGCAAGGACTATTTACATTTAGTCTTAATTTATTTTATTTTTAACTATTATTTGATTTGTTTATTTTCTTCTGTTGACAGAGACAAGGTGTTCGTTGTATGCTCCGTACGCAATGCGACTTTATTGAACCGTATGTACCTTCAGACTAAGATCCAAAGAACACAAACAAAAATAGAAATATCAAATGACAGAAGATCAAAATATTCCTATTCCTATCCTACCAATTGGACAAGCAGCAACTAGTGTAGCATCTATGCAAAATCAACAGCATGAGAAGTGGAGATAAATGAAGGAAACTTGCCAATCTAAATGTTATTGACACCTATAGTAGCGTCCGCGTAGGCCAGTATAGTATATCTAGATTTTGAGGTGAATAACTTTCATATAAGGGCGGATTTGATCAATTTGACTATCAACACTCTCCAATTTTACGGTTTGGCTCATGAAAATCCGAACTCACATCTCCAGATCCCTCAAAAATTGTCAAAATTTTCATACTCCAAGAGTTTTTGCTATCAAGCATTACTACATGGGTTAGAGTGGTTAGATACTTCACCTTATTTTTACTACATGGGAGGAACTGATTGAAAAATTTGCAACAAATTCTTTCCACATACAAAAGTAGGAAAAAAACGATTGGAAATTTAAACATTCCAACAAAGAGATGTGGATAGCTATTATGAGGTGTAGAACAAATCCAAGGAGCTCATGAGAACTTAGTCCAAATCATGGGATCGCCATAGGTAATCAGTGCAATACAGAAATACTGGACTTTTACCACTGTCAAAATCTTAGGTAGATTCCTCTACTGGTGGATTGATCATCAAAAAATCAGTTCAACAATGCATGAATTTGTTCGAGTTAGTTTCCACTTCACATTTAACATTCTCATCAGAAATAGCTGCTTTGACAAAACATGTTACTGGTGAAATCCCAAACAAAAGGAACACATATAATCCAGAATGGAGACAATGCTCGAACTTCATATGGTCTGATAATCAGCAAGGGAATAATTCAAATAATGCCTTGCAAGAGAAAAAAAAACTCAGTTTAAGGGAGATGTTCAATCAATACATGCAAAACACAGACAAGGTGTTCCAGAAAATTGACACTAATTTTCAGAATCAATAAGCATCTATTAAGAAGCTGGAGATACAAATTGGTTAGATAGCTCAACAGCTCGCAAAACACTCGTAAGGGAGATTGTCAGCCAACACAATGATCAGTCCAAAGAAAAAAATGCAAGCTATTACAACCAAAAGTAGAATACAACTGCTAGAAATGCATGTGAAGAGGTCAAACAAAAAAGACAAAGAGGTAGAAGTTGAAGACGTGGCAAATTTTTGAAGGAAATTCTTTCCAACAAAAGAAAGCTTGAAGAACATGAGATAGTCTGCCTAAACAAGGAATGCAGTCTAATTCTCTTGAAGAAGCTATCTCCTAAACTAAAGGACCCATGGAGTTTTTCTATACCTTGCACCATTGATTCTAATTATTTTGAGTAATCTTTATGTGATTAATTCAATGGCACTCTTCATTTATAGATCTCTTGATTGGGAGAAGCAAAACCAATAGCAATATCTTTGTAGTTAGCAGATAGGTCCATCAAAAAACCAAAGGAAATCATAGAAGACGTGCTAATCACGGTTGATAAATTAATCTTTCTGACGTGTTTCATTATCTTGGACATGGAAGAGGATTCAAATATTCCCCTTGAATCTTGGGAAGACCTTTCTTGGCCACTGGATGAGCACTTATCGACGTATATAATAGAAAAAGATGATTCTTCGAGTAGACAATGAGCAGGTTATATTCAATGCGTTCAAGGCGATGAAACACCAGACTTCAGATACTTGTTGCCAAATAGATGTTCTTGAGGAGCTAGTAGCTGATACATTTGTGACAAAACATCCAGCAATCCTATGTGAAGCAGATAGTGCACAATTAGAGTTAGAGAATGCAAAAAAGAAAAGAATGTGTTCTATAGTTGGCAGAACAACCTATGGGAACGAAACATTGGCAATATGATTGAAATTTTAGAGATGGTGCATTATACATAATTCTGGTTAGCCTATTTAATCCTTTTTGGCATAATTTTGGTAGTGGTTTATATAGAAACAACAATATAGATAAGGTTGTGGTGGACTTTATGGAAACAACATAGGTGTGAGTGTTGGATCTTAATTTTAAGGATAAATCTATTGGTACAATGACAAAAAAGTTGGTTGGAAAGATAAATTGGGTATGTCCAATGACAACATGCCACGTGGCATGTTGTCAACAACATTACACGAGCATGATTGTAAATTTAAATAGAGTAGTATGCTCGTGGAAGACTTTAGGTGGTAAGCCCTTAGTGACTTAAGCTCTTTCCTTACCAACCAGAAACTTTATGTCTGTATGCTTTGACTTCAAAGAGCTTCTGTTGTCATTTGAATATAGCAATGTTAATTGTTGTCACAAAAAATCTAAGTAGACTTTGAATACATCCACAATTCATAGCCCTGTGACAAAATTTTGCAGCCATATCGCTTGATTTGTTGCCTCATAATAGGCTATGAATTCAACTACCATGGTGGTAGGAGCTATGAATGACTGCTTAGCAATCTTCCAGAAATAGCACCTCCAGCCAGCAGGTAGACATAGCCCGATGTAGATCGCTTAGTGTCTTGGTAACCCACAAGATCGAAATCAAAATATTCAATGATCTCACTTTCGATATGTGAGCATAAAGTCTTTATTCTCTATAAATACCTCATAACCCATTTCGCTGCTTTCCAATTATCCATTTCGGGATTATTTAAATACCTACCTAGCAATGATCTGGACACATACATACTTGATGCACGAGCAAGCCCTCAGACAACTCTAACCTTACTGCCTTTAGCTGTAGTATTAGACATTTCCATAATGTACTCACTTATGTTCCATTTCTCTTATACTTCATTGAGACAAGGTTTGCCAAAAGCTTGCTTGTCTCTACTTTTTCGTTCTTTAAACATCTTAATTCTAACATTACCAATACCAGCTATCTTACAAGGTGAATTATTTCTTATTACCATGGAGCCCTTTGTAATAGTTTCATATGTTGCAAACCAATGCACGTTTGGACAAATATGAAAGGTGCAAGTTGTATCAAGAATCCAATCTTCGTTGGGTTTGAAGTCACTATTAAAAATAGCCAAGAGATCTCCATCACTGTAGTCATCTTCTACAAAACTAGTTTCATCGAAATTACTAGGTTGTCCTTTCTGATCTATAACAACAAATTTATTCTTGTCTCGTCGCTTCCGATAGTCCTTCTTGTACCTCTTCTTTTTGCAATAATAAAAAAAAAAAATCACTGTCATTAGCCTTTGACCTGCCCTTTCATTCACCACCTGATTCCCTCTCATGAACAATAAGACCTTCTACCTGAGCCTCCAATCGGCGACCACCTGCTTTATCTTATCCGATGTCAAAGCTGAGGACATCTTATCTAACCCAACAAAGCATCATATAAATCTAATTGAGCTATAATTGCTTACATCTCGATTGTCACAAAGAAAATCCAGTGTTACGGTCCAAAAGAGAAAATTCAAACTTCATACTTGCCATACCGAAATAATCAAACCTTGCTTTAATACAAGACCAAATTAGCTCTCGCAGGAATTGTCGAAATCCTGGGCTCCGATACCACTTGTTATAAAACTGGCCAATAACTCGATGATAGAAATTATACTACTAATTATGAATATTAAAGCCATGAAATATGAGCAAGATGGAAAGAATCACACAAGAACATAAGATTTAATGTGGAAACCCAAATCCGAGAAAGACCACGGGCAAAGGCTGAGAATTTACTATAATCAATAGCAAAAAAGTACAAAATGAACTTACAAGACTCTCAACATATCTCAAAACTTGTGTGTCTCTCTCTCTCTCTCTCTCCATAACGTAGATCATTTCACTTTGATGTTCTCTAAATGTTATACACTGTTTTGCTATTGTTGTGAGTTTTCTATCGCAAGTGTACGATATCGAACAAGTAATAAAGTGGACCTAAGAGTCCGGATATCATTCCCACGAGGATTATACTTCAGTACTTAATCTAATTTATTCCTAACTACTATTTGATGAAAGTAAACAAAAAATATGGATATGTTGAGAATATTTGAAATTAAACACGTGAAATTGAATTGAATGCAAACATACTCGATTGAGAATTCTATTGAGAATTCAAACATAACTGAATTGAATGCAAACACGTGAAATTGAATTGAACAATTTCACCTATTGATCACATTTATTCCTTAGATCAAGAATCATACAATCTAAAGTAGTGTTCGATCGAATTCTCCTATTGTATTCAATTTACCCCTCTCGAGTTCTCATTGAGCCTATTTAACTAATTCAATTCCATATCTCTATCCAATAATTGACATTTAGTTAAACAAAACATTGGTTCTAGAAATTCAATTATGACCGCAGCAATTAACATAGGAGATCTACATGTTATGCCAATTTACCGAAATTTACTACTTGGTCTAAACAACAATCTGCATCTCTAAGTAATTAGTCTTCACGAAATCATTTAATTAGTGATCAAGAAATAATGCATTGAGAACATAGCAAAATCAACACATAAAATAAAAGTACAAGAATATCAAATTAAAGAAATAAAGGATCCCAATTCGGTTACATTGTTTGCCCTAAACTAGATTTAGCTACTCATAATCATGAAAGAAAAATACAAAGTTATTATAGAATACATCACCAGATTTAGAAGAATGATATAGAATGAGAAATCGATCTTGCACCAAGATCTTCTTCCCCCCAATTGATGCTTCAAAACGTGATTTGCGCGATGTTTTTCTCCTTTGAATTCCACCTTTGAATATTCAATTGTATGTATTTCCTTCAATGAGTAGAATAAATCCCTTTTTGTGTGTCCTTTGAATTCTCTCCCAAATCTTCAAAGTTTGAATGTGTTTTGTGATGTTAGGAATGTGTAGAATCAGAGAAACCCCCCAAAAGTGTGATAAAAATTGTATTTATAGTTGCCCCCACGTTGGTGTAGAAAATAGGGTTTTTATGGGCATAAAAAGGGACCAAAACGCGCCCTAAATCGTCCCAGGAGGCACCATGGCGCCGCATACTCTGTTTTGCTTCAGATTTCGTGGCGCTGCAACGCCACAACCTCCAGGTGAAATTCAGAATCGTGCTTCCTTTAGTATTTCTAGCATAACTTTCTCTCTCGATATCCGATTGAGGTGGTTTAAGTTGGGTTGTAAAGCCAACTCAATTTTAGACCTTTGATGGAAATAGCCTTTTTCCAGTTCGAATGTTTACTATGTCAAAAATGGGTATCAATCTCTAACAAAAATCTGAAACATCCTTCCGCAATTGGAACTTGATTTGTGAAAATGTTTTGGTCATATTTCACTCGTTTTGACTTCTAATTGTACCCAATTGACCCCCGGCATTCTTGAATCTTCATTTAGAGGTTCGACACAACTTTTGAGTGTCTACACTTTGAACCTCATACTGTGGATCTTGTCCCCTTTTGCCAATTTTCCTCTTGTTTCTTCCAATTTCTTGTTCAATCATCGAGTTTCACCTATTCAACACCAAATGCAACAATTTAGACAAAAAATCATCGTATGAGCACTGAATATCATCATTGGAGGCCTTAAATAAGTGTATAAAATACAACTATCAGCTATGTTATCACAAAGTTATATCACGTCAAGTGTATATAGGAACTCATTACAAGTGTTTTGGATTAACAATACAAGAAACGAAACCAAATCGAAAAAGAGACTCGCCCCAGATGACACTACCGCTCAAGCGACTGGCTCGCAAGCAGCAAGGAACGGTGGTGACACTCAAGCATCACAACTGTGGTGCCTGGACACTACGTCTCGGGCCAAATTTTACCATTTCTTCAGTTATGGGTGCCTAGGCATCCTGAACCAAACGATTGGATCCTCGCTTGCTGTTCAAAACTCCAAACCAGGTCTTCAATTATGCAAAGTCCTTTTACCAATAAAACTTTCAATCCTTGATGAACTTTGACCCCTTTTTCAATTGAACTTCCAAACCATGAAAACTTTTTTTTTTTTTTTTTTTCCTTTTATCAATTAACCAACGCAATCCTAATACCAATAGGAATTTGGGTCGTATTCCAACACCTTCAATAGTGCAAAAACTACGGTATCCTAGATCCAAACGAACTAGATCCAGATTCTATTCGTCATTTTGAAGTCAAATATAGTTTTTGCCAATTCGTTTGGTTAATAGGTAGATTTAGATTTGGGGATTGTTTAATTAAAATTATCCTACGAGTGTCCAAAATTTTGCTGTTGATTTGTTACAGGATTGCAAGCCCTTGCTTCCATATTGCTGACCAGGTCCTAACTAAACTAATACAAAGCATATACAAAAAGAAAGAGCATCTGGAGAAAGGTAGAGGGGTTAAAAGTTGAGAAACATTTCTAAGCTAAACTACCAAAACTATAAATTCTCTCTCTCATTTGGGAAACCTGGAAGCAGTACTAGAAGAGTAAGTCAATTTTTAATACTAAGAACCAATGCTATAGGTAAATTGGGTTGTTAATTTCCTTGTAAGATTCCATTTCTCATTGGGATAAGAAAATATAGGTCGATAGTCTGAGAATCAGAAAGGACATTGAAGCCTTTCATCTTTTGAACTTTTTTTTACCTTGATTTCATGTAAACCTTCACTTAACTGTGGTGCATTTAATCATGCTGGTTTTTATTTATTTCTAGTTTTGTTGACATTTGCAGATCCATGGTACAATATTTGGCTGGGCAGAGCAAATAATGTTGGTTTATAACAACGAATTCCAAACCAAATGTTTGCAAGCCACGTATATATAAACAACCAACTTAATTGAACAATCATGGTCTAACTCAATTATACAAATTATTACAAAATACAAAAGGTTTGGACAAACGATTCAAGGATTTAACCACCAAAGTTACAAGATCTCATCGAACACAGGCTCAATATTCTGTTTCAACATAGAAGCCTAATAAAGACTCAGACCCTCCAAACTAGACAGGTTTAAGTTACATCTATGAACTTGGTTAAGTATAAACTTGAAAAAATTTGGTTAGATATAAACTTGAAAAGTGACTTCGACCAAATATTTGGACTTGATCTGATAGTCAAATTATAAAAAAAAAATAGACTGTTAATCTTCTACTCATTGAGTAGATCGTAGTAGTATATTTGGAATCTCAAAACCAATTCCAGATGAATGAGAAATTGTGGTCCAGAGTTGGAAGACAACTAGGAGAAAAAGAGGAAAAATCAAATAGCATTGACACTCAAGTGGCAGGCTAGCACCAAGCGAGCGACGACAATGTCCATCAAGTGACAGGCTAGCGACATGCGAAAGTGTTTCTACCACAAGTTGTATCCTTTGTATCTTGGGAGACAAGCGCCTTAATCCGTTAGCACGATTGCGGGGCTTGTGGTTTGAAGTACCTCTACCATAAGTTGTATTTGTTGTATCTCTTTGGAGACTTGTTGTAATCAGTTAGCACCAGTAAAAGTGTTAATGAAACTTCCAGATTGTATATTTGTGAAGAGGTACCAATGCTTGAATTGAACCTGTAATGCACTTGATGAACTTGGGCAAATGACCTTCTTGTACACCAATTTACCCTCAAACTTGTCTTGGAACCATAGATATGTGGGACTTCAAAAATTACCTACAAAAAATGATAATAAATTAAATAAAAACAAGATGCATAAAAGGAAATAAAAAGATTAAAAGTTAGAAAGTTGGGTTGCCTCCCAACAAGCACTTTTTTATAGTCTTTACTTTGGCAATTGAATCATGGGAACCTAAAGAAAGCTTTGGATGCCTTGCCCATTTTTCTTCTTTTGAATTTGACCCACTCTTCATTTGATCTCCAAAACTCAACATTGGGCTTAATCACAAAATCAACAATGAAGATCTCTACATCCTCATTGGGCTTACAAAATCAATTTCTTGGCGATCAACCAAGTCGGAAGAATGTAAGTTGATTTTCTCCTCTTTGTTTGCCACATCCTCGTATAGCTCCGTTGTGATTAATTTGTCATTCTCTTCAAGTTATTCTTCAATAGTTGACTCATCTTTGGATTGAATGATCGGTCCATCATCTAACTTCACGGGCAATGGTTTCCTATTAATTCCATCGAGTAGATTGTACCCCCACTTTTGAAATCCATCCCAATATTTGTAATCTCCCACAAGCATGTGAGATCATCAAACTTGACAAGTTCATTGTAATACTCTCATTCAAAAATGGAGGACCATCTCCCGAAAATTTGTTGTCCTCGTCCCAATCATTAGGTACATAATCTTCTGCGAGCATGTAACTATCATCAAAATTGTTCAGTGCTTGTTTTAGGCATTTCAAATATTGTCTAAACCAAAGAAGTTTCCACGTTGAGGCATCGGCACACAAATACAAGCATTGCCCTATACAATGCATTGCTTGACAAATTTCACATCTTAGACCTCAAAGCTTATATCCATAGTCAATGTAGAGATTAGACATTGCAAAAACTTTGTTACTTTACCAAGATTGGAATAATGCAAATATAGTTGTAAAGTGCAAGGAGTGAATACCAACACAGGATGAATTAACAAAATGAGGATTAGCCAAAACATACAAAAATGAAAACAATTAAAACCAAATAAAAATAAATTGTTAAATTTAAAATTAACTAAAGTGGAAATCAAAGTAAAAAATTCCCCGACAGCGGCACCAAAAACTCGTTCACTAAAAGTGCGAACCGCAAATTGCAAGGGGCGACTAAGTAATAAAGTGGACATTTTGAGTCCGGATTGTCGATCCCTCAAGTAATGTTTACTTTTAGATTACACAACTCTAATTAATTTAATTCTAACAATAAAAATAAACAAACACACAATAAAGATTTAATTTGAAAATTAAGGAAAAAATAGCTAAAATTCTTCAAACTAAGAAAATAAAAACATTTGGAAATTTTGGAGGAAAACGTGGTTGGAGTTGATGGTTTCGCTTAACCGTTGTCTAATTAATTTCTCCACAAGCTAATTAAAAATTAATCAATTACGATGTCAGACCCGATCTTCCAATTTTAGTTAATTACCTCTCTCGAGCGAAATTAATCATAATTGATTGGTATAACCTACTATATCCCTAGGTCAATTAAAATCAAACAACCACATTCAAGTTTTGAATAGCTCAATAGATCACCTAGGGCAAGGGGTATATTATATCTCTATCCACTATACAAACCTAGAGTTTCTACTATTTGGTCTAAAATATACAATCTTCTCTCAAACAATGTACAAATCACTAAACACATTCATTCATTGGCCACATAAATGAAAAAGCAATAATAACAATAGGTAAAAACACATGAAAATAAATAACTTAACATTAAAAACCAAATATTAAAATTAATTAAAAGCTAGGTTAAGTTTAAACTATAAAACCCAACACAATAAATTAGTCTATTTTATATATATAATAACAAAGGAGAATATTCATAACATTCATTACACATTTGGAGAAAAAACTCGATTAAATACAAAAGAAGAGATAGAACCCCATTTGGTTGATTTTTCTTTGAAGATAACAAAAGGGTTCTTGATTTCCCCAAAACTTCTCCACTATTGAATCTCCTTCGTTGTGCTCTCTTGATTGTACTCCAAAATATACCAAGAAAAGAAAAATAAAAATGAAAGTAAAATAAAATAAAATGAAAGAAAAAGGAAAGAAAAATGAGGCAGAAACGGCATCAGAAGATGGAACTGGCAGCAGAAGAAGCCTTTGGATTTTATATTTAAAATCTAAAAAAGTTGCAGCCTTGGTCCCCAAAGTTTGTAAAGTTGAGCAAAACGATCCCCAAACTTTTGAAGTGGGGTAGCAGCGCCAAAGCTCTGTAATCAACCCAAAAATGATTTTTATGCCATTTTGCAGCTAAGTCCCCATAGATAATTGCAGATCAAATCCTTAACTTTGATCTTGTACAATTTGGTCCTCAGCCTATAACTTTTATATTCCATAAATTGCATCTCAAATCCTCTACTTTTTGTACTTGTACCAACTTCACAAAATTTGGGATTTTAGTCATTTTCATCCCTTTTGCCTCGTTCTTCTACCTTTTGGGATTTTGACCTAAAAAAAACCATAATTTCATAATTATGAGTAGAAATTCGCTCATTTAATCAATATTTAAGCTTATTTAGGCACAATCAAACAACTTGTGATAATGACCAACACATTAGATGACTCACCAAAAATATCAAATTTGCGTAAAATTATATAATCAATTCACAAATATGCTCCAAATAATGCTAACCAAAAATAATTTAAGCTTATCTAATGTTTGATCAGTATGTGTGTGTATATCGTCACCTTCAATCATCATCTAAACTAGGAACACAATTATAAAGATGAAAAAATCTTCAAATTGGCTCCAACCTCGGCCCTTTGTAGTCAAATATTTCATTTTTCACTCGTGAAATTTACACTCCTCATACTACTATTAATTTTTTTTTTCTCCGAGTGTAAATCTAAAGGTTGCTCTAAATCATTCTTTTCTTTTCCCGCTCTAGTTTGGTTGGGTCTAACCGACAATCTCAACATCTAGTCGTGTGATGATTCTCCATTAGATGAGTGCTTCCACATTCAAGTTTATACTAAGTAATTCAAATCTACAAGTTACCTAAGCCCAAATATCACATTCATTTGAACCAAAACAATTTTTTTCTCTATTTTTTTCTCGATAGCTTCCTGATTGTTTAGACCAAAGGGTACCGAGTTTTTGAGATACCCCAACGGACTTAACAACTTGAGTAAAAAAGGCTACGAAGTGAGGCCCAAGATTTAACAAGTGCAATATCATATTTTTGTTAAGCACATCAAAACACGTGGGGCTTAGATCCCTAGCATATGGCCATTACCTAGCTTATACTTGGCAAAAGACACTTCAAACAAATATTTTCAACATGAATGGAATCAATACGCTTCTAGATAATATCCTTCATCAACTCGATCACCCCCAAACATATCTCGCAATGTGGTAAAGTGAAAGAGAAGAGAATAAATGATTGACCAAAATTTATGCACAACTCACAACCTAGTTCAACCAATTCAAAAATCTCTCCATCAGTCCAAAAATTTTCACATCTAGATAACAATTAATCATGATTATTTAGCTCAAAGTAACTTAGGATGGAGTGTTTGGTATTTATTGTTATCTAGATTTGGATAACAATAAATAAATTTTAGCATATGTTTGATATTATGACTGGCTAGATCAAAGCAAATACACTCTTTCTAGGATGGAGTGTTTTTGCCAATAGTTCAAGAAGCTTGCCTGACACACCGCATATTTATAGCATATCCCATTTTTTTTTTTCAAACTTTTCCAGACATCTGAATGACATACGTTGTGATTGTTTGATCTGTATTTTCTCATTTTTGGCATAGATGACATGTCTAGGCCATATCAAGGACATGGCATGCCTCATGTTGTATTTTTTGGAATATAAATGTAATGAATGCACCACAAGAACAACTCAATCTACACATTAAATTTTATAAAAGAAAACTAGAACACTCTGATTTCATGTGGTTCATATAGCTTTTCTCATTCACCGAACAGTTTCATGAATTGCACCTTCCACTCTCAAGTCTAAATCTCAATTACATAGAGAAATTCTCACTGTTTGTATCATGTACAAGAAACCTCTCAAAATTGAATCCGAAAATGGACTCCCTTATGCTCATATTACCTGTGCCTGCCTACTTCTAGATTGAGCGTGAAAATGTTGTATATGCCCTACTTCCTCGTGAGGATAATGTGATAGAGAGTGGTTCAGATAAATACTAGTAGAAGTGCAGCAGCTACTTGGGGAGTTTTATGATCTAATGCCAGAAGTCCTCCTTCCGGGATTACCACCAATGAGGGATATTCAACATCAGATAGATCTTGTGCCGAGGTCGAGTTCACCTAATCGACCAGCTTATCCCCTTAGCCCCAAGGAAGCAAAAGAACTATAGCGACAGGTAATTGAGTTGTTGGTAATGGGCTTCTGAGAGTTCACGTGTGCAGTTCCTGTCCTACTAGTGCCGAAGAAGGATGGTTCTTGGCGTATGTGTGTTGATAGCAGGGCAATCAACAAGATTACAGGCAAGTACATGTTTCCAATTCCTCGCTCGGATGACATGTTAGATCAACTATCCGGTTCTAAGGTTTTCTAAAAAATTGACCTTAAAAGTCCATATCACCAGATCAAAATCAGGCCCATGAGTGGAAGACGGTGTTTAAAACACAGCAGGGATTGTATGAGTGGATGGTCAATTGGTCATGCCTTTTGGACTATCGAATGCGCCTAGAACTTTCATGAAATTTATGGACCAAGTTTCTTAGCCTTTCGTGGGAAATTTGTAGTGTACTTTGATGACATCCTCATAACCTAAGCATCACACTTTGATTACCTTCATACTATTTTTAAAATGCTAAGAACGGAGCTCCTATTTGTTAACCAGAAAAAGTGTTCATTTTTCACCATTTCTATTCTTTTCTGGGTTTTATGTGTGTCTACTGATGGTGTTTATGCAGATCAATCTAAAATAGATGCAGTCCTGGATTGGCCCAAGTTGAAGACCTTACATGATGTTAGAAGTTTCCATGGGTTGGCATTCTTCTATCGCCGGTTCATTAGAAACTTCAACACTTTGATTGCACCTATCACAGAGCGTCTCAAGTGGCGTGATTTACAGTGGTCCGAGAAAGCATATACCAGTTTTCAGTTGGTTAAGCAAAAGATGACATAGACTCCAGTTTTGGCACTTCTTGATTCCGAAAAGATGTTTGAGGTTAATTGTAATGCTTTTGGGGTTGGCATTGGAGGTGTTAAGTCAAGAAGGACGCCCAATAGCCTTTTTTAGTGAGAAGCTTGATCAATCCGTCTATGATCTGAAATTTTATGCTTATAGTTCAGTCCTTGAAACATTGGCGTCATTACTTAGTGCAGAGGGAGTTAATTCTTAACACTGATCATGAAGCCTTGAAGTACATTAATGGCCAACATAAGTTGAGTAGACGACATGCTAAGTTGGTGGCATACTTGCCGGAGTTCACGTTTAATATAAGGCACCAAGCTAGGAGTCTGAATCGTGTGGCAGATGCATTAAGTCGTCGTACAATACTTCTCACCACCATGAGTACCACATTTGCAAGATTTGATGTGTTTCCTGATATGTATACTGTAGATCCTTCCTTTGGAAAGATAATTCAGGAGATAACTAATAATCAACGTCATGATTTTATCTTGCATAACGGCTATCTGTTTCATGATTTATATCTATTCGTTCCGAATTATTCACTAAGACAACAGATTATTAACTTCATGGCGAGGGTCATTTCGGGCATGACAATCATTGGCTTTGATCTCGTCTAACTATTACTGGCCAAAACTGAGCAGTGAAGTGACTCATTATGTGAATTGTTGTTATATGTGCCAGCGCTCAAATGGAGTTCTCACCAATGCTGGCCTGTACACTCTCTTACCTGTTCCTGAAGCTCCTTGGTTGTTAGCATAGATTTTGTGTTGGGTTTTCCCGCACCCAACGAGCCTCAAATTCTATCCTTGTTGTGGTTGACAAGTTCTCCAAGATGGCCCATTTTGTAGCTTGCAAGAAGACTATGGATGCCGCTCGGATTGCCTATCTTTATTTCAGGGAGATTGTATGTTTACATAGTGTTCCTAGATCCATCACTTCATATCATGACACCAAGTTCATCAGTCATTTTTGGAAGAGTTTGTGGGGAAAGCTGGGGACACAACTGAATTTTAGCAACGACTATCACCCCAGACGAATGGTC
This sequence comes from Osmanthus fragrans, assembly GCA_019395295.1. Classification (NCBI taxonomy): domain Eukaryota; kingdom Viridiplantae; phylum Streptophyta; class Magnoliopsida; order Lamiales; family Oleaceae; genus Osmanthus; species Osmanthus fragrans. The sequence goes on along the minus strand of CM033347.1, from coordinate 18,267,835 downwards.
AGATCGAGGTGGTGAAGAGAAGTTTAGGCAACCTTTTTGAGGTGTTTGACAGGAACTAAACCAAAAGCAGTGGGATTTGTCATTACCTCAAACAGAATTTTCCTATAACAGATCGACAAACAGAATCACTAGTTTTAGTCCATTTCAAATTGTTTATGGTTAGAACCCATCCGAGGTGCTGGATTTAGCCCCTATTCCATGTGCATGGCATTTCAATCCTAAAGAAGATGAGATAGCTGGCATCTTCGAGGTATCCATGAGTAGGTGAAACTAGCTATTCATGAAAGCAATACCAAGTACAAGACTCAGGTTGACAGTCATCGTCGTCACCTACTTTTGATGTTGATGATTTTATTTGGGCTGTATTAACTCGTGATCGTTTTCCTGTTGACGAATATAATAAGCTTAAGGACCGAAAGATTGGACCTTGTGAGATACTGCAGAAGATCAACAATAATGCTTACAGGTTGTGCTTTCCTAGTCACTTGAAGACTTCTGACGTCTTTAATGTCAAGCACCTAAGTTCTTGTTTTGTGGATGTTGATGACACTACTCTGAACTCGAGGACGAGTCTTTCCAACCTGGGATGACTGATGCAAGGACATCTAAGATGATGCTGAGCTGTCAGATTGCAGACTAATGGAACTAAAATACCATGAGTTGGCAGATCAGAGCAAAGGCGGGAAATGATCGTATTATTTTCCTAATTGGAGCAGTTTTGGGCACGTTTTAGTCTATTGGCCATAACTTTGGCTACGGTTGTTAGAATCGCGCTCATGACCCCAATTCAGAAAGCTTATTTCGATGCGCACGTCGAGGACACCCAACTAGGCTTGGTGCGCATCTTTTTCGACCTCAAATTTCGATATTTTCCCATTCAAATCACTATTTTAGTTAAATTTTTCTACTTTTGGTAACAATTCGTTTGCATGTTAGGAAATGATTTTTAACCCGATTTGGGCTAGATTTTTCATAGATTACTTATTTTATTTCGTATTTTATTTGGGCGTGATTTTTGGGATTTTGCCATTTTTGGTAAAATTCGGATTTTAGCTATAAAGTCTGGCTTGTGAACTTATTTTCGGCATTGCTTGATTTATTAATATACATTGAACTTCATAGACATTTTCTCTATGTTTGGCGTTATTCTCGTGTTCTTCGCTGTGATTCATCTGTTAGAACTAGCTTGCAGGATAATATCTAATCTGTCTGACGTCAGCGCTCGTGGAGATAGTTGTTGACACTACAAAAACTATTGATCTTGTTTAACTTTCCCATTTTAATGCTTTTTAAAAAAAAAAAAAAAAAAAAAAAAATCAGTTTGCAATGTGCAATACAAGATGCTTGCAAATTTTCCAAAGGCTATATAATATTCATTATAAACTAACTTTATTTCAGGAAAGCCTATGGAAGCGTAGATTCTAAGAAGAAAGCTAAAGTTAGTAAGATAGGTTTCCATATTTTTATATAATTAAGGTTTAATGAATCTTTGTTTACATAGATGTTGTCATTTGTATGTTCAGCCTAGTTGAAATTTGAAGGTCTAACTTTAAATCGTTAGCTTTGATGCATCTCTTTAATAATCAATCAAGTCTTCATGCAATCATTGTCTAAATATTGGACTTGGTGACTTCTTTATAAGGATAATAGTATCGATAAAAGAATTCTTTGGTGGAGATTGTATTTAGGTAATATTAAGTAGCATTCGCTTAAAGACAATGAATATTTATCTTGTTCATTTGTTTGTTAATTTGCTTTAACTTGTAAGAATTTCAGTATCTGTGTTATTTTAGTTCCTTACAGTGGCAAGGGCACTCAGTATCCCAAAAATTGCCATGAACTTTGGTTACACCCATCTTAGTGCTGGTGATATTCTCCGAGTCACCCATCTTAGTGCTGGTGATATTCTCGGATTGACATGACTCGCACCGAGTCACCCTAGTGGACTCGAGACGTGTTGTGCGCCAATGGTAGATATGGTGCTAAATGCCGGACCCACCACCAAGGAAAATTTGACCAGCTTTGACTATTACAAATTTTTATAAAAATTTTGATAGAGTTTCCTCTGAAATATGGACTAAAACCACCTGGACAAAATCAATTTTCTTAAACATGTACATACAATTTAAAATAAGGTACATCAACCCGTACCAACACAACCTATTCAACATACAGTACACTGAAAAGAAATGGTGACAAAAATATGAGCTTGTAACTCAATAAGTGGATAATTTTGTAAATCATTGTACTTTTTCATTTATACAACTTTCTAAAAACTCTTATAAATATGAAATTTGGTAATACTTTTAAGATTAAAGCACAATGGAACCATAAAATTCATTCACAATACTAAAAACATAAATCTTTAATCTGTAAATTGGATAAATTAAATTCTGAAATCTGACAGGCTGTAAAATACTGAAAATTCACTCCAAAAGGTAACCTAAATAACCCTACTCATGTCTCAATTAATCTTGATGTAAATGGTAAGATTATTCAATTTTGTAATTTTGTAATTCTTAAATTTAGTCATACGCGTGCAGAGCTATATTATGTCATACACTATGGAAACACATTCACAATAGTGCACAGAGCGGGTAAATCACCATAACTGTCATATACTGTGAAAATACATTCACGCCAGTGCAGAGCCGGTAAATCACTGTAACTGTCATACACAGTGGAATCACTTTCACGCCACCGGTAAATCGCCATAACTGTCATACACTGTGGAAACACATTCACAACAATGTAGAGCTGGTAAATCATCATAACTGTCATACACTGTGGAAACACATTCGCACCAGTGTAGAACGGGTAAATCACCATAACTATCATACACTGTGGAAACCCATTCACGCCAGTGCGGAGCGGTTAAATCATCATAACTGTCATACATTGTGATATATGTTTAATGCGTTTATTTTGACAAGATCTATTATGATATAAAATAATAGAGTCCGTAAATTCAAGTCTCGGTAATTTGTTAATCACAATGAGTTGTGATTGTGAGATACAAAGTACATATGATTGAATCTTAAATCATTCGTGGTCGTAAATAATAACGAGATACGAATATCGTTATTACGGATAGACCATCACGTGTGTCATTGCTTACTTGTGAAGTTAGCAGCTGATCTCACAAACTAAAGTGCGGTGACACTTAAATTAACACTTAAATGTTTTGTTATAGAACAAAACATTGGAGACCCATTGGGAGATTCCACATGGATAACTATTTTAGTGTCAGTGGTTAATCTCTAACGTTCGGTAGTGGAAATGGTCTTTCAACTTGAGGTCATCATAGTACCTTGTGTGGGGACAGTTATACTTTGGTGATACTAGAAGTTGCTCTGTCAAGGGGCCGCTAATACGGCATTGTTCGGGTATGTCAAAAATCATATGAAAATTGTGAATGATCAATAGAGGATTCGTCACTCCTAGGTAGTAAGAGTTTATGATCTACATTTCATCCAATTAAGTTGATAATGAAATCCTTAGCCAAGGTGTGTGTATAAGTCGAAAAGGAGTTTTTGACTTATATTGACTTAATAGTGGAATGAAAGATTTCGATAATTGAGATTGACACTTATCCATATTTCGTGATTGATCAGATCATATTGACGAAGAGATTATAATTTCACGATAAACGAACGAGTTTGATTTTGTCATACCACGTGACATTTCCTGTCACATGTATTAGCCTGACAATTGCTAGATGTCAATCAGGGATGACATATGCGAATTAATGATAAATCAAAAGGGTGTTTTGATTTTTCGAATTTTATTAGATCAAAATAATAATTCACGTTATTAGGTATCGTGACTGGGAACCTAATGGGTTACACACAAAAAGCAATTTAGAAATTATTATTATTTTTCGCTGTGCATGTTTAAGTAAATTTCCAACAGTGGTATCAGAGCCTACTCTGTGTTTTGTTAGGAATTGTTTTACATGAATGAATAGTCAAAAGTTGATTATTCATATTTTTCTTGGATCTAGCAATTCAGAAAAATTAATTTTCATCAAAAATCAAATTTGAAAAGAAAATAATTTTCGAATTAAAAAAAAATGGCAGCGGCGACTTAATGGCGGCTACTGGCAGAGGTAGCACCACAGCAGCGAGATCGCTGCTATGGGCAGCAACGATTTCTCGCTGCTGTCGGCGGCAGAGAGCCGTCGCCTGAGTGCGACGGCTCCTGCCGCAGATGAAGGCCACGCTGCAGGGGCGTGGGCGGCATCGATCGGCGCTGCCCAGAAGGAAAAAAAATGTTTCTGAAAACGGGTGAAGGAGGTGGAGGCGGGGGCCTCTGATGCAATTTATGAAATTTAAATATTTCATAATTAAAATTTAAAATTGACGACCTTTTATATTTTCGTTAAAATTAGATTTTAACTTCAATATTTAAATTTGACCATAATTGAATTTTATTTTATTTAGGAGTTTTATCCTATATTAAAATGTTAATTCAATTTAATTAGAGTTGGACTCTAATTTAGTATTTAATTAAAATTTGATTTTAATTAAATAATTCACCATAACATGTTCTTGAAATTAGAATTGGATTCTAATTTGACACTTAATTAGAATTTGATTTTAATTAAATTATCTCGCCCAAAAAAATTTCTTCTTAGAATTAGAGTTGGACTCTAATTTGATATTTAATTAAAATTTGATTTTAATTAAATATTTTCGCCCTATAATTATGGAAATAGAGTTTGACTCTAATTCAGTATTTCATTAAAATTTGATTTTAATTAAATAAATTCGCTAATTAAATTAATAGATTAATATGATTACTTAATGTGTAATATATATTTATAATGCACCAAACATGCAAATATATATTTATATTTATAGATTAATATGATTACTTAATATATATTTATAATTATGCATCAAACATGCAAATAAACATACATATACAGATGATTATGGACAAATTCTATCTAGTCTTTCTGAGCCAAAAGAAGACTAATCGTTCAATTTCTAGGGGGTATTGCATTGAATCACTATCAATGTACCATCTCCATGGTTTCCTCCTCTTCCCGTGTCTTCAGCAACAACCTGTATCCTATATTAGTTGGCACGCAGGCCTAAATGAAATTGGACTCGCAAGCCCATAATAATAATAATAACAAACTCACAGGTCCAAAATAATTAAGAGCTCGCAGGTCCATAAAATAACAGGAATTAAAACATTCATTCAACACATCCACATGGTCGAGTCCATAATCATCCACTAATAAACATTCATCATATAAATGTTTCCTATATAATATCTAATATTATATGCAAACATGTTTCAAGAATCTAGTAATTAAGGTCGTCTAAACTATTTAGACAAATGGATCGAAATAATAAATCCCTCACCAAAATATTAAGTCGATTTTATTACTCGCCTTCCGTCATTATAGTGAAAAACGAGAGTCCTAAATTGTCTCAGTTTGTTGAGTACACTCAAGGCTGGTCTATTAGGGATATGTTTGACACTATGAAATGTTTGATATTTCTGAATGATGGGTTTGACTTAACTAAAAATTATCTTTTGTTAAGTGTGTTCAAGGAGATAAATTTTAGAGGCATGTTAAGCTAACACATAAAATGTGTGAAGACAATGAGTTGTCAGCTTAATGATCTAGGAGTTGTATGGAGATGCAATTGATAACAATATCTACCCAAATGTTTTATTAAGGTTTATTGAATACGCTCACGGTTTTGACATAACAAATAGGATCCCAACTCACTGGGAGTCAAGTATGGATTCCATAAATTTATGCAATGGGATCATAAATTTGAGTTAAATAGTGGGAGCACAATGAATTTGATAAAAGACCATATTAAATTAATTGATGCATTTGATATATAATAACTTTTCGTCATTTATATTTATTGAATCATGAGTAACCATATGTTTTTTGTTTAGTGGCATACTAGATGCTAACAACCAAACCAAGTTTTCTTGATGAACACTGCAATTTGAAAATTGTTCTTAGACATGAGAAAATTAGTTATGTTCTTAAGTAGCCCTTTACAGAAACACTTGTTGATGACTTAACTAAGGAAGAGGTGGATACTATAATAAACACAGAGATGACGATAGTACTGCAACATGTATGATGCATGCAACTATGTCACTGTGTTTCAAAAGCAACATAAGAGTATAGATGCTGACACATGACTTTTCATTTCAAAGAGTTGTATGATAATAATCATGTGTGAAAGAATATGAGACTTCCAAGCGACTATACATTGGCAAAATGACAGATGAATCTTCAATCATTGCTCATGTCCTGAAGATAATTAACATTGAGAAGTTGTCTCAGTTAAGTTCAATCGTGAACCTTGAACTAAATATTAACTTAGTTGTGTAATCTCTGTCAGAGAGTTATTCATAATTAATTGTGAATTTTGATAAGAATAAACTCGAGTGCACACTCATTGAGTTGCTAAACATGCTTAAGACTGTTAAGCCCAATATCAAAGTTTGTATTGGACAAGCCATTGATTCCTCTAAGGATATTAAGAGGAAGTGTACAAAGGCTTTGGGAAACCATCTAAGGTGGCTAAAACGGTTAAAGTAAATAAGGACATTATCAAATCTACTTGGAGAAGGTTTATTCTTGGATATTAGATACCAGATGTGGATCTCATATTTGTATAAATATACAGAAACTAAATAGAAGTAGACCACTGCAAAAAGAAGAAGTTGACTTGCACATTGAAAATGAGCAAAGGAGTAGCATTGCCCGTAGGAGCATATTTCTTGTCATTGCCTTTAAACTTAGTATTGGAATTAGAGAAATGTTAATTTGAACCCACCAATACCAGAACATTATTTGAATTTCATGTTTGGACATGAATTATTTTAATGTTAAGGACAATTGTTGTTCCTTTTTATCTTAATGGTTATGGTGAATTACAAAATAATATTTATATTTATAAGTATAGAAATTTAGAGGCATAAAAGTGATAATTTGAATAACATCTAAATCTAGCATCGTAGACTTGGTTACATAAATGAAAATGTAATTCCAAAAATTACGTAGAGATGTGTATTTGGGGTCAATTGATTTTGAATCAATTGACAAATGTAAATCGTGCTCGTTAGGCACAATGGCCAAATCTCCTTTTGCTTAAAAGGTGAAAAACTACACAATTGCTGGATCTAATACATAGTGATGTATGTTGATCCATGTTAATTACTGTTAGATGAGTTTATCTTTTTCACCACACTTACTAATGGCTATTCAGAAATTGTCATGTATATTTGATGAAACTCAAGCATGCAACTCTTGAAAGGTTCAAGGGATACAAGTTAGAAGTAGAGAAACAATTAGGTAAAGAATTCTCACACTGAGATTTGATTAAGGTATAGATATCTTGAAGATAAAAGTTTTAGATTATCTAAGAGAGAATGAGATTATCTTGTAGTGGACTCCTCACATACACTGCAACATAATGTTGTATCTGAAAGTAGGAATCGTAAACTATTAGATATAGTGCAATTAATAATAAGCCATACAAACCTCCCAAAAACATTTTAGGGTCATGCAATGATTGTATGTTCTACACACTAAGTTATGGCCCATCTATATCGGTCGACGAAACTCCATACGAGTTATGGAAAGTTAAAAGGACCCAACTTTTCACATATTAAAGTTTGGGACTGCGTCGCTTATATGAAACGCACTGAATTGGATAAGCTTGAGGCTGAATTTGATAAATACATATTTGTGGGATATCCAAAAGAGGTAATTGGATATCAATTTTATAATCCCATTGAAAAGAAAATGTTCGTCTCAAGGCTTGTCAAACTCCTAGAAAATAGTTTATTCTAGGAGAGGACAGCGGGAGTAGAATGGATCTTGAAAGAGTTCAAGAATCCACAAATATTGTTGACTGAGTAGAAAAATTCGAGTCTATCCGACACCTGTTGAGGGACATACTCTTGATTAGAAAGTAGAGACTTCTGATGACACATTAGCTCTTTGTAAATCTAGTAGGGTCATTCAACCTCCTAAAACGTATGAATCCATCACTAATCAAGGATTATTAATCAAGGATGATGAACCTATTAGTTACACAAAAGTAAAGTCAAGTGTTGACTCAAAGAAATAGCAAAAGGCCATGGAATCCGGAATGAACTCGATGTATGTGAACAAGCTTTAGACTTTAGACCTTGATCGACCAGCCTGATGGGATAGAACCCATATATTGTAAATGTGTTTACACAAAAGGTCTACGTGGATGGAAACATCCATACATACAACGCGAGGCAAATAACAAAATGTTATGACAATGAGTTGGCTTTGATGAAGCCTTCTAGTCGATGGCCATGCTGTGATTCGATTTTGCTTACAAAAGCTACATACCATGACTATGACTACATACCATGACTATGTACATGACATGGCTCGAAAGTTTTGAATCCAAATATGCTTACAAGGTATGTAGGTTTGATCAATACCTATATGGATTGAAACGAGCCTCTTGGAGCTGAAGTCTTCGATTTGATAGGAAAATCAAAAGGTTTGATTTTATCAAAAATAAAGATAAATTGTGTGTTTACAAGAAAATAGTGGGAGGGTTGTCGCATTCCTAATATTATATATATAAGACATATTATTAATAGGGAACGACATTACTACGTTTCAATAGTTGAAATTGTGGTTGTTAAAGAATTTTTTCATGAAGATATATAAGAAGCAACTTGATCTATAGAGATTGCTTAATTCATCGCAATCTATAGAAATAAAATTTTGAGAAGATTTTATATGGAGAAAATGCACTGAGTTCATGGATACACTGGTGCTAACTTCTACTAAGACTAGAATGATAGCAAATCTCAATTAAGATATTGATTTACTCTTAAACGGTGTGTTGGAAAAGTTCCAAACAGGAAACCACCATTGATTCAATAGCGAGAGCCTTATACACTATTGTTTAGAAGCAACAAACGTTGTAGTAAGGTCTCATCGATGATCCAAACAGGTGTTGAGGCGGTACCATCTCATCAGAAAGATAATACAAAGAAATGAGGTAAAGAAAGAACGAATTCTCACAAATGATAATACAGATCCACTGACAAAAAGTTGTCACAGTATAAACTTGATCGTCATGTGAACTCTTATGATATTAGATACATAAGTGATTGGATCTCGTACACGTAGGAGTTTGTGAGTGTTATGCCCTAGGTCTAATCAACTTTGGGCATAATTACTTTTGATATATGTTTAATGCGTTTATTTTGGCAAGATCTATTATGATATTAAATAATAGGGTCCGTAAATTCAAGTCTCGATAATTTGTTAATCACAAGGAGTTGTGATTGTGAGATACAAATTACATATGATTGAATCTTAAATCATCCGTAGTCGTAAGTAATAACGAGATACGAATATCGTTATTACGGACAGACCATCACGTGTGTCATTGCTTACTTGTGAAGTAAGTAGCTGATCTTACAAACTAAATTGTAGTGACACTTAAATTAACACGTGATTAATCTCTAACGTTCGGTAGTGGAATTGGTCCTTCGACGGGAGGTCATCATAGTACCTTATGTAAGGTCATAATTTGGTGATGCTGGAAGTTACTCTGTCAAAGACCCGCTAATACGACATCGTTCGAGTATGTCAAGAATCATATGAAGGTTGTGAATGATCAATAGAGGATTCGTGACTCTTAGATACTAAGAGTTTATGATCTACATTTCATCCAGTTAAGTTGATAGTCATAATCCTTGGCCAAGGTGTACACAAGTCGAAAAGGAGTTTTCGACTTACATTGACTTAATAGTGAAATGAAAAATATAATCGATAATTGAGATTGACACTTATCCATATCTCGTGATTGATCGGATCATATTGATGAAGAGATTATAGTTTCACGATAAACGAACGAGTTTGATTTTGTCATACCACGTGATATTTCCCATCACATGTCAATCCCTGACACATTGCTAGATGTGAATTAAGGACAACAGATGTGAATTAATGATAAATCAAAAGGGTGTTTTGATTGATCGATTTTGATTAAATCAAAATAATGATTCACGTCGTTAGGGATCGTGACTGAGAATCTAATGGGTCACACACAAAAGGAGAACTAGAAGATTGAGATCTGCAAATTAATTAATTGACAAGCGTTGAATAATTAATTAATTGGATTTCTTATTAATAGCCCAAATTAATTAATTGGATTAATTAAATATTGGACCGGGTTAAGTTGTAGGACTGGTTAGGCCGTTTGGGCTTATATAAATAAGTTACTAGGGTTTTAAAACTGTTGGGGCTTTTCATTATTATTCTTGCTCGCACAAGAAAAGTAAACCCTAGTTCTATCTCAATCTTGTTCCCTATGTGGCATTGGATACTAAACAATTGGACAGCTGTGGGAGGCAGATCAAGATTACTAGAGCTATGAGATTAGCTAAGGAGTTTGCAGATACAAAGAAAGGTAGAGGACTATGATTCAGGAGTTTCTATCTAAACAAAAAGCAGATCCTTGGTGGGAATTGAAATTTTTATTATTTTTCGCTGTGCATGTTTAAGTAAATTCCCAACAGTAGAGGACTATGATTCAGAGCATGATGAATGAGGGGAAACTTGTACCAACAGAGATAATAGTCAAGCTTATCAAACAAGTAATGCAGAAAAGTGGGAACAATAAATTTCTTATAGATGGTTTCCTTAGAAATGAGGAGAATTTGGACTATGCAGAAAAGTGGGAACGCTCTCGTTTCCCAATGTCTTGTGCTACTGCATCATTATAGAGCATTTGAAATATGCATGTCATCGGCAGTTTCACGTTTTACTGGATGCTTCTGTCGTTTCTAGATAGGAATTGAGCTTGAATTTGTGCTTTTCTTCGATTGTTTGGAACAAGAAATGATTAAACACATGTTGGGTAGGAAACATGTATTAATATAGCTTTCTTTATCTTCATAGTCCAAATTTCAGTATTTCCATATCTCCCAACATTTTTCTGTTTCTTGTATCTTGTTTCAATTCTTTATTTATTTGCCTTTTTACTTCCTTCTTTATTCTCTGGTTCTCTACTTGAAGGGTAGAGAAGATAAAAACATTGACAGAATGAAGAGGCAAGATGAATTGCTCAAACACTAGCATTAATGTGAATTACTGATGGATAAGTGTCAATTTTTATTTCATTAAAAAGTAATAGGATCGCTTGCATATGTTTTGGTGTCATTCTATGTCTACTCAAATTAATGTCATGGTTGCTCATATTTGAGAAAAAGATCATTGTAATATCTCTTGTCATGATTTGTGAAAAAAATAAAAATAAAAATAAAAATATTGGTTGTAGTCTTCTTAGCATGTTGATGCATTATTGCTTTAGTTGACGTTTCATTAGATGATTGGGTGGATAGCAAAATTTGACAGTAGATCTCAACTCCTATGAGCGCATCAACTAAGCCATGGCCAAGCCCTCTTGAATCCAATTTCTCCCAATTTTGGCTCCTATTTTTTTTTTGGGACTATTTGATTCTCACCTAAAAGGGGTTTTCATGACAAGAAATGGTTTGTTATGAGGAATTAAAGTTGGAGTAAAAATAAATTCAGGGTTAGAAAATTGTCCTTGGCAGACAAATCCACATAACAACCTAGCAGAAAAATACTACAATTGTTCTTAGGAGATTGTAAAGATCCATAATTTACCATTTAGTTGAATTTCTTATATTTCCTCAAGATCTTTTGATTAATTGAATTCCTAGGAACTTGATTGTCCTTAATTGTTTTTGTGTGTTTCATGTTGAAGGAGTTGTGTACCCTCTAGGTTTTTTTTTTTTTTTTTTTTCTATGCTTTTGAATTTTTTAATTGGCTTAGGGCTAAATTTTTTAAATTGTTGTAGTGCATTTATTGAAAATGTGTTTTGATCTGGGTTGATTGAAAATAGAGAAAGAACACTAAAAAAATTAAAATAAATAAATAAATGGACTGGGTTGAATGTAAATAATTAGCCCCACATAAGTCCATTAAAAATCAAAGTATGCTAAAATCCACTTAAAAGAAGCCCGTGGAAAAGGGCCCATCACACTTTTAAATTCAATAAATCAAATCAAACCAGATAAAAATCAAATCAAATCAAATCATGGGTGATTACAAAGTGGTTAAGATTTTCTCTATAAATAAGACCAAAGGTTCACGAATAATTCATAAGGCTTCGCACAAGAAAATCACAAAGTGATGAAGAAATTTAAAAGTCGAAGGAAGAGAAAACTCTCTTAGGCCTAAATTCGAGAAACACCAAGATGATCAGATTTCTTCTTCAACTCAAGCAAATCCAAACCAAGTTCGACAAGATCAAAGTGTTCTTCGAATCAAATTAAATTAAAGTTCAAGTCTCGAAGTGCAAATCCAAGCCTCAAAGTTCGAGTGCTAAACAAGACAAATCAAGTTTCCAACAAATCGTGAAGTCCAGGATTAAGCCATGTGGCCCCACATCTTCAAATATTCAGATTATCAATAAGAGGATTAATCACAAGAAGGTCAACATTTTTTTGTATTATCAAAAAACAATTTGTAATAATTTCTGTAATTGATACACTAAATTTGTTGTGCAATGTGGTTAACAAAATCATTGGAAAAAAGCCTACACCAATAATACGCCCTATCACATCGCTGAAGCATTGCTAGGATGTTGAATCGAGAGAAAATCTGGAGGAAGTTCGTGGAGCTGAGATGGAAGAGGATTCAGTTTCAATTGAAGGTATGGATAGTGAGAATAATGAACTTGATATGCCTATAGCCCTTCGGAAGAAGACCAGAACCTGTACTCTTCATCCTATTGGGGATGATCCAATATTTTGCCAAGGGCTTGGCAAAACCTGCCTTTGAGAGTTTACTTGACAAGCTGGGAAAGATCGACATTTATGCCCAAACTTGAGGAGCATTGTTGATGCGAAGAGTTTGTTAAGAGTTCTACCTTTTATGGCTATCTTCTTGATTATATATATCTATTTATTGTTATTAAATAACTTTTCTATTTTCTATCCTTTCTTAGGATGTAGATAAAATCAAGTTATAATTAGGAAATTATGTTTATCTCTAATTCTTGTAGTAGGAGTTTATCTTTATCCTTACTTTCGTAGTCCTATTAAAACATTTGTATATTAGAGGGATTTGACAAAAAAAATAAATCATGTTATCACAATGATTAACCATTAATTCTTACATTTCTCATACTCATTTTTAATCACACATTCAAGTATTAAAATATTTTTCAAGTACACTCAAATTTTTTTCCAAATATTTTAATCAGACAATCTCCAAAAAATCACTATTTAAAACATCATTTTCCTTTAATTTCTCTTTACAGTGATCATCAAACAGGGGCTTAATAGTTTTGTCGAAATGGTATGTAAATATAATCCTTCAAACTACAGCTGAACGTGCCTATGTGAGTAGTTGATGTGCTAGAACTACATCTACAATCTCTTCACATCACATCTTGTGGTGGTCATGTTAGTTTTCTTAACAGCAGTAGACAAGAAAATGATGCCTATTTTTGTGCACTTATTATGTTTACAATCTACAGTACAAAACATATTTGAGTACAAGTCCAAGCGTGATGTTTCAACAACAATAGGTCCTTTCTAAAGTAAATGCAACTTCTTTGCACAAAATGAAACAACAAAGAATTTATAAGAGCGAAATTCATGAGTCAACCCTTCTTTAACTAAATAAATTCAAATATCCCGTGCTTTCAAATCCTGCTTCCTAGAGATTAAAGTTTAGCTTTTAATTATATTATTACTCCATCTAATGCCATAATAGAATAAAATAATAGCACCTGGAACTTGCATCACTACTTGTATCTGTTGGGAATTTACTTAACATGCACAGCGAAAAATTAAACAAGTTTCAATTCCCATCAAGGATGTGCTTTGTATTCAGATAGAAATTGTGATAAAAACTATACCTTTATTCAGATCTGCAAACTCTTTTGCTATTCCTATAGTTCCAGTAATTCTGATCTACCTCCCACAGCTGTCTAATTGTCCAGCCTCCAATGGAATCCACACAGGGAACAAGAATGAGAAGGAACTAGGGTTTACTTTTCTTGTGCTAGCAAAAATAATGAAAATTCATCAACTGTTTTCAAACCCTAGTAGCTTATTTATATAAGCCCAAATGGGCTTGGTCCGTCTTTTAAACTTCACCAGTCCAATATTTAATTAATCCAATTAATTAAATCCGGTCAATGAATCAATTAATCTAATTAATTAATTCGAGCATATTAATAAGCAACCCAATTAATAATTATTCAACGATTGTCAATTAATTAATTGGTAAATATCATTCTTCTAGTTCTCCTTTTGTGTGTGACCCATTGATTCCCAATCACGATACCTAACAACGTGAATTATTATTTTGATCTAATCAAAATTGATAAACAAAAACAATCTTTTGATTTTTCACTAATTCACATTCGTCGTCCCAGATTGTCAATCTAACAATGTGTCAGGGCAATACATGTGATGAGAAATGTCACGTGGTATGACAAAACTAAACTCGTTCGTTTATCATGAAACTATAATCCCATCGTCAATATGATCCTATCAATTACGAGATATAGATATGTGTCAATCTCAATTATCGATCATATCTTTCGTTCCACTCATTTTAAGTCAATGTAAGTCAAAAACTCATTTCGACTTATGAGTACACCATGGCCTTTCGTTATCAACTTAATTGGATAAAATGTAGATCATAATCTCTTACTATCTAAGAGTGATGAATCCTCTATTGATCACTCACAACCTTCATATGATTCTTGACATACCTGGACGATGCCGTATTAGCGGCCCTTAGCAGAGCGACATCCAACATCACTAAAGTATGACTGTTCTCATATAAGGCACTATAATGACCTCAAGTCGAAGGACTAATTCCACTATCGAACGTTAGAGATTAACCACTGATACTCAGATAGTTATCCATGTGGAATCTCCTAGCGAGTCTCCAATATTTTGTTTTATAACAAAATATTCACGTGTTCATTTAAGTGTCACTACACTTTAACTCGTGAGATCAACTACATACTTCACAAGTAAGAAATGCCACACATGATCGTCTATCCGTAATAACGATATCCGTATCTCGTTATTTAATCACATGTAATTTTTATCTCACAATTACAACTCCTTGTGATTAACAAATCACCGGGACTTGAATCTACGAACTCTATTATTTAATAGCATAATAGATTATGCCAAAATAAATGCATTAAACATATATCAAAAGTGCTTATGTCCAAAGTTGATTGGATCTAGGGCATAACACTTACAAACTCCCACTTGCACTAGATCCAATAACTTATGTATCTAATATCATAAGAGTTCACGTGACGATCATATTTATACTGTGGCAACTCTTTGTCAGTGGATCTGCAATATTATCAATTGTGGGAATTCGTTCTTTCTTTACGTCATTCCTTTGTATTATCTCTCTGATGAGATGATACCGCATCAATACCTGTTTGGATCATCAATTAGACCTTAGTTCATTCGCTTGCGCGATGGCTCCATTGTAACATAATACATATGCATGTGATCAACAATGTTAGGAACTACTCCGAGTTCATTAATGAACTTCTTGACCCATACCACAACTTTTGTTGCTTCTAAAGCAATAGTGTATGAGGCTTTTGCTATTAAATCAATGGTGGTCTCCTGTTTGGAACCTTTCCAACACACCGTTTAAGAGTAAACCAATATCCTAATTTGCTATATCATTCTAGTTTGACTAGAAGTTAGCATCAGTATATCTATGAATGGGGTTCATTTTCTTCATCTAAAATCTTCTCAAAATTTTATTTTTGTAGATTACGATGAATTAAGCAATCTTCTAGATCTATCTCTATAGATCAAGTTGCTTCTTTTTTTGGTTAAGGTAAGTGGATTATAACCAAAGAGCGTTGAATCCACTTATTTTCCATAGTGGATCCACATTACAAAGTGTATTAAACATAGAAAAAACTGCAAACATAATATCATTGAAAACCAAGCTAGCGTGCCTAGATGAGTGATCAAAGAAACGGGAATTTCTCTCTCTCCAAATGTTACTACCATGGCTGCAAACATGGTTTTAATGACTGAATTTCGAAATGAATCAGCCCCAAATTGTTGTGCCATCAACCAACCTACAAGCTCCTCCCAAGGACGATGAATGATAGGTATGTTACATTTACTACAAAAGTGCCTCCAAATCCACTCCGAATATGGGCAAGTAAAAAAGAGGTGAGCTGCATCTTCTTGATCACTCCCACAAAAAAGACAATTAATTTCCTCAATCAAACCAAGGCTCCAAAGCTTGCTGTGAGTATTAACTCCATTACAAAGAAAGAGCCACACAATGAATGCATGACGAGGAATATGCTTACCAAACCAAACAAGTTTATGCCACTTGCCTCCCTCCTATGCCGAAGAGACTCCCAAGCTAAGCCAATAGTGAAATGTCTGTTCGGCGCACCAACCCATTGCATAATATCCGAAATAATTGGATTAGGGATGAAAGTAGGGGGAGTGGCGTGAATCACCTCCAACCAGTTAATAGATAAACCTAGTGGCCATCTCCAACTCATCCCATCAACAATGGCAGCCACCTTGGCATCCTTTCAAGTTGCTTCTCATATATCTTTATGAAGAAATCTTTAACAACCACAATTTCAACGATTGAAACGTAGGGATATCATTTCCTATTAATAATATGTCTTATACATATAATATTAGGAATGTGACAACGCTCCCACTATCTTCTTCTAAACACGCAGTTCGTTTTCACTTTTGACAAAATAAACCTTTTGATTATTCTATAAAATCGAAGATTTCAACTCCAAGAGGCTTGTTTCAATCCATATAAGAATTGATCAAGCTAACATACCTTGTAAGCATATTTGGATTCAAAACTTTCGAGTCATGTCATGCACACTTTCTCTTGCAGGTTCCTGTTAAGGAATACAATTTTGACATCCTTTTGCCATAATTCATAGTCATGGTATGTAGTTATTGCAAGCAAAATTCGAATGGACTTTATCACGGCCATAGACTAGAAGGCTTCATCAAAGCCAACTCATTGTCTTTGCTTTATCCTTTTGCTATTAACCTCGCTATGTATGGATGTTTCCATTCACGTCGACCTTTTGTATAAACCCATTTACAACCTATGGGTTCTATCCCATCAGGTTGGTTGATCAAGGTCTAAACCTTGTTCACATACATCGAGTTCAACTCAAATTTCATGGCCTTCTGCAATCTCTTTGAGTCAGCACTTAACTTTATTTTGTGTAGCCAATAGGTTCATCGTCCTCGATTAATAATGCTTGATTAGTAATCATGGCTATAAACCTTCTAGGAGGTTGAATGATCCTACAAATTTTACATAGAGCTGATGTGTCCTCAGAAGTCTTTACTTCCTGATCAAGAGTATGTCCCTCAACAGGTGTAGGATCATACTTGAATTTATCTACTTGGTCAACAATATTTGTGGATTCTTGAGCTCCTTCAAAATCCATTCTACTCCCACTGTCCTCTCCTAAAGTAAACTCTTTTCTAGGAGTTTGACAAGTCTTGAGACGAACATCTTATTCTCAATGGGATTATAAAATTGATATCCAATTACCTCTTTTGGATATCCCACAAATATGTATTTATCGAATTCAGCCTCAAGCTTATCTGATTTAGTGCGCTTTATATAAGCGATGCAGTCCCAAACTTTAATATATGAAAAGTTGGGTAAAAGCCTTTCCATAACTCGTATGGAGTTTCGTCGACTGACATAGATGGGACACGACTTAGTGTGTAGAACATAACAATCAATGCATGACCTCAAAACGTTTTTAGGAGGTACAATATGACTTATTATTAATCGCACTATATTTAATAGTTTACGATTCCTCTTTTCAGATACAACATTATGTTGCAGTGTATGTGAGGAGTCTACTGCAAGAGAATCCCATTCTCTTTTAGATAATCGAAAACTTCATCTTCTTTACCTAATTGTTTCTCTACTTCTAACTTGAATCCCTTGAACCTTTCAAGAGTTTCACGCTTGAGTTTCATCAACTATACATGACCATTTCTGAAATGGTCATTGGTAAATGTGATAAGAAAGAGAAACTCATCTAGCATTAATTGATATGGATCCACATACATCACTAGATATCAGATCCAGTAATAGTGCAGACTTTTCACCTTTTGAGTAAAGTAGATTTGGTCAATGTGCCTAATAGGCATGATTCACATTTATCAAATGATTCAAAATCAATTGACCCCAAATATATATCTCTATGTAACTTTGGAATTGCAATTTCATTTATTTGACCAAGTCTACGATGCTAGATTTCGGTGTTATTCAGATAATCGCTTTTATGCCTCTAAATTTCTATACTTACTAGAATACTCAGTAGTTAGAATATAAATATCATTTTGTAATTCACCATAACTGTTAAGATAAAAGAGAACAACAATTGTCCTTAACATTAATATAATTCATGTCCAAACATGAAATTCAAATAATGTTCCGGTATTGGTGGGTTCAAACTAACATTTCTCTAATTCCAATACTAAGCTTAAAAGCAATGACAAGAAGTATATTCCTACAGATAAAATGTAGATCATAATCTGTTACTATCTAAGAGTGACGAATCCTCTATTGATCACTCATAACCTTCATATGATTTTTGACATGCCCGGACGATGCCGTATTAGTGGCCCTTGGCAGAGTAACATTCAAACATCAACAAAGTATGACTGTCTTTATATAAGGCACTATGATGACCTCAAGTCGAAGGACCAATTTCACTACCGAACGTTAGAGATTAACCACTGATACTCATGTAGTTATCCATGTGAAATCTCCCAGCGGGTCTCCAATTTTTGTTTTATAACAAAATATTCACGTGTTCATTTAAGTGGCACTACACTTTAGCTCGTGAGATCATCTACTTACTTCACAAGTAAGAAATGCCACACGTGATTGTCTATCCGTAATAACAATATCCGTATCTCATTATTACTTACAACCACGGATGATTTAAGATTCAATCACATGTAATTTGTATCCCGCAATCACAACTCCTTGTGATTAACAAATCACCGAAACTTGAATCTATGGACTCTATTATTTAATATCATAATAGATCTTGCCAAAATAAATGCATTAAACATATATCAAAATGCTTATGTCCAAAGTTGATTGGACCTATGACATAACACCTACAACATTGACATAGCTTAACTCTTTCAAATGCAAGACATATCAAATCTGGTCATGAGAAACTAGGCAAAGGTAACCACTCGTCCGAATTTCAAGCATTATCAGTTCTGCTGTGTAAAATAAGTTTCAACACTCATTTTAGAAAGTTTGCATTACATTAGACATCAGGTTACCATGAAAGCAAGGGTAAAAGGTGAAATTTGACAACTTCGTAAAGTCCATGTATCCGAAGATTAGAAGTTATATGTTTCAAATATTTACACATATACAGCCACCTTGTCTAATTAACATGAACCGTGAGTGAGGTTGCATAAACACGTCCCATTATTGGGCTTTTTGTTTTTTTTTTTTAACATATAGTAAAGGAATTGCCCATTGAAAAGGAAGAGATTTTCTTGAGCATGTTAACTTTTTCCTTTTCCATTTTTTATTTCATGTTAACTTCATGGCATGGGACAAAATCTGTGTTCTAATAGTTTTAATTAATTACAGAAATTAATAAACTAAACTAAAATAAGAATACCAGATATGACGTGGTAAACCCTTAAAGGAAACATCTACGGGCCCCATCGTTTTCTTATTATTTTGACTTGTTGAAGTAGAATCAAACCCTTTGATATTGACTTTATTCACCACTCCACTATCGTATTCGGCAGTAACCACCACTTGGATTAAAAATCACCATTCTTAACTTCATGCAAGTAGCTTTGATCAATGAAATGGATTACATATTTTGTTTTCTCCAAACACGATTGAAGAGAGCGGCTTTGAAGTAATTCAATTATGCAAGGAGTATGTATGAACTATTTGAAAATGGGCAGAACATGTTGTTTTCTAATAGTCGCTGTGTATTTTTCAGAGCTTTGGCCAAAATCAATGAAGCATGTTGCTGAGTGAACTCGCTGGAAACG
Source organism: Osmanthus fragrans (assembly GCA_019395295.1). Lineage (NCBI taxonomy): Eukaryota > Viridiplantae > Streptophyta > Magnoliopsida > Lamiales > Oleaceae > Osmanthus > Osmanthus fragrans. The sequence continues at coordinate 18,247,677 of CM033347.1, read as the reverse complement.
GGTAGAATGTGTTGTTGCTGGATCGTTGGCCTCTCTCCATTTTCAAAAGCCACAACCTCCTCTCTTAATTTAAATACCGAGTATTCTATTAAAATATAGATATTTAGAGGCATAAAAGTGATAATCTGAATAACACCTAAATCTAGCATCGCAGACTTGGTCAAATAAATAAAAATGCAATTCCAAAATTATATAGAGATGTATATTTGGGGTCAATTGATTTTGAATCGTTTGATAAGTGCGAATCATGCCTGTTAGGCAAAATGACCAAATCTCCTTTTATTTAAAAGGTGAAAGGTCTACATCAACTACTAGATTTGATACATAGTCATATATGTTGATCCATGTCAATTAATGTTAGATGAGTTTATCCTTTTCATCACATTTACTAATGACTATTTCAGAAATAGTCATGTATAAGTTGATGAAACTCAAGCGTGAAACTCTTGAAAGGTTCAAGGGATTCAAGCTTGAAATAGTTCTACAAACAGGCAAAATATCCTCACACTAAGATTAGATCGAGGTGGAGAATATCTGAAAGGGAAATTTTAGATTATTTGAAAGAGAATGAGATTCTCATGCAGTGAACACCTTACATACACTGCAACATAATGTTGTATCTAAAGGGAGGAATAGTAAACTATTAGATATAGTGCGATTAATAATAAGCCATACAAACCTCCCAAAAAGGTTTTGGGTCACGTATTGATTGCGATGTTCTACACACTAAGTCGTGTTCCATCTATGTCGGTCAACAAAACTCCATACGAGTTATGGGACGGCAAAAGGCCCAACTTGTCTCATATTAAAGTTTGGGAATATGACGCTTATGAAGCGCATTGAATCGGATAAGTTTGAGAGTAAATCTGATAAATACATATTTGTGGGATATCCCAAATAGGTAATTGGATATCAATTCTATAATCCCATTGAGAAGAAGATGTTCGTTTCAAGACATGTTAAACTCCTAGAAAAAGAGTTTATTCTAGAAGAGGACAAGTCCGAGTCTAATCCCACACCTGTTGAGGGACATACTCTTGATCGTGAAGTAGAGACTTCTGTGTACACATCAGCTCTATGTAAATCTAGTAGGATCATTCAATCTCCTAGAAGGTATGAATCCATGATTACCAATCAAGCATTATTAAGGATTAAGTATGATGAACCTATTAGTTACACATAAATAAAGTCAAGTGTTGACTCAAAGAGATGACAAAAGACCATAAAATTCGGAATGAACTCGATGTATATGAACAAGGTTTAGACCTTGATCGATCAACCTGATGGGATAGAACCATAGATTGTAAATAGGTTTTCACAAAAGGTCGACGTAGATGGAAACATCCATACAGACAAAGCGAGGCTAATAGAAAAATGTTATGACAATGAGTTGGCTTTGATTCTAGCCTATGACCATGCTAAAGTCTATTCGAATTTTGCTCGCAAAAGCTACATACCATGACTATGAGTTAATGGATGTCAAAATTGTATTCCTTAACAGGAACTTGCAAGGGAAAGTGTACATTACATGACTTGAAAGTTTTGAATCCAAATATGCTTACAAGGTATGTAAGCTTGATCAATTCCTATATGTATTGAAGTAAGCCTTTTGGAGCTGAAATCTTCGATTTGATAGAAAAATCAAAAGGTTTGATTTTATCAAAAATGAAGACTTTTTTTTTTGGTTAAGGTAAGTGGATTATAACCAAAAGTAAATCACGTACAAAAGCACAGGGGTATACCCCAGACCATAGAAACTATGCGGAGGACAGGCCCCCTACATAGACAAAACAACGACAAAAAACTAGAAGACTATCCCTCTAGGTAGTACAAGAAAAAATTCCAACGTCCAAACCCAAAGAGCGCTGAATCCACTTATTTTCCATAGTGGGATCCACATTACAAAGTGTATTAAACTTAGAAAAAACTGCAAACATAATATCATTGAAAACCAAGCTAGCGTGCCTAGACGAGTGATCAAAGAAACAGGAATTTCTCTCTCGCCAAATGTAGTAGACCATGGCTGCAAACATGGTTTTAATGACTGAATTTCGAAATGAATCAGCCCCAAATTGTTGTGCCATCCAACCTACAAGCTCCTCCCAAGGACGGTGAATGATAGGTATGTTACATTTACTACAAAAGTGCCTCCAGATCCACTCCGACTATGGGCAAGTAAAAAAGAGGTGAGCTGCATCTTCTTGATCACTCCCACAAAAAAGACATTTAATTTCCTCAATCAAACCAAGGCTCCAAAGCTTGCTTTGAGTATTAACTCCATTACAAAGAAAGAGCCACACAATGAACGCATGATGAGGAATATGCTTACCAAACCAAACAAGTTTATGCCACGGAACCGCCTCCCTCCTATGACGAAGAGACTCCCAAGCTAAGCCAATAGTGAAATGCCCGTTCGGTGCACCAACCCATTGTATAATATCCGAAACAGTTGGATTAGGGATGAAAGTAGGGGGAGTGGCGTGAATCACCTCCAACCAGTTAATAGATAAACCTAGTGGCCATCTCCAACTCATCCCATCAACAATGGCAGCCACCTTGGCATCCTTTCCCAATCCCGAATCATAAATAAGGCGATCTCCAAATAAACCATGAAAAGGGCCTAAAGGATGCCAATGGTCATGCCATAAGGAGATAGCACGACCATCACCAACCTTGAACTTCAGCTTAAGTCTCACCAAAATATGAAGGCCAAGCAGCTTCCTCCACGTCCAAAAACACTCATTCGGGCATTTAACCTCCCAAAAACTCCTACCCTTCAGCAAATAAGTGTGTATCCAAGAAGACCAAATCGAGAAAGAAGAATCTGTGAGAAGGTACCAAACATACTTCATCATAGCTGCCTTATTCCACAAAACCAGATTCTTTACCCCTAAACGCCCTTCCTCTCGTGGCATACATATGCGCTTCCAAGCCACCTTAGCACCTATGAGTTCTAGCACTTCCTTTCCATAGAAATGACCTAAGAGTGGTCTCCACCTTCTTAATGACTGCCTTAGGGATAATAAAGAGAGAAGACCAATACACTTGGATAGAGAAAAGAACGGACTTAATAAGCTGGAGTCTCCTGGCATAAGACAAAGTACGAGAGGTCCAACCTTTAGCCCTTGCCACAATACGCTCCACCAAGACATTACAATCCAAAGCTCTCAATTTAGTAGCAATGAGTGGAACGCCAAGATAACGAACCGGAAGTGAGCCCTCCCTATAACCAGGAGAACTGAGGATCAGGTCCTTAAGATACACATCCACTCCACAAGCAAAAAGATTGCTCTTATCCGGATTAGGTGTCAACCCAGAAAGCTCCTCAAACTTATTGAGCACACCACCAATCAAGAGTACCGAATCAACTTCTGCCCTACTAAAAATCAATAAGTCATCCGCAAAGCAAAGGTGGGATATTTTCTCTCTGTCGCATCTCCAATGGAACTTAAACCCGTCACCTTGAGTCACGCCCCATGAGACCAGAGAATACCTCCATAGCAAGAATAAATAAATAAGGGGACATCGGGTAACCTTGACGAAGACCTCTCCCACTCTTGAAAAAACCATGAAGCTCCCCATTGATGGCTATAGAAAATTTCGGAGTTGAGATACATTCCGACACCCAAGAAATCATTTTCTCCGGGAATCCAACAATCCGCAAAACCTCCAATATGAAATCACATCGCACCGTATCATATGCTTTCATAAGATCAACTTTGAGAGATATATCTGCAGAGATATATCTAGAAGATTGCTTAATTAATCGCAATCTACAAAAATAAAATCTTGAGAAGATTTTATATGGAGAAAACGAACTGAGAGTTCATGGATACACTAATGCTAACTTTTAGTCAGATTAGAATGATAGCAAATCTCAATCAAGATATTGATTTACTCTTAAACGGTGTGTTGGAAAGATTCTAAACAGGAAACCACAGTTGATTCAATAGTGAGAGACTTATACAGTATTGTTTTAGAAGCAACAAAAGTTATAGTATGGGTCAAGAATTTCATTAATGAACTTGGAGTAGTTCCTAACATAACAGATCACGTACATTTGTTACAATAACAATGGAGCCATCAAGCTGGCGAAGGAACTAAGGTCTCATCGATGATCCAATCAGGTGTTGAGGCTGTACCATCTCACTAGAGATATAATACAAAGAAATGACATAAAGAAAGAACGAATTCTCACAATTGATAATATTACAGATTCACTGACAAAGAGTTGTATAAACATGATCGTCATGTGAACTCTTATGAATGTACACGTTTGTTTTTTGTCGTTGTTTTGTATAGGTAGGGGGGCTTGTCCTCAGCATAGTTTCTATGGTCTGGGGTATGCCCCTGTGCTTTTGTACATGATTTACTTTTGGTTATAATCCACTTACCTTAACCAAAAAAAAAGATCTAGTGCAAGAGTTTGTAAGTGTTATGCCCTAGGTCCAATCAACTTTGGGTACAAGTACTTTTGATATATGTTTAATGTATTTATTTTGGTAAGATCTATTATGATATTAAATAATAGAGTCTGAGATTCAAGTCTTGGTAATTTGTTAATCACAAGGAATTGTGATTGTGAGATACAAATTACATATGATTGAATTTTAAATCATCTGTGGTCGTAAATAATAACATTAAATATTTGAACACGTGAATGCTTTGTTATAGAACAAAACATTGGAGACCCGCTGGGAGATTCCACATGGATAGTATCTGAGTGTCAGTGGTTAATCTCTAACGTTCGGTAGTGGAATTGGTCCTTCGACTTGACGTCATCATAGTACCTTATGTGAGGACAGTGATACTTTGGTGATGCTGGAAGTTATTCTGTCAATGGCCGCTAATACGACATCGTCGGGTATGTCAAGAATCATGTGAAGGTTGTGAATGATCAATAGATGATTCGTTACTCTTAGATAGTAAGAGATTATATGATCTACATTTCATCCAGTTAAGTTGATAATGAAATCCTTGGCCAAGGTATACACATAATTGAAAAATGAGTTTTCGACTTACCAATATTTAATAGTGGAATGAAAGATATGATCGATAATCGAGATTGACACATATCCATATCTCGTAATTGATCAGATCATATTGACGAAGGGATTATAGTTTCATGATAAACGAACGAGATTGATTTTGTCATACCACGTGATATTTCTCATTACATGTATTGTTCTGATACATTGCTAGATGTCAATCTGGGATGACGGATGTGAATTAGTGATAAATCAAAAGGGTGTTTTGATTTATCGATTTTGATTAGATCAAAATAATAATTTACGTAGTTAGGCATCGCGACTGGAAACCTAATGGGTCACACACAAAAGGAGAACTAGAAGATTGAGGTCTGTCAATTAATTAATTGACAAACATTGGATAATTAATTAATTAGACTGCTTATAGGCCCGGATTAATTAATTGGATTAATTAAATATTGGATTGAGTTAAGTTGTAGGACGACCAAGTCCGTTTGGGCTTATATAAATAAGCTACCCTAATATGTAGGTTTTTTTTCATTATTGTTCTTGCTAGCACAAGAAAAGAAACACTAGTTCTCTGTGTGGATTCCATTGGAAGCTGGACAATTGGACAACTGTGGGAGGCAGATCAGAATTGTTGGAACTACCAGAATAGCAAATGAGTTTGTAGATATGAATAAAGGCATAATTTCTATCACAATTTCTATCTAAACACAAAGCAGATCATTGGTGGGAATTGAAATTCTTATTATTTTCCACCGTGCATATTTAAGTAAATTTCGAACATATATGAATGACATAGTATACTATTATATGCTCCTATGAGATAAGAATACAGCAAACAAAGAAACTAGCCTAATTAACTACTAATGTTAATCTCCTAATACCTAATTGATATACTATCAATAACAGAAAGAATATTATCCCTTATTCCCTTAACACCCCCCTCAAGCTATTGGTTTGGACATTAGATGCAATTTGTTTCTCAAAAATTCAAACCAAGGACGAACCAATGGCTTCGTATATATATATTTTGTCATCCAAGAAATTAGATTTTTTTCCAGGAAATATACCGTAACCATTTGTATCATTCAATCATTAGGACAACCCTCCCAATCACTGTCATGAAGCAATGGATTTGAAAGTTTGTATTTCTGGTGATGACTAAAACAAGGCGAGAAGTATGTTGAAGATATTGCAATAGGCATTTTAATAGCCTTCCAACGGTCATCTGTTGGTGAATGCATGTACTGACACAATTTATTTATTTACTATGAACCAGATGTCTGGTCTAGTCAATGCTACCTATTGTAAAAGCTCCCAATGACTCGACGATAATCATTACCATTTTGTAACAATGTGTGCCAACCGATTTTGAGAGATAACGAGAGACAAAAGTTGGAGTTGAATAAGGCTTACACCATACCAACAAGTCTGCAATATATTTTTCTTGAGATAATAAAATGCCATCTGTAAGATAATTAACTTCTATCCCCAAGAAATAATTAAGTCATCCAAACTCTCTTAATGGAAATTTTGATTAAAATTAGCAATGAGGGAAAGAGAAGAACCATTAATGATAAAATCATCAACATATTACCAATATAAAAATGCGATTATTACCCCTTTGCAGAAAGAATAATGAAGTGCCAGCTTTAGAAAACTGCTTTGACGTGAACATCGTGTCTGTGGGGCTCGCTTGAGATTGTAGATGGACTCATGAAGTTCACATACATGATCCGATGTAGAAGAATTAATGAGTTCAGTTGGTTGCTCTATATAAATTTCATCCTCAAGTGAACCATGAAGGAATGAATTTGATATATCAATTTGTTGCAGAGGCGAATGGTGAACAATAGCAAAGACAAGACCATGCGAATGGTAGTTGCCTTCACAACAGGGCTGATGGTTTGCTTGATAATCGAAACCGACTTTTTGAGAGAATCCTTTTGCAAGTAGACACATTTTGTAGCGCTCAATGCTGCCATCAATTCAAAAAATCAATTTATTGGATGACATTTTTGTATGTAGGTCGGGGAATCAATGACCAAGTACGATTATCATGTAAAGCCTTATGTTCAACATGTATTACCCTCAACCATTCAGGATATTTATGGGCCTGTTTAAAGGTGGTGTGGTTCAGTGTCAAGATAATTTGGGGTAGACGAGTGAGTGATTGGCAAGATGTGGTAGTTCGAAGTTGCATGGGATGTGTGTGATGGGGGAGGAATTATGGTCTGAATTTTGTGCAGGAGAATTTTGATAATGGGAAAGATCAACAACCAGGTTGAGACCAGTATGGCTATGCTGGGGAAATAGAAGTTTGAGAAATAATATGAGGTAAGGAATGGGAAAGAGAGAAAGTTTGGTGGGATGAGGAAAGTGGAGATAAAATAGGACTTGATGATTGCTGGTGACATGATGAAGGAGGGGAATTAGTTAAAGAATTATTTGAAGTGGAAGAGTTGAAGTTATTTGAGGAAGTTTGTTGAGATAAGGAATCTGGTGGAGATAAGGAACTCTTACCTTGCAGAGAATCCAAATTTGCGTGGTATGTATGCGTAGAATCAGCCAAGGAGAAGATGTAGACGTGTCCATTGGCAAAGATTGTGGATCAGAATAATTAAATGGAAACGTGTTTTGGTTTATTATAAGGTATTAAGGAAAATGTAGAATTCATTGCTTTCCAAATCAAGTCATCAGAAACCTTTGTTGTTAGGAGACCCGCCCAAAAATATGCAAACTTTTCTACGGAAAGAAAATGTTGGTTTATTATAAGGTATTAAGGAAAATTTGCACAACCAAATATTTTAAATTTAGAATAGTTTGGTAAGAAATGAAATAATTTTTGGAATGGGCACAAATTTTGCAGAATTGGTGTAGGTAAATTATTTATTAAAGTTTTGCCTGAATCAAAAGCATATATATAACCAATATTGAAGAGGAATAGACGCGTGTGCTAAAAAAGTAATCCCAGTGTCAACAATAGGTCGAACTTTTCTTTCGGCAACACCATTTTGTTCATGAGTATATGGACAAGGTAATAATGCCATATTGGGTGAAATATTTATTCAATTTTTGATATTCGCCTCCTCAATCAGAATGAGAAGCACAAATTTTTGTCTGAAATTGACATTCAACAAAAATTGAAAAGTAAGAAAAACAGAAAATAAATTACTCGTATTTTTAGGGAAATAAACCCAAGTAGTTCACGTAAAATCATCAACAAAGATAACAAAATATTTGTGACCCAAAGGAGATAAAATAGGTGCTGGACCCCCAAACTTCATAGTGGACAATATTAAACACCTTACAAAATTTTCTATAGAAGCTAGAGAAATTTTAGATAGCTTGCCTAAAGGACACGCTAAACAGTAAACAAGACAACGATTTAGAATTACTAGAACTCAACAAATTATTGGATTTTAAAATGGAAGAAACTATTCGGTGATGACGATGGCCCAATCTTTCATGCCAAGTCGACAGCAAAACAACTTCAGCCACATTAACCTCTTTCCTTGGTGATCGAAAAATATACATACCATGTTCACTCAGTCCTTTGAGTAGAATTTCTTTCGTCACTTGGTCCTTAACAAATAAAATAAAATGAGTAGGACAAAATTCAAAAAAGCATTTGTGACTGGTGAATATTTGGACGAAAAAAGAGATTGTTAAAATTTAGGATCGGGAAAAATATTGTTTAAAATAAAGTTGCGATTTGAAGAATGATAAGTGGTAGTACCTGTATGAACTATTGGCAATCCTAGTCTGTTTCCAACTCACAATTGATCAAGACCCTTTTAATCATGAGTAACAATTAAAATTCCTAAATCTGGAGTAACACGATGAGTTACCCTTGTGTCTGGTGTCCAAGGAAAAAAATGAGTACCTTGATAGAATTGATTGTTTGACACTGGCAGAGAAAAGGGTGTCGTCCAAATCATGTGTGATTGAGGAGTCTGGCGTGATGAATGCTGTCTTGGGGTATAGCGCATCGACACTTATCTACTGTGCCAACAAATTTGACATGTAACTTTGCCATGTCGTGGGAATGAAGGCCGAAAAGGAAGGACCCGATATAGGGCTTGGCATAGAAGATGATGACTAAAGCAGTTGTGTCATGGAAGAGGCTTTATAAGTGGCATTTACAATAGGTAATTCTTGATAACTTTCTAGGAGAATCTCGTGGGCAATAAGTTGCCCATGGAGTTCATAAAAGGAGACGGACTCAAGTCTCATATTAAGAGCAGTTATGATGGCATGAAATTCTGCTCCAATGTTGCGATAAGTAATCGCATTGAATTTTGTCTATAAAATAGTGCCACCAGTAGTGGAGAGTTCATTAGCTAGTGATTTTGCCTTTCGAAGAAAAGCAGACATAGATAAATCATGCTTCTTCAGTTCTTGTAAATCTATGTGAAGTTGAAGTTGCCAGTTCTGTGAAAACTGGACCAACGGATTATGATAAGGCATCCCAAACAACAAAGGATGAATCTCTTCACTTAGTCAGGACAATAACCAAGCAAGGAGCATTTGATCTTTTTTTTATACCAGCTAAGATATTCAGGGTTGGATGTGATCTCAAGTTGATTGGTGGTGGTAGTAATGGTTTTGGGTGGTGCAATTTCAATTCCATCGAATTTTTTTTTTTTTTGAGGTTTTGATAATTGAGTGGTCGTAAAAATTGAGTTTTCCAAGCTAAATAATTTTTTGAATTAAAATTTAAATAGTTTTATAGCAAAAGACATCGGATGTTGTATGGGGTGAAGTAGATGAAGGAAGAACAAAATCCGAGGTGTTTGACATATAATGTTGTTGCCTATGGCTCCATTACCATGTAAAGGAAAATAATGAAAGTAAAATATGTTTTTCGTATATATGAATGACAGAGTATACAAACCTATTTATACAAGCCTATGAGTTAAGAATATAGAAACAAAGAGATAAGAATACAGCAAACAAAGAAACTAATCCAACCTAGTGTTGGTCTCCTTATACATGGTAATTGATATACTATCAATAATAGAAAGAATATTATGCCTTATCCCTTAACAAGTTATAGGTAAAAAAATTACCAAACATAAGAATTAAATCTTAAATGATAATCTACAATAATATGGAAAATCTTATCATAAGAGATAAGAAATTATCATAAAAGATCTTCCTATATTTGTTGTAGAATAATATACGGAATGACAATTTTAATTGAATTTTTCCTTATATTTTTCTTCTAAATAAATCTAAAAATATCTAGGTACAATATGCCAAGATATATCCTAGATTATTAGAAGTCTATTCTTATCATGAACGATATGACAAAAGATATTCTATATTTTATTAGAAGTTAGAAAGATCAATTTAATTTAACAAATCTTTACCTTTTCCTTCTAAATAAATTTTAAAATATTTAGGACCGTATAACAAAAACAAAATTTCGTAACTTAAAATATTCTAGGAGATCCTACCATCCCAAGTCAAGTTACAATTTATATTGACCATTGAAAATAATCTAAATTAAGCAGGCCAATAAAAAAATTATTTTGTAAAAATATAAAAAAATATTTTTTCAAATTATCTCTCCTGTGACTTAGCTTAATTTCAAATACCAATTTTGGATGTTAAATGTCCTGTGGTCCACATGTACCGCTCTCTGAGACTCGACCATCATAAAAAATTTCTACAACTCCCCAATTTTATTTTATTTTTTCTAAAATTAAATAAATAACCATACTGAGACTCAAAAAAGTAGGGCAGATAGTTAGAACTTGTGCCTAAATATTTGTACTCAATATTTCCTTTTTGTAGCGGATACTCTACTATCAAGTTTAGACTGTTGATCTAAACACCTGCGAAAATCCACACGTCAATCACACAAAAGTAGTGAAATTTACCACAATCAAAACAATTCCATTTTTGGGCAAATAACATAAATGCCTTGGACACCTAAAAGGTGTCAGTCCTTGGTCCTCAACATGCCCTTGATGGTTTGAAATTTTTTTGAGTCTGTTCCTAATGAACATCTTCTAAATTTCCAAAATATCTTCATCACAAAAATTTTAAACCCTCCACAATGAAAATCACTCAAACCTCAAATTATTTTTTGAGTGCTGCAACAGACTGAATAGGTGATGTTGCCCTCTCCGTGTTGTCACTTTTAGAAGCCAAAGTTGTGAAAATCCATTTGAAAAATCAATGATTTTTCTCAGACATTTGGTAAAAAAAATTTCTTGTTTCTTTAAATCAAATGCATTCACAGATTCAATAACTTTAGAAGACCTGGTAGAACTCAAATTGTAAAATCACATCCAAATTCAAAATATAAGGTGTGTTTAAAGTAGGTGATAAATTGAAAAGGAATTTTAGTTTGAATCAAATTCTAAATAACTTCTAATTTTTAAAGTAGTTTATTTATAATAAGAATCAAATAACATTCACGTGAAGAAATTAAAAAAAAAAAATCTTTGTTCTCAAATTTCAAGGATAAGGATTTTATTCCAAATCAAAATGACCTTAAGAGACAAACCCACATTACAACCTAGGAGAAAAAGACTACAATTGTTCTTAGGAGATTGTAAAGATCCATAATTTACCATTTAGTTGAATTTCTTATATTTCCTCAAGATCTTTTGATTAATTGAATTCTTAGGAACTTGATTGTCCTTAATTGTTCTTGATGATACAACAGAGATCAATTTTATTTTATTTTTTATTTATTTTTCTATGCTTTTGATTTTTTTTAAACTAGCTTAGGGCTAAATTTGTGAAATTGTTGTAGTGCATTTATCGAAAATGTGTTTTAATTAGGGCGTGTCGATAAGATGGTGCACATAAAAATACCATGCGACAATTTAATCTTGGCCAAAACAAAGAATTTTCTAATCAACGAAAGGGATAGGTTATCCTTACAAGGAGTTCAAAAATCTGGGTCAAATTTATCAATACCTAAAAGCCAAATGGTCATTTTTGGTCCATGGTTGAAGATTCTAGTTCCTATCCTATCAGCCACTATTTTCCCTCAACTAATCCTCCATGATCGCTAGGTGATTTCGATAAATTCTCAAGTAAGTTAGTCATTGGGCTTTAGCATCTCCTCTGAAGAAATCCACATTAATATGTCTTTGATTGGATATTTTACATTTGTGGTATAGAAAAACAATGAAAATAGAGAAAATATCACTAAAATAATAATAATAAATAAATAAATGGACTGGGTCATTTTAAATAATTAGCCTGCATAAGTTCGTTAAAAATCGAAGTCTGCTAAAACCCACTTAAAAGAAGCACTTGGAAATGGCCTTTCATACTTTTAAAATTCAATAAATCAAATCAAATCAAAATAGATAATATAAAAAAAATATCATGTGTAGTTACAAAGTGGTTACGATTTTCCTATAAATAGGACCAAAGGTTCATGAAAAAATCACAAGGGAAGGTGTAGGAGAAAATCACGAAGTGCTAAAAAAATTTCAAAGACGGAGGAAGAGAATAAACTCTCTCATGCCTAAGTTTGGAAAACACCATGAAGATCAATCTCTTCTCAACATCAAACAAATATAGTTCTAAACGAAAATGGAAAAATTAAATTGCCTTCAGATTTTTGTATTGCATGCAACTATGTATTCTCTCGCACGCTCGCCGTTCAGTTGATTTGAATATAGTGATTTTGCCTTCGTACGTGAGCAACCTATTTTGCCTATGCGCCCGTCCCTCTTTCCAGCAACACTCTAGGTTCCGTTTCTTCTAACTTAGCTGGAATTAAGTGTACTAATGTTGGTTCTTCTTTCATGCCCGTCTTGGAACTCTGTGTATTGCTCATTACACTCGATATCTTGGCCCATGTAGCTTGGACAAGTTTATTTCTTGATCCTCTTTGCTCTTGATCTTGTCATTGGTATAGCTTCAACATATAGTGGATCTTTGTTAGTTTGCCTTCCATGGTTCTTATCACTTCAACTTGGCTATGGAACTCCTTTGTCTCCTCTAGATTACTCCTATAAGTTGGTTGGTTTGGAATAACACCTCCATGTATAAGATTAATTTGATGTTTAATGCCCCAAATAGGTGGCAACCCATTAGGCATCTCTTCAGAGTAGACATCCTCAAATTCCTGTAATAAAGAAATAGCCAAACTAGGAAGGAGTTAGGTTAGGTTCCTCAAGATTAAGGTTATAGACCAGCAATGGCTATTTTTCCATGAAAGCCCTTTAAGTTCTGTAGAGGCCCGAATCTTTTCTGTAAAGTTAGGCCCATAATTTTGTGATTAACTTCACATTAGGCCCAATAAAGGAAATATAAGCCCAAAAGATAGTCCAATATATGTTTAAAGGTAAATGATGTTTATAAAGTATTTTCTAAAAACGATTTGATGAAGATTGGACGGAATGCAAAGTATTTCATTTTATGGCTAAGGTATACTTCAAATATTTTTAGTCTCCTTTGAGACCCATTTTCGACATAGAAAACATTCGAATTGGAAAATTATATCTGAATAAAAGTTGTAGCTCTTTGAGTTAGCTTTCCAACGCACTTTGAATCACCTCAATCGGATATCGGGAGAAAAAATTATGATAGAAATACTGTAGGCTGTACAGTGTCAACGGGACTACCGGACGACTGGAGAAACTAACCGGTCGACCGGAAAAGCCGAAACCCACGATTTTTTGAGAATTAATGGCTGACTTGCACAACTTAATTACCCTATTTAATATAACCTTTCACCCACCCCAAATTCACCTATAAATACCCTCTTCACTCATTTGATTTTTCACATCAAAAGCACTTTCAATTTGCTTTCAAAGTTGAGAGAAAAATAGAGAGTTTGAGAGAAAAAAAAAGGAAGGTGGTTTTCAAAGTGTTTTCCAAAAGTTTTAAGTGTGGACAAAAATATTCTGCAGAAGGTTTTTGTGATTTCAAAAAGTGTTTTCAAACAACAAAGAAAGGTCCAAACGTCCAATCTTCGTCAAAGTTTTTGAAGTTCATCAAAAATTTTAAAATTCTTTTCAAAGTTCATCAAGCATCAAATCGAGGTAGGTAGAGGTGCATAAAGTTGTTATACGTGTTTAAGTTATAATTTCTGGCAAATAATGTTCTATGTTAAAGGCTAATGTTGTGTGTCAAATGGTATCGTCAGTTCGGCATGTGCCTTTCATGTCAAATGGTTCCTTCGGTGTGGCATACATTTAAAGGTTAATGTTGTGTGTCAAATAGTATCTTCGGTTCGGCATGCACCTTTCATGTCAAATGGTTCTGTTGGTACGGCATACATTTTCATGTCAAATGGTACCTCCGGGTGCGGCATGTAAGTTCTAATGTTAATTATTATGAAATGCTTAGCTTAATCACGATTGCACCTATGATGTCTATTGAGTTTTCAACTCACGGGTTTCTACCCTATATCTACAGATTAAATGTTGATGCACCGGGTTGGATGATGGAAGAGATGGAAGGAGATGCAATAAGCCTATGGGAACCCAGTGAACAAGTGATTTAGATTTAAAATCTTTAACGTTTCAAATGTTATTTCCAACGTTATTTCTTTTGAGTATCTTGAACAAGTCATGATTTCATCAAATAAATTATATTTCATTATTTTGGAAAGTTATAAAGTGTTTTAATTCAATATCCTTCAAAAAGAATGTTTGTTAAGATTTAAGCTTCTGCTAAGATATGTATACAAGTTACTAAACCACCGGTTAAGTTAAGTAAAGTAAGTAGCGTCCCGATCTACTAGGGGTTGGGGCGTTACAAGTTCACTCCCTTTTGCAAAAAAGTTACTTTGTCGTTTTTTTTTTCTATTTGCTGGCTACCTCTTCTCTCTTGTGATTCTATTCTTTTCATAATATTTAGCTATCTCTCTATTTTCTCTCTTACTCTCTTTTTTCTTGAAGTTTTAGTTTCAATCTAATTTTTGCTCTTTTTTTTCTTCGTTTCCTCACCTTTTAACTTCAATTGATCATCATATACCTACTTTGATATTAAAAAAACAAGAGTCACTATTTTTCCATCTTTAACAAAGCCACCTGTTTTAAAATCTATCATGTATCACATTTCTGTCATAGTGTCATGGACTTCCTAACAAGATATAGTATGAACCCACAGGAAGAGAATCCCTTGAACCCACAATCAATTTGAAAACTAAACCTGTTGAGAACTCGTTTCAAGAGCCTAGATTATATCAGATTCTAGACCTGTTGAAATCCCATCTCAAGAACCTAAATTACAAAGAGAAACGCCACAAAGGTTGTTAATTTACCTTTTGATGTTCAAGAGTTCAATCATGAACAAGAGTAAACTCAACTCACAAATTAATTCAAAATAATGTCTAACCCTCAAGTGGCCACCATAATGTGTATATACTCCCCACAAAGTAAACCTAGCCAAAATAAGGTCCTTTCCCAAAATACTCAAGTGACCGAAATTACATGGCCTTCCCACTAGAATACCCTAGCCGAAAATTAACCCAAACCAAATAATATGTGGTCGATGCCTAAGTGCGTACAATAAAAGTTCTTTTGAAACCCTAACTAATAAAACGTACCCTTGACCCTTGAGATGCTTCAATGATTCATGATTGGTGTAGATCACAAATTCCCTAGGCCACAAATAATGCTGCCAAGTCTCTAATGCACGAACAAGAGCATACAACTCTATCATAAGTAGGGTACTTCAGTGACGCCCCACTTAGCTTCTCACAGAAGAAGGCTATGGGCCACCTATCCTGCATCAAAACGGCTCCAGTCCAAATTCTTGAGGCATCGAATTCAATCTCAAAAGCTTTGTTAAAATCAGGTAATGCTAAAATGGGTGCATAGCACAACCTTTCTTTAATAGTGGCAAAAGCTTCATTAACCTCCCAATGAAACCCAACATTATTTTTAATGATTTCAATGAGTGGTGCAACAATGGTGCTGAAGTCTTTAACAAAACACCGATAAAAGTTAGCTACGCCATGAAAGCTTCTTACCTCAGTGATGCTTTTTGGCATTGACCACTCCTTGATGGCCTTGACTTTCTCTTCATCCACCTCAAATATCCTATGTACTAACAACATAACCAATGGTCGGGCAAAGAGGACCCTTGCTTCATCTAATGAGATGCTGGTCATCAATGGAGGAGGTTCTGGTCGAGGTGAGGATTCGGCCTTGGTTCCAGCGGGTTTCATTGCTAAAATGGATTCTTTCTTGATTGATTTGGATATAATTGAGGAATCCTTGGGTGGTGCTATTGTTTTGGGTGGTGGAGCGACGGTGGCTGGTTGTACGGTGTCGATGGAGGCTAGTTCTACGGCGAGGAGTGGTGGAGAAAACGTGGGTGGTGTTGGGCGGCACAAGGGGGTGGGTTTCTCTAACCCTAGCCAGCTCGTGCATGCTAATTATGGAGGTCCTAGATTGCCGCTTCCCTCAAAGGAAGGTTATTCTAATTCTCCTAATGTGTTGGAGGCTCAACATCGAAACTTTCCTTCCTTGGAGCATTCATTAAAGGCTGCTGATTTGGATTTAAATCTAAATGGTAGGGGTGCAGATTACTCTGGAGCCCTTGGGTCAATAGACTCACGAGCTAGAGGTGATTTCAATGCTAAAATGGGCTTAGTTAAACCCCAAAATCCAGCCCAATCACCTCTTCATGGAGGCCATACGAATTTGGATCTTGGGGCTCTTAAGGCCCACATTTCGTCCTCTTTTGCGTTTGTTGTGCGTGGGACTTCGAAGGAGGCTGAACGTTCGACCTCTAATCTGCATTTCTTTAAACCAAGTAAGGAGGATTGGAGAGTGAAGGTCCGACCTCCCATGGAGGTTGGGGAGGAGGGGTGTGAAGAGTGGAGGTCGACCTTAATTGGGTATTTTATTGGGAAGAGGCTTCCTTATCCAGTGGTTAACTCCATTCCCTTGAAGCTATGGGGAAGGATTGGGCTTAAGGAGGTGCTATCAACTGATTGTGGAGTGTTTTTGTTTAAATTTGACACCATTGATCAAGCGGATAATATTCTTGATCGTGCTCCTTGGCATATGGTTAATCACCCTCTTGTCTTAAAGAAATGGCAGCCCAATTTGCAATTAGATAAAGAGGAGTTTAAGAGGGTGCCGGTTTGGGTAAGGCTTATGAATGTCCCATTTGAATATTGGACCCCTAAGGGGCTGAGTTTTGTAACAAGTGCTGTGGGTAATCCTCTCTATGCAGATAAGATTACACTCTCAAAGAAGAGGCTTAGCTTTGCTAGAGAGTGTGTGGAAATTGATGCTTTAGAGGAGCTGATTAAAGACTTTGACATGTACTGTCCAAACGGTGATTGGATCACTGTGCATGCCGAGTTTGAGTGGACCCCGATCAGATGTAGTTCGTGTGGTGTTTTTGGTCATGCTTTAGGTCATTGTATGCAACAAAGTCAGCAACAGGTGGGTGTTAAGCAGTCCAAAAAATGGGTGCAAGTCTCTAAGGTGAATCAAGAGATAGTTACGAAGGAGGATGTTGAGGAAGCTTGGGTTGATGTCAAACGAAAAATGAAAGGGAAGAAGGTTTCGGTTGCTGGGGTGGAGAGCTCTCTAACTAAGAGTGACTGACAACATGTTGTGTTTGATAGTAGTTCCAAGCCTTTAGCTATCCATGCACCAACTGAGAATGACATAAGTTTGGAACCAGGTGAGCTGGTGGTTCCTAGGGCGGACTCTTTGCTTGTGGATGTGGATGTGGGTGGTATTGAACCCAAGGATATGCGTTGTGAGGAGGATGATTCAGACTCCTCTTTTCAATCTTCTCCTAATTCGTTGGCTGCAAAGGTGACTGATTCCCTAGAGAAGAAGAAGAAGGGCTCGGTGGGTAAAAGGAAGGGCAAGAAACACCACTCCCCTAGAAGGGGTCGGTGGAGTTAGTCTATAGAGGTACGTGCTCACATTCCCCCATCTTTTTTAATGTTCATTGGATGTTGAACGAATGTTAGGGGTTTGAATGACCCCATGAAACATAGGGAGGTTCGGAATTTATTACAAAATCAGAAGCTTTGCTTTTGTGGCCTTGTGGAGACTAAGGTCTTAGAGGTTCAGTGCAGCGATTGGGCGGTCTATCTTAGCCTCTTGGTTGTTTGAGGGTAATTATGCTCATTGTTCTAGGTTGGAATAGCAGCTCTGGGTACAAAATCAATCTGATGCTCAATGCCTCTAATGTGTGGCAACTTATTAGGCATCTCCACTGGGTATCGTCAAACTCCTGCAACAAAGAAACAGCCAAACTAGGAAGAGACTGGTTAGTTTCATCAAGATTAAGATAAGACTCTTTATAGACAAGAAAAATCATAGGGCCATCTGCAAAGAAACCTCTCTTAACCTCACTCTCTCTTGCATAGAAACTTACTTTTGTCTTTCCTTCTCTTTGCAAACTCTCTTTTTTCTCTACTCTCAGCTACATCTCTACTTTCTTTTTCACTCCTTTTTTTTGTGCTCATTTTCACTTACTCTTTCTTTTTTGCTCAGTCTTTTTTTTATCACTCTCATCTTCACTCTTTCTTTTTTGAACTCTCATTTGCACTCTTTCTTTCTGAGTAACCTCACTTTTCATTTCAATTGGTTCTCATAGACCTGACTTGGAAGTTAAGTGAGCAAGCTCGATTGTTTTACCCTCCTTTACAAAGTTGTATATGTTCTTGAGCCCATCATGTGTCACCCTCCTATCATACTGCCATGGCCTCTCCAACAAAATATGGTCAGCTGCATAGGTAAAACATCACAAAGCACCTCATTCTGATACTTCCCAATTGAAAAAGTAACTAACACTTGTCTATCCACCCTAACCTCTCCACAATCATTCAACCACTGCAATTTGTGTGGTCGAGAGTGTTTTGAGGTAGGTAAATTCAATTTCTCAACCAAAGTAGTGCTAGCCACATTAGTACAACTCCCCCATTAATGATCATACTATATATTTTGCTATTGATGTGGCATCTATTATGGAAAATGTTACCTCATGAGAGCCTTCAACTCTCCCCATGTACAGGCCTCTCATAATTCCTCCTTCTATTGGTCACTAATTGATCCCACCAAATAATAGCATAATTAGTGAATTTAGTGGTGGCAAAAAGGCTCGCGGGCTCGGCCCGTAAAAAGCCCGAGCTGAACCCCATTTTGGAGAATCGGCTCTAGCTCGGGCTGGCCCGTGACCCAATAAAAAATTCAAAAATTAACAAAGCTACCTCAACAGCTATGAGCTATTGTTGAAAACTTTTTAAAATTTAACAGTGATATAATTTTAGATTTGACAATTCAAAATTTGAAATTTGAAATTTGAAACGTTATTTTTTTTGTTATAAATAGGAGTTAAATTTTTGAGTTTCATATCAATTTCTTCAATCAATTTTAACTTGCAATATTATAATTTCAACTTCAATCTCCAATTTCTTTGCTCTAATATTTAGAGTTTCTTTGTTATAATGTTCACTTACTTTCCTAATATTCAATTTCTTTGCTCTAATATTCTAGTTTATTTTTCAATCAGTATCTTTTGCTATAATAACCATTAAGTATAGATGAATTTTACTAGTGATGAGATTAATCAGATTAGGGGTAGTTCGAGTACTCCAACCGGCTACGAATATGCAACTCAAAATGTTCCAATTGATTTGGAAGATATCGAAGAGGAAGAAGTACTCGAGATAAAAAGGTCGAAAAAAGAATCACCGGATTGTTGGCAATACAAGACACGTAAATAAGTTGGTGTTCAAAATGGAGTTGATATTTGGAAAGCATGTTACAATTATTGTGGCAAAGAACTTAGTTGGAAACCCGATTAAAGCACAACGCATTTGAATGCATAACAAGGAGTTTCAAAGCAAAACCAGTCAATAACGACCCGAAACAGACCGAACTAGTGTTTGACGGTTCTAATAATACTCTTTCAACGTTTGTATATTCACATGAAAGATTTCATGAAGGAATGGATATATACGTGGCTGCTGCAGAGATGCCGCTTACGATGATAGAGTCAAAGCACTTTACCCGACTCGTACATCAATATCTTCAACCTAGGTATACTCCTTATTGTAGAAATACTCTTCGTTCAGATTCTATAAAATTATATAGCAAAACAAAACAAACTACTATTGAACAACTAAAGAGTTTTAATAGTATTATATCCTTTACCTCTGATTTATGGACCGGTGGTAATAGAAAATGTTATACTGCTGCTACGGCTCATTACATTGATCACATGTGGATTTTACATAAAAGAATTATTTCATTTAGATGTGTAGAAAATTCTCATAATGCCACTAATATATGGTATATAAGATATGGTTTGAAGTTTCACTTTTGATAATGCTAGTGTGTGTGTTATCGAAAAATTTATTCATGATCTTACCCTTCATTTGGAAGTTTATTTTTTCATCAACGTTGTGTATGCCACATTATCAACTTGATTCTCAAAAATGGATTAGAACATATAAAATCACCTTTAGATAAAATTTGACAAGCAATAAATTTTATTACTGTGTCACCATCAAGAAAGCAAGCATTCAACAGTTTATAAATACAGAGTATGACTTAGAAGAAAAATCATTTGTAACTAATGTATCACATAGATGAAACTCTACATATCTTATGTTACATTCGTGTGAAAATTACGATACAATTATTTCAATGTATTATAATGGTAGGCATACATATGGACCCGAATATAATTTGGAAGATTGGGAATGGTCTATTGCATTTTATGTGAAGAAATTTTTAAAACGTTTTCAACACCACAAAGGAATGTAGCGCCGTTTATTATCCTACATCTTCACTTGTTTACATCATTTTTTCTACATTTCACAAGCATTTCATAAATATAGGAGTTTTTCATTGTTTGTTGTTGTAGTCCGCTCTATGGAATTAAAATTTCGTAAATATTGGGAAGAATTGCCCTCTTTATTCATTTTAGCTTCGGTGATGGACCCTCGACTTAATTTAAATGGCACAAAAATTATTATAAAGGGGATTTCTAATTTCATGAACTTGAAATTATCACATGTGCATATAATCAACATTATATGAATTGTATAACTATTACACTGAAAAAGAAGGTCCTCTACTTCCCAAAATCCTTCTTCAAGTAATATTTCAAAAAATTTATGAAGTTATTTGGACACCAATGCTAGTGTTCCTTCATTTAGTTCTAGTTCATCAATATCTAGAGTGATAAATGTTAATGACACAAATGCAGAAATTTCCTCTGAGTTAGATAGGTATTTGTGCGTGGACATTCGTAATATGTTAAATACAGAAGAATTGCAAGAATTTAGTCTTTTACCATGGTGGAGGTGTAACGAAAGGCAATATCCAATTGTATCAAAAATTGCACGTGATCTACTAACACCTCTGGTGTCTACGGTGGCATCGGAGACTGTTATTTAGTTTAGGTGGTCGAGTTTTATCAGACGAACGATCAAGATTGAAAGAAGATATATTGGAGGTTTTAATATGCTTGAAGGATTGGGAATGTGTGGATTTACGTACTCAAGAACTAGTTGACAGTATCATGGGAGAAGAATTGCAGCAGATCAAAACATAAGATATTGTAAGTTTTTAAATTAATTAATGTAAAAAACATATGTAATTTTTTAAATTTATTTGTTTAAAAAAAATGTACACGAAATATTTTATTCGTGTACAATTTTAACTCCACTTACATTGATTGTAGTCGGGCCCAAGCCCGAAAAAAGGAGGAGGGTTGTAACTTTGCAAAAAATTAATTTTTTTAATAGCAGTATAGAATATATACTTTATTCCATTAATGTGTTAAACATAGATAAATAAATATTAATGCAATTCAAGTATTGGTCATGGCTTAAAACAAATTTTAAAAAAATTTAGGCTACTTTTAAAGCTGTTATAAGGACGAAATAATTATAAATATTGAAAACCATAACTTAGAGATGTCAAAAATAAGATTAGTATTTTAATAGCATTACAAGAATTTACAAAAAAAAAAAAAAAAAAAGGGTCTGCCCAGCTCGGCTTGGAAAAAGCCCGAGCCGAACCCAATTTTTTTCGGCGAACTTTTGCTCGGCTTGGCCGAGCTCGTAAAAAGCCCAAGCCGGGTTTGGGCTCGCGAGCCCGCTCAGCTTGACTCATTGACACCCTTAAGTGAATTCAATTACAGCCAACTTCACTTTCTCCTCAGAGTATTTATGACAATAAATACCAACTCTGTTTTTTTCTCCCACTCTAGATAAACCTCAGGGTCAGTTCTACCTTGAAAGGACAGTATTTTCATCTTAATGCTCCCCAAGTCTTTGTCGACACCATCCCGACCCCCTAGGTTTCCCTCAAATCCTCTTTCACACCTAACACTTCGATGTCAACTCGACCCATTTTCAGATGTTAGGTCTCATCACCTCATTTGATGAAGGATGCACAGCTGCTCTGATGATAAGCTCGAAATTTTCTTCGAATTTTCTAATCTTTTTTTTTTTTTTTTTTTATCACCAACTGATTTGAATGGCAATTAACAAAGTCCTAACAAAGAACTCAAAAACCCTAAAAGAATAAGTGATACGATAGCCCTAAAAGCAAGTGATATTCGGCCAACACAAGGAAACCCTAGGTATTTTAGCCAACACAAGAAAAAAATCCTAGGATTAGGAGTAATTCGGCCAGCTCTATAATGAACAATGAATTTTTTGCAGCCCTTTTTTTCAACCTTAGAACAATGAGAACTAGAATCAAATTTGCAAGAAAAAAAAAAAGATAGAATCAGACCGGATTGGAAACTTGGGTCTGATACCAAATGATATGAAAGCCGGAAGAGAATCCCTTGAACCCTTCAATTTGAAAATTCACCCAAGAAAGCCAAACTCTAGATCCGTTGAGAACTGGTTTCAAGAACTTGGACTATATCAAAATCTAGACCCATTGAAATCCCGTCTCAAGAACCCAAATTACAAGGATGAATGCCACAAAGGTTGCGATTTACCTTTGATAAGTTCAAGAGTTCAATCAAGAACAAGAGTTTGACAAGTGACCAGCCATAATGTGTTTAAACTCAACTCACAATTATAATTCAAAAAATATCTGACCCCTCAAGTGGCCGGCCATAATGTTTTTAAATACTCCCCACAAAGTAACCCTATGCCACAATAAGGTCCTTTCCCAAAATACCCTCAAGTGGCCGAAATTACATGGCCTTTCCACTAGAAAACCCTAGCTGAAAACTAACCCTAACCAAATAATGTAGCCGGCACCCCCCCTCCCTTTGAGTTCATACAATAAAAGTTCTTTTGAAACCCTAACTGATAAAACATAAGAAATATATGGGCCATCCTCGAGCCCATTTATTCTAAACTAATAAAATGAATCCTTTAACCAAATTGGAGGCCTTAATAACAATAGGCCTTATCTCTAAGTCATGTCTTCCACAACTTGGATCAAATGGATCAAAAATGGTTCTCCTTCTTTCATGCCCATCTTGAGTGTTGGGCTTTTGCTAGCTTCATCCCAAGTGGATTGCAAGGGCATTATTTCCTTGATCTTCTTGGCTCTTGATTTTGTAATTGGCCCATCTGGAACTTGCAAAGGAACTTTAACAATATGCCGAACTTGCATAAGATACATCACCCATCACCTCATCACCAAGACTTGCTCGTTAACTTCGAGCTCTCCACATACATCAACCTATACAACTTGTAAGGTCTAGGATGTTTTAGAATAAAAAAGCCCCAACTTCTCAACAAGGGTATAGATACCTCCATCTATAATTGTAGATACCTTGTTGTTAACTAGTATCTAGTATGAAATATATTCTTTCTCTGCTACTCCATATCATCGACCTTAGTTTGTGTACTAAGAGCACACTTGGAAACAAGTGCTCTACCTTCTATTGAGTACTGTACTCTAGTACCATCACTAGCATCCTCCAACTTAGTCATCTCATCACCATCAATATTGTCTTCGATCACCACTTTCCCATTGTCATGCAAGATCATTGGCTTTTTTTTATAGGCATTGAAATGCAATGTGCCTCGAACCCAAGCATTTAAAATACTTGATATCACCCCCATAGGCATGGTGCAAGGGTAAAGCAGGAGGGTTCTCTACGGAGCATTGGAGGTTTGAATCCCCATGGTAGCTGGAAGGCAACATTTATGTTGGAAGGCAGATGTCCTGTGGAAGCAAAGTTATGGTACATTTTGTCGTTCCTCCGGGGATCTTGTCCGCATGTCGTAAAAGGAGGTCCACAGGGTAGAGAACCGTGTTCGAAATATCCGGCCCAAGTGTGTACAAGCTGTGACAACATTCAGATTTACCTGAGTTTTGAATCAGAGGGAATGCCGCCACTCCTCAGGATTAGTTGGGTGTAGTTCGGACATCTGAGTTACCAAAAAAAAAACACTTGATATCCCAATTCCAAGAAGGATGGAAATCTGACTTGGGTTTATTTTTGTTAGCTACTTCTTCTTTTCCCTTCGTGGTTGGGAATTATTCTTTGAAACAGCTCCATCACTCCTATTATTATTACCCCACTTCGTTTCCAATGAGGATTAGAACCCAAAGAATACCTTGCTGCTCCTTTTCTTTTTATTTACCTCTTCACCTTCATAGCCACCATGTCCTCGAACTCCATATAATGTTGTAACTAGTTATATTAGCTCTATCCCTATTTAATCCATTTAAAAACCTGGCCATTATGGCCTCCATATCTTCCTCAACAGTAGCCGTAATCTTAGCTAACTTCACCTCTTTATGATAATCCTCTACACTCCTTAATCCTTGATTAAGGCTTTGTAATATTTGATAAATAGACTATATAGTAATGTTTTTAGGACCTTATGATTCCTCCTCGTATTTGTCACCAATTGATCCCACCATATTATTGCATAATTAATAAATCCTATCACTACTAGTTACCATTTTCTCCTCATAACAATTATGGCAATCAAAGATCAAATCTGACTTCTTTTCACACTCCAAATGTATTCAGGATCATTTCTACCTTCGAATGAAGGAATTTTCATTTTAATACTAACCAAATTTTGATTAACTCTATCTCCATCTCCACTCAAGTTTTTCACTTAGTATTGGCTTTCTCCTATAATTAGCTCACCACTCTTGCATTTTGCCTCTCTATTATTTCTTTATCAAGTTCCCTAAGGAACTAACTAAAATCAACCAAGAATTCAGCTTTGTAATGTTCAAACCAACAAGAACTCAACAAAACAAGAAGGATGACAAAACTCGAGGAATGACTCAAGAAGGAAAATCAAAAGAAGAATGAAAACACTCCAAGAATATCAAGAAAAAGGTTTTTTGAAATTGGTTCACAATAAGATCGATTACCAAAGATTATAGATGTATTAAATAGTAATAGAGATGCTATTTCTTGGAAAATAACACCATTAACTCAAAGAAACGGTTTCTTGATATTTAATATACATTTCTTGGATTTCTTTTCCATCTTTCTTGAATTTTCTTGACATTTTCTTGTTCCAAGCTTGAATGTTCTTTGCTTTTTTTTTTGTTCGAATTTCATTTTTTAGGCGAACTTAACGAAAAAGATTAAAGCATTGAACAATTCTTGAGTATTCTTAGTGCAATTGTTTTGGTGTGAATGACTCAAAGAACATGAATACTCAATGAAGAAGACTAAAAAAGAATTGGAATTGAAAAATAAAAGAAAGATAAAGAACAAAAGCTGATTTCAAAATCAAAGCTCTGTTACCAACTAATGTGCCCTTTGTAGTATTTACTTAAACTAACTTAAAATAAAATAAAAAGAAATACTGAAATGGACCTCTAAACAATGGAATTTAACCCTTAAAGTTTGACATAGTCATCTAACACACTTTATGTGCAGAATCCAAAAACACTATTTTAGCTGATTTTATATTTGATCTTAAGAGTTTTAGGATGTTTTGATGTATGTTTTCGTGTATTGTTGTGGGTTAGGTAAAATGGTAACAAAAAGGAGAATGCAAAGACCGAAACATGCAAAGACTCGGAAACATGCTAAGGAAGTGAGAGAATAGGCAGAAAGGGTGTTGCACTTACCAAGCTAATTGGGATAGAAAATGTATTGCCTATGCACCATAGTAGACATGAACCAGGCAAATGCTACTTACGCAATGCCTAGTCCCTGCATTGTGGCCTGATTGGATTGAGTTTATCCAAAAAAAGCCCGACTAACCCTAATTCGAGATGACCAATGAAGGAGCAATAAATAGAACCTATGAGAGCAATTTTAAGGACTCTTCGATGACGATTAATCTAGAGATGAAAGCAATTGAAGAAAGAGACGACGAGAAGGAAAATTGATAGTGGGAAGAGTGTTTACAATTCATTGAATTTGCATATAATAGTGGGCATTCTACTACTTCTTGTTTGCCTTATGAAATTGTATATGGTTATAATCCACTAAACTTTGAATTTAATTACTGTACCTTTCAATGAAAGATGTAGTCTAGATGGAAAAGAGAATGCCTACTTCGTGAAATCACTCTATGAAACGGTAAGATTGCAAATTATGAAGAAAAACAAGCACTATGCTTCTCAAGTAAACAAACCAAGGCCAAAGCTTGGGTACACTTGAGAAATGAATGCTTTCCAGAACAAAGAAAATCAAAGTTGCAGCCAAGGGGAGATGGTCCATTTGGTGTCCTTGAAATGATTAATAACAATGCCTACAAACTCGATCTTGATGTTTCGGCTACTTTTAATGTTTCTAATCTCTCTCACTTTAAGGTACAGATTCGAGGTATAATCCTTTCGAGGAGGGAGGGGATGATGTGATCCATAATACAATTTGAGAGATTATTTTGCGAGCATACTTTGCTTAGAGTCATTCTTCGTTGAACTAATTCCAAACTTATCATGATTTATTTCTTGTGACGTTCAAACAATCCATGTGAGATTCTTGAGTGATCATGGGGTCAACATATTGTCGGCGATTTTGTTGGTACTTTGGTTCATTTTTTTGGATCAAACTCTAAATGTTGATTCTTGGCTTTGAATAAATCTTAGGTGGGTTTCGTAGCTACCATTGCTTGGTGGGTTCATCATTAGGAATAGAAGGGATAGGCATGAAAGGGGCCCCAGAGGAGATCCTAGAGACTTTGGTGGAGATAGGGTTGATCGGAATTTTGGTAGCATTAAGATGAAAAATTCCTTCATTCCAAGGTCATAAAAATCCAAAAGGGATATTTATGTTGCATGAGGCTATGAAGGTGGAGAGACAGTTAAATAGAAAAAAGTAGCAGCTACGTATTCTTCAAGTTCTAATCCTTCTTGGAAATCGAAGTGGATATTAATAGAAGTGAAGGGGTTGTTTCAAAGGTTAAGACTGAACCACCAAGGGGCAAAGAGATTAGCAAATTAAAACCCAAGGCGGATTCACAACAGAAATAAATAGGGATATCAAGTGTTTTAGATGCTTGGGTTCAGGGCTCATTGATTCTTAATACCCAAACAAAAGGGCAATGATCTTGCGTGATAATGGGAAAGTGTTGAATGATAGTGACGGTGACAAGATGCCAGAATTGGAGGATACTAGTGATGATGATGGGGTGGAGTACCCAATGGTAGCTGAAACACTTGTTACAAGGCTTGCTCTCATTACACAAATCAAGGTGGATGACTAGGAGCAGCAAAGGGAGAACATCTTTCATACTAGGTAATATGTCAACAATAAGGTATATTGTATGATTATTTATGGGGTGAGTTGTACCGGTGTTGCTAGTAATAACCCTCGTAGAAAAATTGGGTTTGGCTGTGATGAAGCATTCCTTTACCTATTGATGAGAGAGGTAGTTTAGATGGGAATAAAAAAGCTAAATTGGTAAGGTTAGTCCATGAGAAGGTTCGTCTTCAAATTGAAAAGAAGAATGAACATTGTGCGTCTTTTAAAAGCTAATAAAGGAAGAAGACTTACATTTGAACTAGGCGATTGGGTTTGGGTGCACACATGCGAAAAAAATATTTTCTAGCCCAAAGAAGGTCTAAATCTCATCCTACAGGAGATAAACTATACCAAATTGTTGAGAAAGTTAATGACAATGCTTATGAACTAGACCATCCAGGTGAGTATAATATGTCTGCTTCTTTTAATATTGTTGATCTTTAATCTCTTTGATGCAGGGAAAGATTTGAGGACGAATCATTTTGAAGATTGAGGGAATGACAAGAAGCATAAAGGGCAAGCTAGCAAGAATACTTTACATGTTCTGGATGGACAATAACAAGATCAAGGGGAAAGAAGAACAAGGAAGCCATACAAGGACTTGTTCAAGCCACCTGGACCAAAAGTTCAAGTGCAACGAGCAAGACACAAAATTTTAAGATGGACATGAAGGAAGAACAAAACTTAGTGCATTTGATTCAAGTTAAGGAAGAGGAAACTGATTCGGAAAGCCATACATGTAAGCATCAAAATTGCATTAAAAACGTGCCAATGTACACAAAGCCCCAAAATGTATGAAACTTTAAGAATGTACTAAAATGTATTAAAACATACAAAGTTGCTCAATATGCAAAAAAAAAAAAAAAAAAAAAAAAAAACACACCATGACTACCAAACTTTTCGAAATGTACTAAACCACGTTGGATTTATGAGGTGTGGAGAATGTATAAATATGAACCGAAATAAGAATGATATATTAAAATGAGTAGAATGTACCAAAATTTACCAAAGTTCATGAAACGTAACAAAATGCGCCAGTATGTACCAAAGTACAAGATTTATACCAAAATGCACAAAAATGTACAAAGTTAAGCAAGATACACAAAAACGTCACCAAATGTACCAAACTACACCCTAAGATACCAATATTTGCCGAAATGTTCAAAATAGTGCAAAATAGACCAAAAATTACTAAAAACGCACCCCAATTGTACCAAAATGCATCAAATGTATGAAACATGCCAAAATATAACAAAGGCAAGAAATGTACCCAGGGTAAAAATTTACCAAAATGTGCAAATCGTACGAGAAATTGCGAAAAATTTACAAAGACACCAAATTTGGGGAATTTCACCAAATGAATCAAAACACGCAAAATATACCATTGTACAAAAAATGGTATCAAAATGCTCGAAAATGCATTGATGTAACATACCTAAAATAGGGCAAAACATACCAATCTGAAATAAATATACAAATAAATGACCTAGTGTACACAAACCTACCCAAATGTACCAAATCATGCAAAACATAATAAAACGTGGAATAATGAAAGATAACAAGTTAAAATTGTACCACAAATGCACGAAATATACAAAAAGGTGCAAAAATGTATGTAATGCCCCGAAAATTTAGTTACAAAAAAAATTCCAACAATAGGTCGATAACACCCAAAAGTTAGGACAATAGCACCTAGCGTTAAATAGATACCTTGGAATATAAAATATTTATATTTTGTTCAAACGCAATTTTTAAGAGCTACAAGCATCCATTTTTGACAATTCAAAATTCATTAAATCTTCGTATCACGTCCGTGCCAAATATATTTCTAACAAAAAGTTTGACGAGATATTATTTTACAAGATGCTATTTTCTTATAAAATTAAAGTAAGACTACCAATGCCACTTGTCAAATTTCATCTTAAAATTCATGTGGTAAAGGCTTGTAAAAGTTGCTAGATCTTCATCGATTTTCAAGAGGTATCATGTACATTTTGTCTTATAGTTATTAGAACTTTTGACTTATAAAATACATGGAATAGTAATTTTATTGATCTCCTTGGAGGCCAAATAATTTGTCAATATTTTCAGTTGATCTAGTCACCAATTTTTGGACATTGTGTATTAAATTAAATAAGTTAGTTTGGTATAAGAAAGTGAAATTTTTTACGGAAATCTAGTATTTTAATAGATATTTTTATTACAAACTCTAGGATTTGATTTTTTTATTAAATTGATGCTACAAATATGTCCTTTGACAAAGGCTTTATACACTGTAGGAGTTATGGAACGTTGTCAAGTTCGATAATGGTAAGATTATCGAAAAAGAAAGTATAAACTGGAATGACAATAGAAGTGGGAATGAGAAAAATTGGTGAGCAAAGAGCCCTATTTATAATGGTTGATGTTGTCTTTTAGTTCAATTTTTTAACTTTTAAAAAGTTCAAGTTAAAATTTTTGGCTTTTATTGTCATTGATTATTTACAATACTTGCTACTTAAAATGCTGAAAATAGTTTATAAAGTTGTATTAATTTTATGATTGAAAACAAAAGACAAAAAGTGTGAATATTTTTACTAAATTCTCGAAATTCATTCTTTCCAGAAAATGTCACATATCAACTCAACCTTTGATCGATTGACCAAGCATTTAATAGAGGAAATTATCCCTACAAATTGAACAAGTGATAAATCAAGCACATCCCCAACAAAATAGAGATGGTGCTAATTTAGAAAATGGAACCCTCCTACTTTTGTAGATGCCAAGGATTGATTAGAGGCTGAAAATTGGTACAACTATGGAGAAAATGTTTGATTTATGCACATGTACCTGATGGAGAAAAAGCAACATGTGCTACATTCATGCCAAGAGAGTGTCAAACTGATAATATGAATTGGAATATATTTTGGGAGATTTTTAGGAGTATTTACTTTACCTTTTGAAGCTCAAAATCAGAAGTTGATCGAATTTATCCAATTAAGACAAGGATCAATGACGGTCATAGATTATATTAAGAAATTCGAGGATTTATCGAGGTTTGCTAGTCATATGGTTGGTACGACTAAGTTAAAGACAAATTGTTTTGTTGACGATTTAAGACCAAAGTTGCATAGAGATATATTAATGTCAGGAATTCATGATGAAAGTTTTATTGATGCAACAAATAAAGCTTTAATGGCAGAGCAAGCCTCCCGAATTTTACAAAGTTGAGGAAATCTTAATAAAAATGACCCTACAACTAGTAGAACTTGGAGTCCAAAAAGATGGAATGAGAAGAGGAAATGAATTATGAGATTAATAAAGCCATACATCAAGAAAGGAAAAGCGATAAATAATAAAATAGAAAGTTAACAAATACCTATACATGTTAAGAGCAGTAAGAACCATTCTGGTGAATGTTATGCTGGATAGAGAATAAATATTAGTTGTAGCAAGCCAGGACATATGATGTGTGAATGTCCCAATAGAAAGAAAGATGAAGGAAGAGCTAAGATTTTTGGTATGGTTAGACCCGAAGCTCAGGAAGACAACCAAGAAGTGGCAGGTACGGTTTTTATTACGTCTAAGAGTTTTGGTATGATTTCGGTGTACCCACTTTTATTTTGACTAGGTCATTAAGTGGATTAAATCTTACTCCTATGAAATCTTCAAGCATAGAGGTGACTTTACCTTCTAGACCCAGTCATGAGGTGACTCGATTTATACCTAAAGTTCCTATTCAACTTAATGGACTTTGATTTGATTTTAGACAAGGATTGGTTAGCTAAATCCCAAGTTACTATCGATTGTAAGAAGGAAACATTGTATATGCCTGATGTACGAATTCTCATTTTCTAAATCGGTAAAACATTGAGAATTGTAATTGCGGTACCTAAGGTTCTAAGGGAAGTAAAGGATTTTGGGTTAGTATTCATCAATGTGAGGTTACACTTGAGGAATCATTAGGTTAACTACCCGTTGTACAAGAATTCCTAAACGTTTTCCCCCTAGGAATTATCAAGTTTAGCTCCAAATAGGAAAATATAGTTTGTGGCTGAGCATAAAACTAGGAATATCACCAATATCCAAAGTCCCCTATCGTATGTCTCGTAGAGCTTAAAGAATTAAAAACTCGAATTGATGTACAAAAAAAAAAAAACATTTATACGATTTAGCAATAGCCTTGGGGAACGTCGAGATTATTTGTTAAGAAGAAAGATGGTTCAATGAGGTTATGTATCAAGAATAAATACCTAATACCCTAAAAATGATGATTTCTTTGATCAGTTACGAGGTTCGCCTATTTTTCTAAGATATTCATAGTGGATATCATCAGTTGAAAGTGAGGATATTCCTAAAATGGCATTTAGTACTCGATATGGTCTTTATGAATTTTTAGTGATGCCTTTTGGCATAACAAATGCTCTAGATGTATTCATGGATCTAATGAAACTTTAAGGAATATTTGGACAAATCTAGGATTGGACTAAGGAAGAACATGAGAGACATTTGAGGATAGTATTCCAGATCTTATGGAAAGAGAAATTATATGCCAAATTTAAGAAATGTGAGTTTTGGTTAGAAAAAAGTGGCATTTTAGGACATATTGTGACAAAAGAAGGAATTGCAGTTTTCAGGAACATAAGATTAAAAGTCAACACCAATACTTATAATTCCAGTAGGATGTGGACAATATACCATCTATTGCTTCAAAATAAGGATTTGTCCAATTGGTACCAAAATTCAATTTTAAGTCTCTCATAAAGTAGAGGCCATGGATTTGAATCTTGGGGACGCAATAGAAATCCATGAGAGATAAGATGAGCTCAAACCTCCCATAAAGAACCATACAATAGTTAACGGCTTGGGTAAAGAGGTCGGATTATTACAAAAAATGCTCATTTTTGTAACAACCCAGGCCTCGTGCCTAAGTTGTTATATCATAGATACTATCCACTTTTGAAGGACATTTGCGGGCATTCTATTGCGTCACCCAAGACTCGAACCCTACTTTGCCTAATGAGATCTCTCATAAGGTAGATGTCACGTGTTCGAATCATAGCACACGAAAAAAATCCATTAGTGGTAGGATGGACTCAGGTTCTCCCATAATGAACAGTACATAAGTTAATGATTTGGGAAAAGAGGTTGAATCGATACAAAAATGCGCATTTTTTGTAATGATCCGTGCCTCGTGCCCGATCGTTCTCTTACGTACTGTCCACTTTGGAGATAAAATCTTTCATCTTATCCCTCATAGCTTTCTGTCGAGTTTTCCAAGATTCGAATCCAAGACCTGTCTTATGAGAGATTTAAGTTGAATCCTGGTGCTAATTAGACAATTTGCCAAATTAGTACCAAAATTCAACTACCTTATTAGGCAGAAAACTTTAGTTAAAATTCCTGGGGACATAATTGAAATCCGTGAGGGGTAAGATTGTAGAATATATATATACTCCAATTATCTCCCACCACCTGTTGTAGTGTGACATGTCAAACAACCAGAGTGTTTACTACCTTATTTAGTGCATAATTATAGGAACAAAACACTTTCCTTTTTGGTACTCCTAAATGTTCTAATATATATATACCACACGTAAATTACACTCACACACAAATTATCTCTTTGTTCAAGAAGTTAAATTTTCGTATACGTGCTACGATTCTCTTCAAATTATCAAGGTAAGTGTAGTCACACATTGAATAATTAAGTCATTTTTCATACTTTAAAATACACAATCCAATTTATAAATAATGATATGGGTCCTATACGTGTAAGTTCAAGGAACCAGAGTTTAGTAGCGCAATGTATGTTATGATTATACACGAGAATTATGGCGACCTAAGTTCGGTTACTAATTCTCGTGTTTCCTTATATATATGTTAAGAATTCTTATTTTAAAAATGAATTACGATTTATGTGGCTTACTTATTGGGATTTTATCTATGATTTTTCCCCTTTTAGGAAATTGAGGCTCAAGGCAATGAGTTTGGATTACCCTTTTAGAGATGATTTATGAATTTTGAACAATAAATTTTATGAATGAGAAGGTGTAGTCCCAAATTAGTTAAAGATTGTCCCATAAAGATTTTTTCGTCTGTCCCAAATTATAGTCACATTTCTTATTTGAGAGTATAGTTAATATTAGTTCATAATATGGACTATTTAATGTGTTTTGTTATCACATATATAATTTAATTGGCTTTAATTTCTTAATCTATGAGAAAAACAAATATGACTATGTTTATACGATGGCGAGAGGGAGCATATTTTTTAATTATTGTAACTTTGGGAATAATTATCTTTTATGAAAGTTTATTTTACGATACATATTTAATGACTCAACAGGTAAGTTGTGGTTGTTATGTTTGCAGTTTTTTCTAAGTTTAATACACTTTGTAATGTGGATCCCACTATGGAAAATAAGTGGATTCAACGCTCTTTGCATTTGGACGTTGGAATTTTTTCTTGTACTACCTAGAGGGATAGTCTTCTAGTTTTTTGTCATTGTTTTGTCTATGTAGGGGGCCTGTCCTCTGCATAGTTTCTTTGGTTTGGGGTATGCCCCTGTGCTTTTGTACATGATTTACCTTTGGTTATAATCCACTTACCTTAACCAAAAAAAAAAAAAAAAGTTTTGGTTGTTACAAGTTTTTCAATTGATATCATGATTCAACTTAATCTTATTTCAAGGGAGGTCATGTGTTCGAATATTGGGGACGCGATAGAAATTCATGAGGCATAAAATGGGCTTAAACTCTCCCAAAATGAACAAAACGTAGTATTAGGCGAAGCATAGATGGAATTAGGCACGGAGCTTGAGTCAGTGCATCATATAAGAAGAATTATCCTATGGTTGATTTGGAATAGGAGCTATAGTTTTCGCATTGAAAATTTTGAGGCATTTATCTGTATGGAGAAAATTTGGAGATATACATGGATCATGTGTTTGGAATCTTTCTTCACACAAAATAAAATAAATATACGTCAATGAAGATGGTTAAAATTAGTTAAGGATTATTATTGAAAAATTAACTATTAGTTGATGCATTAAGTCGAAAAAACCAAAGAAGCCAAGGGAACTAAATAAGGAAATTGAGAATTTTTATTTGGAAATTTTAAGGTTTGGTGATGAAAGAGTGAGATTCTACCAATTCAATCCACGATACTAGAAATGATTAAAGAAGCACAAAAGGATGAATAAATGTGCTGTTTGATAAGGAAAAATTTAGCAAAAGTTCTACACACATTATAGGTGTCTACTGATTAGATACTGCAATTTAAAGAGAGAGTCTATGTGCCTAATGATGGGAAAATACAGAAAGAGATACTAAATGAAGCACATACCACGTACTCGATACATCCAGGTTCTACTAAAATGCACCAAGAACTCAAAGCAAATTATTGGTGACCTAGAATGGAAATGAGATAGCTAAAGATATCACAAAATGTTTAATTTCTCAGCAAGTTAGAATCTTTACCAATCGCAAAATGGAAATGGGAACGAATCATGATGGTTTTTGTTTCGGATTAACCAAAGTTGACCTAAGGATGCTTGGCAATTTGGATTATAGTAGATAGATTGACGAAATCAACTCATTGCTTACCCGTAAAGATTTCTGATAAGATGGAACAGTATGCTAGTTTGTACATTCAAATGATAGTTAGATTACATGTATTCCAGATGGTTAGATATCAAAGAGAAGTATGCATCAAATGTTAGGTACTAACTTACATTTCAGTACTTTTTTCATCCTCAAACTAATGAACAAACTAAGCAGATGATACAAACTCTTGAAGATATGTTAAGATCTAGCATCTAGAGTTTTCAAAGAATTGGGATGGCTACCTACCATTGATTGAATTTGCATATATTAGTTATCCTTCATCAACGAGTATGCCTCCATATGTCATATTGGGATGAAGTCGTAAAATGATAGATTCTAGGACAGGAATCTAACAAGAAATGGTGAAAGTAATTGAGAAAGTTAAGATAAATATCATGGATGCATAAGATAGGCAACAAAGTCATTCAAATGAAAGACACTGACATTCAGAATTTGAGATTCGTGATAGAGTTTTTATAGAGGTTTCACTAATGAAAGGCTAATTATGTTTTGTTAGAAAGGGAAAATTGACACTGAAGTATATTGGACCTTTTGAAATTAAGAAAAGAATTGGGCCAGTAGCATATGAGAAGGAATTATTGAATACTTTAAGCCTACTTAAAGATTCACAAATGTTCCATAGATCAATATTGCAAAAATACATACCATACACAATGTATGTACTCAATCAAATACCTAATTCGTTCAAGGCAACTTATCATTTGAGGAGAAACCCATTAAGATTTTATATTATGATAAGAAACAACTTCGAATAAAGAAATTATATTAGTTAGAGTGTTGTGGAAGAGCGCGCACCAAAAAGAGCATGGGGACGTGAAGATATTATGCAAGAAAAATATCCCGAACTATTAGATTGAATTTCGAGGATGAAATTCGTATAAGGAGGGGAGAATTATAACACCTTGAAAATTCAAGGTAACGTCTTATGAAAATTTTACAATATTAGTTTGTTAATACCTCAGATTTAGGGTGGTAATACCGGTTGGTTAGTGTAGGAATAACCTACCTATATGAGAGCTCTAATGATAAAAATAGTAAACCTAATTAAATAAAGTTATTTAGCGGAAGGGTAAATAATGTTTACTTATAAATAGGTATATGTATATTATTTTAGTTGTTGTAGTATTAATGAGTTTTCGTTCGAACGCAATTTTAGAAGCTACATAAAAATTCAAAATGCATTGGAAAGCTCGTGTCATGATCTTCCTAAAATTGTTTCATGCAAAAGTTTTCGATGAACGGTTATCTCACAAAACCTTAAAAATTTGATTTTGGCCAACTTAATACATGGACACATGGCATCTAGTTTTCTAACGCCATTTAGATTAATGGACTATGTGAATTGTAGGAAAATTTCAGCCTTTATAAATCCCATGTGAAGACAATTTGGACATTTGTGAAATGAAAAGTTGTGCAAATTGATGTCTTGCAAAGATTGGAATAGGTATGACTAAATTAAAGTAAGTGCAAAATGACATGCAAGCATAGAATTCTAGTGAATAAAATTTATGGTGGACAATGTTCAAGGTTGAATGAAGATAAGAAAGCAATATGAAATGCAAATACGGTGAAGTCACCTCATTGTAGGATTTACCCTAAAACCCACCCAAGATTTGATAGAACCCCAACAAAGCTAAAATCAGAGTTATAACATTCACCCAAAGATTTTTTTGAATCAAGAATTTGGTTGGAAGGGTCACACCACAAAGATTGGAAATGTTTGATAATTTCGAGATAGTTTAATTAAGAACATGATATGAAAATGAATAATCTCACTTTGTATAAATGGCAAGCAATGCTCCCAACTTTCCAAGTTCTTATTAATCATGTGCACAAAAGTTGTGTTAATGTCTTATTAGCTACCTCAGTTTGTCCAACTGTTTGTGGTGATAAGTAGGAGAAAATAATACTTTGGTTTCCAACATACCCCCACAAAACCCTCCAAAAATGACTAAAGAATTTAACATCTCTATCAGACACAAAATTCCTAGGTATCCCATGGAGTCACACTATTTCTCTAAAGAATAAATCAGCTGTTTGTGGCATCATTTGTTTTATGACAACGAATGAAGTGTGCCATCTTACTAAACATATCCACTACCACATAAGTGGAATCTCTACCCCTTTAGTTCTAGGCAATCTCAACACAAACTCCACAGACACATTAGTTACTAAGGCTAACTAAGAACAACTAAATGTGTATACAAACCTTCAATGTTTTTTACGTGTAATGCATCTACTACAAATACGATTAACATCTATTTTCATTTTAGGCCAATAAAATGTTCGTGCGACATCTCTAAGTTCTTCTTAATGCCCAAATGTCTCATTAAACCCCCATTATGCGCTTCACGTACTAATAATTATGCATAAAACAATTAGGAACACACAACCTATATGTGTGTGTGTGTGTGTTTGAAAAAATCTGAATTATTAGCATACCTTAACATATTCAAAACCAAGCATCTTAAAGAATTACAACATAGCTCCTTTATGATGCATCAACTACTGTCTTCACTTTACCTTTTTATACTGAATGATATAGGGAAATGTTTCAATAGTTCCATCCACCTCGCATGCATCTTGTTTAATTTACCTTGGCACTTTAGATGTTTCAATGACTCATGATCCAAACTCCTTGGGTCTGCATGTCTCTAAGGCTCGAACAAGTGTATGAAGCTCTTTGTTATATGGAGGATAATTCAAAGCTACCTTGCTTAGCTTTTCACTGAAATAAGCTATTGGTCTCCTATTAGTTATGTTGCCTTGCAATCAATGCACATTTTCCAAGTCCAATCTAGGTACAAGTTACTGGCTCAGTACATGGACTCATGCTTTCCCTCATCAATTTGTCAACTTGCCTTTGAAGCTCATTTATCT
Source organism: Osmanthus fragrans (assembly GCA_019395295.1). Classification (NCBI taxonomy): domain Eukaryota; kingdom Viridiplantae; phylum Streptophyta; class Magnoliopsida; order Lamiales; family Oleaceae; genus Osmanthus; species Osmanthus fragrans. The sequence goes on along the minus strand of CM033347.1, from coordinate 18,209,566 downwards.
CTTCGAGATTACTTTTATAAGTTGATTGATTTGGAATAACAACTCTTGAAATAAAATCAATCTGATGTTCAATACCTCGAATGGGTGATAACCCACTACGCATGTCTTCAGGGAACAAGTCTCCAAATTTTTGTAATAAAGAAATAGCCAAACTCTAGTGTTGGTTAGTTTCCTCAAAATTGAGGTATGATTCATTGTAGATCAACAATCAAAGGCTGGTTTCCACTAAGGCTCTATCTATTTCACTCTCTTTTGTAAAGAAACTCACTTTTGACTTTTCATTTCTCTCATGTGGCTCCACTCTTTTCTCTTCATTTTCAGGCACCTCACAACATAAAGGAGTAAATAAACTTCACTACCAGTCCTAGTATTACTGTAGTACAAACAATGAGCATATTCACTTCTCTTAAAGCCAGTCTTTAACACGTGTGTCAATCCTAATATACAATGATTTTTGTATCTTGCAGACATAATCTTTCTTTTACATCAAGTCAAATCCTTGGGGTTGACATATATTGATGTCCTCATCTAACTCCCAATGCATGCAACCTTGACATCTAACTATTCATGTTCCCAATTGAATTGAACAACGAATTAATCTTAAAGTTTATTCTTGATAATAAGAGATAATATCTTATTGTAATCAACACCTCCCTTTGAGTAAAAAATTTGGCTACAAACTTGGCTTTATATCTCAAAGGGTCAGATGGAGTAATACATCTTTTAATTTGAAAATCCATTTACCAATACAACCCTTTGATTGTTGGGTTTCTTTACTAGTTTCCAAGTATTATTTTCAAGTAAATATTTCATTTTTTCTTTCATTGCATCTATCCAAATATCAGAATTAGAGCTATTTATAGCTTCTTCATAAGATGAAGATTCTGAATGCTTTAAAATTTCACCAGCGACAAGGGCAAAGTCAGTCAAGTATTTTATTTCATAACTAGGGTTGGGTTTGACAGGCCTCCTTTCCTTATCTTTAACCACTTGATGATTTATGAGTGGTTATGTCGTTTGCTGTCACTAATGCATCGAACGCTTTTATACAATCGATGAATCATGTTTTGAGTGATTTTATAGGAAAATTTGTTGTAGTCTATTTTGTTGACATCTTAATCTATAGCAAAACCCTAGATGACATTTGGAACATTTGAATTATGTGCTTGTGGTGCTGAGGAAAGAACAACTGTATGCTAATTTCAAGAACTGTACATTTTGCATGGAAAAAACTTGTCTTTCTATGATTTGTGGTTGGTGTTAATGGGGTAGAAGTGGATGAAGAGAAAATTAAAGCTATTAAGGATTGGCCAACACCTAAAAGCATAACTAAAGTTAGGAGTTTCCATGGATTGACTAGCTTTTACAGGCGGTTTGTAAAGGATTTTAGCACAATCACTACACCACTAACTGAAATTGTTAAGAAGAGCGTAGGTTTTCAATGGGGTGATGTACAAGAAATTACATTTACTACTATTAAGGATAAATTGTGCAAGGCACCTGTTTTGGCATTATCTAACGTTGATAAAACTTTCGAGATTGAGTGTGATACATTAGGAATAGGTATTTCAGCAGTGTTGATGCAAGATCACAGGCCTAGAGCTTACTTCAGTGAAAGCTGAGTGGGGCTACTTTGAAGTATCATACATATGATAAGGAGCTGTACTCACTTGTTCGGGCGTTGAGTACTACTTGTGGCTTAAGGAGTTTGTGATACACACCGATCACGAGTTGTTGAAACACTTGTGGGGCCAAGGTAAGTTGAACAAAAGGGATGCAAGGTGGATAGAATTTATAAAGTCGTTTTCCTACGTCATCCGGTACAGGAAAATGTGGTTGTGAATGCATTGTCACGAAGGTACGTACTTCTAAATTCCTTACATGCACTGTTACTTGGCTTTGAACACATTAAAAGCATGTATGTGAGTGATCCTGATTTCTCTGACATTTATGAAGCATGCAATAAGGGGGCTATTGGGATTTCGTGCTGGGCCTACCTAGGACAACAAGGGGTACGGATTCAATATTTGTTGTGGTGGATAGGTTTAGTAAAATGGAACACTTTATACCATGTCACAAAATCGATGACGCCACCAATATTACAAATTTGGAAAGACCATGGCAGTATGATAGAAAGGTTACCCATGGGTACAAAAACTGATGTATCTTTGTTAAAGAGGGAAGGTCTATTATTCTTGCGCCACTAACATCAGCACAAGTTTATGAAGACAAAATTAAATTGAGAAATGAGGAAGAGAGAAGAGAGAAGAGCAAGAGAGTTTGGAAAAATGAGAGAAAATAGTTAGCTAGTGAGTAAGAGAGAAAATGGTGCGGTGGCCGAAAGCAGGGAAAAGAGAGAGAGGACACATGAAATGAGAGAAAAAGAGCCAATTGAGAAGAGAGAAAAGTCGAAAGCGAACTTCTTTGCAATGGGGAGTGAATTGAAAAAGGCTACAGTTGATATAAAAAAATCATGTGTTGTTGTTGGTATACAAGGAGTCACTCATCAATTTTGAGGAATCTAACACACCCCTCCCTAGTTTGTCAAGTCTTTGTTGCAGGAATTCGAAGTTGTGTTTCCGGAGGACGTGCCAAGTGGATTGCCACCAAATCGACTCCATACCCTGCTGTCATTCTAAACCGACTAGCTTACCGAAGCAATCCCGAGGAGACAAAGGACTTCAAAAGCAAGTGAAGGAGTTGATGAGCAAAGATTATGCGAGGGAGAGCATGAGCCCGTGTTTTGTACCTATTCTATTAGTACCGAAGAAAGATGGGACGTGGAGGATGTATGTAGACTACAAGGTTATCAACAACATAACGACAAAGTATCGTCACCCTATACCTAGGTTAGATGATATGCTAGATGAATTGTATGGTGCTTGTATTTTTAGTAATATTGATTTTAAGAGTGGGTACCATCAAATTCGTATGTAGGAGGGTGATGAGTGGAAAGCGGCGTTGAAAACTAAATATCGATTGTGTGAGTGGTTGGCTATGCCGTTTCGTCTTACTAATGCACCGAGGACTTTTATGCGATTGATGAATCATGTTTTACGTGCTTTCATAGAAAATTTTGTTGTAGTCTATTTTGATGACATCTTAATCTATAGGAAAACCCTAGATGAACATTTAGAACATTTGAATTGTGTGCTTGTGGTGCTAATTTCAAGAAATGTACATTTTGCATGGAAAAACTTGTCTTTCTAGGATTTGTGGTTGGTGTCAATGAGGTAGAAGTGGATGAAGAGAAAATTAAAGCTATTAAGGATTGGCCAACACCTAAGAGCGTAACTGAAATTAGGAGTTTCCATGGGTTGGCTAGTTTTTACAGCCGATTTGTAAAGGATTTTAGCACAATCACTACACCACTCACTGAAATTGTTAAGAAGAGCGTAACTCTGACAAAACTTTTGAAATTGAGTGTGATGCATTAGGAATAGGTATTTGGAGCAGTGTTGATACAGGATCACAGGCCTATAGCTTACTTTAGTGAAAAGCTAAATAGAGGAACATATGACAAGGAGCTGTACTCACTTGTTCAGGCGTTGGAAACTTGGCATCATTACTTGTGGCCTAAGAAACACACCGATCACGAGTCATTGAAGCACTTGCGGGATCAAGGTAAGTTGAACAAAAGGCACGCAAGGTGGATGAAATTTATAGAGTCATTTTCCTACATCATTCGGTATAAACAAGGTTAGGAAAATGTGGTTGCGGATGCGTTGTCACGAAGGAATGTACTTCTAAATTCTTTAAATACACGGTTACTTGTCTTTGAACACATTAAAAGCATGTATGTAAGTGATCTTGATTTCTCTAACATTTATAAAGCATGCAATAAGGGGACTATTGATAAATTTTATAACCATGAGGAGTATTTGTTTAGAGAAAATAAGTTGTATCCCTAATTGCTCTATACATGAATTGTTGGTAAGGGAAGCACGCAGTGAGGGTTTAATGGGTCATTTTGGGGTACAAAAGACTTTAGACATGTTAGGGGAACACTTTTACTTGCCTAAAATGAAAAGTGATGTACAACGAATTTGTAGGAAATGCATAACTTGTAAAAATGTCAAGTCTAAGGTTTTACCTCATGGTTTGTATACTCCTTTGCCTGTACCTAGTGAACCTTGGGAGAATATTTCAATGGATTTCGTGTTGGGTTTACCTAAGACAAAAAGGGGTCGGGATTCAATATTTGTTGTGGTGGATAGGTTTAGTGAAATGGCACACTTTATACCATGTCACAAAACCGATGATGCCACCAATATTGCGGATTTGTTCTTTAGGGAGATAGTACGTTTACATGGGGTCCCTAAGAGTATAGTGTCGGATTGAGATGTTAAGTTTTTTAGTTATTTTTGGTGTGTTTTGTGGAATAGGTTAGGAACTAAATTGTTGTTTTCTACGACTTGTCACTCACAAACCGATGGGCAAACTGAAGTGGTGAATAGAACCATGACTCAATTGCTTCGTATGGTGATAAATAAGAACTTAAAGAGTTGGGAAGAGTGTTTACCCTTTAATGAATTTGTTATAATAGGGCTGGAGACACTCTACTACTTCGTTTTCACCATTTGAAATTGTTTATGGGTTTAATCTACTAACACCTTTGGTTACCGTTGCCTGTAATTGAACAAGGTAGCTTGGATGGTAAAAGGAAAGCTGAATTGGTCAAGTCACTGCACGAGAAGGTCAAGATGCAAATTGAAGAGAAGAGTAAGCTCGTTGCACAGAGAGCAAACAAAGGGAGCAGGCGCGTGACATTTGAACCAGGAGATTGGCTTTGGGTACATCTCAGAAAGGAGCATTTTTCGGAGCAGAGGAAGTCTAAGTTGCAGCCACGTGGAGATGGTGTAACGCCCCAAATTTTATTGACTTAAATTTTGGGGTCTTACAGATACCATTTCATATTATACTTGCAACGGAAATATTTAATCGAACACTTGATTTCTTAATTTATTTGAATATTCATACACTGAATTAAATAAGTATAAAGTCATGAAATTTAAAACATTAAATAGAAAGACACAAAAATTGTCGTAACATAATTTATTATTGAGTATTTTTCCCGAAAATATTACTTGGTAACCCGCGCACCACTCAACCACCATCCACGTTAACCGATCTGTCCTGAAAATATTAAAATCTTGAAGGAGTGTGTAATTTAAACTCAGTAGGATACGTGTGTAAAAAATAAAATGATAATTCTTTAAACATAAATATAACATTTCATATCATCATTTCATCAAGAGCAATCGAAGATCAATCGAATGCTCTAGCATTTGAAAAAACCCGAAGGAGATCTCACATTTCATTTCATTTCATCAAGACCCGCAGGTCAGTTAGCATTTAATGAAATACTTTACGTAGAAAAAAAATCATAATATTCAGGGACATCAACTTGCACACAGTATCCTACCTCGTTGGACAATGAAAAATGTTGTAGATCGAATACGGGTTGCACCTTTTTCCTCTTCACTCAATATAAAACTATTCATTGATGGTGTATATTTTCCGTCATGTGTGAGTGTCTATATTTTGGGGTAAGAATTCTTTGGACATAATGAGGGTATTTATAGGGCCCGTACCCAGTATCAATATTTTAGTTTTGGTGTGATTGAAATAAATGTGCCTTTTTCCACCCCCAAAAAGTCTCAATCCCCGAAAATCAATACAATTAAAAATCATTTATGAACAAACATGTGTCAATTATCCTTATGAATTCCCAAAATTTAGCAATTAAAATACAACTAATAAATCAATCCCAACATCTTCCACACAACACGTGGGAGCTATCCCTATAATTTCTCAAAATCAAAACATTTAAGTAATATTAAGGTACGAGGCCATGCCAAGAGTTTTGTTCAAAATTATATTATAATCTAAACCATTCAAACTCCTAAAAAGAAGCTACCTTATATTTTCCATTAATCAAGTCATACTCCTCCATATCAACTAAGACACGTAAGGAAAGAATTCAATCTATTGTTAACTTATTTAATTGTAATTAAAAGAGAAAAAGAAAAACTACTATCAAACAATGCATGTGTACCCTAGAAGAAAAACATATATTGTTATCGTAGATTTCGAATGGGAAACGGAATGGATATGATTAAATCCTTTTCAAATTAAAGACAAAAGTGATTATGAAATAAAACATTATATTCGTTTCGGATCATTACCCCCATTGTTGTCAAACTTGGGGCGCTTCCCATTAAGCTCACTCCTTTTAAATAGTTTGATTATTGGGGAGAGCATCCTGATTTCATGCCTTTGGTTGATAGGGTTTGGTCAGATTTTATTGCTGGTACACCTATGTATAGGTTGTGTTCAAAGATGAAGAACTTGAAGATTGAACTTAAAAGGTAAAATATGGAGGTGTTCTCTCATCTACCTTCTCGTGTGGGGGCTGCTACGGCAAAGATGGAGGAGATTCAAGAATCGGTTCACCAAAATCCATTAAATGTGAGACTTATTGAGGCGGAAGTGGAGGCGGTAAAGACATATGCTACTTTGAGTAGAGATGAGGAGAGTTTTTTCAAGCAAAAATCTCGTATCCAATGGCTCAAACTAGGAGATCAAAACTCCAGATTTTTCTTTAAGTCCATGAAGCATCATCATAGCAAAAGTAAGATTGTATCTATTTGTAAGGAGGATGGGAGTAGGGTGGAGGAACCAGGCGTAGTAAAGGACACTTTTGTGGAATTTTTCTCCACGCTTCTATCTAGACCAGCTCGTGAGTCTCCCCTCGACTTGGAGGCTATGGAGCATGCTCTACCTTTTTGCATTTCCGAAGCACAAGGGTGTGAACTTGGCAAGGAGGTATCAGATGGGGAGATTAAAGGGGTTCTTTTTGCCTTGAAAGATAATAAGGCACGGGGTCCGGATGGCTTTAATGTTGCTTTCTTTAAGAGGGCTTGGAGTATCGTGGGTGGTGATGTTCTTGCGGCCATTCGATCTTTTTTCCACTCTGGTCGGCTTCTTAAGGAGGTAAATGCTACCTCGATTGCTCTTGTGCCTAAGGTTCCTAATCCCACTCAGGTTAAGGACTACCATCCCATTTCTTGTTGTAATACAATATATAAATGCATTGCTAAGATTCTTGCTAACCGAATCAAAAAAGTGTTGCCTGGTATAGTTGGTCCTCAACAAACCGCTTTTGTGGAAGGAAGGCGTATTAGTGATAATATCCTTCTCTCTCAAGAACTTTTGAGGAATTATCATCGGAATAATGGAGCTCCAAGATGTGCTCTCAAAGTTGATCTTATATGATACGGTGCTATGGGATTTCATATTGGAAGTTTTGCGAATTGTTGGATTCCCGGAGATAATGATATCTTGGGTGTCGGAATGTATCTCAACTCCAAAATTTTCTGTGGCCATCAATGGGGAGCTTCATGGTTTTTTCAAGAGTGGGAGAGGTCTTCGTCAAGGTGACCCGATGTCCCCTTATTTATTTGTTCTTGCTATGGAGGTATTCTCTAGTCTCATGGAGCGTATGACTCAAGATGATGGGTTTAAGTTCCATTGGAGATGTGATAAAGAGAAAATATCCCACCTTTGCTTTGCGGATGACTTATTGATTTTTAGTAGGGCGGAAGTTGATTCGGTACTCTTGATTGGTGGTGTGCTCAATAAGTTTGAGGAGCTTTCTGGGTTGACACCTAATCCGGATAAGAGCAATCTTTTTACTTGTGGAGTGGATGTGCATCTTATGGACCTGATCCTCGATTCTCTTGGTTATAGGGAGGGCTCACTTCCGGTTCGTTATCTTGGCGTTCCACTCATTGCTACTAAATTGAGAGCTTTGGATTGTAATGCCTTGGTGGACCGTATTGTGGCAAGGGCTAAAGGTTGGACCTCTCGTACTTTGTCTTATGCCGGGAGACTCCAGCTTATTAAGTCCGTACTCTTCTCTCTTTATTCTCCCTAAGGCAGTCACTAAGAAGGTGGAGACCACACTTGGATACACACTTATTTGCTGAAGGGCAGGAGTTTTTGGGAGGTTAAATGCCCGAATGAGTTCAAGGTTGGTGATGGTCGTGCTATTTCCTTATGGCATGACCATTGGCATCCTACCCTTTACATGGTTTATTTGGATCGCCTTATTTATGATTCGGGGTTAGGAAAGGATGCCAATGTGGCTGCCATTGTTGATGGGATGAGTTGGAGATGGCCACTTGGTTTATCTATTAACTGGTTGGAGTTGATTCACGCCACTACCCCTACTTTCATCCCTAATCCAACTATTTCAGATATTATGCAATGGGTTGGTGCACCGAACGGGCATTTTACTATTGGCTTAGCTTGGGGGTCTCTTCGGCATAGGAGGGAGGCGGTTCTGTGGCATAAACTTGTTTGGTTTCGTAAGCATATTCCTCGTCATGCTTTCATTGTGTGGCTCTTTCTTTGTAATGTAGTTAATACTCAAAGCAAGCTTTGGAGGCTTGGTTTGATTGAGGAAATTAAATGTCTTCTTTGTGGGAGTGATCAAGAAGATGCAGGTCACCTCTTTTTTACTTGCCCATATTCGGAGTGGATCTGGAGGCACTTTTGTAGTAAATGTAACATACCTACCATTCACCGTCCTTGGGAGGAGCTTGTAGGTTGGATGGCACAACAATTTGGGACTGATTCATTTCGAAATTTAGTCATTAAAACCATGTTTGCAGCCATGGTATACTCCATTTGGCGAGAGAGAAATTCCCGTTTCTTTGATCACTCGTCTAGGCACGCTAGCTTGGTTTTCAATGATATTATGTTTGCAGTTTTTTCTAAGCTTAATACACTTTGTAATGTGGATCCCACTATGGAAAATAAGTGGATTCAACGCTCTTTGGGTTTGGACGTTGGAATTTTTTCTTGTACTACCTAGAAGGATAGTCTTCTAGCTTTTTGTCGTTGTTTTGTCTATGTTGGGGGGCCTGTCCTCCGCATAGTTTCTATGGTCTGGGGTATGCCCCTGTGCTTTTGTACATGATTTACTTTTGGTTATAATCCACTTACCTTAACCAAAAAAAAAAAAAATTATCTCAAAAGGTACATTATTAAATAATAAACAAATACATATTAAATAGGTTCCTTCGAATTGAAATAACTTGGGCTTAATTCACACAATCTTACATTTTCTTGAGCCTAACATTCATCATTAAATACGAGTAGTCTAACGGGCCCAAAATTAATATACTTATCATTATTGTATTGATATTTAAATATTTGGCCCAAATAAAATTGAATTTAATATATGTCAATTTTGTCCACCAACTTTCAAAATATAAAATATAGTAGGTGGAATAAATAATTTTATTCTGTCAAATTTTCGGGGTGTTACAGATGGTCCATTCCAAGTCATCAAGAAGATCAATGACAATGCACACAAAGTGGATCTTCCAGGTGAGTACAATGTTTCAGCTACATTTAATGTTGCTGATCTTTCTCTGTTTGATGCAGGTACAGATTTAAGGACGAATTCTTTTGAAGAGGAAGGGGATGATATGATCTAGGATGCGAGAGTCACGAATGCAAGTTCAAACCAAGACCCGTTGATTATCAAAAAAGGGGATGATGACGCGATCAAGAGCAAAACGTGTCAAAGAAGCGTTGGGGATGCTCGTCAAAGCCAGTATTGATGAAACCATGTTCGGGATGCAAAATGAAGCAAGTTTCATGTTGGGGTCGAAAGACTTGGATCAATGTGATAAAGTTGGCTGAAGACGGAAGTGAAAGTTCTGGTCAACCGGACGCGTCTTACTGGATGTCCGGTTGCAATTGATGTGAAAGTTCTGCCAAATCGGACGCGAGCTGCTCAACCGAATGCCCTCTACCAGACGTCTGGTAGAGGACTTTTGTCCATCCGGACGCACCATACCGGACGTCTGAAAGTGTCGTCCGGTACAACCTGATTTTCCACAATTTTGTTCTATTGACTAGAATTCTAATTTCTTTTCATATTTTGTAAGATTTATTACCTTGTGCACATTTTTACTAGATTTAGGGGTCTAGTATAAATACTTATCTCTTTTGTTACATTAAAAACTTTTGAATGATAATTAATTGAATGCTTTTGCTTTTATCTTTGTTCTTCCTTGAACAACAAATTGAACTTGTCAAGATCTAATTCTTGTGGCGTTCAAACATCGGATCATGGGTTCTTTATTGTGTAATCAAAGGGGTTCAACGCATCTTCGTTATCATTGGATTTTTTGGTTCACTTTGTTGGGTTCAAATCGTAAATCGGGTTATCAATTGGCGTTCTTGGGTTCCGCCTCAATCTAGTTGTGGGTTTTGTAGTCACCATTGCTACATGGTTCGCATCATAAAAGGGGTAAAGATTCCATTTATGTGGTAGTAAGATGGAACATTTCATTCCTTGTCATAAAACAGATGATGCCACGAAAATAGCTTACTTATTGTAGAGGCCCAAATCTTTCTATAAAGCTAGGCCCATAATTGTGTGATTAATTTCACATTAGGCCCAATAAAGGAAATATAAGCCCAAAAGATAGTCCAATACATGTTTAAAGGTAAAAATGATGTTTATAAAGTATTTTCTTAAAAACGATTTGATGAAGATTGGACGGAATGCAAAGTATTTCATTTTATGGTTAAAATTATACTTCAAATATTTTTAGTCTCCTTTGAGACCCATTTTCGATACAGAAAAAATTCTAATTTGATAATGATATCTGAATAAAAGTTGTAGCTCTTTGAGTTATCTTTCCAACAAACTTTGAATCACTTCAATCGGATATCAGGAGAAAAAGTTATGATTGAAATACCGGAGGCTGTGCAGTGATAACGGGATAACCGGTCGACCGAAAAAGCAGAAAAACCCACGATTTTTTTGAATTAATGACCACTACTTGCACTACTTAATTACCCTATTTAATATGACCTTTCACCCACCCCAAACCTCACATATAAATACCCTCTTCACTCATTTGATTTTTCACACCAAAAGCACTTTCAATTTGCTTTCAAAAGTTGAGAGAAAAATAGAGAGTTTGGGAGAGAAAAGGAAGGTGATTTTTCAAAGTGTTTTCCAGAAGTTTTAAGGGTGGGCAAAAATATTCTGCAAGAAGGTTTTTGTGATTTCAAAAGGTGTTTTCAAACAACAAAGAAAGGCCCAAACGTCCAAGCTTCGTCAAAGTTTTGAAGTTCATCCAAAGTTCTTTTCAAAGTTCATCAAGCATCAAATCGAGGTAGGTAGAGGTGCATAAAGTTGTTATACGTGTTTAAGTTATAATTTCTAGCAAGTAATGTTCTATGTTAAAGGCTAATGTTGTGTGTCAAATGGTATCGTCGGTTCGGCATGTGCCTTTCATGTCAAATGGTTCCGTCGGTGCGGCATACATTTAAAGGTTAATGTTGTGTGTCAAATGGTATCTTCGGTTCGGCATGCACCTTTCATGTCAAATGGTTCCGTTGGTACGGTATACATTTTCATGTCAAATGGTACCTCCGGGTACGACATGTTTTATGGAAGTTCTAATGTTAATTGTTATGAAATGCTTAGCTTAATCACGATTGCACCTATGACGCCTATTGAGTTTTCAACTCACGGGTTTCTACCCTATATCTACAGATTAAATGTCGATGCACCGGGTTGGATGATGGAAGAGATGGAAAGAGATGCAATAAGCCTATGGGAACCCGGTGAACAAGTGATTTAGATTTAAAGTCTTTAATGTTTCAAATGTTATTTCCAACGTTATTTCTTTTGAGTAGCTTGAACAAGTCATGATTTCATCAAATAAATTATATTTCGTGATTTTGGAAAGTTATAAAGTTATTTAATCCAATATCTTTCAAAAAGAATGTTTGTTAAGATTTAAGTTTCCGCTAAGATATGTACACTTGTTACTAAACCACCGGTTAAGTTAAGTAAAGTAAGTAGCGTTCCGGTCCACTAGGGGTTGGGGCGTTACAGCGTGGTATCAGAGCAATGGTTTTTAAACCGGTTCTGTAGACCAATTATGTTTTCAAAACAAAAAGAAAATTTGAAAGTTTAAGGTATTCCATGGCATATTGCATTCATCCATCGAATCTCATCCTACAGCCCAGGTATGTGCAAAGTTTAAAGTTATGGAAGTTATGATTTGATACTTTGATAAGTTATGACACATTTTCAAGTATATGTTTATGTTAAAGTTAAATGTGCTGTTTCAAAGATATGTATTGGACTTTGGCAAAAACTTAAAGTTATGGGCATAAAGAAAATGTATGTTATGATGTTATGTGATAAAAGGCATAATTGGGCATTTATGTGACAGAATGGTTAGATATTTACAAACGGCAAGGAAGACTACGGCTAGGGCTTATAGGGCAGATTTAAACCGTAGAATTGCTATCCATGCTTATGAGAACTATGTAACGGATCCTAATCGACCGCTTAGCGATCATGTGCATGACATCTATGAGAGATGCATGACGACGGTTAATGCCGGTATGGAGATCATGCATATTGAAGCCATAAATAACCTCATACACTCCCTCCCACCTCAATGGGGAGATATGGGAGTCACAGTTAGAGATGAAATGTTAGAAGGCAATCCAAACATGTTCGAGTTCGAGAGATATTGCCATGCCCTGATAGATTTATGGGATGATGTAATTCATGAGGAGCCTGAGGAAGAACCTATGGCTGAGGAAGAAGACCCTGAAGAGGAACCCGAGGAGGAGCAGGAGCCTGAACCAAAACCACAAGTAGTGATAGATATAGAGTCCGGGCCTGAGGCGGAAGATTCTTCCGAAGATGAAACTCCACCAAGGAAGCTTCGTAAAACTCATAGGGATTAGAGATCTAGATATTCCCATTTCCTTATGATGTCTTCTTTCATGCTAAGTTTATCAAACTATTATGTATCCTGATTTCAAGAAGTATGAGAAATAAAGATATTATCTTTCTTCCTTACAAAAAAAAGAAGTTATTAAGAAACCTTACATTTTATCCGTAGGAAAATGTCGCGAGCCAACCAGAACAACCTGATAAGAGATCTTCTCCAAGCAGTCCAAGACCTAGGCAGACAGAACCCAAACCAAGCTCAACCCCTAGCACCAGCTCCTAATGCTCTTCAAACCCATGCTTCAGTGGTCGAGCAATTTCGAAGGCACAAGCCCCCTACTTTCAATGGAGCAACTGATCCACTTGCAGCCGAGGAGTGGCTTCGCAAGTTGGAGAGAATATTCCGATTGATAGGATGCACGGACGCTCAGAAGGTCCAGTGCGCTGAGTTCATGTTCTCCGATGACGCAAGTCACTGGTGGGAATCAATGTCTCGAACTAGGACTCCGGAGCAACAATTGGCGCTAACATGGGAACAGTTCAAGGAGGAAGTGATGGATAAGTACTTTCCCCAATCTCTAAGGGATTTCAAGGAGGGCGAATTTCTTCAACTCAAACAGGGAACCATGACCCTGACGGAGTATGAACGGAAGTTTGACCAACTCTCAAGGTATGCTACACATTTGGTAGACACGGAGGCCAAGAAAATACGAAGGTTCGAGCAAGGGCTGAACTCGGACATGAGTATGATCCTTATGTCCCACGATTTCACGTCTTTACCGTGGAATGTTGGAACGAGCTCATGCAATCTGGTATCAGAAGGCCAATGCGGAGAAATCGGTTCAATTGGACAACCGACAGGATAAAGGGCAGTTTAGGAAACGAAGGTGGAACGACCAAGATAAAGGAAAAAGCAAGTGGCAGAACAAGAGGGCTAATGGCGGAGCCAATGCCAATAAGAGCATAGTACCGGTCATTGCGCCATGTGCTAAGTGTGGAAGGATGCATCGTGGCGAATGTCTGCAAGGAAAGAATGTTTGTTACCGATGCGGAAAGTCAGGACATATCATCAGGGATTGTCCTATGTCTGCACCGAAAAAGGATGACAGCAAGGATCAAGATCAGAAGGGGAAAGCACGAGTTTTTGCACTGACTCAAAAGGAGGCAGAGAAGAACTCGAACGTTATAGCAGGTACTTTATTGATAGCCAATATGCCTGCTTATGTACTGTTTGATTCAGGAGCTACGCACTCCTTTGCATCGAAGATTTTTATGGCTAAGTCTAGTATTACCTGTGATAAATCGGAGGGTATGTTAGAAGTTAGTATCCCTACAGGTAACCCTTTGAGTACTGATAAGATAGCCAAATCTGTTAGTATTGAAGTTGAGGGAAAACCTATGGAAGCAAACTTATACATGATAGAGATGAATGACTTCGATGTAATACTAGGCATGGATTGGTTGGGTAGTAATTATGCCACCATCCGATGTAAGGAGAAGGAAATATTATTTCAGAAACCAGGAGAGGAACCATTTTCCTTCTTTGGAATCAAGACAAAACCTTTTATTCGACTAGTATCGGCTTTACAAGCTGAGAAGATGTTGAGAAAAGGAGCTTGTCAAGGGTATTTGGTAAATATCCTAGGAGGGAAACAAGAGATGGTAAAGATTGAGGACGTACCAGTAGTACGGGAGTTCGAAGATGTGTTTCCAGAAGAGCTATCTGGTATTCCACCAGATAGGCAAGTGGAATTCACCATAGAGCTAATTCCTGGAGCGGCACCAGTATCGAAAGCCCCATATAGAATGGCTCCGAAGGAACTACAAGAGTTAAGGAAGCAAATACAGGAACTCCTTGATATGGGTTTCATACGACCAAGTGTATCTCCATGGGGTGCACCAGTGTTGTTCGTGAAGAAGAAAGATGGAAGCATGAGGATGTGTATTGATTACAGGGAGTTGAATCGATTAACCATCAAGAATAAGTACCCACTCCCAAGAATCGAGGATCTCTTAGATCAACTGAAAGGAGCCAAGGTATTTTCCAAGATCGATTTACGATCTGGGTACCATCAATTAAAAGTGAAAACAGAGGATATACCTAAGACAGCTTTCAGGACTCGTTATGGACACTACGAGTTTATGGTGATGCCATTTGGATTAACCAATGCACCAGCAGTATTCATGGATCTGATGAATCGAGTATTTCATCAGTATTTAGATCAATTTATCATAGTCTTTATTGACGACATTTTGATATACTCCAAGAGTAAGGAGCAACATGAAGAGCATCTAAGAGTAGCCCTAGAGGTACTACGCAAGGAGAAACTTTATGCCAAATTCAAAAAGTGTGAATTCTGGCTTGAACGAGTTGGATTTCTTGGACATGTAGTCACTGCCCAAGGGATTGAAGTAGATCCAGCAAAAGTGGAAGCAGTAACTAACTGGAAGGCGCCGACTAATGCTGGTGAAGTACGGAGCTTTCTAGGATTGGCCGGATATTATCGAAGGTTTATTGAAGGATTTTCCAAGATAGCTGGCCCAATGACTCAGCTTACAAGAAAGGGAGTCAAATTTCAATGGACGGATATCTGTGAGAAGAGTTTTCAAGAACTTAAGCAGAGGCTGATATCTGCGCCTGTGTTAACAATACCTGAGGGAACAGAAGGGTTTGTTATATACAGTGATGCATCCAAGCAAGGGCTAGGATGTGTACTAATGCAGAATGGAAAGGTAGTAGCCTACGCTTCAAGGCAATTGAAGAATCATGAGCAGAACTACCCGACGCATGATTTAGAGCTTGCGGCGGTAGTACACGCATTGAAAATATGGCGACACTACTTGTACGGAAGTAAGTGTGAAATTTATACGGATCATAAGAGCTTAAAATATTTCTTCACACAGAAGGAACTAAACATGAGACAGAGACGATGGTTAGAGTTAGTGAATGATTACGACTGTACCATTCACTACCATCCAGGTAAGGCAAATGTGGTGGCCGACGCCTTGAGTAGGAAATTGACGGGACAGTTGACGTCACTACTCACTTGTCAAATGGAGTTAGAAAAGGACTTGGAAAGATTGAAGATTGAGGTGGTTACCACACCAAGACAAGTCACAGGGAGATTAGCAGCTTTGACCATTCGACCTACTCTTCGAGAACGAATTATAGAAGCACAAGGTAATGACTTGTTCTTGATGAAGATCAAGGAAGAAGTTGGAACAGATAAGAGAAAAGATTTTGGAATAGCCGCAGACCAAACACTGATGTTTAAAGGAAGAATCTGCGTGCCTAAGAATGAGGATTTGAGGAACGAGATATTAAAAGAAGCTCATTCCACCCCATACACCGCACATCCCGGTGGTACGAAAATGTATCGATACCTCCGAGATACATTCTGGTGGAGAAACATGAAAAGGAGTATCGGACTGTACGTGCATAAATGCATAGTATGTCAGCAGGTTAAGGCGGAACACCAAAGACCAGCAGGATTGCTGAATCCTTTAGAGATACCTGAATGGAAATGGGAAAACATCACAATGGATTTTGTGGTTGGATTTCCAAAGTCAGCAAAAGAACACAATGCTATATGGGTTATAGTAGACCGATTGACGAAGGCAGCTCATTTTCTTCCAATGAAAATGACTTTCAGTATGGACCAGTTGGCACAATTGTACATAAAAGAAATAGTAAGGATACACGGTGTACCTGTGTCTATTGTGTCTGATAGAGACCCAAGGTTTACATCTAAATTCTGGAAAAGCCTACAAGCAGCTATGGGAACGAAGCTGAATTTCAGTACAGCATATCACCCGCAGTCTGACGGACAGTCTGAAAGGACCATCCAGACTTTAGAAGACATGTTGAGAGCATGTGTTTTGGATCTAGGTGGTAGTTGGGAGTCATACTTACCCCTAGTAGAATTTGCGTATAACAATAGTTTTCAAGCAACTATTGTCAACCAATGTTGTACAAGTAGCAAAATTCATGAGAAAAAGAGTATTTTTCGTCTCAAAAGATGTCCAAATTGCAATTGATAGGATATCCATTTTAAGAGAAAAGATCAATTACAATGCCTATAAATTGAATCTTCCAGGTGAGTATAATATTTTTGTTACTTTCAATGTTTTTGATTTTTCTCTGTTTGATATAGGTGGAGTCCATTGACGAGGACTTGAGAACCATGGGACGAAGGCTAGCAAGGATCCGTTGAAGTGGAAGAAGGACCAATGACAAAATCGCGAGCAAAGGAGATTAAGGAAGCCTGATTACTTGTTCAAGTTACATGGGCGGAGACTTCAGTTGCAACGAGCAAAATATCAAATTTTACGTTGGACATGAAAGAGGAACCAAGATAGGTGCAATTGATTCAAGCAAAGGAAAAGGAGGAGCTGACGTCGAGCCACGCAGCCGCATGGATCAATTAAGCTTACGGCCGTACTCAACACTCAAAATCAACCCTAGACAAATTGAGGCCATGCAGCCACAAACAATACTACCTTGTAGCCGAATGGGGTAAAACTGGACGCGTATTTTTTTCAAGAGTTCTATTTTGAGTATAATTCTTCTGTTTTGGTAACTTTTAGATTATTTCCAAATTGTTTAGGCTTTTTATGAGTTTCCTATATAGAGAGCTCATTCTTTTCATAAAACATCAATTAATTCATTATTGAGAGATTAAATCAACGTAAGGTCGCTTTCTTCTTGTTCTTCATTTAATTCAATAATTAACTAATCAAGGATTTCATCTTTGTAGCATTCAACAACTTCAAAGCAAGCTTCATTTTTTTACAATTAAAGGGTCAAGTTTCTTTATAACTTTGGTTCCTTGATTCAATAAATTATTGGGACAAGCTTGAAAATTGGGATTTTAGTTTTTTTGGGGTTGCGATTCAATCTCGTGTGGTTTTGGAACTACCATTGTTACGTAGGTTCACATCACCAACACCCACATTTTCTATCATTTTCATATGATAAATTATCATGTATACTACTTGTGATATGTTGTAATAGTGCATATGGATTTTAGAACGAACATTTATTGGCAGAACATTACAAACATGATACATAGTGGAGATGACATAATAAAAACAAAGTGAAAAAAATATTTAGATTGGACTGAAAATAGATACATGTAACCTAGAGTCAAAATTATTTAGAAAAGGTTAGAGATCTTCATTCTCGGATCTCTTTAGTGCCTCGATTTCCGCAGCTATACGAGCTTGTTCTATAGAGATGCCATCATTTTGTAGATAAAATTCAGCAAAGTTGTTTCGCATTTCCGTACGAAATGAACTAAATTGAGTCATGTAGTCAGTCCACTACGGTGGTGATACTTGTGTAGAGGATTCTGATGATGGCAATATCCACTCACCATTGACATACTTAAACTCCATGTGAATAAGTTTTCCTTTTTTCGATGAAAGAATTCGGATGTCTGAATTCAAATCTTTCAGTTGACAGTTCGATATTTAGCTAAGGCAGATAGTGCAGTAACTAATTGAGCTTCAATTAATGGAATATTTGACACAATTGATCATCTCTTGATTAACATTTTGCATAAATTAACTCGAATGCCACAAGAAATAGCCCATAGCAGCCAATAGATTTTCACTTGTAAGGACAATATGCTTGTTTGAACTAGATTTTAAGACTGCACCACAGATATTTTGCAAAAACCGCATATCCTAAGGTAAAAATAGTAGCATCATTGTCAAGAGTGTGTGGCCAAGTTGGCAAAAGGGGGCCGCCTAGGAAACTGGGTATTCCTTCAACAAGGGTTCAACCCACACTTGAGACATCCGCCTTCCCCTTGGGGGAGATTTACTCGCCTGGTGTGGTTTGCGGGTATTGCATCAGGCCTCAGGTTTACCCAGTGCTCACTGGTGGTCGGGCCCCGCTAAAGAGTGGCCGGGCTCCGTCAGTAGCGGCTGCGGGTTCCTGAGTCATCAAAAAAAAAAAAAATAGTAGCATCATTGATGTTAGGATTGATACTTTTGTTGTCTTATATTAAGTGTCTTATTTGTATTTATTTTGTGTCTAAGTTAAAGTGTCTAAGTATTAGAAAGTATGGTCTAATATTGCAACAGATATGCTGCCCAATAGCGTAAGTGGTAGTA
This sequence comes from Osmanthus fragrans, assembly GCA_019395295.1. Taxonomy (NCBI): domain Eukaryota; kingdom Viridiplantae; phylum Streptophyta; class Magnoliopsida; order Lamiales; family Oleaceae; genus Osmanthus; species Osmanthus fragrans. Next base: position 18,190,656 of record CM033347.1, on the reverse strand, counting down.
GGTGGAAAATGATGTCTTGAAGTATGGTTATTTTGTATAAGTATGTTGTAGCTGTTTTCACTTCCATTATCTATGAAAAGATCTTGTTATCTTCTTCTCTTTGAGTTAATATTTCTTCAATGGTATCAGAGCCCTTCTGATCTTAGAAGGGTAGAAAAAGAGTTGACGAAGTGAAAAAATCGTAAGCAGACCAAATACGATGTGTTGAATGCAAACGGCTAGCTCGTTGCATATTGGTAAGTGAAAACCTGGTAAGTGGAAAACTGGTTAGCTCATTGCAAATACGAAAAGCATAGAACTTCCAAATCCGATAAGCAGTTTAAATCCGATAAGTTATTTCAAATCCGATAAGTTCATATCCGGTAAGCAAAAACTTTTTGTCAATATCCGGTAAGCTATGTGCAAATCCAATAAGCTGAGATCAAATACGGTAAGTTCGAGTAAATTCGGTTAGAATGTTACCAGCAAAAAGATGGCTTCAGGCAATTTTTTGGCACCTCTTCCTTCAGTGTTTATGGGTGAGAACTACGATTTTTGGGCTGCAAAGATGAAAGCTTATTTGAAAGCCTATGATTTGTGGGATATCACAGAATCTAGAGCAGAGCCACTACTACTTAGGGCAAATCCTACTGCAGCTCAGTTGAAATAAGGCTTTGTCTTGCATTCAATCAGCTGTCTGTGATGCAATTTTTACTAGGATTATCACTTCTGAAACAGCAAAGGAAGCCTGGGGACATATTGGTAGAAGAGTTTAGGGGAAATGCAAGAACAAGGCAAATGCAATTTCTCAATTTTAGAAGGGAGTATGAGATACTGAAGGTGAAAGAGGTTGAATCTGTTAAAAGACTACTTAGACAGGTTATGAAAGTTGTGAACAAAATAAGGCTGTTAGAGGATGATCTACCTGATAAGCTTGTGGCAGAAAATGTCCTTATCAGTTTGCCTAAGAAATTTGAAGCAAAAATATCTTCACTTGAAGATTCCAGAGATTTGTCTACTATAACCTTATCTGAGCTCATAAATGCCTTGCAAGCTACTGAGCAAAGGAGGTTATTTAGACAGGAAAAACAAGTTGAAGGAGCCCTATTTGCCAAGGGAAAATATAAAGGTCAAACGAATTTTGGTGGGAAGAAGCCACAAAACGAGAAGAAGAAAGGGTAAAGCAGCAGAATTGCAGGCAAGAATGAAGGCTATCCACCTTGTCCATATTGCAAGAAGAAAGGACATTCACCTAAATGGTGTTCATTCAGGCCAAAAGTGCAGAATCGAGCGTGTAAACAATTTGGACATATTGAAAAAGTGTGCAAAAATAAGAAAGAGATGCAAGACTTGCAACAGGCACAAGTTGCTGAAAATCAGCAACAAGATCAGGATGAAGTATATCTATTCACTGCTGCAAATCACAAGATGTGTAGTGATGTTGGAACATGGCTATTGGATAGTGGTTGCACACATCATATGACTTCAGACTCCATCACCTTTGTCGAACTTGACAACAAGTACAAATCAAAAGTAAAGGTGGGAAATGTTGAGTATGTCAAAGTGGAAGGAATTGGTGTGATTTCTGTGCAAACACCAACAGGTATTAAACACATTTCCAGATGTTCTTTATTTACCTAACATAGATCAGAACTTAGTGAGTGTAGGCCAATTAATTGAGAAGAATTATACCTTGATATTCAAAGAAAGTGGCTACACTATATTGGATGCAAATGGAAGTGAATTAATGTTTGTTAAAATGAAACAAAGGAGTTTTCCTTTAAACTGGAAAAATATGACATCACATGCATACTCTAGCATTTTTGTAGAGTCTTCACTTTGGCATAAATGATTTGGACATGCAAATTTCACCCCACTCAAGAAACTGCATAAGCTAGAACTTGTTGAAAATTTGCATGATATAGGTGATTATAACTGTGTTTGTGATATATTTCAACTTGGAAAACAAACCAAATTGCCATTTCCAAAAAACCAGTCAAGGGCTACAAATAATTGGAATTAATCCATTCTGACGTGTGTGGTCCAATGAGAACACAAACTCTCAATGGCAGCAGGTATTTTGTGCTCTTCATAGATGATTTAACAACAATGTGCTGGGTGTATTTTCTGAAAATGAATTTTGAAGTTGCTGGTGTATTTCAAAAGTTCAAAAATCTGGTGGAAAATGAAAGTGACAGCAAAATTAAAGCCATCAGAACAGACAATGGAACAGAGTATTGTTGTGGTCAATTTGATAATTTTTGTGAAGATATGAGAATCAAACATCAACTGACTATACCTTATTCTCCCTAGCAGAATGGAGTATGTGAAAGGAAAAATAGAACGGTTATGGAGATGGCAAGATGCTTGATGTTAGAGGAGAAAGTTCCAAAGGAATTCTAGGAAGAGGCAGTGAATACATCTGTGTATCTTCTCAACAGGTTACCTACAAAAGCTTTGGACAAACTAATTCCTTTTGAAGCTTGGTAAGCCAGACGTGTCACACTTGAAGGTGTTTGGCAGAACTTAGTTCTGATGGTTCAGTCAACAAGCTTAAAGCGAGGTTAGTAGTGAAGGGTATGCTCAGCAATATGGTGTGGATTACACAGACACATTTGCTCCCATAGCCAAGTATGAAATCATCAGATTATTTCTGGCCATTGCTGTACAAAGAGGCTGGAACATACATCAACTTGATGTTAAGTCAGCCTTCTTAAATGGATGGTTTAATGAAGAAGTTTTCATTGAACAACTAGATGGTTTTCTGGTGGTTGGAGAAGAAAACAAAGTATATCTATTGAAGAAAGCATTATATGGTTTGAAACAGGCTCCAAGAGCATGGTACAGTAGGGTTGATGAACACTTGTGTTGTCTTGGTTATGTGAAAAGTATCAATGAGCAGAGCCTATACATAAAGCAGTGGAGGAGGAATCAACTATCATTTCCCTATATGTTGATGATCTTTTAATATTTGGCAGCAGTAAAGGTCAATTGATAAAGTAAAGGCTGAAATGATGATGGCATTTGAAATGACAAATTTGGGAAAAATGAAATATTTTCTTGGAATGGAAGTGAATCAATCTCGAGAAGGCATTTTTGTCTGTCAAAGGAGGTATACAAAGGAGATTTTGAAGAGATTCAGCATGGAAAATTGCAAACAATTGTACCCTTCTGGTTCAAAATTTAAAGCTGGTGAAAAATGATGGAAGAGCCAAGTGAGTTACACTTTTGCTATAAATTTGCTTTCTAGATTCAGGCAAGAGCCAAGTGAGTTACACTTTCAAGCTGCAAAGAGGGTACTAAGATACATCAGAGGAAATGCTGAATTATGAATCTGGTTTAGAAGGTCAAAAACCATGAATTTAATTGGTTATATTGATAGTGATTGGGTTGGATCTTTGGTTGATAAGAAAAGCACCTCTGGATATGCTTTTTATCTGGGATCAAATTTGATTTGCCGGAACACAATGAAACAAAAAATGGTGGCTCAATCAACACCAGAGGCAGAGTATATAGTTGTATCAGAAGCTACCAATCAAACAATTTGGCTGAGGAAAATGCTGAAAGAAATTGATCATAAACAAACAGATGCTACTATCATTTATTGTGACAACCGATTACAGTTTCTATGGTTAAAAATCAAGTGTTCCATGGAAGAACAAAGCACATCAAAATCAATACCACTCAATCAGGGAAGCACAGGAAAAACAGAAAGTGATGTTGGTGTACTGCAATGCTGAAGACCAGTATGCTGATTTTTTACCAAGTCTTTGTCTAAAGGAAGATATGAAACGTTGAGGGGATACCTTGGTGTTTCCAACAAAAGTTTCAAGCAGGAGTTGATGTGAACCCGACAAAGAACAAGCTTGGGAACCCACAAACAAGATGAAACAAACCCAAGAAAGCTAGAAATCACGCCGCGCAAAGTGCTACACAACCCGTTGTTCGACCCGTACTAAGAACCGAGATTCCACGTGAGAAATCCGACCTGTTGATTACTCGAAACAAGAACTGTGAAGTGGGAACGCAGCAAAAGTATTGCGAAACCATTTGATAAGTTCAAGGTTAGAACTTTAAGCCACCAAAAATTATGGAGGGATAAAATTCTCAATTGATAAAGAAATCTCAAAATAATGTTCAAATGTCCTTAACAATGAGGAATAAACTCCTATTTATACTAAACATGTGAAATATGGTAAAAAAAAAACTCGAAAAACTCTAAAAGGAACGAAATAGAGTCCTAAAATCATGCAAATATGGAAAGAAAATAGAATTCTAGTCAAAACGCGGAAAAACAGGGCCAACCGGACGAATCATCCTGACATCCGGTAGGACTCGTCCGGTTGGGTAACTTCGCGTCCGATTGGGCAGAAACTTCACTCCGTCTTCCGTTGCTCGAATCAAGCTCGTCCGTTCTGATTCCGACCTTGACCCCAACATGAAACTTGGTCTTTGGTGTGTTTTCTTCAACATGTTGTGCTCCATTACTCGAACAAGCAATTGTACGACTTCTGCTGATTCCTTGAAGACCCGAACCCATCTCTTCTGCTCATTCACCAAACCTTCATAAGTTTGTGACGCAACCTGGATCACATCATCCCCTCTCTTTTCAAAAGGATTCGACCTCGAATCCGAACCTGCATCAAACGAAGTAACATTAAAAACTTCAAAAATGTCAACGAACACCAACTTACCCCAAGGAACCAAGCCGTATCCATTGATCTCGCTTTTTAGCCATGATATTGAAAATGTCTATCGATCATCCACCCAACATCGCTTGGATCAAACAACACACATCCCGTAACACTCAATCAACAATACTGATATGCGTTATGCAGGATCACCTGTATCTCACAAAACCCAACACTAACACCAACAGATGAAAATACTAAATTGAACAAGAGTAGTGAGTTAGAACCACCTGCCAAATTGAAATGCGGGATGGAATTATTAGACATTAAACTCACTCCTAACACATTCCATAAATCCAACCTAGGACAAGTAATAACATCAAGATAGGAATTCAAACACACTTGCATAAAACTCCCAATAATGTAACCTAATGGCCTAGCACATGTGATTAACTTGGTGTAGCATGCTAGAACTTTGTAATATAACAAGGGCATATCATAAGACAAGCGAGAAATTTTCTATAAAGGCATGGGGCGACAGACTTACTATCCCTATGGAGTCATGAAGAGCATTTTTATGTACCCAAGTAAACAGCCCATATGAAGACCTATTCCTACAAGCTCGCTCATACTAGATACCTAGGTATGGAGATTTGATATGTTACCTCGGCGTGGTTACACCCATTTTCACTATTACTCACCAATCATCCATGCGCCCTGCATCGAATGGATAGTCAATGTATGGTGCCCCGCGAATCATCCCGTCATGGAACAATTTCTTGAATTCCTACAAAAGAGAAATATCCAAATTGGGGGAGGGATTGTCAGCTCTCACTAAAACCTTCTCACACTAGACTTTTCTCGTATACAAGCTCACCCTGGAATTTTCTCTCGCTTCTCTCTTTTGTGACTCTACTCATTTTTTCTCACTCTCAGCCACCTTACTTTCTTCTCTCATGCTCTCCTTTTTTTTGCTCTTTATTTTTGTTCTCTCACTCACTTGTCAGTTTTAATTGGTCCTCATGGACCTGCTATTGTGTCAAAGGAACAAGTGTAATAGTTTTTTCACACTTCACAAAGTTGTACCTATCTGAGAATCCATCATATTCTACCCTCCTATCGTATTGGCATGGCCTACCCAACAAGAGATGCCCCGCATACATGGGAACGACATCACATAACACCTCATCACTATACCGTCCTGATAATATCACAAATTGTTAAGTTTTCACCCATTTATATTTGTATCATTCTGATAAATTGAAGCCTAAATGCATTAAGTACCTTTATATTTTGATTTAGGTTGCAAATGGATGAATACAATGGAAGATTGGAGAAACAAGCCAAAAATGACCAAAATAGAAGAAAGTGAAAGTTTAGGGACTAAAGTACAAATACTCTAAACTTGTTTCTAACCTTGTGATGAAGATTCGAGAGTGATAGAAGTCAATTGGATGAGAAAATGAGTCAAAGGGATGAAATAAGGACAAAACATTATCACATATCAATATTCAAGTTGAAAAGTTTTGTACCGATTTTTAGCCTCATATTGAGACCAGTTTTTGACATGAAACATGATGGAGTTCGAGATAGTATCTGAAGAAAATTTGTATCCCTTGAAGTTATCTTTCCAATGCATCTTGAATCACCTCAATCTGACATCGGGAGAGAAAGATATTATCGAAATGCTGAAGGTTGTCCGACAGAAAATTGAAAAAATCACGCGGTCGCGTGGTTATAAATCTATGCGATCACACGGATATTACTGAGATCTCAAAAGCTGAATTACTTTGTTCCATGGGTTTATACCACGCGGTCGCATAGGCTTAAAAATTGCAAGATTTCCTATTTTTGGAAAATTGCCTAAACACCTATGGAAACGCGTTTTGCTTGATTTTCTCGACCTAAATACATCAAAACACGGCCAGAAGCCATTCCTCAACACATCTTGGGCTAAAGAACTCCATGAAGAACTGAACTAATTGGTGAAGCTACGAAGGAACTCAATTGGAATTGGTGATTTCACATCTTTTATTCATATATTTTGATATTTTCCTATTAAACAATTCTAGATTTTAGGCTTCATTATCTTGAATTTATATTGAAGTTGGTCATTTACTGGATTTTTCATGGAATTGGTCATGCTTTTTCCATTGTTCAATCAAACTATTTGTTGAGTTTCAATTTCAATTATTTTATGTTATTTTACTAGATTTTTCTTAGATCCAGTCATGCTTTTTCTATCTAAGAATTAAACTATTTGTTGAGTTTCAATCTTAATTATTTTATTGGTGTGATTCTTTACTGTCTTATGCTTGATGTATATGGTCGATCTTGAATTTGATTTCAATAAAATTGTGTGAATATGTTATAAGTCTAGATTCTAAGATTACATTTGTGAATTAAATTGGTTTTCATGTTAAATCCTCCGATTAGAGAGTTGGGATAGAATTTCTGTAATTGAGTTATAAAATGAATAATTGATGTAATTAACCCAATCCAATTGAGGGAATTCCGATGCTTCACTACTTTATACTTTGATTTTAAATCTCATTCAAACATATAAATTTCACTACACATTCTTGAGAACAACCATCATTTTATCCCTTTGAGTAATTTTCCATCTCTCTGTGGATACGACACCCCAAAGCTACACTACAACACCGCGTTATTCTTTGGGCATAATCACGTCCAATGCTAAAGTTCACCAATGCCCTCCTGGTAACCCAAACATCTCCACAACTATTCAGCCATTTCAGTTTATAGGGTTGTGGATGCCTCATGTGAGGTAAACCCAACTCTCCTATAAGGGTCCTCCTAACCGCATTCGTACAACTCCCTCCATCTATAATCAAACTGTACACTAAGCTTATCCTTAATATGACACCTAGTGTGAAACAAATTATCTCATTGCTGCTCTTCACCATCTACCTTCATTTGCATAGTAAGAGCATGCATCACTACCAATGATTCCCCAACCAGGTACTCCACACAAGTTTCACCCTTAGTATCCTCCAACCCAGGCATCTGTCACCCTCACTCCCATCATCCGACTCAATCTCTCCATTCTCCTTAAGGATTATTACCCGTCGATTTGGATATTGTGAAGCAATATGCCATGCACCCAAACACTTAAAACATCTAATATCTCTCGACCTACTAGTTTGAGAGTCGATGTTTGGTTTATTTTATTCACCTCCTCCTTAACCTTAGGCACTTCAACCTTTTCCCTAGTCATCACCCGATCATTCCTATCACCCCTTTTCTCCTAAGTTGCCTCTCCACCTTCATAGCTACATGCACTAAGTCAACCAATTCAACATAGTGTTGCAGGACTATGTTGGCGATGTCCCTATTCAACCCATTCAGAAACCTAGCCATGGTAGCCTCCCGATCCTCCTCTATGTTCGCTCTAATCATTGTCACCTCCATTCCTTATAGTAATCCTCCACACTCCTAGACCCCTGAGAAAGAGTTTGTAATTTTTTATGAAGGTCCCGGTAATAATGTCCGGTACAAACCGCTTTCTCATACAAGCCTTCAACTCATCTCAATTGGCCTATCGCAACTGATCTAACTTGATAATGGCGTAATCAGTAAATTCACTACAACTAACTTCAATTTATTCTCTTTCGAATACTTATGGCAATAAAACACTAGTTCCACCTTCTTTACCCAATCTAAATAAGCCTCAAGGTCACTCCTACCTTGGAAAGATGGAATATTCAATTTGATGCTTCCTAAATTCCTATCAACCCTTCTATCAAACCTATCTCCTCTATTCCTTATTCGTCCCAAATCACCATCCAAATAATAATCATCACTCCTTATGCTCACCGCCTCGTATTCCTCCTCAAATTCAGCCATAAGATTTCGCCCTCGCCTATTTCCTCTACCCAATGAGGAACCCTTCGAGGCGTCCCTCGCTGCTGACTCTCAATCAATGTTTCGTGCCTAGCTACATCACCACTAATACGTTCAACTGCCACATCCAATTGATCAAACCTAAGATTTCACATCCATAAGCTCCACATAAAATGCCTTAGGCACTGCTTCTTCCTTACATTTATTCATATTTCCATCCATGTATACAAGTATATTCGCAACTATTTAAAAATTCAAAAATTAATAAAAATGAAGAACAAGAAAGCGAAATAACTTACCTCACGTGTTTGCACTCGTGTATCACTCGAGCTCACCACTATTGTCTTTTACCGCTCGTCCTCCTTTCTCAATGGTTTGAGAAATAATCGATCTCAATCAAACCCACAGCGACCACCACCACAAGTACAAGTTTTGGGTAATCAACACAATTTGCACGGACTAAAGTAATGGACTCAATTCAAGAGGAAAAGCAAATTGACTCAAATTCCTATTTTCTTTTTTGCTTTTTTGGTTGCCTCTAGACGTTCAAGAGACATAGAGATCTCTCTTTTTTTTTTTTTTTTCCCACTTTTTTTCTCTTTTTTTTTTTTATAACGGAACTCAATAAACAACTAACACAAAGAATCTAGTGGCAATTAAACAATTACAATTATATTAGGAATATGACACTAACTCAAGAAAATAAAAAAAATTTGATTTTTTTAATTCTCGGATGAATAGTAACTGTACCGGATGAACAGTAATTTTTTTTTTACTCAAACAAGAATTAAAAGGATAGATGACCTGAATTCTAGAACTATACTCTGATACCCCCTAATGTGAACTTGACCAAGAACAAGTTTGGGAACCCACGAACAAGATGAAACAAACCCAAGAAAGCTAGAAATCACGCCGCGCAAAGAGCAACCTGACCCGTTGTTCGACTCGTATCAAGAACCGAGAATCCACGCTAGAATTCGACATGTTGATTACCTGGAACAAGAACTGTGAAGTGGGAACGCCATAAAAGGATTGCAAAACCTTTTGATAAGATCAAGGTTAGAACTTTAAGCCACAAAAAATTGAGGAATAAAACTCTCAATTGATAAAGAAATCTCAAAATAATGTTCAAAGGTCCTTAACAATGAAGTATAAACTCCTATATATACTAAACATGTGAAATATGGTAAAAAAAAAAAAAAAAAAAAAAAAAAAAAAAAAAACCCTAAAAGGAACGAAATAGAGTCCTAAAATCTTGCAAATATGGATAGAAAATAGAATTCTAGTCAAAACGCGAAAAAACAGGACCAACCGAACGAATCATTCGGACGTCGGTATGGCACGTTCGGATGGACATCTTACTTCTACCGGACGTCCGGTTGGACTCGTCCGGTTGGGCAGCTTTCTGTCCAGTTGGGCAGAAACTTCACTCCGTCTTTCGTTGCTCGAATCAAGCTCGTCCGATCAAATTCTAACCTCGACCCCAACATGAAACTTGGTCTTTGTTGTGTTTTCTTCAACATGTTGTGCTCCATTGCTCGAACAAGCACTTGCACGGCTTTTGCTGATTCCTTGAAAACTCGACCCAGCTTAGATCTCTTCCGCTCATTCGCCAAACCTTCGTAAGTCTGTGATGCAACCTTAGAATGGAAATCAAGAGGAGAATAATTTTCACAATGTTGAGTAGCCCCTGCAAATTTTTCTTTAGAACTTAACCCTTCACTGGCTCCTTTTAAAGTGGAATTGTTAGATTTACCACAACTGGCTGAAATTTTAATTCTAGGTATCATGATACTTGAAAGAGAAAGTAGAAAGTAGAATGAAAAATAGAAGTCGGAATGAGAAAAATTGGTGGGACCCCTATTTATAAATGGTTGATGTTGTATTTCAGTGCAATTTTTAAACTAAAAAAGTCACAAGTTTCAAGTTGAAATTTTTGGCTTTTACTGTTATTGATTTATTGAAGATACTTGCTACTTAAAATGCTGAAAATATTTTATAAAGTTGGGGAAATGTTTCATCATATTAATTTTATGATAAGTAATTGAAAACAAAAAACAAAAGTGAATATTTTTACTAAATTCTCCAAATTCATTCTTTCTAGAAAATGTCACGCACCAACTCAATCATTGATTGATTGACCTGTTTAATAAAGGATCAATCCCAACAAATGGAACAAATGATAAATCAAGTACGTCCCCAACAAAATAGAGACAGTGCTAATGAGAGATTTAGAAGATTGTGTTGGGAATTTACTTAAACATGCACAGCGGAAAATCAAACAAGTTTCAATTCCCACCAAGACTCTAATTTGTGTTTAGATAGAAATCGTGATAGAAATTCACTACAAGAAAAATAGCTTTACTAATCGAATGTTATTAAAGGTGTCTACCGCAACATTCTAATATATGAATGTTGCCATTAGTTATCATAATTGAGATTTAGCAACATTTTTAAAGTGAATGTTGCCTTTGTTACCCTTTTGCAACGTTTATTATAGGTTGCGAAAATATTTTCCATTCGCAACGTTTTTTAGACGTTGCAAAAGACATTTTTTAGACACTGTGAAAGAGTCACCTTTAGCAACGTTTTTTTAGCGTTGCTAAAGATAACCTTTTGCAACATTTTATAAACGTTGTGAAATATTTTCCTTTAGGAAAATTTTTTAAACGTTGTTAAAAGGTTGATCTTTAGCAACGTTTTTCTAATGTTGCGGAAGATAGCCTTTAGCAATGTTTTTTAAACGTAGCGAAATTTTCACATTTAGCAACGTTTTAAAAACACTGCTAAAATATTTCCCTTTGGCAACGTTTACATAAATGTTGCAAAAGGCCAATTCTTTCGCAACATTTTAAAAACATTACCAAAGGGAGCCCACAGTAAATGACCGAATAGCCCAAGTCTACCAACAGGCCAATTGTCCACCAACCAGTCCGAAAATCCACCATTTTCGTAGCCCAATTGTCCACGTGAGTCCACAATACACAGCCCAAATACATCGATCCCTATTCCATCGACCATTATCTTCATTCCCAAATCTTCATCCCTATAGAACTTCATCCCCAAATCTCCATCCCCGACGTTTATCTTCGCAATGTTCTCCATCCTGATCATTTCTCTATGACCCCATCTCCATCCCAGATGGTACTTTTCATTTGTCGGTCACCAGCTTCAACTTTGAATCTGCAGTCTTCGAGTCATCTATTGGTCACCAGCTTCAACTTTGAGTATGATGTCTTCAAGTAATCTGCCCGTCACCAGCCTCAACAGTTAGTCTATCGTTTTTGCTTTATTGCTACCGATTTTGCTATTTCAATAAATTTGTATTGGGAATTTCATTAGACAGCATTTGGCGGAAATTTATGAGTTTTGTAGTGGAGGGAAGAAGATTGAAAAAATAGTAGGTTATGATGAAGGTCTTATTCAATGTGAGGGTCAATTTTTAGTTTTAAATTAGGTTGGCCTCACTGCGCATACCAAGTTGATCACTGAAATGTGAGGTTGGGCTTGTATCTCTGCTTATATGAGCTCAAAGGTTTGACCTCTGCAGCTACACCACACTACTGAGTCCAAGCTCCGATCTCTTGGTCATAACCTGACTTTAATGAGTTTAGGACTGTGGAGGGGACCGTGTCTTGCCAATTGAACTGGTTTAAGCTAGTCAAATTAAGCTGGTGCTCCTCTTTTATGACTTGAACTTGATGACTTTTCTATGTCAGTGTGCTACTCTAAACATTAGTCCAAATCAAATATGGGTAACCCACAACTTTTCCTTGTCAGATCTTCTCAATCGAGTAGAGTTGAGTTAATTGATTTGTCTGTTGGAGTCTGCCAATCTGATATATTTGCTTAATATAAGATTTTCCTTAGTAATTTGTGTGATTGGATATAGTACGAGCTCTGTTAATATTGAAAATAAATATTTACAAGACGAAATCCATGACTCTCCATCGCGGAGTGAATGTTCCCTTTGCATTTTCAGTACTCAGATGACATGTTTACATATTAATTAATACTTTTGTAAATTAATCACAAATGGGTTATGAATATATAACTCAAGGGTAAAATTGTATTCTCATGGTTTTGGTTTTGGGCATTCGATCCTAAAATTTGTAAGTTAAATTGCAATTTTGAATATTCTTTAGTGAACTCACTTAATCCTATAGTAACTAGTTGACCCATGAGTTGACCGAGATTGGATGAGACCATTGGTGCTTAAATTATAAGTGCCCGTTCTAGTTTCAATTAATTAAGGATGATTTTGGTATTTCTCTTTTATTTTAAGTTGAGGTTATAACTTTATAATATATTGCAATTTAACAAATTTTCAAGTAGGATATACAGGATTTTTTTTTTTTAAATTTCTATTTTTATGTCCTTTTATCATTTTTACCAGTGAAGTTTAAAAGAGAAAACAAATATAAATATTGTTGCTAAAAAACTTACATTTTTTCGTAAAAACAAAATTAATAGATTGTCATGTTAATAGTGTAGTCAACGTGTTAGTGTTGTCAAGATACTTGAATTAATAGAACATGAGTTTTTTTTAACATCACATGAGTTTTTTTCATCTTCTGCTTTTGCTGTCAAAGAATAGACAGTTAACAAAATTTTCCAAACAATTTGCCAAGAAAACGGTTAAGTACTAAATAAATTCACCAATGTCAAAGGATTAACCAATATAATATAGCATCAAACAAAATAGCTTACATTAACTTTTGGGGCATTTATGCCATCCATTATGCTGCATATAAATGTGAAACTGATGTTGATCATTTTGTTCCTTACTATGATCTCAAATAGTTTTCAACTGAAGTATAAAATCTTCTTTTTGCTAATGAAGTCATCTGATGAATGGCCGTCCATCATTTGTAATTTAATTGTATATAGTTTTTTGGGCTGATATTTTTTATGTTCTTTGATCAGTGAAATGTGTAGATGAGATGAGCCATGAAATTGTGAACTACTTAATCTGATATATCAACAAATTGTATGGTTAGGATTCCTTGAAAATGTCGGCATGGTTTTCTAGCATCCACTTTCGTCTTTTCCCTATTCTATGCAAGTATTTCAATTCCATTCAGAATTGTGGTTGTTCAATGTTGATAACTAATGGATAGATTTTATTTTTATCAAATATTGCCATAATGGACAAAGAGTGGCTGCACTTATCAAGGTGACAATCTAAAACTAATCTCACAAATCTAGAGACAAAAAAAAAAAAAAAAAGGATATTAATATATAACGATCATAAATTTTAACTTGCAGATTTTCAGAACAATATAGAGATGGAGCACATAATTTTGTTGAACGAGCTTGTGAAAATTGTAATTCAGAAATGATAGTATGACCTTGTGTTAATTGTAGGAATCTAACGTATCACCATTATGATATAGTCTACGAACATTTGATTATTAAAGGTATGGATCCCACATACAGCGCTTGGATATTTCATGGAGAACAACCAAATGAATCGAATTTTGTCGATGAAGAAATGCCCCAGTCACGTAGGATGTTTAAGGACTTCTATGCACAACATGATCCCGAAAACCCTCCTGATGGAAGAAAGAAAGAGCTCGAATGTTTGGTTGACGATACTAAAACTCCTTTATAATGAGAACCACGTAGCAACGAACGCAATCCCGCAACAAAATTGATGATCCCAAGGAAGTCCAAAGATAACCCGGTTTAGAGTTCAACCAAGAATGTTGAACCAAACAACCAAACAATTATGAAGTTTAAATGATCCCTTGATTTCAAAACCCGTGATCTTCACTCGGTGTTGAACGCCACAAGATTAATTTGATAAGTTCGCAAAGTTCTAAGAAGAACAAGATTGAAGAGCAAAATAGCTTCACTTTAATTGATAAATCGTCAAAGGTTTTAGAATACATTGAATAATGAAAAGTATTTATACTTAAGCTAGAAAACCTAGAAAAACCGAAAATAATATCCTCAACATGGTAAAATATCATTAAGATAAGAATTATAAGGAAATAAGAAATCTCGCCAAAAATAGGAAAATTCTCCCCGGAATATAACCATGCGGCCGCATGGTTCACTCAAATTCGCCCCTTTTTTTCTCTCAGGTGACCACCATGCGGTGCGGTTTGGACAACTATCACATTGATCCAATTGGTTTCCAACCTCAACTCGAACATGAAACTTGTCTCTTTTCTCGTGTAGATCATGATGTCATCAATTGTTGATTGCACAAGTAATCTCATTGCTTGCTCAGAAAAGAAAGAGTGCAAATGAGAGTTCAAAAAAGAAAGAGTGAAGATGAGAGTGATCAAAAAAGAATGAGTGAAAAAAAGAGAGAGTGAGAGTGAAAATGAGCTCAAAAAAAGAGTGAAAAAGAAAGTAGAGATGTGGCTGAGTAGAGAAAAAGATGGCCACGAGAGAAAAAAGAGAGTTTGCAGAGAGAAAAGGAAAGACAAAAGTGAGTTTCTATGCAAGAGAGTGAGGTTAAAGAGGGCAGATCAACCTATGATTTTTCTTGTCTATAAAGAGTCTTATCTTAATCTTGATGAAACTAACCAGTCTCTTCCTAGTTTGGCTATTTCTTTGTTGCGGGAGTTTAACGATGTATTCCCAAAGGAGATGCGTAATGAGTTGCCACCCATTAGAGGCATTGAGTAATCCAGATGAGACAAAAGAGTTTTAGAAGCAAGTTGAGGATTTGATGAGAAAGGGGTACGTGGGGAAGAGCATGAGCGCATGTGCAGTACTGGTGCTACAAATGCCCGTGGAGGATGTGCATTGATTGCAGGGCAGTCAACAATATGGCAAAGTATCACCATCCCATTCCTAGATTAGATGATATGCTCGATGAATTGTATGGCTCTTATATTTTCAGTAAAATTGATCTTAAAAGTGACTACCATCAAATTAGCATGAAAGAGGGTGATGAGTGGAAATCTGTTTTTAAGACTAAGCATAAGCTTTATGAATGGATAGTTATATCATTTGGACTTACAAATGCAACAAGTACTTTCATGAGATTAATGAACCACCATGTCCTACGTGCGTTCATTGGCAAGTGTGTGGTTGTGTATTTTGATTATATCTTATAGTGTACAGCAAAGAACTAAATGAACATATTGAGCATTTGAGATATGTGTTTGATGTGTTGAGATGTGAAAAGTTGTATGAATTATTTCAAGAAATGTACCATTTGCATGGAAAGAGTTGTTTTTCTTGGTTATGTTGTTAGTACAAAAGATATTGAGGTGGATGAAGAGAAAGGTTGGGTTTTGCTGGGGGGGTTAATCAAGAGAATGCTTTTGCCACTATTAAAGAAAGGTTGTGCTCTGTACCTGTTTTAGCATTACCTGATTTTAACAAAGCCTTTGAGATTATGTGATACCTCAGGAATAGGGATTGGAGCCGTTTTAATGTAGGATAGGTCGCCCATAGCCTTCTTCTGTGAGAAGCTAAGTGGGGCGTCACTGAAGTACCCTACTTATGTGTTCCAAGTTGTTTAAAGAGAGCAAACTTTGTGTTCCAAGTTGTTCTATGCATGAGTTATTGGTGCGTGAGGTGGTGGGAGGATTAATGGGGCACTTTGGTGTCAAGAAGACCTTAGACATTTTGCATGAACACTTCCTTTGGCCTAAGATGAAAAGAGACGTCAATCACAATTGTTGCAGGTGCATTACATGTAGAAAGGCTTTTCTAAGGTTTTGCCACATGGGTTGTATACACACATACCCATTCCTAGCCATGGGCAGACATATCTACGGTCTTTTTTTGGGGCTACCTAGGACAAAAAGGGGCAGAGATTCAAATTTTGTGGTTGTGGATAGATTTAGCAAGATGGTGCCATAAAATAGATGATGCCACAAACATTGTTGACTAGTTTTTCAAGGAAATAGTACGGCTCCATGGTGTGCCTAGGAGTATTGTTTTCTGATAAGGATGTTAAATTCCTTAGCTACCTTTGGAAGGTGTTGTGAAGAAAATTGGGTACTAAGCTTTTATTTTCCGCTACTATCCACAGAGTGATGGTCGGTCTAAAGAAATAGGACTTTAACTCAGCTTTTACGCACTGTTGTTCATAAGAATTTAAGGGCTTAGGAGGATTGTTTGCCATTTATAGAGTTTGCATATAATAAGACCATGCGTACTACTACTTCATACTCTTCTTTTGAAATTTTTTATGGTTTTAATCCACTTCTTTAGATTTGATGCCTTTACATGATGGCAGTAGTAGCTTAGATGGACAAAAGAAGGCGGAGCTTCATGAGAGGGTACGGCTTCAAATTGCCCAAAAGAATGAAAAGTTGCTTCCCAAACTAATAAAGGGCGATAGCACGTCATCTTTGAACCAGGAGATTGAGTTTAGGATCACATGCATAAAGAAAGATTTCCATGTGAGTATAATGTTTCTGATCTTTCTCCTTTTGTAGGTGAAGATTCGAGGGCGAACTCTTCTGAGGAGAGTGGGAATGATGGGAATAAAGGTGGGCCTACTCTTAAAGATCCTTTGCAACTTCCAGATGGGCCAATTACAAGATCAAGAGCCAAGAAGATCAATGAAGCAATGCCCTTGCAATCCACTTGAGATGATCTAGCAAAACTCCAACACTTAAGCTTGAAAGAAGGAGAACCAGTTTTGATCCAAGCTGTGGAAGACATGACTTAGAGATAGGGCCTGTTATTAAGGCCTCTAATTTGGTTAGAAGATTCATTTTATTAGTTTAGAATAAATGGGCTTGAGGATGCTCATGTATTTTTTATGAGTTAGGATTTCAAAAGAACTTTTATTGTATGCACATAATGGGGGAGGTGACTAGGGGTGTAAACAAGCAGGCTCGGAAGCCCAAATCCAAGGCTTTGGCTCGACGAATCGGGCTTTTACGGGCCCGATCCGAGCCCAGCAAACCCTTTTTTTATTTTATTAATGTAGCATTAGTATAAAATGAAATATTGACCTAGCTATGAGATTGAAATGATTATGCTCTCGCAAAGGTTTCTAGTGGTTGTGTAAGTTTTGAAATTTAAATTATCATTCTTTCTCCAAATGACTATAAGTATGCTTATATTATTCTTCTTAATACTAACACATAAAATTAAGCTTGTGGCTTACATTGTATTTTTATATTCTTGAATTTTATAGGTATGGGAAAGGTGTTTGGTGGACTCACTTGAAGGTGTCATCATATTATGTTAGACCAGCAACGATGTTTCAAAAAATTCGTGTAATGCTATTAAAGTACTAATACTTGAGCCATGACCAATACTTGAATTGCATTCATGTTTAATTATCTATACTTAGCACATTAATGGAATAAAGTATGTATCTTATGCTATAATACTATTGTAGGCGGAATTAAAATTGTACACGAATAAAATATTTCGTGTACAATTCTTCATGAAACAAATAAATTTAAAAATTACATATGTTTTTTTACATTAATTAACTTAGGAACTAGAACTAAATGAAAGAACATTAGTATTGGTGTCCAAATAATTCCATAAATTATCTGAATTTCTTGAAATATTACTTGAAGAAGATTTTGGTAGAGCTGCCTTGACCTTCTTTTTCAGCGTCGAAAAAAGGTTTTAAAAATTTCTTTACATAAAATGCAATAGACCATTCCCAATCTTCCAAAATATGTTCGAGTATGTATGCCTGCCATTATAATACATTGAAATAATTGTATTATAATTTTCACAAGAATCTAACATAAGATATGTAGAGTTCCATAGGTGTTACATCAGTTACAAATGATTTCTCTTCTAAGTCATACTCTGCACATAAACTGTTAAATGCTTGCTTTCTTGATGGTGATAGTAATAAAATTTATTGTTTGTCTAATTTTATCTAAAAGGTGATTTTATATGTTCTAATCCATCTTTGACAATCAAGTTGATAATGTGACATACACAATGTTGATGAAAAAATAAACTTCCAAATGAAGGGTTAAGATTATGAATAAATTTTTCGACAACACAATGTTCACACAGTGCATTATCAAAAGTGAAACTTCGAACCATATCTTGTACACATATTCTTGTATAATTTCTTTTAAAATCATGTATATATTAGTGGCATTATGGGGATATTCTACACATCTAAATGCAATAATTCTTTTATGTAGAATTCACATGTGATCAATGTAATGAGCCTTAGCTGCAATATAACATTTTCTATTACCACCAGTCCATAAATCAGAGGTAAATGATATAATACTGTTAAAACTCTTTAGTTGTTCAATAGTAGTTTGTTTTCTTTTGTTATATAATTTTATAGAATCTGAACGAAGAGTATTTCTACAATAAGGAGTATACCTGGGTTGAAAGCACGAGTCAAGTAAAGTGCTTTGATTCTATCATTGTAAGCGACATCTCTGCAGCAGTCATCACGTATGCAGTCATTCCTTCATGAAATCTTTCCTGAGAATATACAAATGTGAAAAGAGCATTATTAGAACCGCTAAACATTAGTTTGGTCTATTTCGGGTCGTTATCGATTGGTTTTGCTTTGCAACTCCTTGTTATGTGCCTATTCAAATGCGTTGTACTTGAACCGGGCTTCCAACTAAGTTTTTTGCTACAGTAATTGCAACATGCTTTCCAAATATCAACTCCATTTTGAACACTAACTATTTTACGTGTCATGTGTTACCAACAATCCGATGATTCTTTTTTCGACCTTTTTATCTCGAGCACTTCTTCCTCTTCGATATCTTCCAAATCAATTGGAACATTTTGTGTTGCGTATTCCTAGCCGGTTGGAGTATTCGAACTACCCCTAAACTGATTAATCTCTTTACTAGTAAAATTCATCTATATTTAATGGTTATTATAGACTAGAATAATAAAGAAACTAGAATATTAGAGCAAAGAAATTGAATATTAGATTAAAACAATAATTAATGGAAAGTGAATATTAGAGTAAAGAAACTAGAATATTAGGAAAGTGAATATTAGATCTAGCAAAGAAACTAGAATATTAGGAAAGTGAATATTAGAGCAAAGAAATTGGAGATTAAAGTTGAAATTATAATACTATAAGTTAATACTGATTGAAGAAATTTGATACGAAATTCAAAAATTTAACTCCTAAAATATAACCAACAAAATAACCATTTCAAATTTCAAATTTAAATTTTCATATTTGAATTTTTGAATTGTCAAATCTAAAATTATATCTCGTGAATTTTTGTACAATTTACACTATTAAATTCAACCAAATTTTTCAATAATAGCTGCCTCTGTTGAGGGAGCTTTTTCCTTTTTTTTCAATTTTTTAAAAAAATTTGGTCACTCACAAGCCAAAAAAGTCCGTGACACGGGCCGACCCGTGATATCACAAAGTAGCTTTGATTGAAACTATTTGAAGATGGGCAGAACATGTTTTCTAATAGTTGCTAGGTATTTTTCAAAGCTTTGGCTTTGAATCAATGAAGCATGTTGCTGAGTGAACTCACTGGAAACGGGTAGAACCTGTTGCTACTAGATCGTTGGACTCTCTCTATTTTCAAAAGCCACAACCTCCTCTCTTAATTTAATCACCTTATTTATGTAAAGTTTTAATAATAAAAAGTAAAATATTTTTTTCATGTATATATATACGAATCTATTATAGGCATGAGATACGAATACAACAAACGAAGAGATAAGAATACAGCAAAGAAGCTAACTAACCTAATTAACTCCTAATGTTAATCTCCTAATACCTAATTGATATACTATCAATAACAAAAAGAACATTATCCCTTATCCCCTTGACACCCCTCTCAAGCCATTGGTTTAGACATGAGAGGTAATCTGCTTCTCAAAAGACGAACTAATGGCTTGGTAAAAATATCGGTTAAATGATCAGAGGAAGAAATAAACTTCACTTTAAAATCGCCAGTGTAACGCCCCGACTCCTAGTGGACCGGAACGCTACTTACTTTACTTCATTAACCGGTAGCTCAGTAACAAGTGTACACGTTTTCTTAGCGCAAGCTTAAATCTTACAATAACAATTTTAAAAACAATACTTCAAATGCTTTAAACGAAACACTCAATAATTTTCTAAAACTTCGAAATATAATTTATTTGAAGAAGATATAGTTCTCGCATTCAGCGTTATTCAAATATTTTAAAGACATAACAATGGAAACGTTTTATAAAAATAAACCTAAATATAGTGTTCACCGATTTCCATGGGCTCGTTGTATCACTCTCCATCTTTCTCCTTCATCCATGTCCAAGGTAACAAACTTTTAATCTTTAGAGAAGGGATTAAACCCATGAGTTGAAAACTCAATAGATGTTATTGGTGCATTCGTGATTAAGTTATACATTTCAAAACTTGTAACTTTAAAACCTTTTTCATAGTAGGATTTTCGGTAGAATCCCAATTACACGACGCCTTGACCGAACCTTCATGTTACGCTCGGAAAGGCACCATTTGACATGGAAAGGTATACCGTACCGAAGGTACCGTTTGATATACAAATATTAACATAGATCATGTCGTACCTGAAGACACCATTTGACATGGAAACATCATTTGCAAGAAATTTACAACCTAACACGAATTAACAACTTTGCACCTCTACCTACCTTGATTGAAACTTTGAAACTTGTTGAAAAATGCACTCCTTTGATGTTTGAAAACCTTTGAGAATTCAAGCTTGGAAAATACTTCTTGATAACACCAAAACTTCTAGGAAAACTAGTTTTTCTCCCTCTCTTTTCTCTCTCTCTTTTCTCTCTTTCTCTTCTCTCTTTCTTTCTATCTTTCCCCCTACTTTCTTTCTTCTCTCTTTTGAAAGCTCTTCTTGTATGAAATGGTGTGTTGAACCATGAAATTGCCTCCCTCTTATATAGGAAAATGTAGGTTGGGGTCACTAAATGCACTTTTAAAGGTGGAGCCTTTTCACTTTCTTGGAGTTATGTGTGAAGGAGTAATTTAGGTGGTTAAATGCATAAATTGGTGGGGTTAACTCTCCAAAATGTGGATGGTCTTTCCTTGGACATTTAAGAAGGTAATTGAAGAGAATAAATGTCTAAATTCTAGAAAAAAAAAAAAGGAGATTTTTTTCATTTTTAGGCATCTTCGGTTGATACAGCACATCCTGCAGTATTACTATTCTAACTTTTTCTCCCGATATCCGATTGAAGTAATTCCAAGTGCATTGGAAAGATAACTCAAAAAGCTACAACTTTTCTTTAGATATCATTTCCAACTCGAATGTTTTCCATGAAAAAAATGGGTCTCAAATGAGACAAAAAAATCTGAAGTATCCTTTAGCCATCTAATATTCATGTCCTAGTGCCACTAAGGTATCTAAAATTAATCGGGGTTCTACATCCTCCACACCTTAAATAAAATTTCGTCCTCGAAATTTACTTTGTGATTGGGCAAATAATGTTGGATACTTGAAGAGCTTCTTCTTCTCTTTCCGAGGTGGCTTCTTCTACTCCGTGATTATTCCATTTTACCTTGACCAGATAAACTTCTTTGTTCCGTAATTTATGTACCTTTCGATCCAGTTTCTGAATCGATAACTCCTCATAAAACAAGCCTTTTTGCACTTCCAAGGATTGATAGGTTGCCATATGCTTAGGATCATGTATGTACTTCTTGATCATCGATATGTGGAACATGTTGTGTATTGTCGATAGTTCCGGCGGCAACGCCAATCGATAAGCCACATTTCCAACCTTGTCAAATACTTCAAAAGGTCCGATATAGCGATGTCGTAGTTTGCCTTTCTTACCAAATCTAAGCACACCCTTCATTGGTGCTACCTTTAGAAAAACTTTCTCCTACTTGAAATTCCAAGTCCCTTCTTCTTGTATCGGCATAACATTTCTATCTATCCTATGCTATCTTTATCCTAGCACGGATCTTGTCAACCGCCTCGACTGTCCTTTCAACAATTTCTGGTCCCAAAACTCTCTTTTCTCCAACCTCATCCCAATGTACGGGTGATCTACATCTTCTACCGTAGATAGCTTCATATGGTAGCATTCCAATGGTTGCTTGGAAGCTTAATTTATATACAAATTCTACCAAAGGTAGATATGATTCCCAGCTTCCACCTAGATCCAAAACACATGCTCTTAACATATCCTCCAAAATTTCAGACTGACCATCGGACTGAGGGTGATATGCCGTGCTGAAGTTCAACTTCATTCCCATAGCTCCTTGTAAATTTTTCCAAAATTTTGATGTAAATCTTGGATCTCTATTAGATACAATAGACACAGGTACGCCATGTAATCTCACAACCTCCTTAATGTACAACTGTGCCAACTGGTCTGGATTGAATGTCATTTTCATTGGCGGAAAATGAGCTGACTTTGTTAGCAGATCTACTATTACCCATATGGCATTGTGTCCTTTTGCTAACTTCAAAAAACCTACCATGAATTCCATTCCCCACTTCCATTCAGGTATGTCCAGTGGATTTAACAATCCAGCCGGTCTTTGATGTTCCACCTTAACTTGTTGGCAAACTATGCACTTTTCCACAAATAGTCCTATGCTCCTTTTCATATTCCTCCACCAAAATGTATCTCGAAGATCTCGATACATTTTCGTACCACTGGGATGTGCATTGTACGGGATGGAATGAGCTTCTTCCTATATATCATTTCTTAGAACTTCATTCTTAGGCACACAAATCCTTCCTTTAAACATTAGTGCCTGATCCGAAGCTATTCCAAAATCTCTTCTTTTATCAGTACCAACCTCGTTTTTGATCTTTTGCAGGAATGGGTCTTCACTTTGTGCCTCAATGATCCGCTCTCTAAGAGTGGTCGACTACCAAAGATGCTAACTGAGCAGTAGCTTGCTCTGGTGTGGTAACTGCTTCGATTCGTAGACTTCTCAAGTCTTTGATCAACTCCATCTGAGTAGTGGATAGTGATGCCAACCTATCGACTTTCTACTTAGGGTATCGGCAACCACATTGGCCTTACCCTCCGTACAAGTAGTGTCGCCATATCTTCAAGGCGTGTACTACCGCCGTAAGTTCCAAATCATGCGTCTGGTAGTTCTGCTCATGCATCTTCAATTGTCTTGAAGCATAGGCTATCACTTTTCCATTCTGCATCAGCACACATCCCAATCCTTGCTTGGATGCTTCACTGTATATAACAAACCCTTCCGTTCTCTCAGGTATTGTTAACACAGGTGCTGATATCAACCTTTGTTTAAATTCGTAAAAACTTTGTTCGCATTTATCCGTCCATTGAAAATTTACTCCTTTCCTTGTCAATTGCGTCATTGGTCCAGTTATTTTAGAAAATCCCTCTATAAACCTTCAATAATACCCGGCCAAACCCAGAAAACTTCGAACTTCACCAGCATTAGTTGGTGCTTTCCAGTTGGTTACTGCTTCAACCTTCGCTGGATCTACTTCAATTCTTGGGGCCGTGACTACATTTCTAAGAAATCCAACTCGTTCCTGCCAAAACTCGCACTTCTTGAATTTGGCGTATATGTTCTCCTTGCATTAACCTCTAGGGTTATTCTTAGGTGCTCTTCATATTGCTCCTTACTCTTGGAATATATTAGAATGTCATCAATGAAGACTATGACAAACTTATCCAAGTACTGATGAAATACACGATTCATCGGGTCCATGAACACTGCAAGTGCATTGGTTAAACCAAACAACATCACTGTAAACTCGTAGTGTCCATAACGAGTTCTGAAAGCTGTCTTGGGTATATCCTTTGACTCTACTTTCAATTGGTGGTATCCTAATCGTAAGTCGATCTTGGAAAAAACCTTCGATCCTTTCAACTGATCTAACAGATCCTCAATTCTCGGGAGTGGGTATTTATTCTTAATGGTGAATCGATTTAACTCCCTATAACCGATGCTCATGCTTCCATCCTTTTTCTTCACAAACAACACCGGCGCACCCCATGGAGATACGCTTGGCCGTATAAAGCTCATAACTAAGAGTTCTTGCAACTGCTTCTTTAATTCTTGTAGTTCCTTCGGGACCATTCGGTATGGGGCCTTAGATACTGATGCTGCTCCTGGAATTAGGTCTATGGTGAACTCCACTTGTCTATCTGGAGGAATGTCTGATAGATCTTCTGGAAACACATCTACAAACTCTCGTACTATTGGTACGTCTTCAACCTTCATCGTTTCTTGTTTCTCTCCTGAGATATTTTACTAGGCATCCTCGATGTGTTCCTTTCCTTAACATCTTCCCAGCTTGTAATGCATCGACTAGTCGAATAAGAGGTTTCATTGTCATTCCAAAGAAAGAAAATGGTTCCTCTCCTGGTTTCTAAATTATTACCTCTTTTTCCTTTCATCGGATGGTAGCGTAATTGCAACCCAACCAATCCATGCCTAGTATTACGTCAAAATCATTCATCTCTATCACGAATAGGTTAGCTTCCAATGGTTTTTCCTCAACTTCGATATTTACTGACTTGGCTATTTTATCAGTACTCAAAGAGTTGCCTGTAGGAATGCTAACTTCTAATGTTCCTTCCAACTTATCACAGGTAATACTAGATTTAACCATAAAAGTTGTTGATACAAAGGAGTGTGTAGCTCCTGAATCAAACAATACATAAGCAGGCGTATTGCTATCAATAGTATAAGTAGTATGACGTTCGAGTTTTCTTCTGCATCTTTCTGAGTCAATGCAAAAACTCATGCTTTCCCTTTCTGGTTCTGGACATTGTTATCATCCTTCTTTGGGACAAATGTGGTACAATCCCAGGGCTTACCATCGGGCGATGCGTCTTTCCACGCGTAGGACATGACTCTATAACCGGCACAATGCTCCTGTTGAAATTGGGTCTGCCATTAGCTTTCTTGTGCTGCCACTTGTCCTTTCCCTTGTTCTGGCCATTCCACTTCCTTTTACCCATAAAACTACTGTCCGATTGCTTGACCAGTTGACTATGTTGCTCAGCGTAACGTCTTCTGATACCAGATGGCATGAGCTCTTTCCAACATTTCACGGTAGGAGGTAAAAATGATGGGACATAAGTATCATGCTTATATCTGGGTTCAACCCTTGTTCAAACCTCTTGACTTTCTTGTCCTCCTTATCCACCAAATGTGGAGCATACCTTGAAAGTTGGTCGAACTTCCTTTCATAGTCAGTCAGGGACATAAAGGCTTGAGTTGGAGGAATTCACTTTCTTTGTGATCCTTCAAAGACTGTGGAAAGTACTTATCCATTACTTCCTCTTTAAACGGCTCCCAAGTCAATGTCGTTTGTTGCTCTGGGGTCCTCGTCCTTGACATCGAGTCCCACCAGTGACTTGAATCCACTAGACCTTCTGGGCGTCTGTCCACCCTATTAATCGAAATATTCTCTCGAACTTGCGAAGCCATTCTTCGGCTGCAAGTGGATCAGCTGCTCCATTGAAAGTAGTAAGCTTATGCCTTCGAAATTTCTCGACCACTGAAGCATGAGTTGGAGAAGCATTAGGAGCTAATGGTAGGGGTTGAGCTTGGTTCGGATTCTGCCTGCCAAGGTCATGAACCGCTCGGAGGAGATCTCTTATCATGTTGGCTTGGTTTGCGCGGGCCATTTTCCTTTAGACAAAACATATGCTTGTTATTAGTTTCACATTTCGAATACCAACAAAGAAGATAAAATTCCGATTTCTTGACATAAGGAAACTATAAGTTCGACGGATCTTCTTTGGTGGAGCCTCATCTCCAGAGGATTCTTCCGCCTCAGGTTCGGACTCTATGTCCATCTCAACCTGTGGCTCGGACTCAGAATCATTCTCTTCTTCAGGCTCTTCCTCCTCATCGAGTTCAATTACTACCTCCGGCTGAGGTTCTAAGTTTTCCCTCCATAGATCTAGGAGTGAATGGAAATATACTTCAAACTCGAATAAATTTGGGTGCTCCTCTAGCATTGTATCCCTAACCATGACTCTCATATCTCCCCATTGAGGTGGGAGGGGAAGTGTATGAGGTTATCTATAGCCTCAGCATGCGTGATCTCCATTCCAGCATTCACCACTACCATGCATCTCTCATAGATGTCATGTACGTGTTCATCGAGTGGACGGAGTGGACCAGTCACATAGTTTTGGTAAGATTGAATAGCAATTCTTAGTTTCAATGCTGCTTTATAAGCCCTAGCAGTTCCACGAGCCATGGCCTTTCTAGCACTTTGATAAGTCCTAACCATATCTGTTACATAAAGCCCAATTATACATTTTCATATCATATCGTATAATTCTATTGCCCTTAATTAGTAACCTAATCCATAACATGCTTTTTATATAATACAACCTTGATTTTTAACACATATTTGAAAAAATAATTTCAAAATACGCCATAACATAATGAAGTATCACATAAGGATAAACTTTTCATAACCTTATACTTTTAAACATGCCTGGGCCGTAGTATGAGATTGATGGATGGATGCACGATACCACCTTAGACTTTTCATTTTCATTTTTCTTTAAAAAAAAAAATACTTGGTCTATAGAACCGGCTAAACCTTTGCTCTGATACCACGCTGTAACACCCCGACCCCTAGTGGACCGGAATGCTACTTACTTTACTTTCATTAACCGGTGTCTCAGTAACAAGTATACACGTTTTCTTAGCGGAAGCTAAAATATTACAATAACAATTTTAAAAACAATACTTCAAATACTTTAAACAAAACACTCAATAATTTTCTAAAATTTCGAAATATAATTTATTTGAAAAAGATATAACGTGTTCTCGCATTTAGCGTTATTCAAATATTTTAAAGACTTATATTGGAAACGTTTCATATTTATAAACATAAATAACTTGTTCACCGATTTCCATGGGCTCGTTGCATCACTCTCCATCTTCTCCTTTATCCATGCCCAAGGTAGCAAACTTTCAATCTGTAGGCCATTTACATGGTTTATTTGGAGATCGCCTTATTTATGATTCGGGGTTGGGAAAGGATGCCAAGGTGGCTACCATTGTTGACGGGATGAGTTGGAGATGGCCACTAGGTTTATCTATTAACTGGTTGGAGGTGATTCACGCTACTCCCCCTACTTTCATCCCTAATCCAACTGTTTCGGATATTATGCAATGGGTTGGTGCACCAAACAGGCATTTCACTATTGGCTTAGCTTGGGAGTCTCTTCGGTATAGGAGGGAGGCGGTTCCGTGGCATAAACTTGTTTGGTTTGGTAAGCATATTCCTCGTCATGCTTTCATTGTGTGGCTCTTTCTTTGTAATGGAGTTAATACTCAAAGCAAGCTTTGGAGGCTTGGTTTGATTGAGGAAATTAAATGTCTTCTTTGTGGGAGTGATCAAGAAGATGCAGCTCACTTCCTTTTTACTTGCCCATATTCGGAGTGGATCTGGAGGCACTTTTGTAGTAAATGTAACATACCTATCATTCACCGTCCTTGGGAGGAGCTTGTAGGTTGGATGGCACAACAATTTGGGGCTGATTCATTTCGAAATTCAGTCATTAAAACCATGTTTGCAGCCATGGTCTACTACATTTGGCGAGAGAGAAATTCTCGTTTCTTTGATCACTCGTCTCGGCACGCTAGCTTGGTTTTCAATGATATTATGTTTGCAGTTTTTTCTAAGTTTAATACACTTTGTAATGTGGATCCCACTATGGAAAATAAGTGGATTCAACGCTCTTTGGGTTTGGACGTTGGAATTTTTTCTTGTACTGCCTAGAGGATCGTCTTCTAGTTTTTTGTCGTTGTTTTGTCTATGTAGGGGGGTCTGTCCTTCGCATAGTTTCTATAGTCTGGGGAATGTCTCTGTGCTTTTGTACATGATTTACTTGGTTATAATCCACTTTCTATAGTCCCGTGAGTTGAAAACTCAATAGATGTCATTGGTGCATTTGTAATTAAGATAGTAGGATTTTCGGTAGAATCCCAATTACGTAGAGTCATGACTTAACATGACGCCTTGACCGGACATTCATGCCGTACCTGAAGGCACCATTTGACTTGGAAGGGTATGCCGTACCAAGGATACCATTTGACATACAAACATTAACATAGATCATACCGTACCCGAAGGCACCATTTAACATGGAAACATCATTTGCAAGAAATTTACAACCTAACACGAATTAACAACTTTGCACCTCCACCTACCTTGATTGAAACTTTGAAACTTGTTGAAAAATGCACTCCTTTAATGTTTGAAAACCTTTGAGAATTCAAGGTTGGAAAACACTTCTTGATAACACCAAAACTTCTAGGAAAACTAGTTTTTCTCCCTCTCTTTCTCTTCTCTCTTTCTTTTTATCTTTCCCCTTACTTTCTTTCTTCTCTCTTTTGAAAGCTCTTCTTGTATGAAATGGTGTGTTGAACCACGAAATTGCCTCCCTCTTACATAGGAAAATTTAGGTTGGGGTCACTAAATGCACTATTAAAGGTGGAGCCTTTCACTTTCTTGGAGTTATGTATGAAGGAGTAATTTAGGTAGTTAAATGCACAAATTGGTGGGGTTAACTCTCCAAAACGTGGGTGGTCTTTCCTTGGACATTTAAGAAGGTAATTGACGAGAATAAATGTCTAAATTCTAGAGAAAAAAAAAACGAGAATTCTTCATTTTTAAGCAGCTTCAGTTGATACAGCACATCTTAAAGTATTACTATTATAACTTTTTCTCCCGATATCCAATTGAGGTAATTCAGAGTGCATTGGAAAGATAACTCAAAGAGCTACAACTTTTTTATAGATATCATTTTCCAATTTGAATGTTGTCTATGAGAAAAATGGGTCTCAAATGAGACAAAAAAATTTGAAGTATCCTTTAGCCATCCAATATTCATGTCCTAGTGCCACTAAGGTGTCTAAAATTAATCGGGGTTCTACAGCCAGCACCCACTTGCTCCATAACGAAATGGTAATCCAGTTCCACATGTTTGGTATGAACTTGAAATATGGGGTTAGCTGTGAGGCAGATTGCTCCAACATTGTCACACCACATAATGGCACGGAAATGAGATAAACAACCAAGTTCAGTAAGCAAAAATTGTATCCACGGTAGTTGTTTTTTTTTTTTTTGGCCATCCAAGAAATATACCGTAACCATTTATATCATTCAATCATTAGGACAACCGTCCCAATCACTGTCGTGTAGCAATGAATTTGAAATTTTTTGATTTCTGGTGATGAATAAAACAAGGCGAGAAGTATGTTGAAGATATCACATTAGACATTTTAATAGCCTTCCAATGGTCATCTGTTGGTGAATGCATGTACTGACACAATTTATTTTACTATGAACCAGATGTCTGATCTAGTCAATGCTACCGATTTTGAGAGTTAATGAGAGACAAAAGTGGAATTGAATAAGGCTTACCCTGAGACCATGAAGGAAGGAATTTTATATATCAATTTGTTGCAAAGGCCAATGGTGAACAGTATCGAACGACAAGACCATGTGAATGGTAGCTGCTTTCACAAGCTGATGGTTTCTTGATAATCGAAACCGGCTTTTTGAGAGAATCCTTTTGCAAGTAGACGCATTTTGTAGCTTTCAATGCTGCCATCAATTCAAAAAAATCCATTTATTGGATGACATTTTTGTATGTAGGTCGGGAAATCAATGATTGGTGCGATTATCATGTTAAGCCTTATGTTCAACATGCATTGCCCCTAACCATTCAAGATATTTATGGGCCTGTTTAAAGGTGGTGGGTTCAGTGTCATGAAAATTTAGGGTAGAGGAGTGAGTGATTGGCAAGATGTGGTAGTTCGAAGTCCCATGGGATGTTTGTGATGGGGAGGAATTATGGTCTGAATTTTGTGGAGGAGAATTTTTATCCTGGGAACGATCAATAACTAGGTTGAGAGCAGTATGGCTACGCTGGTGACATGATGAAGGAAGAGAATTAGTTAAATAATTATTCAAAGAGGAAGAGTTGAAGTTATTTGAGGAAGTTTGGTGAGATGAGGAATTTGGAGGAGATAAGGAACTCTTACCTTATAGAGAATCCAAATTTGTATGTACATTGGCAAAGATTGTGGATCAAAATAATTTTTAAATGGAAATGTGTTTTCATTGAACTTGACCTAGACCAATGTAGATTTCATTGCTTTCCAAATCAAGTCATCAGAAACCTTTGTGATTAGGAGACTCGCCAAAAAATATGCAAACTTTGCCACGGAAACAAAATGTTTGTTTATTATAAGGTTAATAAAGGAAAAATTGCACAACCAAATATTTTAAATTCAGAATAATTTGGTATGAAATGAAATAATTTTTGGAATGGGCACAAATTTTGCAGAATTGGTGTAGGTAAATTGTTTATTGAAGTTTTGCCTGAATCAAAATCATATATCTATAATATTGAAGAGGAATAGACGTGTGTGCTAAAAAAGTAATCCCAGTGTCAACAATATATGTTGAACTTTTCTTTCAACAACACCATTTTGTTCAATGCTGCCATGTTGGGTGAAATATTTATTCAATTTTTTTATTCGCCTCCCCAATCAAAATGAGAAGCACAAATCTTTTCTTCTTCTAAAATTGACGTTCAACAAAAATTGAGAAGTAAGAAAAACAGAAAATAAATCGCTCGTATTTTTAAGGAAATAAACCCAAGTATATCACTAAAATCATCAACAAAGATAACAAAATATTTGTGTCCCAAAGGAGATAAAATAGGCGCTGGACCCCAAACATCATAGTGGACTATTTGGCACCTTACAAAATCTTCTATAGAAGCTAGAGAAATTTTAGATAGCTTGCCTAAAGTGTCTTTAAACACTAAACAAGACGATGATTTAGAATTACTAGAACTCAACAAATCATTGGATTTTAAAATGGAGGAAACTATTCGGTGATGACGATGGCCCAATCTTTCATGCCAAGTTGAGAGCAAAACAACTTCAGCCACGTTAACCTCTTTCGTTGGCGATCGAAAAATATACATACCATGTTCACTCGATCCTTTGAGTAGAATTTCTTTCGTCACCTGGTCCTTAACAAAAATAAATAAATAAATAAAATGAGTAGGACAAAATTCAAAAAAGCATTTGTGACAGTGGTGAATATTTGGACGAAAAAAGAGATTGTTGAAATTTAGGAACATGAAAAATATTGTTTAAAATAAAATTGCAATATAAAGAATGATAAGTGGTAGTACCTATATGAACTATTGGCAATCCTTGTCTATTTCCAACTCGCAATTGATCTTGACCCTTTTAATCATGAGCAACAATTAAAATTTCTATATCTAGAGTAACACGATGAGTTACCCTTGTGTCTGGTGTCCAAGGAAAAAATTGAGTACCTTAATAGAATTGATTGTTTGACACTGGCGGAGAAAAGGGTGTCGTCCACATCATGTGTGACTGAGGAGCTTGGCGTGATGAATACTGTCTTGGGGTTATAGCGCCTCGACACTTATCTACTGTGCCCACAAATTTGACATGTAACTTTGCCACGTCATGGGAATGAAGGCCGAAGATGAAGACTAAACCTGTCATGGAAGAGGATTTATAAGTAGCATTTGCAATAGGTAATTCTTGATAATTTTCTAGGAGAATCTCATGGGCAATAAGCTTTCCATGGAGTTCATAAAAGGAGACGGACTCAAGTCTCATATTAAGAGCAGTTACGATGGCATGAAATTCTGCTCCAATGTTGCGATAAATAATCGCATTGAATTTTGTCTGCAAAATAGTGAGACCAATAGTGGCGAGTTCATCAGCTAGTGATTTTGCCTTTTGAAGAAAAACAGACGTAGATAAATCATGCTTCTTTAGTTCTTGTAAATCTATGTGAAGTTGAAGTTACCAGTTCTATGAAAAATGAACAACGAATTATGATAAGGCATCCCAAACAACAAAGGAAACAGCCTATGGCTCTGTTACCATGTAAAGGAAAATAATGAAAAAGTAAAACATGTTTTTCATATATATATGAATGACCGAGTATACAAACCTATTTATACAAGCCTATGAGATACGAACACAGAAAACAAAGAGATAAACAAAGAAACTAACCCAATCAGTTCCTAATGTTGATCTCCTTATGTAATTGATATCCCTTAACAAGTCATAGGTAAAAAAATTACCAAAGATAAGAATTAAATCTTAAATGACAATCTACAATAATATGGAAAATCTTATCATAAGAGATAAGCAATTATCATAAAAGATCTTCCTATATTTGTCGTAGAATAATATACGGAATGACAATTTTAATAGAATTTTTCCTTATATTTTTCTTCTAAATAAATCTAAAAATATCTAGGTACAATATGCCAAGATATATCCTAGATTATTAGAAGTCTATTCTCATCATGAACGATATGACAAAAGATATTCTATATTTATTAGAAGTCAAAACGATCGATTTAATTTAACAAATCTTTACCAAGTCCTTCTAAACAAATTTTAAAATATTTACAACGGTATAACAACAATTTTGCAAGATGAGCTATATATGTATCGTGAAACCAGATCATGTTATATAAAGAAAAACAACAAAATTTCATAACTTAAATATTCTAGGAGATCCTACCATTCCAATTAGTCAGGTTTGATTGCCTATTACAACTTCTAACTCGATTTCACGTATTTACAATTTATATTGACCATTGAAAATAATCTATATTAAGCAAGCCAATAAAAAATTATTTTGTAAAAATATAAAAATATATATTTTTCAAATAAACCCTTGTGACTTAGCTTAATTTCATATACCAATTTTGGATTTTAAATGTCCTGTGGTCCACATGTACAGCTCTCCCAGACTTGACCATCATAAAAAAATCGACAACTCCCCAAATTTTTTTTAAAATTAAATAAATAACCATAGTGAGACTCAAAAAAGTAGGGCAGATAGTTAGAACCAGTCAAAGAGGTAATAGTAGTAGCAGTTTCTTTTGTCTGACTTGATATGAGGTCAGAACCTTGTCAATCGGTGCTTTAGGAGTGATACTGACTGATTCATTAGGTATAAATTCAAGAAGATTTAGACATCTTGATTGGCCAGTAATCAGTCTCCCCACCTGCCATTTAAACTCTGTAAAAATAGCTTGAAACTGCAAAAGTTCTAGATCAAATGCGTAAACAATTATGATTAGGGATGGTAACAGTTCGGTTCGGGTCGGTTCGGTCAAAATCATAATCGCACCACCAAATTTTTAGTCATACCATAACCGCACTACAACCACTTAAGTCGGTTCGGTTCGGTTAATAATCACGAAAATAATTTATTTTTTATTAGTCCAAACTCCAACCGTCAAATTGAAATTTTTTTTTTTTGAAGAAAAGTCTATCCTGTCTACCACTATTTTTCCTCAACTGATTACTCCATGATTGCTAGGTGATTTCGTTAAATTCTCAAGTAAGTTAATTATCAACGGGCTTATCAGCATCTCCTCTGAAGAAATCCACATTGACATGTCTTTGATTGGATATTTTACATTTGTGGTATCGAAAAACAATTAAAATAGAGAAAATATCACTAAAATAATAATAATAATAATAAATAAATAAATAAATATCACCAAAATAGGTTGTTTTAAATAATTAGCACTTAAAAGAACTACTTGGAAATGGCCCTTCATACTTTTAAAATTCAATAAATCAAATCAAATCAAAATAGATAATATAAAAAAATAAAATCATAGGTGATTACAAAGTGGTTACGAGAAAATCACGAAGTGCTGAAAAAATTTCAAAGACGGAGGAAGAGAATAAACTCTCTCATGCCTAAGTCTGGAAAATACCATGAAGATCAATCTCTTCTCAACATCAAACAAATAGAGTTCTAAACGAAAAAGGAAAAATTAAATTGCCTTCAGATTTTTGTATTGCATTGTGTATTCTCTCACACGCGCGCCGTTCAGTTGATTTGACTATAGTGAAATTTTGCCTTCGTACGTGAGCATCCTATTTTGCCTATGTGCGCGCCCCACTTTCCAACAACACTCCAGGCTCCGTTTCTTCTAACTTAGCTGGAATTAAGTGTACTAAGGTTGGTTCTTCTTTCATGCCCATCTAGGAACTCTGTGTATTGCTCGTTACACTTGATATCTTGGCCCATGTAGCTTGGACAAGTCTTTGGTTGGATTTCTTGATCCTCTTTGCTCTTGATCTTGTCATTGGTATAGCTTCAACATATAGTGGATCCTTATTAGTTTGCCTTCCATGGTTCTCATCACTTCAACTTGGCTATGGAGCTCTTTTGTCTCCTCTGGATTACTCCTATAGGCTAGTTGGTTTGGAATAACACCTCCGGGTACAAGATTAATTTGATGTTCAATGCCCTAAATAGGTGGCAACCAGTGTTTAGGCATCTCTTCAGAGAACACATCCTCAAATTCCAGCAATAAAGAAATTGCCAAACTAGGAAGGAGTTAGGTTAGGTTCCTCAAGATTAAGGTTATATCAAAGGCTGGTTTTTCCATGACAGCCCTCTTAAGTTCTCTTGTGACTCTATTCTTTTCATAATATTTAGCTATCTCTTTATTTTCTCTCTTACTCTCTTTATTTTCTTGAAGTTTTAGTTTTGATCTAATTTTGCTCTCTTTCTTTTTCTTCTTTTCCTCACCTTTGATGTTAAAAAACAAGAGTGACTATTTTCCATCTTTAACAAAGCTACCTATTTTAAAATCTATCATGTCATTTCTATCATGGACTTAGTATGAACCCACGGGAAGAGAATCCCTTGAATCCACAATCAATTTGAAAACTCACCCAAGAAAGCCAAACTCAAGTCTATGGATGGAGAATTTAAACCTGTTGAGAACTCATTTCAAGAACCTAGATTATATCAAAATCTAGTCCCGTTGAAATCCCTTCTCAAGAACCCAAACCTTTGATAAGTTCAAGAGTTCAATCATGAACAAGAGGAGTAAACTCAACTCACAATTATAATTCAAAATAGTGTCTAACCCTCAAGTGGCCGCCATAATGTGTTTAACCCCACAAAGTAACCTTAGACCAAAATAAGGTACCTTCCCAAAATACCCTCAAGTGCCCAAAATTACAAGGCCTTCCCACTAGAAAACCCTAACTGAAAATTAACCTTAACCAAATAATATGTGGTCGCCCCTAGTGGTGACAAAAAGGCTCGCGGGCTCTAGCCGCTTAGGCTCGACCGGTGAAAAGTCCGAGCTAGGACAACGAGCCAAGGCTCGGGCTGAGCCCCGTTTTGGGATATTGTCAGAAGGCATTCATTTCGAAGATTATATGCAAAGTACGTACAGCGTTGTTTTAAAAAAAGAATTTTGTTTAAAATAATTTTTTTTATCTTTTTTTATATACACAAAATTCATGATTTAAAATTAGTTTTTTGTTTTCCATTTTACCAATTCAAAAAAAATATCGAAAATGGACGAGCTCGCGAGCAAGAGCTCAGCTCGGTTCATGTTGGCCCACGAGCCACGAGCTCGTGGGTCAAAATCAATGAGCCGAGCTCGTGCGTCAAAGGAAAGAGCCAAGACATCCCCACTAAAAGTGCAAACTGCAAGTGCACGGGTTGCGTTCAATTAATAAAAGTAGACTTTTTGAATCCGGATCGTCGATCCCTCGAGAAATGTTTACTTTAAGATTACACAACTCTAATTAATTTAATTCTAACAATAAAAGGAAACAAACACACAATAAAGATTTAATTTGGAAAATAAGGAAAAGAAACTAAAATTCTAAAACTAAGAAAAAAAAACACTTGGAAATTTTGGAGGAAAACGTGGTTGGGGTTGATGGTTTCGCTTCACCGTCGTCTAGTTAATTTGTCCACAAGCTAATTAATAAATTACTCATTCGCGATGTCATACCCGATCTTCCAATTTTAGTTCATCACCTCTCTCAAGCAAAAATAACCATGTACACCAATTTATCCCCAAACTTGTCTTGGAACCATGGTATGTGGGACTTTAAAAATTACCTACAAAAAATGATAACTAATTAAATAAAAAACAAGATACATAAAAGGAACTAAAAAGATTAAAAGTTAGAAAGTTCAGTTGCCTCCCAACAAGCTTTTTTTTTTTTATTGTTTTTAGCTCGACTTTGACAATTGAATCATGGGCACCTAAAGCAGGCTTTTGGATGCCTTGAACAATTTTCTTCTTTTGACTTTGACCAGCTCTTCATTTGATCTCCAAAACTCAACATTGCCTCTTTCTATATAACAGGACTTGCCTTTTCCATCCAATTCAAATTCAACTATGTCTCTACATCCTCATTTGGCTTAATAACAAAATCAATTTCTTGAACCAAGTCGGAATAATGTAAGTTGATTTTCGCCTCTTTGTTTGCCAATCTTCATATAGCTCCAACGTGATTAATTTGTCATTCTCTTCAAGTTCTTCTTTAATAGTTGACTCATCTTTAGATTAAATGATCGGTCCGTCATCTAACTTCACGGTCAATGGCAAGTCTTTCCTATTAACTCCGTCGAGTGGATTATACCCCCACTTTTGAAATTCATCCCAATATTTGTAATCTCCCACAAAGCATGTCCTCTTCATCCAACTTGACTAGTTCATTACATACTCTCATTCAAAAATGGAAAACCATCTCCCGAAAATTTGTTGTCCTCTTCCAAATCATTAGGTACATAATCTCCCGCGAGCATGTATCTATCATCGACAGTGCTTGTTTTAGGAATTTTAAATATTGTCTAAACCAAAGAAGTTTTGACATTGAGGTATCGGTGCACGAATACAAACAATCCCTATACCGCCGCTTGACAAATTTCACATCTTGGACCTCCAAGCATAAATCCATAGTAAATTTGAAATTAGTCATTGCAAAAACTTTGTTTCTTTACCAAGATCGGAATAATGCAAATATAGCTGTAAAGTGCAAAGGGAGAATACCAACACAAGATTAATTAACAAAACGAGGGTTAACCAAAATATGCAAAAATAAAAATAAATTGTTAAAACTAAAATTAACTAAAGTGGTAATCAAAGTAAAAAAATACCCCGATAACGGCGCCAAAAATTTGTTTGCTAATAGTGCAAACCGCAAGTGCACGGGTCGCGTTCAAGTATAAAGTGGACATTTTGAGTCAGGATTATCGATCTCTCAAGGAATGTTTACTTTAAGATTACACAACTCTAATTAATTTAATTCTAAGAATAAAAAGAAACAAACACACAATTAAGAAAATAAAAACACTTGGAAATTTTGGAGGAAAACATGGTTGGGGATGATGGTTTCGCTTAACCGTCGTCTAATTAATTTCTCTACAAGCCAATTAACAAATTACTCATTTACGATGTCAGACCCGATCTTCCAATTTTAGTTAAATACCTCTCTCGAGCAAAATTAACCAAAATTGATTGGTTTAACCTACTATATCTCTATGTCAATTAAAACCAAACAACCACATTCAAGGTTTGTAAAAATAGCTCAATGGTGGGGCTATGGGTATATCAATTGTGCTAGGTGTTCATCGAGGTTGACAACCTCTCACATTGAGAGGTGTCCTACGGTGAATAAAAAAATCGTAGATCCCCTCCATGTGAGTACATTGTCAATCGAGATTGTCAACCTCGGTTGTACAAATAGATTAATTCATGGGTATATCTTTGTCCACTACACAAACCTAAGATTTCTACTATTTGGTCTAAAATGCACAATCTTCTCTCGAACGATGTACAAATCACTAAACACATTCATTCATTGGCCACATAAATGAAATGCAATAATAACAATAGTAAAAACACATGAAAATAAATAACTTAATAAAAAGATAATATTAAAATTAATTAAAAGATAGGTTAAGTTTAAACCATAAATCCCAACACAATAAATTAGCCTATTATATATATATATATATATATATATATATATATATATATATGATAACAAAGGAGAATATTCATAGCATTCATTACAAAGTTGGAGAAAAAATGGATTAAATATAAGAGAAGAGATGGAACCCACTTTTGTTGATTTTTCTTTGAAAATAACAAAACCCTTGTTCTTGATTTTTCCCAAAACTTCTCCACTCATTTATTGAATCTCATTTGTCGTGCTCTTGATTGTACTTCAAGATATACCAAGAAAATAAAAAGAAAAATGAAAGAAAATGGCAAGGAAAATGGAAAGAAAAAGGAGGCAGAAACGGCAATAGAAGACAAAATTGGCAGCAGAAGAAGCTTGTGGTTTTTATTTTTAAAATCAAAGAAAATTGCAGCCTTGGTCCCCAAAGTTTGGAAAGTTGAGCAAAACGATCTACAAACTTTTGAAGTGAAATCCGCCCAAAAAATTATTTGTGTGCCATTTTGCAGCGAAGTCCCCTTAGATAATTTGCACATCAAGTCCCTCAAATTCGATCTTGTACAATTTGGTCCTCGAATTTCCAGTTTTATATCATTTACGCCCCTCCATAATTGCATCTCAAATCCTCCACTTTTTGTACTTGTACGCTTTGGTCCACAACTTCACAAATTTTGTACATTTTCAGTCCTTTTTCATTCCTGTTGCCTCGTTCTCCTACCTTTTGGGATTTTAACCTAAAAAGACATAATTACATAATAGTGAGTAGAAATTCGCTCATTTAATCAGTATTTAAGTTTAAGCACTATCAAGCAACATGTGATAATGACCAACACATTAGATAGCTTGCCAAAAATAACAATGAGCGTAAATTTATATAATCAATTCACAAATATACTCCAAATAATGCTAACAAAAAATAATTCAAGCCTATCCAATGTTCGATCGATATGTGTGCGTGTAGCCGTGTATCGTCACTTTCAATCATCATCTAAATTAGGAAACAATTATGAAAATGGAAAAAAAAAAAAAAAAAAAATCTTCAAATTGGCTCCCACCAGACCATTTGTAGTCAAATATTTCCTTTTCCACTCGTGAAATTTACTCTTCTTATACTGCCATTCATTTTCTTTCCCTGCTCTAGTTCGATTGGGTCTAATCGACAATCTCAACATCTAGTCAGTGATGATTCTCCACTAGATGAGTGTTTCCACATTCAAGCTTATACTAAGTAATTCAAACCAACAAGTTATCTAAGCCCAAATATCACATGCAAATGCACCAAAATAATTTTTTTTCTCTATTTTTTTTTCTATTTTTTTAGTCAAATCTCAGGTTTCACCACACACTCTTAAACTTTCTTCTTAACCCTTGTAGCGAGTTTTAGGTCGATAGCTCCCCGGTTCTTCAAACTAAAGAGTACCGGATTTTGAGATACACCAACGGGACTTAATAACTCGAGTAAAAAAGGCTACGAAGTAAGGTCCAAGATTCAACAAGTGCAATATCATATATTTTTTAAGCACAACAAAACACATGGGGTAAGTCACTAGCATATGGTCATTACCTAGCTTATACTTGGCAAAAGACACTTCAAACAAATATTTTCAACATGAATGGAATCAAGACATTTCTAGATAATATCCTTTGTGGACTCGACCACCCCAAACATATCTCGCAATGTGGTAAAGTGAAAGAGAAGAGAATAAATGATTGACCAAAATTTATGAACAACTCACAACCTACTTCAACCAATTCAAAAATTTCCACATCTAGGTAACAATTAATCATGACTATTATGCTCAAAGTAACTTAGGATCTCACACGGATAAGCAATTTTTTTAATAAAAATTTAGGCACAAATAGCATATTGGATCATGCATAGCTCATGAATCAATAACAATTTTAAATAACAAACCATCCTAAGCTGGCAAGGTCATCTAACATTTCAACACAAAATCACCAATTTAAGCACAATCACCCCCAAACTTAAATCACACATTGTCCTCAATGTGCAAAGAACAAGATAAAAGAGAAGGGGTAAAAACGAAATTTCACCAATGCTTGAATTGGACTTGTAATGCTCTTGATGAACTTGGGCAAGTGACATTCTTTTACACCAATTTACCCCCAAACTTGTCTTGGGGTTATCCATGTGGGACTTCAAAAATTACCTACAAATAAATGATAACTAATTAAATAAAAACAAG
Source organism: Osmanthus fragrans (assembly GCA_019395295.1). NCBI lineage: Eukaryota > Viridiplantae > Streptophyta > Magnoliopsida > Lamiales > Oleaceae > Osmanthus > Osmanthus fragrans. The sequence goes on along the minus strand of CM033347.1, from coordinate 18,150,283 downwards.
ATGCATAAAAGGAAATAAAAAGATTAAAGGTTAGAAAGTTCGGTTGCCTCCCAACATGCGTTTTTTTTTTTTATAGTTTTTAGCTCGACTTTGGCAATTGTATCATGGGCACCTAAAGAAGGCTTTGGATGCCTTGACCAATTTTCTTCTTTTGACTTTGACCTACTCTTCATTTGATCTCCAAAACTCAACATTGTCCTTTTCTATATAATAGGACTTGCCTTTTCCATCCAATTCAAATTCAACTATGAAGATCTCTACATCCTCATTGAGCTTAATCACAAAATCAATTTCTTGGCAATCAACCAAGTCGGAAGAATGTAAATTGATTTTCTCCTCTTTGTCTGCCAATCATCGTATAGCTCCGGTGTGATTAATTTGTCATTATCTTCAAGTTCTTCTTCAATAGTTTACTCATCTTTGGATTGAATGATCGGTCCGTCATCTAACTTCACGGGCAGTGGCAAGTCTTTCCTATTAACTCCGTTGAGTGGATTATACCCCCACTTTTGAAATCCATCCCAATATTTGTAATCTCCCACAAGCATGTCCTCTTCATCCAACTTGACAAGTTCATTGTAATACTCTCATTCAAAACTGGAGGATCATTTCCCAAAAATTTGTTGCCTATTCCTAATCATTAGGTACATAATCTTCCGTGAGACATATCTATCATCGATATTGCCCAGTGCTTGTTTTAGGCATTTCAAATATTGTCTAAACCAAAGAAGTTTCGACATTGAAGCATCGGTGCGAATACAAGCAATCCCTATACAATGCGTCGCTCGACAAATTTCACATCTTGGACCTCCAAGCATAAATCCATAGTAAATGTAGAGATTAGACATTGCAAAAACTTTGTTACTTTTACTAGATCGGAATAATGCAAATATAGCTATAAAGTACAAGGAGAGAATACCAACACAAGATGAATTAACAAAATGAGGGTTAACCAAAATATACAAAAATAAAAACAAATAAAAAAAAATTGTTAGAATTAAAATTATCTAAAGTGATAATCAAAGTATAAAAATACCCCGACAACGGCGCCAAAACTTCTTCCCTAAAAGTGCAAACCGCAAGTGCCCGGGTCATTTTCAAGAAATACGGTAGACCTTTTGAGTCCGGATTGTCAATCCCTCGAAGAATGTTTACTTTAAGATTACACAACTCTAATTCATTTAATTCTAACAATAAAAAGAAACAAACACACAATAAAGATTTAATTTGGAAAATAAGGAAAAGTAACTAAAATTCTACAAACTAAGAAAATAAAAACACTTGAAATTTTGGAGGAAAACGTGGTTGGGGTTGATGGTTTCGCTTAATCATCGTCTAATTAATTTCTCCACAAACCAATTACTCATTTACGATGTCAGACCCGTTCTTCCAATTCAGTTAATTACCTCTCTCGACCAAAATTAACCATAATTGATTGGTTTAAAATATTATATCTCTATGTCGATTAAAACCAAAAAACCGCATACGAGTTTTGTGAAAATAGTTCAATATCACCTAGAGCTAGGGGTATATTTCGATCCACTACACAAACCTGGGATTTCTATTATTTGGTCTAAAATACACAGTCTTCTCTCGAACGATGTACAAATCACTAAACACATTCATTCATTGGCCACATAAATGAAAATGTAATAATAGCAATAATAAAAACACATGAAAATAAATAACTTAATATTAAAATTAATTAAAAGATAGGATCTAATATGGATAATTAATCTTTTTTTAAAAAAAAAAAAAAAATTAGGCACAAATAGCATATTTGAATGAGCATAGCTCACGAATCAATAACAATTTTAAACAACTAACCATCCTAAATTGGCAATGTCATCTAACATGTCAACACAAAATCACCAATTTAAGTACAATCACCTCCAAACTTAAATCACACATTGTTCTCAATGTGCAAAGAACAAGATAAAAGAGAAGGGGGAATAACGAAATTTCTCATTTGTATATTTGTGAAGAGGCACCAATGCTTGAGTTGGACTTGTAATGCTCTTGATGAATTTGGGCAAGTGACGTTCTTGTATACCAATTTACCCTCAAACTTGTCTTGGAACCTGTGGGACTTCAAAAATTACCTACAAAAAATGATAACTAATTAAATAAAAACAAGATGCATAAAAGGAAATAAAAAGATTAAAAGTTAGAAAGTTCGGTTGCCTTCCAACATGCATTTTTAGGTCGACTTTGACAATTGAATCATGGGCACCAAAAGAAAGCTTTCGATGCCTTGACCAATTTTCTTCTTTTGACTTTGACCCACTCTTCATTTGATCTCCAAAACTCAACATTGCCCATTTTTATATAATAAGACTTGCCTTTTCCATCCAATTCAAATTCAACTTCATATCTCCACATCCTCATTGGGCTTAATAACAAAATCAATTTATTGGCAATCAACCAAGTCGGAAGAATGTAAATTGATTTTCTCCTCTTTGTCTGCTAATCATCGTATAGCTCCAGTGTGATTAATTTGTCATTATCTTCAAGTTCTTCTTCAATAGTTGACTCATCTTTGGATTCAATGATCGGTCCGTCATCTAACTTCACGGGCAGTGATAAGTCTTTCCTATTAACTCCGTCGAGTGAAATTCATCCCAATATTATTTGTAATCTCCCACAAGCATGTCCTCTTTATCCAACTTGACAAGTTCATTATAATACTCTCATTCAAAAATGGAGGACCATCTCCCGAAAATTTGTTGTCCTCTTCCTAATCATTAGGTACATAATCTCCTGCGAGCATGTATCTATCATTGATATTGACCAGTTTTAGGCATTTCAAATATTGTCTAAACGTTTCGCCATTGAAGTATCGGTGCACAAATACAAGCAATCCCTATACAATGCAAAAAGTTTGTTACTTTAACTAGATCGGAATAATGCAAATATAGCTGTAAAGTGCAAGGAAAGAATACCAACACGAGATGAATTAACAAAATGAGGGTTAACCAAAATATACAAAAATAAAAACAAATTTTAAAACTAAAATTAACAAAAGTGGTAATCAAAGTAAAAAAAATTCCGACGATGGCGCCAAAAACTTGTTCGCTAAAAGTGCAAACCGCAAGTGGACCGCGTTCAAGAAAAAAGGTGGACCTTTAGAGTCCGGATTGTCGATCCCTAGAGGGATGTTTACTTTAAGATTACACAACTCTAATTAATTTAAATCTAACAATAAAAAGAAACAAATACACAATAAAATTTAATTTAGAAAATAAGGACAAGTAACTAAAATTCTACAAACTAAGAAAATAAAAACACTTGAAAATTTTGGAGGAAAACGTGATTTGGGGTGATTTGGGGTTGATGGTTTTGCTTAATCGTCGTCTAATTAATTTCTTCACAAGCTAATTAACAAATTACTCATTTACGATATCAGACCCGATCTTCATATTTTAGTTCATTATCTCTGTTGAACAAAATTAACCATAATTGATTGATTTAACCTACTATAGATCTATGTCGATTAAAACCAAACAACCGCATTCAAGATTAAAATGTACAATCTTCTCTCGAACAATACACAAATCACTAAACATAATCATTTATTGACCACATAAATGAAAATGCAAGAAATACAATCGTAGAAACACATGAAAATAACTATTTAAACATTGAAAGGCAAATATTAAAATTAATTAAAGTTAGGTTAATTTAAACCATAAATCTCAACACAAATATTTAGCCCATTTTATATAAATGATAGAAAGGAAAATATTTATAACAATAATAACTTTGACAGAACAACGGAAAAAATACAAAGTTATAAATAAAACTCATTTTTGTTGGATTTTTGAAGATGAAAATTGCTTGCTCTTGATTCCACCAAAGCTTTGTCAGATCCTTTGATATCTCCTTCTTGTGCAATTTTACTCCCAAAAATACCAAGAAAAAGAAAAGAAATAAGAAAGAAAGAGAAAAAGAAAAGGAAAGAGAAAGAAAATTAAAAAAAAAAACGAAGAAGCTCAGCAAGAAGAAGTAGAATACCGAAAACCCCTGAAGTTGCCCTTTTTTTTTTTTTTTTTTTAATAAATTTGAAAACCTAGTGAAATTGCTACACAAGTCCTCGAAGTTTGTAGAGGACTTTCAAAGGGTCCCTCATTTTGTAAATGTAGTGCTTAGGCGCCGAAAAATGGCGTCTAGGCTCCGTTTCTCTATAAAAGACAACGAATATTGATTTCATTTTGCAGCCAAGTCCTTGACATAATTACACGCCTACCCTCTACTTTGATCTTGTACAATTTAGTCTTCAGATTTTGACTTTTACATCAATTTTATCCTCATATATTGCATCACAAATCCTCAACTTTCTGTACGCGTACACTTTGGTCCTCAACTTCACAAATTTTGTACTTTCTATTAATTTTTTGCCTTGTTTTATTTCCTTGAGTGATTTTTTACCTACAAAAAACATAATCACACAATTATGAGTAGAAATTCGCTTAATTTAATTAATAATTAGCTTGTTAAGGCATCTAATAAGTGTGCAAAAACACACCTATCTAGGGACGGTAATTTGGTTTGCCGGCTTGGGCCGCCCGTGGCTCGGCCCAAAAAAACTCGTGTCGGCTTGGCTCGAGTCTCGAGCCGGACTCGAGCCAAATCTCATTTTGGGGTGCCAGCTCGAGCCGGCCCGATCGACTCATGTGGCTTGTCGGGCCAGCTCGTAAAAGAAAAAAAACCATTAAAGGCAGTTACACAACTGTCTTTCTAAAAAAAGCAGCACACATTTGCCTTTGAATTAAAAAAAATTGAGTCAGCTCGGCTCGACCCTCGATTTTTTGGCCAAGCTTTTGCTCGGCTTGGCTCGGCTCAGGACAAAAAATCCAATTAATTTTACTCGAGCCAAGCCCGAACCTAGAGTTTCAACTCGCAAATCTGTTGGGCTCGACTCGTTGACATCTCTACACCTATCAAATACTCCCAAACTTTAAGTTATTGTTCATCTTGAGTAAGATTATTTATAACATAATTAAGCAACACGTGATAATAACCAACATATTAGGCCCCCGTTTGGCCCCCATTTTTTGGAATAAAATTGGGTGGAATAGTATTTTTTTTAGAAAAATGAGTGGTTGAAAAAGAAGGAAAAAAATTCGATTTACGTGTAATATTATTTTATGGAAGATTGTGTGGTTAAAAATAGGAGAAAAAATGGAATGTTATTTAATTTAATTTAATGAGATTCAAACGGTGGCTAGATTGGTGTGTGTGCAAAGTTACTTTCAATCATCATCTAAATTAGGAAAAATTTGTCAAGACAGAAAGAAATTTAAATTGGATCCAACCTGACCCTTTGTTGTCAAATATTTCCTTCTGTGCTCGTGATATTCACACTCCTTAAATAAATGTTTCTTTTCTTTCCCCGAGGTGTGAATCGAAGGTTGCTCTCAGTCACTCTTTTTTTTCTTTTTCTTTTTCCACTCTAGTTCAGCTAAGTCTAATCGATAATCTCAACATCTAGACATGTGATGATGGAGATAAATGAGTCCTTCTACATTCAAGTTTATACTAAGTAATTCAAACCCACTAGTTATCTAACAACATAATACATGGGGCTTAGATCCATCGGTGGCTAGATTGGTGTGTGTGCAAAGTTACTTTCAATCATCATCTAAATTAGGAAAAATTTGTCAAGACAGAAAGAAATTTAAATTGGATCCAACCTGACCCTTTGTTGTCAAATATTTCCTTCTGTGCTCGTGATATTCACACTCCTTAAATAAATGTTTCTTTTCTTTCCCCGAGGTGTGAATCGAAGGTTGCTCTCAGTCACTCTTTTTTTTCTTTTTCTTTTTCCACTCTAGTTCAGCTAAGTCTAATCGATAATCTCAACATCTAGACATGTGATGATGGAGATAAATGAGTCCTTCTACATTCAAGTTTATACTAAGTAATTCAAACCCACTAGTTATCTAACAACATAATACATGGGGCTTAGATCCATAGCATATGGTCATTACCTAGTACTTGGCAAAAGACACTCCACACAAATATTTTCAGCATGCATGAAATCAGCACACTTCTAGATAATCCTTCATCGGTTCGACCACCCCCGAACTTATCTCACAATATGGTTAAGTGAAAGAGAAGTAGATATAGGTTGACAAAAATTTATGCACAACTCACAACCTAATTCTACCAATTCAAAACTTTCTCCATCAATAAAAAATTTCCACATCTAGTAACAATTAATCATGACTATTGTGCTCAAAATAACTAAGGATCTCAGATGGACAAACAATTTTTAAAAAAAGTTAGGCACAAATAACATATTTGGTCATAGCTCATGAATCAATAACAATTTCAAATATCAAACCATGCTAGGCCGGCAAGGCTATCTAACATGTCAAAATAAAATCACCAATTTAAGCACAATCATCCCAAAACTTAAGTCACACATTGTCCTCAATATCTAAAAAAAAAAGATAAAAGAGAATGGGGATAACGAAACTTCTCTGGTTGTATATTTGTTAAGAGGTACCAATGCTTGATGGACTTGTGATGCTTTCAATGAAGTTGGGCAAGTGACCTTTTTGTACACCAATTTACCCCAAAACTTGTCTTGGTACCATAGATAAATGAAACTTCAAAAACTTCCTACAAAAACAATGATAGCTAATCAAATAAGAATAAGAGAATGCATTAAAGTAAATAAAAAAATTAAAAGTTAAAAAAAAAAAATATTGGGTTGCCTCCCAACAAACACATTTTTATAGTCTTTAGTTCGACTGTGACAATTAAATCACGGGCACCTAAAGAAGGCTTTGGATGCCTTGCCCATTTTTCTTCTATTAGCTTTGTTTCACTCTTCATTGGATCTCCAAAACTCAACATTGCCCTTTTCCATATAATAGGACTTGCCAATACTATCCGCTTCAAATTCAACTATGGGGCATTCTACATTCTCACGGGGCTTAATCACAAAATTAATATATTGGCAATCAACAAAGTCGAAAGAATGTAAGTTGATTTTCTCCTCGTTGATTGCCACATCATCTTATAGCTCCGTTGTGATTAATTTGTCTCTCTTTAAGTTCTTCTTCAATAGTTGACTCATAATCGGATTGAATGACCGACCTCAACTCCAAGGGCCATAAGTCTTTCCTATTAACTCCGTTGAGTGGATCATACCGGACTTTTGAAATCCATTCCAATACTTGTAATCTCCCACACGCATGTCTTCTTCATCCAACTTGACAAGTTCATTGTAATACTTTGCAAGTACCATTTCGTTTAATAAAAAGAGAACTATCTCCCAAAAATTTGATGTCCTCATCCTAATCATTAGGTACATAATCTCCCACGAGGATGTAACTAACATTAAATTATCCAGTGTTTGTTTCTAACATTTCAAATATTGTCTAAGCCAAAAAGTTTTGAAATTGAGGCATCGGTGTACGAATATAAGCATTGTCATGTACAATGCATTGCTAGACAAATTTCACATCTTGGACCTCCAAGCAATTCATAGTCAATGTAGAGATTAGACATTGCAAAAACTTTGTTACTTTACCAAAATTAGAATAATGCAATTATAGCTTAAAGTACAAGGAGAGAATACCAACACAAAATAGATTAACTACTCGTGGGTTTGCCAAAATACATAAAAATAAAAGAAATTGTTAAAACTAAAATGAACTAAAGTGGTAATCAAAGGAAAAACATTCAACGGCAACGATGCCAAAAAAACGTGTTCGCTATGGAAGTGCAAACCGCAAGTGCACAAGTCGCGTTCAAATAATAAAGTGGACTTTTTGAGTCCGATTGTCGATCCCTCAAGTAATGTATCCTTGTAATTACACAACTTTAATTAATTTAATTCTAACAATAAAAAGAAACACACAATTAAAATTATGATTTTGAAAATGAGAAAAGAACTACAAACTATATGAAAATAAGAAAATATAAAAATCTCGAAAATCTTGGAGGAAAACGTGGTTGGGTTCATGGTTTCGCTTAACCGTGACCTAATTAACTTTTCTACAAGTCAATTAATAAATTACTCATTTACGATGTTAGACCCGATTTTTCAAATTTAGCTAATCACGTCTCGAGCGAAATTAACTCTAACTGATTGTTTTAACTTATTATGTCGATTAAAACCAAACAACCACATTAAATCTTGATGAAAGCAACTCAATGGATCACCTAGAGTTATGGGTATATCTCTATCCCCTATACAAACCTAGAGTTTCTACTATTTGTTGTAAAATGCACAATCTTCTCTCGAACGTTGTACAAATCACTAAACATAATTATTCATTGGCCACATAAATGAAAATACAAGAAATACAATAGCCCATTTTACATGAAAAAAAGTATTTAAACTTTAAAAGACAAATATTAAAATTATAATATTAAAGTTAGGTTAAATTTCAACCATAAATCACAACACATTTTTAGCCCATTTTATATAAATGATAGAATGGAAAATATTTATAACAATATATTACAAGTTTGACAAAATAATAGAGAAAATAAACCTCTTTTTGTTAGATTTTTGAAGATGAAAATTGATTGCTCTTGATTTCCCCAATGCTTTGCCAGATCCTTTGATAGCTCGTCCTTGTGTTCTAGATTTTACTCCCAAAAATACAAGGAAAAAGAAAAGAAAGAAAAAAAATGAAAAAAACAAAGAAGTAGAACACCGAAAACCTTTGAAGCTACTTTTTTTTAATTGATGAAAAACGTAGCGAAATTATAGCACAAGTCCCCAAAGTTTAAAGAGGACTTTGAAAGGGTCCCTAAATCAGCGCCTAGGCGCCACTTTTTCTCTATTAAAGACCAAGAATATTGATTTCATGTTGCAACCAAGTCCCTGAGTTAATTGCACATCAAGTTCCTCAACTTTGATCATATACAATTTGGTACCCAAATTTTGACTTTTATATCAATTTTGCCCTCCATAAATTGCAGTTCAAGTCCTCAAACTTTTTGTATTGTACACTTTGGTCCCAACTTCACAAATTTTGTATGTTTTTAGTCAATTGCCAAGAAATTTAGGTTTTGTAGCATTTGCATGTTGTGGAAGGTGGTGTAAAGTTGTTCATAACTAATCAAATTAATTATACCTCCCAATTTCGTGATGATGAATCCATAGGTGAAGATGCAAAAGATTGAATATTTGTCAAAAGAAAAGGGGGGATTCAAGAAGTTGAAGAATCCAGTTAAATTTTTGTACCATCTCTGTTTCATTTATAATTATTTTGATAATTTCACTATTTTTGTACTTCAACTTGGAATAATAACGAAAGGTGCAATTGCTTCATCCAAACCGAAAAAAAAAAGTGCACAGGAGAAAATAGGAAAGTTCAAAGAACTGATGATTGAAATGTTACCGAAGGCCATCTCTAAAATCGTATACCAAAATTTGAGGTATGTTTTGCACTATTTCACACCAAATCATGCACCAAACTAAAATTCATGTCTAACCATAACACCAAATGAACAAAGTTTGATCATTTTCTTCATTTTATTTATTTAAAAAATTAGTTTTTCACTTATTTTACAACTACATAAATTACTAAATAAATAATTACTTTTGTATTAAAGAAAATATTAAATTCATTAACTATTATTTTTTACATTATTAAAATTTATTATAAATGCATATAATAATAATAATAATAATAATAATAATAATTTATTGTATTAAAATATATAACACAAAGGACAAAAATACCCTTAATCAATTTGTTTGTCAAATGAAAACGAGTGGTAAAATTAACTTTGGACCATTTTACACCAAAAGGTGCAAAGTTTAGTTCTACATTGGAGACAGTTTGCACTAAAAAGTGGTGTGTGTGTGTGTGTGTGTGTGTGTGTCTCATTTTGGAGATGCCCCTGAAGATCTTGCGTTTACCCTATTTTCGTCTTCGAAAAAAGTATTTGAAAGTGATTAGAGATTGAATCTAACAGAGGGTTTGGCTGGAGAGAAAGCAAATGATATGCACGTAGTGGAAGGCGATAATAGTGGCAGTGGCGGTGGGGAAAGATGATTGCTTTCACTATTGATTTGGTTTTGGGGTTTGGGGATATGGGTTGGAAAGAAAATGAGTTTTTTTTTTTTTAGTTTTTTATTTAATTATTTTGATTATTTATATAAGATAAACAAATTTGACATTTTATCCCTTTAAAATTGGTCAAATTTTGGTCAAATCGTTGATTTTTGGTCAACTAAGAGCAAAATGGATGAAATCCATCCATTTGTTTGTCACCTTTAATGAATTAAAATGTTTGTCACCCATATTATTTATATTAATATTTAATGATATTGAAGAAGTATAACTTAATATTAAATTTATTCTAGACGAATAAGGTGTTGATGTTCTTGAAGAAATACAACTGTATTATGTAAATATTTTCGAAGAATATTATATTTTTCTAAAAGAATGTCACATTACCACTTACTGAAGAAGTATAAAATAATACATATTAGTATTTTTGAAGAATACAATGTTGTGATTCTAAAGAAGCATAATATTATAAATATAAAAAATCTAGAAGAATATTTTTGTTATTAGTCCTGAAGAAGTACAACTTTTTGTATATTAAGTTTTCAATGAATAAGCCACAAGTTTTATATTATGTTAGTTTTTTAATAGAATATTACTTGCTCTCAAAGAGCATAATTTTATGGGATTTAATCCTTTATAAAATATGTTGTATTTTTGCTCATGATGAGTAAATTCTTACGTAATTTAGTACTTTTGAATAATAATATTGTGACCCTCTACTCTTAATTTTTTTCATCGTTTTATTTTATTTTATTAGTAGTGTTTAAATCATACTGGGATTTAATAATTTGTATTTAATTCAAGTAGGCATTTTACAGTAAAATCAAAACATATCATGAAAATCAAATTAATAATGTAAAGAGTTAAAAGAACCACCAAATTTTATACCAAAAGAGAACTTATTTTACAAAATATATCTATACTACAAGTTAGCTATATTTCAATCCAAAAGTTTTTAGTCAAAAGAAAAGCATGTTAATTTTCAAAAAACTTTCCTTAGATCTACTAACCTATACCAGACTTATGTGGCGGTATATCGACGTCAACTAAGTCATTCCATTTTCACTACATTCTTTTACTATGTACCATCACCCTATTTTGCAAGATATCACTTTCGTGTCTACTCTACATATATCTAAGTATCTACATAACGGCATGTAATTAAGTCATAGATGCATAACCATCACAAAATCTTTATATTTTTCAAAAGTTTCAATCCCCTCATCCTCATCAACAATTGTATAAAAATGAGTGTAATGGGCCAGGATCAAGCATAATTGGGCTTGGATCCTCATTATAGTGTACCGTATGAGCTCAAAATAACATGGCCATTACTTATGCGCAAACTAATGTCAATGCATCCATCTTTGCTCACGAGACTCAAGATGCCACATTAGTATATAACATATATACCTGGCCTAAGTATGCAGTGCTCCATGTGCCTATCCGCAGTCCCAACGCCACTAAGGAACCTTGTAACACTACCTGTATACAGGTGCCGAACTCCAAATTGCCTACCTTTAATGTCTGTCAGGGCCTCAAAATGGTTATTTATTCGGACACAATAGTACGGTACATCTATTATGGGATTCACATTCAAAGTTTTCAACCACAAACTCAATAAAAAAGACAACAAAAGTATGCATGACCTTGAAAATATAATTATCCATACGTTTTTCAAATAAACTTAATGTGCACGTGTCACACTACCATGTCACATAGTAAAAATATATATATATATAAACACATAATTTCACATATATTATCTTGTACTGTAGTTGAAAAAAATCAATATTTACCTTTATCACGACTTTCTTGGTTAATATCTGCATTAATAAAATAATCTTTACATTAATCATATCATAACATCTTATCTCTCAATTAACAAACCTAAACTATGCGTATACGATAATATAATATACTTAATAAAAGACCCGAGTAATAACACTATTGATAATTCTACCTTTAATTACTCAAAATCCAACAAAACCTTCTTTTATAAAATCCTTCCAAGAATCAAAGACATAGCACTTTTTTTTTTTTGTTTTTTTGTTTTTTTTGTTTTTTGTTTTTGTTTTGTTTTTTTATCTTAACTAAGTTTTTCCCCCAAACCATCTTCTATATAATCTAAAAATTATAAATTTCTAAAACTTATATAGGTAAGAATTGGAAATAAAACTATTTTAATTCATCATCCTTGATTTCATTAATCTTGAATTTAATTCGCATTTTATCTTCCTCAAAACTATGTATATAAAAAAAATCATAAATTAAGAATTTTAATTCACATAAATAAACCAATTAAATACTTAAAATAATTAATTATCCAAACAAAAGAAGAAGGAAAGAACTTACTTGAAAGGGAAAAACATGTCCCTAGGGTATGGGATGATAAGGGTTAGAGGTGCAATTTCTTAAACTACACTTTGGGTAATTCCTTTGGATAAATATGCAAATATCTCAGTTCATTATAAAATTGCACTTTTGAGCCTTGGGGTAAATATGCAATTATCCAATTTTTATAAAATTGCACTTCTAACTCCATAGTACTATTTTAATTACAATTCCTATAACATTTATTCTATCAATTCAATTAAGTCCCTAAAATTTTTAAAAACTTTATAAAATATTAAAAATCTTTGCTAAAAAGTTTCAAGATGTTACATTATCCCCCACTTGAAGAAATTTCGTCCTTGAAATTTATAACTTACGAAATAATTGTGGATATTTAATCTTCATATCTTTGTCCCGTTCCCATGTTGCTTCTTCTAAAGTTTGATTTCTCTACAAAACTTTGAAAAAGTGGAACACGAAAAGTAAGTGTTTAAGACTGCAAATTCTAATGGCCTCATTCATCTATCGACATACTTCTTTTGACGATCTTGAGCGGTAGCAAGGCGTTGACGAATATATTTTTACTGCATCAACCATATTTCGCACTAGTTCAAACTCGTTTCTCTCCAATTTCATCCCAATTTATAGGCGATCTATACTTGCGACCATATTCAAAAGGAGTGCCAATTGAAGACTGATAACTATTATTATATGAAAATTCTCTCAAGGGTAGATACTTGTTCTATTTTCCCTGAAAATCTAAAGTACAAGTGCGTAACATATCTTCTAATGTTTGGATGGTTCATTTTGCTTGGCTGTCTATTTGAGGATGAAATGTTGTACTAAAGGAGAGTCGAGTACCTAAAGCTTGGAGTAACTCTTTCCAGAATGGCGATAAGAATCGAGGATCTCTGTCAGATACTATTGATGTTGGTATACATGTAAACGTACAATTTCTTGTTCATATAATTGAGCATATTGTTTTGATTTAAAAGTGGTTCAAACAGGCAAAAATTGTACCGACTTAGTTAATTGATCCATTATAACCCAAATAGCATCATAATTTTTTCTGTTCGCAATAATCCCACCACGAAGTCCAGCGTAATTTTTTTCCGTTTCCAGTCACCATTTGCAAAGGTAGGAGAAATCCTGCTGGACATTGATGTTCAGCCATAACTTGTTGACATTTTTGTAGCTCATGGATGAATAGAATACGGAGTTTATGCGATTCAGTGCCGATCTTAGTTCGAAGAGTTGACTCATTAGGTCCATAAATTTGATTATGTAATAAAATTAGTTTGTCATTTGCTATATATGGTGCAATGAGTTTTTGCCACCCAAAATTTGTTTACGAATTCGTTTCAAGGTTTGATTAAGCAACTGTTATTTGCTTGATACATTCCTGTAACGTAGGTTGAGCAGTGAGATTCATATTTCCACAAAGTTCTAGGTAAAACAATTGAACCTCTTGTTGTAATTGTATTGGTAACTTATTTCCATGCAAAGTCTTTCGACTAAGAGCATCAGCTACAACATTAACTTTTCCGGGATGATAATTGATATTACAATCATAATCATTGACTAACTCAAGCCATTGCCTTTGTCACAAGTTCAACTTCAAACTCTTATGATCCGTATAAATCTGACAACGTTCTCCATAAAGATTAGCCTCCAAATTTCAATGCAAAAACTATAGCTGTGAATTCTAAATCATGGGCAAGGTAGTTCTTTTCATATTCCTTTAATTGGCGTGACGCATAAGCAATAACCGCAACATTTTGCATTAAAACACATCCAAGTCCATTTCTAGAGGTGTCACTATACACCACAAATGTTTTAGAGATAGACGGAATAGCTTGCACTGGTGCTGTAGTCAACCTATTCTTAAGTTCCTGAAAACTTCACTCACATGCCTCTGACCAATTAAAACGTACTCCTTTTCGAGTTAATTGAGTTAATGGAACTGCAACCCTAAAAAATCCCTCGACAAAATGACGATAACATCCTGGAAGTCCTAAAAAACTTCGAACTTCCATGACTGTAGTCGGTCTTGGACAATTTGTTACAGCTTCGATCTTACTCGAGTCAACGAAAATTCCGTTTGTAGAAAGCACATGACCAAGAAATACCACTTGCTTAAGCCAAAATTCACATTTCATAAATTTCACAAAAAGTTTATTGGCTCGTAAAATAGATAGAGCCCGACATAAATGTTGAACGTGTTCTACTTCACTCTTAGAGTAAATAAGGATATCGTTAACAAAAGTAATAACGAATTTATCTAAATATTCTTTGAACACTTGATTCTTTAAGTCCATAAAAGCAGTAGGGGCATTGGTTAAACCTAATGGCATGACCAAAAATTCATAATGCCCATATCTGGTACTGAAAGCAATTTTCGGTATATCTTCTTCTTCTTTAATCTTTAATTGATGATATCCTGAACGAAGATCAATCTTGGAGAATATTGTGGCGCCTTGAAGTTAGTCAAACATGTCATCTATCCGAGGAAGATGGTATTTGTTCTTGATTGTCACTTTGTTTAGTTTTGGAGCATCCCAAGGAGAAAAATTTGGGCAAATATATCCCTGATCTAGTAATTCCTGTAATTGTAATTTCAACTCTTTGAGCTTTGCATGTGCATGCATTCGGTAAATTCAATTTCTCGATCAAGAGGTAGTCCGTACATCTTTATCAGGGAAAACATCAGGAAATTCTCGAACTGCTAGAATTTTATCTAAAGATATTTCTAGTTTGATTTTAGTATTATAAACATGTACTTAACCTTCACCGCCTTGTCGTATCATCTTCCGTGCTCTAATAGTCAGGCAAAGTAGATAAATGTTTGATCATTCCTTGGAAGGCTACTAATTCACCATTAGATTAATGAAAAGTACTGATTTTTCTTGAACAATCTAGATTGGCTCGATACTTTGACAGCCGATCCATACCCAAAATGACATCGTAATCTCTCATGTCCAGAAGAATTATTAGATGAAGTAACTCTTAATTTTTCTTGATGTAGCACATCGACCTTGCCATGGATCTATTACGCGATCGAGCTGAAAGACTTCTGAAGTCATTTCGCATCACTAGCCGACTCATTTTGAATATGGAGTTCATCCAGACCATTGACATTGAGTACGCGTCACTCCGACAAATGGGTAGCGAGTACATAGTGCTGGATTATTTGGCTGATTGGATCTTCGGGATGTCGCGGAGGGTCGGGGATAAGTCATGAGCTGGTTGTACACATATGTACATTTCAGTCCGTGCGAACCATTATTACGTTGCACTGGAGGTCGTCTTCGCTGAGTCGACCGTGTATGTGTATGACCTCGATTATTCATGTTTGACACAGAGTCAGCTCCAGTAGAGACTAAAAGTGGTAGTTATGATCGTTCTCCTAATGACTAAAGTAGCAGAGATTTCCATGCACAACAGACTAGCCAGCGTGCGAGACACGATGACGACGAGACAAGCCATATCATAAGTGTTTGTTATTTTTTTACATAATAAACTTAGTTTTTATATACATAGTACTGAACTAACGCATTATTGTTCAATTGCAGGGTGCGATTGTGGCATGTACATTTTAGCATATCGAGTTTTTGAGTATAGCTCATAAGGTTGATTCCATCAACCAATCATGGATGCAAAACTGAAAGAATAAGTTAGCAGCTGATTTATGAGATTTTAATTGTGATCCGTAAATTTTTTATTTATTTATGAAATACTTGTAACTATTGTAAAATGTATTTTTTATTTATTTATGTACACATTGAAAAGTGTAAAGTTTTTTTCAATGAGAAATTAATCATTTATTTGTAATCATTTGTAATTTTAAATTTTTTATGTAATTATATATATTTAATTTTAAATTCTATATTTAATTATATATAAAAAAAAATTAAACATTAGAAAATTATAAAAATAAATTAAAGAATATAAATATTATTTAATTAGAATCGAAAATATTAAAGGTGTAAATTACAAAGAATTTTTAATTTGAAAAATAAAAGAAAAAAGAATTTAAAATTAAACTATAAAAAAATTTGCTAATTTCTTTAAAAAGATTATTTAATTTTGGTAATTATCAATTTCAATTTCATTATTTAATTATATATTTTAAAAATTAAATAATAACATTTTAATAATTTAATTTTAAATTCTTTTTAATTTACACCTAGTGGTGGCATGGGCAGAGCTGAGTCGACTCAGCTCGGCTCGTTAGCTACGAGCTCGTGGGAGCTCGACTCGTTTAAAAAAAGGCGAGCTCGGCTCATGTGCTCGCCTTTTTTTGATTTTAATTTTTTTTATATACACGTTTTCTTTCTAAATATTTTTAAAAAAATACATTTTCGGTAAATTTTTATCTTATAAGTATTTTTATTTTTTAAACAATTTATTTAGATATAGTATTTTTTACTTATAACTTATAATTTATAAGTAATTTTAATTATAATGTATTTTTTTATGATTTTATCTTATAAATAATACTTACTTATAAGTTTTTTGTAATTATAATTTAATTTTTTTACTTATAATTTATAAATAATTTTTAGTTAATATGTTTTCATTTTTCAAGTTTGTTTTGAAGTCTTGAAGAAAACATCTTGATTGAAAATAATTATTTTATAAATGATAAAATTAAAAAAAAAATGAGAAATTGTCAAATGATTTTTCAAAATATTTTTTCTTTTTAAAATAATAATAATAATAAAAAATAAACCATCATCCTTTATCCGGGTTTGGTACCGGCTACTTCAATAGTTCAATTTCGAGTAGGCGGAGTTAAAAATTGTACACGAACAACTTGTTACATGTACAATTTTTTAAAAAAAATTATAAATGTATTAAAATTAAAAATGGTCATGAATATGGTTAAACTAAATATCGCTTACTTGATTACATGCAATTTCGACATATTTATCTTGTAGTCGAAAATGAGCGTCTTGTCATTCCTTCACGCACAATAATGCTTCCAAAATATCTTTTTTTAGTTGACACCTAACCTCAGAGAGAACCCTAGACCCTGCACTAAAAGCAGATTCCGAAACTACAGTGCTAACCGGAGGTGTTAGTAGATCTTTTGCCATTGCAAAAACTACTGGCTATCGACGTTCATACTTTCGCCAGAAGTCAACTACTTCTTCTGAATTTTTCCTTAGTGCATTGTTATTAGGCCAATTATGATTAAAGTAATCAAGTAATTCAGTAGGCAACACATTTGGACTATTACTCGATGTTTGAGTACATGCAGTGGAAGACAAACTACTATTACTGGATGAACCACATGCATATCCAGTTTGACCATATCTATGTGAGTTCATGCCTTCAAATAAATTTAAAATTCCAGCGTCGTCATCTCCTAAATTAGTGGGAGGAGTATTTGTAGAGTCGAAGGGTACACAAGTTACATGTGTACCCATTCGTGAAGCATATATTATATACAATTCAGATAAAGTTGCTTCCAAATTTCTATAGGTAATAGGTACATTAAAAGTAAAAGATTTTGACATCGGTCAATTATAAATTTAGTACCCGATAAATTATATTTGGGGTCCATGATGCATGCTAACGAAAATAACATGGGCAAGTCTTCCCAATATTTTCTAAACTTTAATTCCATGGCAATTATAACTGAACTAAAATCGGGGTCATCTTTAAATCTATCAAAAGCCCTAGCAATTAGATAAAGACGTTGAAGGACCATACAACTAGTAGGATAATAAACACCAGACAAAATATTTGTAGAATCATAAAAACTTTTCAAAACAGCTTTAATTTTAATAACTAAAGCTCAATTAGACTTATTCAAAATATTATTGCCGTCCTTAATATGCCTACTGTTATAAAATTTAGTAATTAAATGTTCGAAACCTTCACATGATTTTACTAATAATTACATGGATTTCATCTATGCGCTACGTCACTAATAAAGATTTTTGAATGCAACACCCCGTGTTTGGCTCAAAAATTCTCAAATGCTTGTTTTCTACTAGGTGAAATAGTGATATAAATTAGTGCATTCCTAATTCGTTGAATTTCATCCTTAACATATTTTAAACCGTCTTCTACTATTAAATTTAAAATATGGTATACACATCGAATATGAAATAAATAACCACTGAATTCGGGTTGAAGTACTCTATGTAATTTCTCAATAACAGACTTATTTACATTAGCGTTGTTGAACGTAAAAGAGCGAATTTTACTCTTGAAATATATTCTCTAATAATGTTCATAATAACACTAAATTTATTGGCAGCATTGTGCGGGTACTCAATAATTTTAAAAGCAATTATTTTTTTATGCATGATCCAAAATGGGTCTATATAGTGTGCAGTTGCAGCCATATAATCTCTTTTATTAATCCCTTCCCATAAATCCGAAATTAAAGATATCACACCCCCATATTTTTCTAAATCGGCAATCAATGTTTTTTTGGCATTTTCAAAATATTCTATTGTATCAGAACGAAGAGTATTTCGACTTACACCAATGTACCTCGGTTGAAGATATTCTTTCACAAAGGTAACGAAATGTTGGTTGTCCATTTGTGCTAGTGGCAACTCAGATCCGACAATGTATTTTATCATTCCTGTTTGAGTTCTTTCCTCCGAATGCATCCACGTATTAAGTGGCGTAGTAGTAGCACCGCTGCCTGGACTACCAAATTGTAGTTGCGTTTGACCAGCAGGAAGAAGACCATGTTTGGCCACAAATGTTTTGTAGTGACGGTTGAGGTGGGTGGTTCCAATGCTTTTTTTATGGGCCAATCGTTGTTGATAGTATTTACATACTGCTTTGGTTTCTGGAATTCCATTGATCACACGACCAATTTGAGCCAATTTAAAATGGTCCCAACATTTTGCCTGCTTCTTCCCAAAAGCTCTTCCCTCTTGCATCGAAAATTTCTAACACAGGTTCATCATCCTGTTCCAAATCAATTGAATGACTAGCATCATCATCAACATCATCCAAATCAATTGGATAACTACTTTCATGAACATCGTAATCTTCAATATTTTCTGGAATGGGTACTTCATTTAGACCGACGAATTCATTCCCAAATTGATTATGGGGCACATGTGCTTCATTTTCGACTCCGACATCGAATAAGTTTTCAATAAATGAGCGTGGATCTATTTGTGAATAATTGAAATTGAATGTTGAAGAAGAAGAAGTGAAGTAGAATTGAGAAATGAATGAAGATTATGTAGTAGTGTAGAAAATATATTGTAAAACCAAGATTATAATTCAATGTTTTCAAAATAAAATGTAGAAAAGTATAGAAATGTGAATGAATGAATAAAATTGATAATAATTGATTTGCAGAGAGTATAGTAGAGAATAAGAGATTGATAGTAAGTTTGGTGAAAAAATGTTGTAATTGATGGGTATTTATAGGAACAAAATGAAATTTGAAATAAAAAATAAAAGACCAAAACGGTCACTGGAAAACTTCAATGATTGTTCTGGTCACCGGCTCGGCTTGACTCGTGGGCTCGTTCACGGGTTGCTCGGCGAGCAGTTTGTCTACATGACGAGTCAAGCCCGACTCAGCTCATTTGAGATTCCTATGATTGGCTCGTGGCTTGGGCTCATTTTTTACGAGTCGAGCCCACGAGCTACTCGGCTCAATTGTCACCACTATTTACACCTTTAATATTTTCGATTTTTATTAAATAATATTTTTTATAATGTTTAGAAGAATAGTAACATTCTTTTAAAAATATTATTCACTTGGGGGAATATGACCGTTACAATTTTGGCGAGTATGCCCAATGGTTCTACACATGTCGCACCTACGCGGTCGATGAAACTCTTCGGTAGATGGTATTTTAGACGTACGTGGACGTCCAGGACCACGCGATTGAACTTATGGTGGCAACACACTATTAAAGTGGAGAATGTTGTTGGGAACTTTCCACTCAGTTTCATTCGGTAGAGAAAATATAGTCTCTGCATGCGCTCCTCTCCAAGAATCAGTCGTGTAATAAGGAGAGCATAATATTCTTGCTGCAAAGCATCGATACATAGTCACTGCGACTGTGTGTTCACGTGAAAAACACTCCAACTGAAATCGACTACAAGTGCATGTGTTATCAGTCAATTCAACCATGTATGCTGTATTACGTGCAGATTTCACAAAGAAGCGTGACTCATCCAGTGGTTCCACATTCAACTTTCTCGTAATTTCTACATTTTTAAAGAGTTTATCCTCTTGAGTTGGGGCTAGTACACTTGAACAATTACGTGATTCCGCACGTCGATCGTGAAACCACTGCTACAGCTTGTTATGAATGTTCTCAATCATTGCAAGGATGGGTAACTCCTAATCCTTCTTAAATAATGCATTGTAAGACCGCGTTGTTCGACGTCATCATGTTGTAAAGGCGGCCTGGAAAGTATGAGCGAGCCCAATGTTCAATTTCCATTTTTGTTAGATACTTCCAAGTTTGGAATGATTTACTTCCTATTTCTTCCATGAATCTGTTATACTTTTCAACACTGTATGCTTTGGCCGCTCCTCAAAACAATGAAACGATGTCTTTGCCCCGATACCTGGTTTTCAGGTTGCCTTGTATATGGTACATGCAATAACCATGATGTGCCTCGAAAAAAACTTTAGCGATACCAGTTACAAATGCAAGGTCCTCGACTTCCCCGATTACTTTCCTCAACTTTGTGAAGAATCAACGCATCGACAATCATTCTCACTATCGACTATGCTGAATGCAAGAGGTTAAATTTGGATATTGACATCTTAACATTTAGCAATAATTGACTTGCCTTCGTATTTAGATTTCAGAGTTGTACCATTGACTAGAATTATAGGTCGCATGGCATTTCGAATCCCTGAATGCATTATCTGAGAGCCATGAAAAAAATTTTGAAGCAATTATCGTCCTCCGTCTCAATAAAATATGTCGCTCTAGGATTAGTTCTCTCCATGTTGTAGCAATATCTGGCCAATTTAGCATAGCTCTCCTCCGTTGATCCCATTAAATCCTCCAATGTGCATTCTTTGGCCTTCCAGGCCTTCTGGTAGCTCAAGACCACTCCGTACTCTCGACGGACATCGTTAATGATGTCCGAAGGTCTGTAGATTGTCTGTGGGTCCTGATACTTCTGCATTATCTGTCGATCAATAAACCAAGCATGGGCTTGTCTATGATCATTTCGACCAATTCTACTTCACAAGTATGTTCCCGTGTATAGCACTCGTTCGTGTCCATCTTCGCCACTCGCAAACGTCAATTGCAATTGTCGTCGACGCAAGCGATGATTTTTTTCACTTTGAACTCAAAGTTGTATTTCATTACAAGTAGGTGTAGAGATTCCTAAAAATATTTCTTTGTTTCAAACAGTTGCTCGACTTACAAATCATCATCATTGGGAACCACACGCGAAGAGTTAGAGGACGGTCCACTCATTCTAACCCCTAAGGTCCTACTCTGCTCATGTCTCTGATGGGAAGCAAACAATCCTTATTTGTAAATTCATTCTGATTCTCGTTGTCGTGAACTACAGATGGAATTCTGTGCGTAACGACGATATCACGATGAGGAACATTTGTCTCTGGAATTACAGCACCATCCTCACGAGTTATCTCCATAGTATCCCAAAAATCATTACCATTGTGGTCCCCTCCATCCGAATTACCTTCGACGACATCATTCATCGCTAAAGTCATGCAAAGAGGAGTCGTGTGCTTTTGGTTCATAAAGAATAGATAATTCACTTCAACATCAGAATAAATCCTTATAGGTGACATGAAAATTGATTCATGCTCATTGAAGATAAATTTCAATTCCACATCGTACTAAGAGGGATCAACATTCAGCTTGTTCTGTAAATCACTATACAATTCCGCATATGATGTACTTGATGTTATGGCAACCGCGATATACCATGTTTTTCGCTCGTATATTTCCATACACATCGATCTCTTTCATTTAGTTCGAAATCACCAAAGTAACAAACCGAGACTGTGACTACATTCATATCTGCACGACGAAATAGAATTTTTAATTATAAGAAAAAATCAGTGGAATATCAACAAAAAAAAGTCGCTAACAGTCTAAAAACAGCCGGTTGAAACAGCCAACTGTTTAAATAGTCGGTTGAAACAGCCAGCTGTTTTCGCGTCTGTCCAACTATTTTCTGTCAGATCTATTTTATCTGTAAGATGTAGATGAGTTTTTCTCTTATTCATTCTTAAAAAAAATATAGATCTATTGAAAATTTTTATCTACGTTAACTAATATGGAGAAATAAATTTTATCGATTAAAAAGTATACTAATTTGACGAAAATGAAATTAAACATGTGTAAATATATTTACTGATTCGAAATGAATGATATAAAAAAAATTTCAGCTTTCAGGGTTCGATCGATTTTCCAAATTTTAAGGTTGAGGCAGATGAAAGTTGAGACAATTTTTATCTGTGTTGGAATAGACATATAAGAAAAGGCAATTGATTTTGAATTTTTGCGTAGAGTTATTTTTATTTGTTAAATAAAGGGTAGTATTGTCTTTGAACAAAACAATATTTAGTAATTATTTTATGTACTTAAGGGTGTTTTTGTTTTTTACTATCAAAGAGGTCATTGTGGAAATATTAAGATTTTGACAAGTCAAAGTGAAATTTACACTTTTTGACTAGGTCAATTTTAAAAGAACCCCAATCTGAAAAACCTCCTACAGGCAACACTACATCTTCGCAGCACTCCCACAATTCTACTTTCACAACCAGCAATCAACCCGCCACCTATCCTATGGATAATCCTACTACCATCTTTAACACACCACTCTTCTCCACAAAACACATCTCAATTCGCCACCTGCAGCAGCCTCTCGCCACTACTATGGTGGCATTCCTCACTTAACGCTGTCTACTTCTTCTTTTCTCCAACATCCCACCTCATCGCTGAATACTCCAAGACGACATTTTTCATCCCCTTTCTACCATGACTCGCCAGCCCCTTCACTACTCAAACAGTAATAGCAGTAACCAAAAGAAAAGACCAAATAGACAAAATTGTGTCCCCTATTTGCCCCAACAAAAATTTCTCTCTCACCAACCTACATACACTCTACCAACACCACCATCTCACTGTCTACCATTCGTCGTTGTTGTTGCCGTCGCCAACAGAACTAGAGCTATAAAACTAGTAGAACATAGCAGATACTTTATTTTGGGTTCAGTCTCTGCATTGCACCAAGCCACATTCAATTTGTCGTGTTTGGATTTGGAGATGGGAATATATATCTATGCTTGAATTTGTTGCCCATATTAGTTGCAGAATTCACTGAGAACGAAGAAGATTTCCATTGCAGTAGCTTCAAGACTGGCTTGGACTTGGTTTGCTCTCATTGCTTTGTTAAGGTACCTTTTCTGCTGTTTTGAAAACTTGCCTATTGAAGAGTGTTTGGCTTTTCAACTTTGAAAAACAGAATAAAAGGTAAATAAATGACGGAAGAATATTAAAAAATAATAAATAAATAAAATCTCTTCTCAATAATGTCATATCATACAAATTACAATTCATATAACTCACATACCTATGCCACGTCCTTCAGTTACTATCACGATCATGTACCTTCCCCTTCCATTTATTCCATGGCTAGGAGTAGGAGCTTTGTCAGGAACATATATTCCCCTTCTAGGCAACTCGTAATTCAACTAAGGTATTTTGATGGCCTTACTAGATCCGATTCATTTCTTGATTTGCTGGACAATCATGAAAAATTCTTTATTTATCACAATTTGAGTGACTCACGTAAAATTTGTCATGCTAATATGTCATTGGTCGGTTCTGCTAAGACTTATTGGAGATCATATTCATGTCTTCTCTATGTCAACACACTATCACTTTGTGGGATGAGATGAAACGAATCCTAAGTAATAAATATGCTCCTGTGTATTATCGAACTCAATTGTTAAATCAATCATTTTTACATTGTAGGCAAGGTATATCCACTGTTAGTGCGTATCTAGCCCACTTCCAAGAGTTATTGAACAATTGTTATATTTATGAGGCTCCTCACATTACAGCGTCTAGATTTATCGATGGTTTGAATCCTGAAATCTTGCCTAATGATATTCCTGTATTCCAATCTCTAGATGATGCTTACCAACAGGCTAACTTATGGAACATATCTTTTGATCTTCGCCAAGAATGCCATGAGCTAGGTATATCATCCCAGTCCAAACAATCACTTCCCAAGTCTAGTTGTATTTCTCTTGAGAAAGATAATGAAGTTTTCATTGTTAAGCCAATTGAATATTTTGGTGTTACGTGCCGAAGTTGATCTTACCTACTTTGTTTGCATGATACTAACATTGACTTTGATATGATTTTACCTCCACTCTATAATGCTTCTCGGGTTACCACGTTGTCCAATGTCATTGTTTGTTCAAATACATTTCCCACACATGTAAAGAAAATATTGAATTTCTCACTTGAACTTAATCCATTTGATTGGCTATCTCACTTAAATGAGGGTTTTGTTTTCAATATAGAATAATTGTTTCCTTATCGGGATACATTCGAGCTACCATTGTTGCACTCATTTGTTTTTCACAGGCCATGTTACTTTGTTAAATCCTTGTACTCCTCATTATGCACAATCAATTGAAGATTGTGTGGATAAGTTGAATAGATTTTCTCTTTTCGGAGTTCCATGTCGCTATTTGTTCAGAAGCAACGATCGTAGCCTTTGGTCATATCATAGATGTTGAGAGAATTTGCAGCTTCAGTTGTCTCAGGTAATCAGTTCAAATATTTGATTTACAAGAAAGATCGTCCCCTAGACTCAGTTCAACCTTAGGATGTGGTTCAAAGTTCGATATAGGCAATTGGTCAAGATAAAAGATAAACCTCCTTGGAGTATGGAGTCACAATTAGATCTCACTGAAGTCGAGTTCTCTCAATCGGGGAGAAACGATGCAATATTTTAAGAGATTTTAGTATATTTAATTTCCAATTTTCAGGTTTATTTTAGGAAACATAATTAGGGATTTATTTTATCATATTTTCGTACTTAAATTACTATTTGTTTAAACCCTATATAAAGGGGTATTATGCAATGTAATGGATCAACATTTGGTAATGAATAACATTGATATTCTCCCTCAATTTCTCTCTATTCTCTCCCCATTCTACTCTCTCTTCTCCCTCATTTCTCTTCTTCTCTTCCCTTTCCCCTTCTTCTATAATTCTTCCCCTTGCATCCTATGTCACTTTGTCTTTGCATGATAAACATGATTCTTTGTCAAGTGGATGACGCTCTGATTGGCACAATACAATACACTTTCCCATACTTGTGTCTCAATTCTTCCAAAAAAAGACTAAAACCATGTCATCTCTTTACTAGCTTCAATTATAACAACATACTTAGCCTCAATACTGAAAAGAGAAACTTTCTTCTACGTCGTAGACACCCAACTATCTACTTAATAGATTATAATGTAATGCTTGAGAATATCTCTAGGGTATAGATCTCCGGAATTTTTAAGATTTATGTTGCATATAATTTGTTTGCCAATTGATAGAAATGTAATGTTAAGCCATTATACAAGTCAATTTGTTATGCCCTATAATTAATTAGATTTATGTAATTTTTCCTTAATAGCTGATGGACCAAAGTGGAAATAAGCATTAATTTTTAAACTTTTATTGGGCCAAACAGTTAACTATTTAAGGAGTTAGAATTATCATATCAATATTAGGTTCATTTTGAAGCTCATATTAAATGGCTAATTGTGGAATCGGGAAAAAGTAAATTTAAATAACCCAAATTCGAGTTAGGGCCAATTAAAGAAAACTACTTAGTGAATATTATTACTTTTCGATTTAGACCAAATTAGTTTAGCAATATTGGACTCTTAATACCTTGTAATTAATCATGTATATTAGGCTTGAGAAAAAGATGTTTCGGATAAGTTCGAATTAAGATAAAATCAATAAAAGAATCAAAATGTAAAATATATTATATTTATCCTAATCCAATTGGCCTTATCACAATTGAAATCTAATTATCTTATGGTTAATACTGTTCCGGCCACTATCTTAGCTTTTGGGAATAGACTACAATCCTAATTTGAAATAGTGGTTTAAATCATATAGGACTCTTCATTTAAATTACTATGAATATAGGAACGAGATTCGAGTGATGAATTTCCTCATAGTAGTTCATCCATCCCTTTCACTTTCTCTACCTCTCTATTTCACGCACAAACATAAAAAGAAAATTGGTTTTTGCAAAGAAGAGGGGCCTTTAAAATTAAGTCTTCAGATTTAAATAAAAAAATCTTGCTTCCTGCAATTTTGTTCTCCAAATTCATTTTCAAAAGGTAGGTGCTCAGTGATTTCATGATAGATTTGAATGTGGAGTAACAAGCATTTTATTGAGTAGAATTCGTTATATTCATCCCTCTTTATTTATAAATTTGGGTGAAAATTAGCATGATGGATGTACTATGGGACCAATGTATCCTCGTCATAAAGCACTTTAAATTTTTTGATACTAAGGAGTCGTTTTCTTCGTGTTTCAGTTTTTAGTTTTGAGTTTTGAATTCATTTTGTGTTTTATATTTTGAGTGTCTATTTTGAAATGACTGAAATGCGTTCTTTTTGTTATTTTGGGAAATTGTTTCTCAAAACCTAAGACTTTAACGCGTTTACTTTGAAATCTTGAGAATCTTTTTTTATAATATTTTATTCAATAAATTTGATTATTCAACTAATTTTAATAGTTTAATATTAATCGATTGACGGAAAAAATTAATGAGGTAGCGTTGCTGAAATCTTCTCGTCTAATTCAAATGTTTTGCCCAATTTCTATTTTCTATTTTAAAAAAATGCATATGTTGTCATCATCACAATTTTCATACAAAGATAATAGATTTTTCGAGCTATTTGATTTCAAAAAAGGAAGCTAATTTCTACTTTTATGTGCAACTTAAACTAAAAATGATAACATAACAAGCAAAATATAGTATTTTTACAAATAAGTAATGATCATTAAAATAAGTAATGATCATTTGCAGCTAAGCCCCTTACATAATTGTACGTCAGTTCCCTCAACTTTGATCTTGTACAATTTGATCATCAAAATTTGACTTTCATTTCTGGTGGTGGTGTTGATTTTGGTGGTGGTGGCTGTTCATTGCTGTGGTGGTGACGTTGAATTTGGTTGAAGGTAGTGGTGGCAGTGGTTGGTGGTGGTGGTGATGTTGATTTTGGTTCACTTTGGCGGTGGTGGCAGCCGTTGATGGCAGCGGTGGTGGTGTTGATTTTGGTGGTGGTGGTAGCCGTTCATTGCTGTGGTGGTGACGTTGAATTTGGTTGATGGTGGTGGTGGCAGTGGTTGGTGGTGGTGGTGGTGATGTTGATTTTGGTTCACTTTGGCGGTAGTAGATGGTGTTTGTGGCGGTCTTGTGGTGGTTCTTGAATAAAATATTGTAAACAAACATTCTCAAAATTCTCGAAGTAAACGCGTTTTCCATTTTGATGTTTTGAGATATTTTTTTTTTCAGAATGACCAAAAGAACGCGTTTTCAACAATCTCAAAATGGATCCCAAAAACACAAAACACAAAACGAATTCAAAACTCAAAACACAAAACTGAAACAAGAAGAGAACCCACCCTTAATTTTGTGAGAAAAAGACAAGCAAAAGAAATCATTGTAAATTAATAAATTCCTCAAATTATGTAAGTCAAACCCAGTACTACCAGGACATTTTAATCAAAATAGCTTATATTTTTGTATAACTTTTTCTCCACCTATCTGTAAATTTTTATTTTTATTTTTTTCACATCTTATGTGTATACTCTTTTCCATTAAGGTTTCTAAATGACCTTTATAGCAAGTTTTCGGATGATGATGCTCAAGTGAGATGACTATAAGACTAGTGGTTTTAGATACTTTTGTAGGCTTAATCCCTCGAGTTATTTTTTGCATGGAGTTCAAATCTTCTGTATCTCAATTTTTTTTTCTTTTGAGGAAAATACTAAAGATTAGGTGATGCGATCCCGGTTGGGGGAATCTCATGGAACCCGCGGAATTGATTGAAAACGTCGGGAAAGCCCAAATTCAGGTTGTAGACGATAAGATCTCGACCCGAAAATTATTGAACCAAGCAACCAAACAAGAACGAAACTTGAAAGACCTCTTGATTACAAAACCAACGAATCTCGATTTGCAAACGCCACAAAGGTTGTCTAATACTTTGATAAGTTTTAGGTTTTGGATTTGAACCCAACGAAGTGAACCAAAAAATCCAACGATAACAAAGATGCGTTAAACCCCTTGATTACACAAGGCCTCCTTCATCTATCGGCACACTTCTTTTGATGATCTTGAGTAGTAGCAAGGTGTTGACGAATATATTTTTACTGCATCAACCATATACTTGCGATCATATTGAAAAGGATTGCCAATTGAAGACTGATAACTATTATTATATGAAAATTCTCTCAAGGGTAGATACTTGTTCTATTTTCCTTGAAAATCTTAAGTACAAGTGCGTAACATATCTTCTAATGTTTCGATGGTTCATTTTGATTGGCCGTCTGTTTGAGGATGAAATGTTGTACTAAAGGAGAGTCGAGTACCTAAAGCTTGGTGTAACCCTTTCGAGAATGGCGATAAGAATCGAGGATCTCGGTCAGATACTATTGATGTTATACACATGTAAACGTACAATTTCTTGTTCATATAATTGGGCATATAGTACACTGAGTTTTTGCCAACCAAAATTTGTTTACGAATTCGTTTCAAAGTTTGATTAAGCAACTGTTGTTCCTTGATACATTCCCGTAACGTAGGTTGAGAGCTATGAGATTCATATTTTCACACAGTTCTAGGTAAAACAATTGAACCTCTTGTTGTAATTGTATTGGTAACTAAGGGTATCATCTACAACATTAGCTTTTCCAGGATGATAATTGATATTACAATAATAATCATTGACTAACTCGAGCCATCGCCTTTGTCGCATGTTCAACTTCTTTTGAGTGAAAAAGTACTTCAAACTCTTATGATCCATATAAATCTCACAATGTTCTCCATAAAGGTAATGCTTCCAAATTTTCAATGCAAAAACTACAGCTGCGAATTCTGAATCATGGGTAGGGTAGTTCCTTTCATATTCCTTCAATTGGCGTGACGCATAAGCAATAACCCTACCATTTTGCATTAAAACACATCCAAGTCCATTTCTAGAGGCCTATACACCACAATTTTTTAGAGATAGACGGAATAGCATTGGTGCTGTGATCAACCTATTCTTAAGTTCCTGAAAACTTCACACATGCCTCCGACCAATTAAAAGGTACTCCTTTTCGAGTTAATTGAGTTAATGGAACTGCAATCCTCGAAAATCCCTCGATAAAATGATGATAACATTCTGGAAGTCCTAAGAAACTTCGAAATTCCATGACTGTAGTCGGTCGTGGACAATTTGTTATAGTTTTGATCTTACTCGAGTCAACGAAAATTCTGTTTGCAGAAACCACATGACCAAGAAATACCACTTGCTTAAGCCAAAATTCACATTTTATGAATTTTACAAAAAGTTTATTGGCTCGTAAAATAGATAGAGCCCGACATAAATGTTGAACATGTTCTACTTCACTCTTAGAGTAAATAATGATATCATTAACAAAAGTAATAATGAATTTATCTAAATATTCTTTGAACACTTGATTCGTTAAGTCCATAAAAGTAGTAGGCTTGGTTAAACCTAATGGCATGACCAAAAATTCATAATACCCATATACTGAAAGCAATTTTCGGTATATCTTCTTTTCTTTAATCTTTAATTGATGATATCCTGAACGAAGATCAATCTTGGAGAATATTGTGGCACCTTGAAGTTAGTCAAACACGTCATCTATTTGAGGAAGAGGGTATTTAGTTCTGGAGCATCCTAAGGAAAAAAACTTGGGCAAATATATCCCTAATCTAGTAATTCCTGTAATAGTAGTTTCAACTCTTTGAGCTTTGTAGGTGCCATGCAATATGAGGTTTTTTATGGTAAATTCAATTTCTCGATCAGGAGGTAGTCCGGACAACTTTATCAGGGAAAACATCAGGAAATTCGCGAACAACTGGAATTTTATCTAAAGATATTTCTGGTTTGATTTCAGTATTATAAACATGTACTAAATAACCTTCACCGCCTTGTTGTATCATCTTCCGTTCTCATTAAGCTGATACTAGCAAAGTAGATAAATGTTTGATCATTCCTTGGAAGGATAAACGAAAAGTAACGATTTTTCTTGAACAATCTAGATTGGCTTAATACTTTGACAGCCAATCCACACCCAAAATGACATCGTAATCTCTCATATCCAGAAGAATAAGGTTTGCAGGAATAGAATAAAGTGTTAATTATCACTTCACAATTATTTATTATTTCTTAAGTTCGTAATGTTTGGCCAGATGGAATAAGTACCTCTAACTTGGACTCAAAATATTAGTAAGCAAGTGAGTTCTTCTAACCATGCTTATAGATTTAAAGAGTGGGAAGATCTAGAATCAAATAAAGTACAAGCAAAAGTTCCAGCAATAGAAAGCTTACCAACAATGATTGCTGGAGCGTCACCTAAAGTACTTTCATTCAGTGCGTAAACCCTAACAATAGCACGATTTCCTTTGTCCTTGAGTTTCTCCGTCCATACATGTGAAATATGTCCTTGTTTACCACAATTATAGCAAGTAATACATGTGCCAATGTGAACCTTGTTACACTTAGGTCGTATCGCACTACCCACTGGTTGACTGTCGGGACGTAGCCTCTTTCCATAATTATTATTAAGAGGTCAGACATTATTTCTGGGTCCTCATCTAAAAGGAGATCCCCTCTTTAAATTATTTGAATTGTTGCCTTTCTGCCAATGAGGTTGTTTAAGTAAATTAGAGCGATGTGCTTTCGTGCTCCAGGAATACGGTTCTTTGCTTGCTCCGCTCTAGTGTTCGTTCCACTATATTTGCAAAAGTCACTCCATGGGTACCTACTATCTTCACATAGCCTTATAGCTTGCCCACTCTATACTACCTTCTCACCATCACTACCTTCTTCCAATTCTAGCATGGCATCATATTCACCCTTACGATAACTCACCACTTCTCCATTGTCTCAGAGAATCATAACCATTTTGCTTGGACATTGAGAAGCAATGTACCCCGATCCCAAGCACCTAAAGCATTTGATGTCTCGACTTCTAGGTTGAGATTCTGCCTTGGATGTGAACTTGCTAGCAATTTCCTCTTTTGCCTTCTATATCTCAGCTCTGCTCTTCGAAATAGCCCCATCTCCCTTGTTGTTGTCCCACTTTGATTTCCAAGATGGATAAGAATCCGAAGAACCTGATGGATACCTAGCTGTTCCCTTCCTCTTTAGTTGTCTCTCATGTCCTCCAACTCCAACTCTTTAGTTGTCTCTCATGATAGCCTTCAATTCTTCCCCAAGTACTAATAGGCCTCTCACGATTCCTCCTTCTAGATGTCACTACTTGATTCTACCAAGTAATAGGATAATCAGTAAGGATAATGCTATACTTACTCACACCATTTTACTAATTCCCTTACTTACTACTCACAATAGGGGATGGAGACCATATTGTCGGAATATTTTATTCACGCGGGACCCGCATGTTATGTGAGTTGTGAGTAACTCATTTTTTACATGGGTTAGTACAATCCAATCAGTAAACTCAAGTACTACAATCTTTACCTTCTTTTCCTTCGAGTAGTTGTAGCAATCAAATATTAATTCTATCTTCTTCTTCCACTCCAAGTATGCTTCTGAATCCCTCCTTCCTTTGAATGAAAGATTTGTCATTTTGATCTTACCCATACCTCCATCAACTCCATCTCTGACATCTCTACCTCTCCTTTCATGCCTAACTCCTCTATCCGTCATTCTTCCTAACTTTGGCATCCACTAATGTCTCCTCATCAATGTTACTATATGCTTCATATTCACCGTGAAGAACAACCCTAGGCTCCCGCCTAGCTTGCCTCCTTGCATTGGGAATTCTACTAGGTTGATCCATACATAAAATGGCAAGCAATGGGTCTTGTCTCTCCAAGCCTCTTGCATATCCAACCCCCACATCTTCTAACAACCTCTTAAACTATCATATCAACTCCTCCGACATGTTGACTTGACTCATGTTCCTACTTGAGGTAGAATCGTCTCTGTTGGACATCGTAAATCTAAAGTAGTATTTGCCTCACGTGTATACACTCGTGTATCACTCACATTGGCTTATTCCTCTCTCTCTCTCTCTAAATAATATATACTTGAGGTAGAATCGTCTCTGTTGTTCAGGTTTTATAGCTGGTACACCTATATATAGGTTGTGTTCAAAGATGAAGAACTGAAGATTGAATTTAAAAGGTTTAATAACGAGGTGTTCTCTCATCTACCTTCTCGTGTGGGGGCTGCTAAGGCAAAGATGGAGGAGATTCAAGCCTTGGTTCACCAAAATACATTAAATGTGAGACTTATTGAGGCGGAAGTGGAGGCAAAGACATATGCTGCTTTGAGTAGAGGTGAGGAGAGTTTTTTCAAGCAAAAATCTCGTATCCAATGGCTCAAACTAGGAGATCAAAACTCCAGATTTTTCTTTAAGTCCATGAAGCAACATCATAGCAAAAGTAAGATTGTATCTATTTGTAAGGAGGATGGGAGTAGGGTGGAGGAACCAGGCGCAGTAAAGGACACTTTTGTGGAATTTTTCTCCACGCTTCTATCTAGACCAGCTCATGAGTCTCCCCTCGACTTGGAGGCTATGGAGCATGCTCTACCTTCGTACATTTCCGAAGCACAAGGGTGTGAACTTGGCAAGGAGGTATCGGATGGGGCGATTAAAGCGGTTCTTTTTGCCTTGAAAGATAATAAGGCACCCGATCCGGATGGCTTTAATGTTGCTTTCTTTAAGAGGGCTTGGAGTATCGTTGGTGATGATCTTCTTGCGGCCATTCGATCTTTTTTCCACTCTGGTCGGCTTCTTAAGGAGGTAAATGCTACCTCGATTGCTCTTATGCCTAAGGTTCCTAATCCCACTCAGGTTAAGGACTAGCGTCCCATTTCTTATTGTAATACAATCTATAAATGCATTGCTAAGATACTTGCTAACCGAATCAAAAAAGTGCTGCCTGGTATTGTTGGTCCTCAACAAATCGCTTTTGTGGAAGGAAGGCGTAGTAGTGATAATATCCTTCTCTCTCAAGAACTTTTGAGGAATTATCATCGGAATAAGGGAGCTCCAAGATGTGCTCTCAAAGTTGATCTTATGAAAGCTTATGATACGGTGTGATGGGATTTCATATTGGAGGTTTTTCGGATTGTTGGATTCCCGGAGAAAATGATTTCTTGGGTGTCGGAATGTATCTCAACTCCGAAATTTTCTGTGGCCTGATATGGGGAGCTTCATAGTTTTTTCAATAGTGGGAGAGGTCTTCGTCAAGGTGACCCAATGTCCCCTTATTTATTTGTTCTTGCTATGGAGGTATTCTCTGGTCTTATGGAGCGTATGACTCAAGGTGACGGGTTTAAGTTCCATTGGAGATGTAACAAAGAGAAAATATCCCACCTTTGCTTTGCGGATGACTTATTGATTTTTAGTAGGGCAGAAGTTGATTCGGTACTCTTGATTGGTGGTGTGCTCAATAAGTTTGAGGAGCTTTCTGGGTTGACACCTAATCCGGATAAGAGCAATCTTTTTGCTTGTGGAGTGGATGTGCATCTCAAGGACCCGATCCTCGGTTCTCTTGGTTATAGGGAGGGTTCACTTCCGGTTCGTTATCTTGGCGTTCAACTCATTGCTACTAAATTGAGAGCTTTGGATTGAGTCTTGGTGGAGCGTATTGTGGCAAGGGCTAAAGGTTGGACCTCTCGTATTATGCCGGGAGACTCCAACTTATTAAGTCCGTTCTTTTCTCTATCCAAGTGTATTGGTCTTCTCTCTTTATTCTTCCTAAGGCAGTCACTAAGAAGGTGGAGACCACTCTTAGGTCATTTCTGTGGAAAGGAAGTGCTCTTACTCGTAGTGGTGCTTAGGTGTCTTGGAAGTGCATATGTATGCCAAGAGAGGAAGGGGGTTTAGGGGTAAAGAATCTAGTTTTGTGGAATGAGGCAGCTATGATGAAGCATATTTGGTACCTTCTCACAGATTCTTTTCTCTCGATTTGGTCTTCTTGGATACACACTTATTTGTTGAAGGGTAGGAGTTTCTGGGAGGTTAAATGCCCGAATGACTGTTCTTGGACGTGGAGGAAGTTGCTTCGTATTTTGGTGAGAAATAAGCTCAAGTTCAAGGTTGGTGATGGTTGTGCTACGTCCTTATGGCATGACCATTGGCATCCTTTAGACCCTTTACATGGTTTATTTGGAGATCGCCTTATTTATGATTCTGGGTTGGGAAAGGATGCCAAGGTGGCTGCCATTGTTGATGGGATGAATTGGAGATGGCCACTAGGTTTATCTATTAACTGGTTGGAGGTGATTCGCGCCACTTCCTCTACTTTCATCCCTAATCCAACTGTTTCGGATATTATGCAATGGGTTGGTGTGCCGAAAGGGCATTTCACTATTGGATTGGCTTAGGAATCTCTTCGGCATAAGAGGGAGGCGGTTCCGTGGCATAAACTTATTTGGTTTGGTAAGCATATTCCTCGTCATGCTTTCATTGTGTGGCTCTTTCTTTGTAATGGAGTTAATAATCTATTACAAAGAAGATGCAGCTCACCTCCTTTTTACTTGCCCATATTCGGAGTGGATCTGGAGGCACTTTTGTTGTAAATGTAACATACCTATCATTCACGGTCCTTGGGAGGAGCTTGTAGGTTGGATGGTACAACAATTTGGGTCTGATTCATTTCGAAATTCAGTCATTAAAACCATGTTTGCAGCCATGGTCTACTACATTTGGTGAGAGAGAAATTCCCGTTTCTTTGATCACTCATCTAGGCACGCTAGCTCGGTTTTCAATGATATTATGTTTGCATTTTTTTCTAAGTTTAATACACTTTGTATTGTGGATCCCACTATGGAAAATGAGTGGATTCAACGCTAAAGGGGTTTGAGGTTGGAGTTTTTTCTTGTACTACCTAGAGGGATAGTCTATGTAGGGGGGCCTGTCCTCCGCATAGTTTCTATGGTCTGGGGTATGCTCCTATACTTTTGTACATGAATTACTTTTGGTTATAATCCACTTACCTTAACCAAAAAAAAAATGTTTGACCCAAAAATATTGAACCAAAGAACCAACACAATCGCTGATAATATGTTGACCTCGTGATCACAAGATTCAAGAATCTCACCCGGACTGTTTAAACGTCACAAAAAAACAATGAGTTTTATTTATAGAGAAGCCATAAAATCCTAGCAAAAATGGAATTAAGGTTTAGACATACTAAAATATGCCATAAAGTATGATTTTATCATAAATAAAATATTTCACGGATATTGAAAAATTCGCGAGCCGACAATGTAATATGCAGTCGCATAGTACAAGTATGTCGCTCACATAGTTTATATAGGGAGCCCCTTTGTCCATTACTCGAATCAAGTTGATCTATCGTGTTTCTTCCCCAGAGCCCAATGCAAAACTTGTTATTTACTTGTCTGTAGCTCGAACAAATAATCATATAGCTTCTTTAACCCTCTTCGCTCAAGACCTAGTCATAGGTAAGGCTTCAACGATCAACGGATCCTTGCCCGGACTTACCTTTGTTCCATGAATTACATCAATTTTCAAGTGATGACAGTTAATCATTGGATCGATGCCACCATGTTCTCATGTTTCCATGCAAAAACATCCAAATTATCTAGTAAGAAATGTTCAATTTTTCTTTGGCTGATGTTGGCAGGTTTTTTTTTACCTGCAAAGATTTGGAGAGATCCTGGGCATCAGTGGTAAAGCTCTCCAATTCTTCAATCGGAGCAGTCTATGGTTCACAATCAATTATGTAGGGGTCCAATTCATCAAGGTTAGCCACTTCTTCAATAGAATCTATTATCTCGACATCATCCCCTTACTGAGGTTTCCCCCTTGCTCAGAGTCATCGTCTTCATCGATGTCTATTAGAATAACATTAATGTTCATGGTTCGGCCTTTCTTAGAGACTTAGTAATGGGTTGAATCCTTCTTCCAGTGGAGGGCTAGCTGCTACTAACTACGAAACTCGCCATTGGAGGGTCTTTGGCTTCTCTTGCCTAGTTTATTTGAGCATTCCTAGATTCTCTCCTGACATATGGGCCTCCAACAATGGTGTCAATTTCTTGGATGGGCTCATGACCATAGGTTGAGGGGCTCCTTCTGTGTCTTCGACCCTATATGGGTCTTTTCCTATCACTGTCTTGCCTTCGTGGGGCATCACCTCTATTGGGGTGCCTCACTTCATTGTCCCCTTTGGTTGCCGACCTTGCCTAGAAGGCTTGTCTCTTTGAGGTTGACTATTTCTTCTTTGATTGTTAGGCTGCTTAGCAATGTATGTAGAACCAGCAGTGTTGTGGCTATAGAAATAGTATGTGCAATAGAGGGGTGCTTCGTTACTATTTCTAGGTTCAAAACCTCGTTCCCTACCTCTCCCTGTACGGGGAAATCGTTGGTAGGGTTGTCTTGGTGCATTTTCACATTGGGGTTCACTTCCTCATAAGCCAAAGTAGGCATCGCAGTCAATGTTGTTGCAACCAATGTTTGCCCTAGTCGTGGGAGTTTGAATGTCCTGCCTGATGGTCCGTCAAGTGGGAGTTGAGACCTCTTTCTCTTTGGATTTTTGGAGGTGGGAGTCTGTGTTTGCCCTATTCCGATTATCTTTCAATTCTTCATTGATGATCTCATACCTTATCATTTTCAGTAAGGCATCATAACTGGTAGGATCTTTGTTTTGACGTCTCCAAAAGAGGGTGTTTTTATCTCATACCTTAGGGTTGTTAGTGCAGGCCATCTCATTAGCAAAAGGAGACTAGAAATTTTTCAATCACTCTCCTATATAGTTGTAATCAGGGTTGGTCAAGGTATCATGTGTTGGGAGTATCGTTGGAAGGCTTGTAGTCAAATACAACAGACTGCCTATCTTGCTCCAGTACAACTGGTCATTACCCCTGGTCATTACCAACCATACTCTTCTCAAACTCGTTTTGAATAAGGGTAACAAACTCCCTAAATTTTATTCATATGTGATCCAAACATAATATCATCAATATAGATTTGTGCAACTATTAATCTAGATTTTATATTACGAAGAACAACGTCTTGTCAGCTCACCCACTTTTGTATTTCTTCTAAAGTAAAAAAATATGAGTCTTTCATACTAGGCACAGGGTTAAAGTCTATAGAACTCTTTTTTTAGTTTGAACACGTGGTCAAGAAGGTATGGATTTATGAATCATTTTGGTTGCTCAGTATAGGCTTCATTCAAGATTCCATTCAGAAAGGCACTTTGACATCATTCTAATAAAATCTTAATCCCATCTGACATGTCACAAATAGTATACTAGGCACAAGGTTAAAGTCTATAGAACTCTTTTTTTAGTTTGAACACGTGGTCAAGAAGGTATGGATTTATGAATCATTTTGGTTGCTCAGTATAGGCTTCATTCAAGATTCCATTCAGAAAGGCACTTTGACATCATTCTAATAAAATCTTAATCCCATCTGACATGTCACAAATAGTAACAGTTTGATGGATTCAAGCTTGTGACAAGTGCAAATGTTTTTATCGAAACTTATTCCTTTAACTTGAGTGTAACCTCAGTCATGCCTTGTTTCTAACTATATCACAATATTCGTCCCAGTCATGCCTTGTTTCTAATTATATCACCATATTCGTCCCAGTCATGCCTTGTATCTAATTATATCACTATACTTTCTAATTTATTTTTAAAAATCCACTTTGTTCCAATTGCATTTGTATCTTTTGGTCAAGATGCCAACTCCCACACGTTATTTCACTCAAATTGAGCTAAGTTAAAGCTGCATTGTAAGTATCCAAGACTCATCTTCAAGTGTTTCAATCATATTTTTGGCTTATATGAGGTATAGCAAACATTCCAAAGTTTTGTGGCAAGTTTCCTTCTAGTCATCATTCCATCTCCATGGTTTGAAATCAAATTGTGTAGAGGATGAGCATTTTGGATCCAAGTAGGTGACTATCTTCTATTTTGCAGTACATTGTCTTCTATTTTGTTCATTGTCTTCTTCTCTCTAACTATCATTTACAAAAGATGCAGCATAATTTTCCCTAGTATTCTAAGTATCATCAATATGTTCTTCCAAACACTGAATCTTAGATTCTTGTGAACAAGAGGAAAAATCATCAATATCATCAATTTTAATATTAATTAACCCAATGATAGTTTGAGTCCTCATGTTATGGACTCTATAAGCACGACTATTTTTTGAGTAACCAATGAACACTCCTTCATTACTCTTAGGATCAAACTTCTCCAAGTGTTTCCTATCATTTAATAATACATACCACTTGCTCCCAAACATGTGGAAATACTTGATAATCGGTTTCCTACATATCCAGATTTCGTAAGGGGTTTTTTCAGGTGCCAGTTCTCAAAGACACGCGATTTGGGATTTTCTAATATCTCCATAGCCATTTCTTGTATCTTACCTATTCTTCTTTTCAATCACACCATTTTGCTTAGGAGTTTTTGGAGTTAAGAATTCATGGAAAATGCTCTTCATGGAGTCTAAAGAACTAGCATTTTCAATTTCTTTCCATGATCACTCCTAGTCCTCACAATTTTAGTGTCTTCAAAGTGTTTTCAATGGTTAAGTTTTGATGTGAAAATGTTAATAATAAATCTACCCAAGTGTACTTAGGAAAGTCATCAACACGCCCATAAATATACCTTTTACCACTAAGAATTTCAGTCTAAATTGGGCCCCATCAAGTCCATATGTAGCAATTCAAGATTGTGAGAGGTAGTAAGAAACTGACATTGTTGATGTGCTTTTCTAGTTTGTTCTCCTTTTTTGGCATGAACCACACACCTTCATGTTTTTCTATGAGCATAAGAACTCAACTAATAGGATTGAGATTGGTAAGTCTAACCAGTTCTCTGTGGTTCATGTGTCCCAATCGTCTTTTCGACAAGACTGTAAAGTCAGCTTTTGAAACATGATATGAAATTTTAGATTCAAATAGATAGCATTTATTATCACTTGACCTAGTACAACAAAAGATACAACTACCATCATTTTTTAGAACTTTGCATGAACTCTTTGTGAACTCATCATGAGACTTTCATAACAAAGTTGACCTAAACTAATCAAGTCAGCTTTCATGTCAACAACAAACAAGAAATCATTTAAGATAGGGAGTCCATCAATCATAATGGTGCCAACACCTTCAATTTTACTATTAGCCCCATCTCCAAAAATAACTAGACCACTTGCT
Organism: Osmanthus fragrans; assembly: GCA_019395295.1. Taxonomy (NCBI): domain Eukaryota; kingdom Viridiplantae; phylum Streptophyta; class Magnoliopsida; order Lamiales; family Oleaceae; genus Osmanthus; species Osmanthus fragrans. Next base: position 18,110,455 of record CM033347.1, on the reverse strand, counting down.
CATATGTCTAGAGTAGCCACTGTCAAAATATCAAGAGTTAGGCACAATGCATTATTCTAACATTAGGTTAACCCTTCTTATGACTCGCTTTTCTTGTGATATAAATAGTGAAGTGAATCGTGTCTTTACGTTCCACATAAATTAATTTGGTAATGATACCTTACTTGTTTTACCCAATGACTTGATCTGAATCAAGTACATGGAGTCAATCTGAACCTACTTATGTGAATCAGACACTACTATGACCTTGCTGTTTGAGGCTCTTCAGAGGTCTGGCCTGTTGATCTATCAGATTCGATTTCATTAACAAACTTTAATTGATTGGATTCTTCCTACCCTTTTCCTTCATAACACAAACCCTCTTTGGTGCTTGAGGCTCTTCCCTTTTCCTTCATAACACAAACTAAGTCCTTCACTTAGGCAAGTGGACTCGATGGTAAGTTGCTTGACTCTTTCTTTGGTATAATTTTGTCTAGAAAGTAGCTCCACAACTTGATTTTCTTTCTTTACTAAGAGTTTGGTGAGAGCTTATTTTTTAGCAACAGCTACAACTTTCTTCTTCAATGAATCTATCATGGCATGGAGAATAATATTTCTTTCTTGTTTAGATTCTAGTTATTCTTTCAAGATGGTACACTTTGAACATATGATACTTACTCCAGTTTTGTCGCTAACAAGTGTGTTTGTACCTGCAGCAACAACAACAGCGAGTCAAAATTAGACTATAGGTTGATAGTAAACGAGGTTACCTAGTTATCGTCAGTTTTTGTCCTCATCCGAGTTTGATTCTCTATCCTCATCACTACACGTGATGCTTATTGCCTTCTTGGACCTAGACTTCTTCAATGTGTTAGCACATTGAAGGCAAATTTGAGTTCTCTCCATGGATGTAGCTGGATTTTACATTGAGTTGTTAAAGATTTCTTCTTCTATTATGGTTAAAGTTTTAAATTATTTCCTTTTTTTTTGTTGTACATCATCCTTTTATTCTTTCAATGTTTTTGCTTTCCTCTATGAGAGTTACTTTAAAGTGAAATCTATGAGATAGTGATCTTAGAATCTTCGTCACTATCTTGCTCTTTGAATACTTCTTTCCCAAAGTGTATGCTGAGTTGGTGAAGTCAGTGCCTAGCCATAAAATTTCTTGAATTGTTCGTCTTCTTTCATTCGCAGTTGCTCAAACACTAGGGTGAGTATTTGAGTTTGGATGACTTCACAATGGAAGTTCCTTGATGAGCAACTTGTTTAAAAGTGAACCTGATTATCGCATGTGTAAATTCAAAAAATTAGGTAAATTTAAAAATAATTTTAATTATAATATTGAAACATTGGACAACAGTCAGTTAGGAGATGCAATATACAGTTCTAATAGTTCTGACTATACCGTACAGATTGAATATGTGTTCAGTCAATTTTAATAAAGTGCGAAAAAACTTCAACAATTAATGTAACGTGGTGAGCCCCAAAGGAAAAAAAAATCCATGGATCAAACAATTCACTAATTAATCTATAAAAAATACCATTGTATCCAATTTTGTAATTTTGCAAAATATACAAAAACAATTAAAAGAAACAAGAACTCCGGCGTATCTTCTTCTTTTGACTTGTTGATGAAGTGAAAACAAATCCACCAGTCTTGACTTTATCACCAATATGTATACGATCGCAACTACCACTTGGATTAAGAATCAACATCCTTAAACTCAAGCCAAATAACTTGATCAATGAATAGATGGGATTGAACGAATAGCGCACATTGTTTTGATTTTCCCAATAGCTTGAAGAAAATGTTTGGCTTTTAAAGTAATCAATGAAGCATTGAATCAGTATGAACTTATATGAGACGACAAAACACTGCACAGTTAGGTCATGGACGTAATGGTAGGAACCGGTAGCATTTTCATGTTTTTAGTAGCTCCTTTGGTATTTAAAAATCAACACAATATATATTAAGGAAGCATTGAAATAACCTTTGTAAAAATACACTATATATATTTCCCAGAAAAGACAAAATGGCTAAGTCACTGGAGCCTCATTTTTAAAAATTGGTTTTTTCTTAAACAAATTATCGCCACACCTATCGTCCAAAATCCCACAAATGTACGAGATCATTGACAACTAATAATTTAATGAGTAAAGGGTATCGTCCCATAAGGAACAAAATTTAAATTAAATTTTACTAGATCACTATCAAATTCGAATGTACATAACACAAAAGAGATTATTGATTTTTATCTAAATTATTGTACAAAGTATATAAATTTCCTTTGAATTTAAATATGAGATAAATGTGTTGGAATTTCGAATCCACCTATTATTATTATCCTATTTTCAATTTGCGGTCTATGTAATTTGGTTTGATTAGTGCATTCTTGACAATTGATAATTCAATTTTATTTAACTCTCTCCAGTAAGTTAAACCTATTTTAAGCGTGACCTGATCACATTTTTATTTCGAATTCATATGCAAAGTAATGCGAATCAAGAACACAAATTAATCGAAAATGCCTTTGAATGAAAAATAATCCATAATAATAATAAGTTTCATCTTCATCCCAACAAAAGGAAATCTAGCCTAGCGTGTTTCTAATGTTATTACAAGAAGTATTATGAATGAAAGACATCACTCAAAATGTGTTTTGATGTGAACCCCGATGCAGGATGTACCCCGAAACCCACACAAGATTTGATAGAACTCGAAGAAATCTAATATCAGAGTTATAACCTTGATCCAATGATTTTTAAAATACAAAGAAAAGCTAATAAATGTATCATTGGCTATGGATGAAAACTCCCATGAACATGCACATGGGATTGTTCCCTTTGGGGCCTTTAGTAATTCATGAAATAATTAATTTTCAATAATTTAGCAAATTAAACTATTGTAACCATATGTTATGAAGAATCTGCCGCAGCAAATCCAACAAGAACAATAACAAGAAAAAAAGTGAATATTAAGCAAGCCATTAGTCACAAACAATCCAGTAGACAATAGATAAGTGCATTGCTTGTTGTCCATTACAAATGTCCCAAGATCTTTCATATCTATATACTACGATATGAACCCGAAAAAGAGAAAAAAAGAAAAATAAAATAGAGAACAAAATATAGGCACAATGTTGGAAGGGATGAACGCCACAAAAATTACGAGTCTTTGATAAGTTCTAGTCTCGATTAAGAAAAATATATGAAGGTAAATAATCTCACTTTGTATATTAATCTCTCAAATATTGTCTTGGTGTTCTTGTGCAGTGAATAATGCCTCATATATATATAGGCAAACATAAAGAATCCTAATTTAGGTAAAAACCAAACATGACAAATAAAGTCCAAATCCTATTGTATTGAAAAAACGTCTAAGCCTTACTAGTTTTTCTGACAAATAAAGTCACACAAGTTTGCTTGATTTTGCCGTGTCAAATTTAGTGTTTACTGAAATCCTGGTAGCGAGTGTATATGCCTTGAACTAGTTTTTCTGTTTGCTCAATGTGTGTATTTTTGAGAGAGAAGAAGAGGGAGAGCAATGGCAGGATTCACGTGCAACTTGTATCTTGTTGATGACAACAACAATGTCATGGACTGAAGGCCAAAATAATGAACAAGTTGCATGGGCCAAGAGAGTTGAAACAGGTGAAGAGGTAATAACAACTCTTGAATTATAATTCAATGACAATATGGAAGGAACCTTAGTGCAACAAGGCCAGCCTTTGCAAACCAACTCTTTCAATTAGGCATGTTGAGAGGCGGATGAGCCGTCGACCTATTGGGCCCGATCCTACTCAAAGATTGTGAGCCGGGTAGGGGTTTGTAGAGCTTTAGATGAGACTCATAAATATATAGTTTGTGCCCCATTTTATCACATATTTTTCAATAAAATAATATTACACACAAACACAAAATTATTCCTTAATTTTTAATTACACATTCTCTATCATAACACTATTGCAAAATGTAATTTAGATAAACTTTAATGAATAGAGTTCTAAATGAAAAGGAAAAACGATAAAATGCCTTCAAAATTTTATAACGCATGTGTGCACCATGTACTATCTTGCGGACACATCGTTCACTTTTTTTGCCTCGGGTTAAACTTTTGCATCCCCATGCGCCTGCTTCCCTGCTACACTACTTCCGACTTAGCTTGAATTAAGTACACTAAAGTTGGTTCTTCCTTCATGCCCATCTTGAAGTTTGGTGTCTTGCTTGTTGTACTTAAGCAATCGACCCACGTAGCTTGGAAGAGTCCTTGATGTTCCTTGCTCTTGATCTTGTAATCGGTGCATCGAAATATGGAATGGATCCTTGCTAGCTTGCCCTACATAATTCTTATAATGTTTGAATACAAGAAATATGTGGAAGCAATTTCTTGTTACGAATCTTCAATTTTTAGCCTTGATTATTCACCTTCTTGATGTATATTGACTTGGATTCCTTGTTAGATTTGATCTTCTCTCCTAAAAGATGGTGAATCTACCCCTACTTTCTTATAAGATTTCATGATATGATGTGATGTGAGAGGTTAGAGCTCTCTTGAATGTTTACCCATGTTCTAAACTTATAGATATTGAATTTAGGTCAAGAAACGAGTCCAAATTTGATTAATGTGTTTGTATGAAAAAGGAAACTGAATGTCATCTGGTTGGGCCATGCAATCGCATGGTGTTGACGTAATCATGCTGTAATCGTACGATGTCAAGTTTTATAATATAATGATGAATTAGGATGTTGAACCAACATGAATAGATAATTAAATTTCTATTAAGTACTACAATTAGAATAACCATCAAGTATATCTAGACAATCGATTTAACATGATCACTAAATTTTAACTAAACCTATTGAAATTTTAGATAAATCAACGATGGAATGCTGAAAATCTTAAAGAGTAAATAAGATGAGAAAAGCCTAGGGTTTTGGTGTCATCTAGCTATCAACTATGTCTTTGAATTCTCTCTCTCTCTCTCTCGAGCGAGCGAGCGAGCGCCGAGTGAAAATTATTCCTAAATTCCGATTTCAATATCTCTATTCCAAATCAAATTACAAGAATTCATTAAGTTCTATGGTTATTTCTAAAAAAGTTTCAAAAGATTTATATTTTCTCTCGAAATCTATAAAGTCTAAGTTGTGTTACTCTATGATCACATCTAAAATTCCCTCTCTCGAGTGTTGAATATTAAATATCAAATCAATAAATTAATGGCTAGTTAATTGAAAGCATTAAAAAGAGAATAACACAATTAACTTAGAATAAAACTTCAAAGAGACGTATTGAAAATCAAGACATAGAATCAATTATTGATTACATGAAACCCCTAGATAATTGACTTAGTTAATCCTAAACTAAAGATCAGTCAAGTTCATAATCATAAAACTGGAGGAGAAAAAGTAAAATAAATAAATAAAAATTTAGAGTTGAATCAATTTTCCTTCTTGCTCTCTTTCTTCAATTGCTTCAATCTCTAGATTAATCTTCATTGAAGAGTCCTCAAAATTGCTCTCAAACGTAAATATGAAACTTGTGGACATAAACTGTAGCGATCGAGAATTTTAAATTATTTTTCTTGAAAAACGTGTCGCTAAATCCTAACCCCGAGTTTTAAAAATAAAAGCATGTTCATCTAGCCGTTGTTAAACAAATTTAAATTTATTAGAATCGAGTCCAATTTCAAATATTTTAATTTATTAAATTCCTATCATTTTAAATTTGAAATTAAATACGATATATTATTATTTCGGGTCCGATATTTCGTTAGTCCAAATATGTTCATTTTAGTCCAATTCTTTAAGTCCAATTAGAAAATTCTTTCGGCCCAATTTCTGGCCCATTTAATGCCTTAGGGATTTGTGCCCTAGAATTTTTACTATTCATATACCCCCATTCCCCCCCCCCCTCACACTCACGCAGCCAGCAACAGGAAGGGTAAGAAAAGTCATCTTCTCCAAATTTTTCACTCAATGCAGTGAGTTTCAGTCACCTTCCTAATTTGGAAACTCACCATTGATGCTAGAAAATCAATTTCTAGCATCAACTGGAAAATCACGATGGTGCTAGAATCAGTTTCTAGCACCAGTGACATGAAGTTTGCACACAATCAAACTAGCCACCACCCCCAAACCCAAGCTACAGCCGTCCATGGCCACAGACCACTGCACACAGCCACTGCTCCAACCCACAGACACCACCAACACCGACTGCAAACACAAACTGCAGCCATCCATCCCACAACCCAGAACCACCACCTCCAACACCACTGCAGCCATCCACACGAGCCACCACACCAGCACCCAAGCTGCAGCCATCCATCCCACAACCCAGCCCAATTGAATCACCATTCGAGCCACCTCCAACACCACTTTAGTACCCAAAACACCACCACAATAACACCCAAATCCACCTGCCATTCCTGATTTCGAACACCAGACAAACACCCCACCAAATGGACAGCCTCCATTTCGCCCCAAATCAAAACCAAAACCAAAAAATAATAAAAACCCAGAAACTTACCTCTTTCCCGACACACTTTCTAGCCGGTTCGCCGCCGACAAATTCAAGAAAACCGAACCTCCAAGTCTCGGTTTCTCTTGGCCCGTACGCCAAAATCATACCCCCCAACCACCTCCACACCGCCGGCGCCACCTCGCGACGGCGGCGCTGCACCTCACGCCGGTCGCCTCCTCTCTCTGCTCTCGAATGAGAGAGAGAGAGAGAGAGAGTGATGTTTTTAATATTTTGATTTTTTAAAAATTACGATTTTAGCCCCAAAGTTTAGAAGTTAGTTAATTTCAGTCCTAATGTTTTGAAGTTGTGTATTTAAAGTCCCAAGCTATTGAAAAAGTTTATTTCAGTTCTTAAGTTTATGTTTTAAAAATAAATCAGCCCACAGATTCTGAAAAAGTCCATTTCAGTCCTTAAATTCTTATTTTCAGTTTTAATAAATTTTCAATTAAGTCCCAATTTTAGAAAAGTTTATTTTCAGTTTTAATAAATTTCAATTAAGTCCCTAAACTTTATTTTTATCTTTTTTTAGTCTTTAAAAATTTTGAAACACTAATTCAAAATTTATTTCCTATTTTTGGCTAGACGAACGTAAGGACGATAGAGTTTGAGATTACTTCCCGCTCCACTTTTTACGACTCGAGATAAATTGAGGTAGACTCACCCCCATTAATTAGTTTAAATTATAATTGCATGTATTATGTGATTTTATGTGATTTAATGCATAAGACGAGAATCTCTTATGAGATATATTATGTTGTTATGCTTGTCATAACTTATATGCTTAATTGCGTAAGAAGAAAGAGAATCTCTTATGAGATAAGATGATGTTATGCATAACTTACTTGCTTAAATGCATGATACAGACTACCCACACCCTATGATTTTAAAGAGCCTATGATTTTTCAAAGAAAATAAGCCCATGATGATGTCACTGTATAGATTGCATAGTTATGTGTTCAATTATTCTGTAAATTAATTACTGGCGATGAATCTACTGAGTATTTCTTCGAAATGCTCATTCCATTATTTTAACAATATTACAGATTTTGGAGACGGCCGAGTCTGATGGGCAGTGGTGATATGAACAAATAAATGTAGTTAACTGTTTTTAATTTACTTTTAAATTTCACTCATTTGAACGTTAACCTTGTCGTTTCCGCTATTTCAAACTTGAGTTTAAAGTTTAATCAATTTTCCTTAAGTTAATTCAAATGAGATTTATTGTCGTTAAAGTTCACAAATTTTTAATGTGATGATTTTTAAAAGTTAGTTATTCCGCCAAAGTTTTCAGTTAAATTAGGGCAAAAAGATGATGACGAAGCAATCCGAGTTCGCGGAACTCGGGGCGCTACAGCTTGGTATCAGAGCCAGTTTGCGTTTCTGTAGACTGGCAAATTTAAAAAAAAAAAAAAAAAAAAAGAGATAGACTGACAAATTTTCAAAAAAGAGAAATTTTCGAAGAAACATTCTACTTTATTTAATTTTTATTAATGAAAGTTGTCACTGCCATCATTCGATCAGCCGACTCCAAAGGTAAAGAAGTTTATGAAGTTTAATGTTATTTTAATTCGGATACCTGTTTTGATGATTTATGAGACTTAGAAGAAAGAAAGAAAGAGAAAGAAAGTGTATCCGAATTAGAAAGAAAGAAAGAGAAAGATGTGTATCCGAATTAGAAAGAAAGAAAGAAAGAAAGACATGTCGGAGCAGGAAATGAAAGAGTTTTTTTTTTTAAATTTTAAAACTTTTACGTCCTCGTAATTTTAACTAAGAGAGATGAATAACCCGCCTACTTGGTTTAGGACATGGCACCCATTAGTAGAAATGTACTCAGTAACGCAGAACAAGCCATTAGAGATTATGGTCGCTTCAGGCTTAGACTTAAAAGGGCAATTGTCCGACACGTGGAGCAGCTGAACATCGTACCTGATAGGGCCCACAACATGGCTACGTGACCAGTAATCGCTAGTCGATCCATCACTTACTCTTGACTTTTCGAAGTGACTATGCAGAGGTAGCTCATAGCATATATGTATATGCTCTAGTGTCCCCTAATGTGGAAGTAGAGTATGACGCCTTCTGCGTGAGATTTGTGACATATTGACTCATGTACTTTGAGTACCGTTTTAAGATTTGCACCTAGAGGAGAGCCAGAACATGAGCCAATATTCGAGCCTGAACTTGGATAAGAAGATGGGTTAGTACCCGATGGCGATCCCGAGGGAGAACTCGAAGAAGACCAAGTAGAAGATGAACCAGAGGAAGAAATTGATCCAGCGCTAGGAGAGTTCTCGGACGCCGAATCATGTGTGACCGAAGGAGAGTAGAGAGAAATAGAATTTAAAGTAGGTTTGACATTTTATTTCATTCCAAACTATTCGGCATATGCCAGTGTGAAAGTTAGGAACCAAGGAAATCATGGATTAAGAGAAGTTGAGTTGCCTACTTACAGGGAGGTAGTAAAGAAGGCTCAAGCAGTAGCCTATGTCAGTGCGAAAGTTAGGAACCGAGGAAATTATAAAGAGCAGATACATCAGGAAAATAATATAATGTGTAATTGGTGATAATCAGTGATGAATTTTAATTATCTTGAGAAGCTAAATGCTCATTAGTGTTATTAAAATTTTGTGGTGATTGTGATCACTTATATGAGATGATGATGTAAATCATGACGGTGTATACTTGGACTATATGATGAGAAATTGTGGAAGATAAATGATGATTTGATGATTGATAGATAATAATGTGGTATTGTTTATCGGCATGGAGAAATTAATCTAAGTGATTCCAGATATTTCATTATTCATCTGATTATAAAGAATGTTAGCAATATATGGATAGACTTCACAAGGATTGCTTATTGTGAGGTAAATCGTTGTTTAAGAAAGAAAATATTGGATAAGTGTATTTATGTTAATTAGGTAAAGGGTACGAAAGAAGTGAGTCGAATAAATGCACATTGTCATTCTTGAGTAAAGGAATCATATATTGTGGTAAAGGAAAGAAAAGAGAGTGATTAGCATATTTCATATATATGCATGTATGGCTTGAAGAATGGAATGAAACTATGGCATTTTAACGAACAGACTCTTGATGTACAGTAATACGTGAAGTGTCACTTGATAGTTATAAGGAGCACTATCTTTGTGATTCTAAGGAAATAGGTATAATCAAATATTTGAAGTTATATAATGTGATCATAAATGACACGATTGCATGATATGGTGAATAGCAAGTAAATGAATGTTGTGGTCGTCCTACAGCTAAATAATGTGATGAGATATTTGGATTATTAAACTAATTAATTTTGTCAAGGCCATTTGTGGATTATTGTGTTAATAACATACAATTTAGAAGCTTTGAGTTAAATTTGGAAGTTAAGGTGAATTTAATGAATTTTTTAGTAATGTAAACTTTGGGTTAATTTCTATTGTATTTGTGGATCTCACGAATAAAGTATTCCATCTTTATTGAGATTTATACACTATGGAACATACGGATGATATATTGATAGTTTAAGTATAAGGTGACTATCAAATGTAAACTTTACCCAACGGTTAAATGATATCTTTGGTTACATTATCTGAATTAAAGGTCTTTATGTTATATACAAGAAAGCTTATGTATCGGTAATAAGTTCATGGCCTCTTTATGGAATAAAAGTATAGAATTATCATGGATTAAATATTATTATTGTATCTTTATAGAAAGAAGGAGCACCAAAATTGTGTGGGTTTAGAATGTGTTTCGAAGTGAAACGACCAATTATGGATTCTACTGTAAAGTATTGGAAAGGCATGATTGAAACATGATTTGGAGTTGGTTATTTTGGGATTGAAGTTAGGAAATATGGTGTTATCACATTGTGAGAAATTGATATTTATTGATCACCGTAGTTTAAGGTATATATATATATATATATATATATATATATATATATATATATATATATATATATATATATTATTTCAAAGGGTTGAAATTGAAGTTGTGTATATATTATCATTGAGTGGTATGGAATTAAAGGAAAAGAACACCATGTTGAGCAATCTCAATTGTTGTTGAGGATAACTGGAATTTTCGAGAATCATGAATAATTGAAGTTTTGCAGATTTTGTCAATTTAGAATGGTAGTAGTTACCCATTGGACAAATCGATAAAGGTTAAAGACTCTTTTCAAATGATATAATCGGTTCATGAGATAGATTTATGAATATATAGATAAGATTGTTATCATTGTGGCAGAGCTTGACTATCTATCTTTGGCTTAAGTATAGGGGGTTATATAATTGAATTACTATTTGCAGCTTCATTTAGTAGAATGTCAGACGCTATGAGGACAAATTCAAAATAGATGTTATCAATTACGGTTTGTTAAAAAGGGGAACTCGGATAATTATTTATTTTCATGAAGTGAACATATAAGAACTAGCCACAAGTGTCGATAATTGAGGTTATACAAGACATTGAAATATTTCAAGGACGTATTTATTGTGATGAAATTGGCAAAAGAAATTCATTCGATTTTACTATGTAATTATTGTTACAAACAAAAGGATTGATGAGTTTAGGATTCAGTTGAAGAAATATATAACAAACGGATTATATATCCTCTTTTATGTAGTAGGTAAATTTAGTAAATAGATGACAATAAGATGAGTTATAGAAAGTGGACGAAGCAAGCAAGAAAGAAAACCAATTTGGTAGATGAAATGAAATTGGTGATGAGTTCATCAATAAAAGACTATGATTGCAAAATTGATTACTACCGTGGAGAGATAATAAGTTATATATGCTCTAACTGTAATAATATGTGGTTTGCAGTAATATGGTTTGTCCTCATTTTTAGTCAATAAATTATGGTATTAGCATGCGCAATTATTATGCCATTTTTGCTTATTTTGGGGTAAAGTTATTTTATTCGACTACGTTAGATAAGCTCAATCAAAAGATAAAATGGAAGTCAACAATGATAGGAGAATTGATTATCCACTAGGACTGAAAAGTTTGATTTTGGGAAGATGTCATTCTTATGTTCTCTAGATTATACAGATAGAGGACAGAGAAACGATGGTCATTTTTGGGAAGTTATACTGATTGGAATGCTGATTGTGGTAATTAGAATATTGTTGTGTTTGAAAGGAAAATTATATGTTGCAATGAGTACTAAATTAAATTTTAGTACTGCATACCATCCCCAGACAGATGGACAGTCTGAACGCACTATTCAGACATTGAAAGATATATTTAGAGCCTGTGTACTAGACTTGAGTGGTAGTTGGGGAAACTCATCTTCCATTAGTTGGAGTTTGCCTACAACAACAGTTTTCAGGCTATTATTGGTATGACACCATATGAGGCACTATATGGGCGACGTTGTCGATCACCAGTTTATGGGGATGAGTAGGCGAGAGAAGAATTTTAGGTCCAGAATTGATTGAGAGGACGGTTGAGGCTATTGAGAAGATCAGACTACGGATCAAAGCCGCCCAAGATAGACAGAAAAGTTATGCCGATCAAATGAGAAAAGATTTGGAGTTTGAGATTGGAGAAAAAGTATTCTTGAAAGCAGCTCCTATGAAAGGTACTATCCGTTTCGGCAAAAAAGGGAAGCAAGACCTCGTTTTATCAGACCATTTGAAATCATAGAAAAAGTAGGTAACGTGGCTTATCGTTTGGCGTTACCACCCGAGCTCTTGGCCGTACACAATGTTTTTCACGTTTCTTTATTGAGGAAATATATCCACGACCTGAGTCATGTGGTAAATTTTCAGACTATTTCGATTCAGAGGAATCTGTCTTATGAGGAGACACCTATGTGCATTGTGGAGAGAAAAGTCCATGTCTTAAGAAACAAATAAGTTCATTTAGTCAAAATCCAATGGGGTATACAGGATAGCGATGAAGCTACCTGGGAAAAGGAGGATGAGATTCTAGCTAAGTATCCAGATATCATAGATCAAGTAAGTTTAAATTTCGATGACGAAATTAATTAAGGGGGTAAGGTTGTAGCAATCGAGAATTTTAAATTATTTTTCTTGAAAAATGTGTCACTAAATCCAAACTCCGAGTTTTAAAAATAAAAACGTGTTCGTCTAGCCGTTGTTAAACAAATTTAAATTTATTAGAATCGAGTCCAGTTTCAAATATTTTAATTTATTAAATTCCTTATCGTTTTAAATTCGAAATTAAATACGATATAGTATTATTTCGGGTCCTATATTTCGTTAGTCCAAATATGTTCATTTTAGCCCAATTCCTTAAGTCTAATTAGAAAATTCTTCCGGCCCAACTTCTGGCCCATTTAATGCCCTAGGGATTTGTGCCCTAGAATTTTTACTATTCATATATGTTGGCAATTTACTTATCATGCACAGCGGAAAATTAAATAAATTTCAATTCCCACCAAGGATCTGTTTTGTATTTAGATAGAAATTGTGATAGGAATCATACCTTTTACCGGATCTGCAAACTCCTTTGCAATTCTTGTAATTCCAGCAATCCAATCTACCTCCCACAGCTGTCCACTTGTCCAGCCTCCAACGGTATCCACACAGGGAACAAGATTGAGAGAGAGAACTAGGGTTTCTTTTCTTGTGCTAGCAAGAATAATGAAAATCCATCAACTGTTTACAAACCCTAGCAGCTTATTTATATAAGCCCAGATTATTATTTCGATCTAATCAAAATCGATAAATCAAAACACTCTTTTGATTTATCACTAATTCACATTCGTCATCCCAGATTGACATATAGCAATGTGTCAAGGCAATACATGTGACGGAAAATGTCATGTGGTATGACAAAACCAAACTCGTTCGTTTATCGTGAAACTATAATCCCTTCGTCAATATGATCCGATCAATTACGAGATATGGACTGTGTCAATCTCGATTATCGATCATATCTTTCATTCCACTTATTAAGTCAATGTAAGTCGAAAACTCTTTTTCGACTTATAAGTACACCTTGGCCAAGGATTTCATTATCAACTTAACTGGATGAAATGTAGATCATAAACTCTTACTATCTAAGAGCGACGAATCCTCTATTGATCATTCACAACTTTCATATGATTCTTGACATACCCGAATGATGTCGTATTAGCGGCCCTTGACAGAGCAACTTCCAGCATCACCAAAGCATGACTGTCCCCACATAAGGTACTATGATGATCTCAAGTCGAAGGATCAATTCCACTACCGAACGTTAGAGATTAACCACTGACACTCAGATAGTTATCCATGTGGAATCTCTCAGCGGGTCTCCAAAATTTTGTTTTATAACAAAACATTCACGTGTTCATTTAAGTGTCACTACACTTTAGCTTGTGAGATCAGCTACTTACTTAACAAATAAGGAATGCCACACGTGGTGGTCTATCCGTAATAACGATATCCGTATCTCGCTATTACTTACGACCACGGATGATTTAAGATTCAATCATATGTAATTTGTATCTCACAATCACAACTCCTTGTGATTAACAAATTACCGAGACTTGAATCTACGGACTCTATTATTTAATATAATAGATCTTGCCATAATAAATGTATTAAATATATATCAAAAGTATTTATACCCAAAGTTGATTGGACCTAGGGCATAATACTTACAAACTCCCACTTGTACTAGATCCAATCACTTATGTATCTAATATCATAAGAGTTCACATGACGATCATGTTTATACTGTGACAACTCCTTGCCAGTGGATCTGCAATATTATCAATTGTGAGAATTCGTTCTTTCTTTACGTCATTTCTTTGTACTATCTCTTTGATGAGATGATACCGCCTCAACAATTGTTTGGATCATCGATGAGACCTTAGTTCCAACAATGCTAGGAACTATTCCAAGTTCATTAATGAACTTCTTGACCCATACTACAACCTTTGTTGCTTCTAAAGCAATAGTGTATAAGGCTCTCGCTATTGAATCAACGGTGGTTTCCTGTTTGGAACCTTTCCAATACACCGTTTAAGAGTAAATCAATATCCTGATTGAGATTTGCTATCTTTCTAGTCTGACTAGAAGTTAGCATCAGTATATTTATGAACTCTCAGTTCATCTTCTCCATATAAAATCTTCTCAAGATTTTATTTTTGTAGATTGCGATGAATTAAGCAATCTTCTAGATCTATCTCTATAGATCAAGTTGCTTCTCATATATTTTTATAAAGAAATCTTTTAACAACCACAACTTCAACGATTGAAACGTAGGAATGTCATTCCTATTAATAATATTAGGAATGCGACAACGCTCCCACTATTTTCTTGTAAACACACAACTCTTCACTCTTGATAAAATCAAACATTTTGATTTTTCTATCAAATCGAAGATTTCAGCTCCAAGAGGCCTGCTTCAATTTATACAAGAATTGATTAAGCTAACATACTTTGTAAGCATATTTGAATTCAAAACTTTTGAGTCGTGTTATGCACACTTTCTCTTGCAGGTTCCTGTTAAGGAATATAGTTTTGACATCCATTTGCCATAACTCATAGTCATGGTATGTAGCTATCGCAGGTAAAATTCGAATGGACCTTAGCATGGCTATAGAAAAATTCATCAAAGTCAACTCTTTGTCTTTGCTGTAATATTTTGCTATTAGCTTCGCTTTGTATGTATGGACGTTTACATCCATGTTGACCCCTTTTACATAAACTCATTTACAACCTATGGGTTTTATCCCATCAGGCGGTCGATCAAGGTTTAAACCTTGTTTACATACATCGAGTCCATCTCGGATTTCATGGCCTTTCGCCATCTCCTTGAGTCAACACTTGACTTTATTTTGTGTAACCAATAGGTTCATCATCCTCGATTAATAATACTTGATTAGTAATCATGGACTCATACCTTCTAAGAGGTTGAATGATCCTATAAGATTTATATAGAGCTGATCTGTCCTCAGAAGTCTCTACTTCCAAATCAGGAGTATGTCCCTCATCAGGTGTGAGATCACACTCAGATTTATCTACTTGGTCAACCATATATGTGGATTCTTGAACTCCTTCAAGATCCACTCTACTCTCACTGTCCTCTCCTAGAATAAACTCTTTCTCTAGGAGTTTAACATATCTTGAGACGAACATCTTCTTCTCAATGAGATTATAGAATTGATATCCAATTTTATCTTTTGGATGTCCCACAAATATTTATTTATCGAATTTAGCCTTAAACTTATCCGAATCAGTGCACTTCATAAGCGTCACAGCCCCAGACTCTCATATTTGACAAGTTGAGCATTTTGCTTTTCCATAACTCGTATGGAGTTTTGTCGACCGACATAGATGAGACATGACTTAGTATGTAGAACATTGCAATCAATGCATGACCCCAAAACTTTTTTGGAAGGTTTGCACGACCTATTAATTAATCGCACTATATCTAATAGTTTGCGATTCCTCCTTTCAGACACACTATTATTTTGTAGTGTATATAAGGAGTTCACTGCAAGAGAATCACATTCTCTTTTAGATAATCTAAACTTTATCTTTAAGATATCTCCACCTCGATCGGATCTTAGTGTGAGAATATCTTTACTAATTGTTTCTCTACTTCTAACTTGAATCCCTTGAACATTTCAAGAGTTTCATGTTTAAGGGTTATCAAACATACATGACCATTTTCGAAATAGTTATTAGTATGTGTGATAAGCGAAACTCATCTACCATTAATCGGCATAGATCCACACACATCACTATGTATTAGATCCAGCAATTGTGCAGACTTTTCACCTTTTAAGTAAAAGGAGATTTGGTCATTGTGCCTAATAGCCACAATCACATTTGTCAAATGATTCAAAATCAATTGACCCCAAATATACATCTATATGTAATTAGTTGATCGAGTCTACAATGCTAGATTTAGGCGTTATTTAGATTATGACTTTTATACCTCTAAATTTCTATACTTACTATAGAATACTCAGTATTTAGAATATAAATGTTATTTGTAATTCACCATAACCATTAAGATAAGAGGGAACAACAATTGTCCTTAACATTAATATCGTTCATGTCCAAACATGAAATTTAAATAATGTTCTGGTATTGGTGAGTCCAAACTAACATTTCTCTAATTCAAATACTCAGTTTAAAGGCAACGGTAGGAAGTATGCTTCTACAGACAATGCAGCAACATTTGCTCATTTTCAATGTGTAGGCCAACTTCTTCTTTGTGCAGTGGTCTACTTCTATTTAGTTTCTGCATACTTATACAAATATGAGATCCATATCTGATATCTAATACCCAAGAGACTAGTGAAGTAGATATAGGCCTTACTCAAGTGGATTTGATAATGTCCTTATTTACTTTGACTGTCTTAGCCATCTTAGATGCTTTCCCAAAGCCCCTTTAGACTTCCTCTTAATATCCTTTGAGGAATCAATGGCTTGCCCAATCATAATTTTGATATTAGGCTTAACAGTCTTAAGCATCTTTAGCAACTTAATAAGTGCAACTTGAGTTTATTAATATCAAAATTCATAATTTGGTATAAATAACTCTCTGACAGAAATTATAGAACTAAGTCAACACTTGGTTCATGGTTCATGAATGAACCCAATCGAGACAATTTCTCGATTGCAATAATTTTCAGCTCTTGAGCACCGACTGAAGATTCCTCTGTCATTTTGCACTGGTATAGTTGTTTGGAAGTCTCATATCCTTCCACACATGATTATCATACAACTCTTTGAAATAAAGTTCATGTGTTAGCATCTATACTCTTGTGTTGCTTTTGTAACTTAGGTGACATTGCTGCAATCATCACATATGTTGCAATATTATTCGTTATCACCGTGTTTATGATAGTAGCCACATTTTCCTTAGTTGAGTCATCAACAGGTGTCTCTGGAAAAGCTACTTAAGGACATAACCAATTTTCTCATGCTTGAGAACAATTCTCATATTGCAGTGTCAATCAAGAAAGTTTGGTTTGGTTGTTGACATCTAGTATGCCACATATGGTTACTCATGATTCAATAAATATAAATGACGAAAAGTAAAAGAATAAAATATATTAAATGCATCAATTAATTTGATATGGTCTTTTATCAAATTAATTGTGCTCCCACTATTTAACTCAAATCTATGCCCCTCTCGCATAAACTTATGGAATCCATACTTGACTCCTAGTGGGCTGGGATCTCATTTGTTATACTTAAGACCTTGAGTGTACTCAACAAACCTTAATAAAACATTTGAGTAGATACTGTTATCGATTGTATCTCCATACAACTTCCAGATCATTAAGTTGACAACTCCTTGTCTTCACACATCTTATGTGTTAGCTTAACATGCCTCTAAAATTTATCTCCTTGAGTGTACTCAACAAAAGATAATTTTAGTTAAGTCGAACCCATCATTCAGAAATATCGAATATTTCATAGTGTCAAACATATCCCTAATGGACCAGCCTTGAGTGTACTCAACAAGCTGAGACGATTTAGGACTCTCGTTTTTCACTATAATGATGGAAGGCGAATAGTAAAATCGACTTAATATTTTAGTGAGGGATTTATTATGCAAATGTCTCATAATAATTATATATGTATATACAAGCATCAATCATGCAAATAAACATACATATAATAGTGTGGATGATTATGAACTAATTCTATCTAGTCTTCCTGAGCCAAAAGGAAGACTAGTTGGTCAATTCCTAGAGGGTATTGCATTGAATCAATATCAATGCTCCATCTCCATGATTTCCTCCTCTTCTTGCATCTTCAATTAGATCAGCTACAACTTGTATCCTATACTAGTTGGCACGCAGGCCTAAATGAGAATTGGACTCGCATGTCCACAATAATAATAATAACGGACTCGCAGGTCCAAAATAATTAAGAGCTCGCAGGCCCCATAATAATAACAATATCAACGGGCTCGCAGACCCAAAACAATTAAGAGCTCGCAGGCCCATAAAACAACAGGAATTAAACCATTCATTCAATACATCCACATGGTCGAGTCCATAATCATCCACTAATAAACATTCATCATATAAATGTTTCCTATATAATATCTAATATTATATGCAAATATGTTTCAAGAATCTAGCAATTAAAGGTCGTCTAAACTGTTTAGACAAATGGATTGAAAACAATTAAATAATTAATTAATCATATTAATCAATTAATTCAATTAGCGGGTTTATTTAATTAAAATCAAATTTTAATTAAATACTGAAATAGAGTCCAACTCTAATATCATAATACAGGGCGGGATTATTTAATTAAAATTAAAATTTAATTAAATAGCAAAGTTAGAGTCCAACTCTAATTCCACGATTTAGGGCGAACGTATACAATCAAAATCAAATTTTAATCAAATACCAAATTAGAGTCCAACTCTAATTTCAAGAAGAAATTTTAGGACGAGACGATTTAACTAAAATCAAATTCTAATTAAATGTCAAATTAGAATCCAATTCTAATTAGAAGAACATATTAGGGTGAATTATTTAATTAAAATCAAATTTTAATTAAATACCAAATTAGAGTCCAACTCTAATTGAAAAATAAATTTTAGGGCGAACAATTTAATTAAAATCTAATTCTAATTAAATGTCAAATTAGAATCAAATTCTAATTTGAAGAGTACATGGAGAAAATTATTTAATTAAAATCAAATTTCAATTAAATATTAAATTAAAGTCAAACTTTAATTTAAAATGAATTAACATTTTAATTTAGGATAAAACTCCTAAATAAAATAAAATTCAATTAAGGGTCAAAGTTTAATATTTAAGTTAAAATCTAATTTTAACGAAAATATAAAAATCATCAATTTTAAATAAAATTTTAGTTGGGTCAAAATTGAAATTATAGGTCAAACCTTTTAAAATCAATTTGAAAAATTGAATTCAAAACTTTCTTTTGAAAATTACAAATTGACCCAAGTTAAAAAAATTAAAAGTAAGTCCTTCATTTTCGAAAATTGCGTGACAGACCCTTCAATTAATAATTGCAAACTGGAACCCCCTTTTGAAATTACAAGCAGGGGCCTTGATTTTGTCAACTTGCAACAAAGGCCCCCGCCTCCAACACCCCAAAAATTCTCCCACGACTGAAACCCTAGAAGATCTCACCCTTGCGCCGTCGGCCCGTCACAGTCTCCGACATGGAGACCTCGAGTTTCACCGCCACTTCTTGCTGGCTTACTCTCCGGCGTCCCTGATTTGAAGATGCGGTGCACCGCATGGTGCACCGAAACTTCCAGCGTGCGACGCTGCACGCAGCAGCGTCGCACGCTGCTGCCTCAGTAGCCGGGGCTGCTGCTGTCGCAGCAGCAAACCCCGGTTCGAAGCTGCCAGGGAGAGCAGCGACGTCTGCTCTCCCTCCCAGCGCCGGCGGCGGCCGCTTGTCGCCCACTGCCGCCGCCACCCCCTTTTTTTATTTTATTTTATTTATAATCCAAAAATTATTTTCTTTTCAAAAAACATATTTTTGAAGATAAAATAATTTTCTAACTGCTAGATTCAATAATAGTAATTACAATCAACTTTTGATTGTTCAATCAAGCAAAACAGTTTCTAACAAATACAAAGTAGGCTCTGATACCACTGTTGGGAATTTACTTATCATGCACAGCGAAAAATTAAATAAATTTCAATTCCCACCAAGGATCTGCTTTGTATTTAGATAGAAATTGTGATAGGAATCATACCTTTTACCGGATCTGCAAACTCCTTTGCTATTCTTGTAATTCCAGCAATCCAATCTACCTCCCACAGCTATCCAATTGTCCAGCCTCCAACGGTATCCACACGGGGAACAAGATTGAGAGAGAGAACTAGGGTTTCTTTTCTTGTGCTAGCAAGAATAATGAAAATCCATCAACTGTTTACAAACCCTAGCAGCTTATTTATATAAGCCCAAAATGGCTTGGCCCGTCCTACAACTTAACCCGGTCCAATATTTAATTAATCAAATTAATTAAATCCGGTCCATGAATTAATTAATCCAATTAATTAATTCGGGCCTACTAATAAGCAATCCAATTAATTAATTATCCAACTCTTGTCAATTAATTAATTGGCGGATCCCAATCTTCTAGTTCTCCTTTTGTGTGTGACCCATTAGGTTCCCAATCACGATGCATAACGACGTGAATTATTATTTCGATCTAATCAAAATCGATAAATCAAAACACTCTTTTGATTTATCACTAATTCACATTCGTCATCCCAGATTGACATCTAGCAATGTGTCAAGGCAATACATGTGACGAAAAATGTCATGTGGTATGACAAAACCAAACTCGTTCGTTTATCGTGAAACTATAATCCCTTCGTCAATATGATCCGATCAATTACGAGATATGGACTGTGTCAATCTCGATTATCGATCATATCTTCATTCCACTTATTAAGTCAATGTAAGTCGAAAACTCTTTTTCGACTTATAAGTACACCTTGGCCAAGGATTTCATTATCAACTTAACTGGATGAAATGTAGATCATAAACTCTTACTATCTAAGAGGGACGAATCCTCTATTGATCATTCACAACCTTCATATGATTCTTGACATACCCGAATGATGCCGTATTAGCCCTTGACAGAGCAACTTCCAGCATCACCAAAGCATGACTGTCTCCACATAAGGTACTATGATGATCTCAAGTCGAAGGATCAATTCCACTACCGAACGTTAGAGATTAACCACTGACACTCAGATAGTTATCCATGTGGAATCTCTCAGCGGGTCTCCAATGTTTTGTTCTATAACAAAACATTCACGTGTTCATTTAAGTGTCACTACACTTTAGCTTGTGAGATCAGCTACTTACTTCACAAGTAAGGAATGCCACACGTGGTGGTCTATCCGTAATAACGATATCCGTATCTCGCTATTACTTACGACCACGGATGATTTAAGATTCAATCATATGTAATTTGTATCTCACAATCACAACTCCTTGTGATTAACAAATTACCGAGACTTGAATCTACGGACTCTATTATTTAATATAATAGATCTTGTCATAATAAATGTATTAAATATATATCAAAAGTATTTATGCCCAAAGTTGATTGGACCTAGGGCATAATACTTACAATATACCCCCATTTCCCCCCTCACACTCACGCAGCTAGCAACAGGAAGGGTAAGAAAAGTCATCTTCTCCAAATTTTTCACTCAATGCAGTGAGTTTCAGTCACCTTCTTAATTTAAAAACTCACCATTGATGCTAGAAAATCAATTTCTAGCGTCAACTGGAAAATCACGATGGTGCTAGAATCAGTTTCTAGCACCAGTGACATGAAGTTTGCACACAATCAAACCAGCCACCACCCCTAAACCCAAGCTACAGCCGTCCATAGCCACAGACCACTGCACACAGCCACTCCTCCAACCCACAGACACCACCAACACCGACTGCAAACACACAAACTGCAACCATCCATCCCACAACCCAGAACCACCACCTCCAACACCACTGCAGCCATCCACACGAGCCGCCACACCAACACCCAAGCTGTAGCCATCCATCCCACAACCCAGCCCAATCGAATCACCATTCGAGCCACCTCCAACACCACTTTAGTACCAAAAACACCACCACAATAACACCCAAATCCACCTGCCATTCCTGATTTCGAACACCACACACACCCCACCAAATGGACAGCCTCCATTTCGCCCTAAATCAAAACCAAAACCAAGAAATAAGAAAAACCCAGAAACTTACCTCTTTCCCGACCCACTTTCTAGCCGGTTTCTCTTGGCCCGTACGCCAAAATCATATCCCCAGCCACCTCCACACCGGCGGCGCCACCTCGCGACGGCGGCGCTGCACCTCATACCGGCTGGAATCGGAGGAAGGGGCGAAGCCCCTTCCCGTCGCCTCCTCTCTCTGCTCTCGAATGAAAGAAAGAGAGAGAGAGAGAGTGATGTTTTTAATATTTTGATTTTTTAAAAATTACGATTTTATCCCCAAAGTTTAGAAGTTAGTTAATTTCAGTCCTAATATTTTGAGGTTGTGTATTTAAAGTCCTAAACTATTTAAAAAGTTTATTTCAGTTCTTAAGTTTATGTTTTAAAAATAAATCAGCCCACAGATTTTTAAAAAGTCCATTTCAGTCCTTAAATTCTTATTTTCAGTTTTAATAAATTTTCAATTAAGTCCCTATTTTAGAAAAGTTTAATTTCCGCCCTTAAACTTTTATTTTCAGTTTTAATAAATTTCAATTAAGTCCCTAAACTTTATTTTTATCCTTTTTTTAGTCTTTAAAAATTTTGAAACACTAATTCAAAGTTTATTTCCTATTTTTGGCTAGACGAACGTAAGGACGATAGAGTTTGAGATTACTTCCCGCTCCACTTTTTACGACTCTAGATAAATTGAGGTAGACTCGCCCCCATTAATTAGTTTAAATTATAATTGCATGTATTTGTGACTTTATGTGATTTATATGTAAAATGTATAAGACGAGAATCTCTTATGAGATATATTACATTGTTATGCTTATCATAACTTATATGCTTAATTGCATAAGAAGAAAGAGAATATCTTATGAGATAAGATGATGTTATGCATAACTTACTTGCTTAAATGCATGATACAGACTACCCACACCCTATGATTTTAAAGAGCCTATGATTTTTCAAAGAAAATAAGCCCATGATGATGTCACTGTATAGATTGCATAGTTATGTGTTCAATTATTCTGTAAATTAATTACTGGCGATGAGTCTACTGAGTATTTCTTCGAAATGCTCATTCCATTATTTTAACAATATTGCAGATTTTGGAGACGGCCGAGTCTGATGGGCAGTGGTGATATGAACAAATAAATGTAGTTAACTGATTTTAATTTACTTTTAAATTTCACTCATTTGAACGTTATGAACTTACCTTGTCGTTTTCGCTATTTCAAACTTGAGTTTAAAGTTTAATCAGTTTTCCTTAAGTTAATTCAAATGAGATTTATTGTCGTTAAAGTTCACAAATTTTTAATGTGATGATTTTTAAAAGTTAGTTATTCCGCCAAACTTTTCAGTTAAATTAGGGCAAAAAGATGATGACGTAGCAATCTGGGTTCGCGGAACTCGGGGAACTACATAAACAGTACACTGACAGGAGATATGAGTTAGGCTGCAATGAAGTGTTGAATATATTAATTATTTCTTTATTTTCAATTACATAGTTTTTTTTCAACAATTTCTGATATTCAGTAAGATTCAAATTCAGAGGAAGCTCTCATCATGTATCAGAACGAACTGATCTTGTAGTCGAAATAAAAAAGCACAAACTTAGCACAACATGAGTTAACCAGTATCTGCTTTTTAATGGGAATAGTATAAATTAAAGAAATTCCACATTTGCTTTATATAAAGCTGTTATGTGGTGATTAGATATACATCGCATCTCCTTTTATTCTTCAAGTGATTCTACAGTCACAAAAGTATTCTTCAAGTGATTCTACTTGTCACAAAAAGTTGCACTAAAAATTTCGTGTTTCAAAAGGATGAATTTGATGCATCGAATTTATGCTCCTACATATACTTATATCTTCAAAGTTTAGTTTTAGCATTAAGCTCCTGAAATTTTATTAACAAGCACAAATGGTCCGAGTTAAATATTAGAGTGGATAAGTTGGCATGAAAAAGGTATAAAAATAAAATATCCTTCAACTTTAAATATTGTCCTTCATTGTTCATCTGGAATTAGGTTAGTTGGGCTTTTTTGGATAAATTCAATCCAATTCCAGCCACATCGCTACTAGGCATTGCGTAAGTAGCGTTCAGGCACTGGTTCACATTTACTACCTTTTTTGTCCCAATTACCTTGGTCAGTCAACACCCTTTCTGCATATAGATAACTTCCTTACCAGGTTTCCAAGTCTTTGCATGTTTCGGTCTTTGCATTTTCCTTTTTGTTACCATTTTACATAACCCACAAAAAAACACGAAAACATACATCAAAACATCCTAAAACTCCTAAGATCAAATATAAAATCAAGCTAAAATAGTATTAATTACACAAATGAAACTTTTTAGAATCATCGAATTTTCGTCTGTGAGTACAATTCAGAAGTGTTTTTCGATTCTGCACATAAAGTTTGTTAGATGACTATGTCAAACTTTAAGGGTTAAATTCCATTGTTTAGGGGTCCATTTCAATATTTCTTTTTATTTTATTTTAAGTTAGTTTAAGGGTAAATACTATAAAAGGGTATATTAGCTGGTACCAGAGCTTTGATTAGTTGTTCTCTCATCTACCTTCTCGTGTGGGGGCTGCTAAGGCAAAGATGGAGGAAATTCAAGCCTTGGTTTACCAAAATCCATTAAATGTGAGACTTATTGAGGCGGAAGTGGAGGCGGTAAAGAAATATGCTACTTTGAGTAGAGATGAGGAGAGTTTTTTCAAGCAAAAATCTCGTATCCAATGGCTCAAACTAGGAGATCAAAACTCCAGATTTTTCTTTAAGTCCATGAAGCATCATCATAGCAAAAGTAAGATTGTATCTATTTGTAAGGAGGATGGGAGTAGGGTAGAGGAACCAGGCGCAGTAAAGAACACTTTTGTGAAATTTTTCTCCACGCTTCTATCTAGACCAGCTCGTGAGTCTCCCCTCGACTTGGAGGCTATGGAGCATGCTCTACCTTCGTGCATTTCCGAAGCACAAGGGTGTAAACTTGGCCAGGAGGTCTCGGATGGGGAGATTAAAGCAGTTCTTTTTGCCTTGAAAGATAATAAGGCGCCGGGTCCGGATGGCTTTAATGTTGCTTTTTTTAAGAGGGCTTGGAGTATCGTGGGTGATGATGTTCTTGCGGCCATTCGATCTTTTTTCCACTCTGGTCGGCCTCTTAAGGAGGTAAATGCTACCTCGATTGCTCTTGTGCCTAAGGTTCCTAATCCCACTCAGGTTAAGGACTATCGTCCCATTTCTTGTTGTAATACAATATATAAATGCATTGCTAAGATACTTGCTAACCGAATCAAAAAAGTGCTGCTTGGTATTGTTGGTCCTCAACAAACCACTTTTGTGGAAGGAAGGCGTATTAGTGATAATATCCTTCTCTCTCAAGAACTTTTGAGGAATTATCATCGGAATAAGGGAGCTCCAAGATGTGCTCTCAAAGTTGATCTTATGAAAGCATATGATACGGTGCGATGGGATTTCATATTGGAGGTTTTGCGGATTGTTGGATTCCCGGAGAAAATGATTTCTTGGGTGTCAGAATGTATCTCAACTCCGAAATTTTCTGTGGCCATCAATGGGGAGCTTCATGGTTTTTTCAAGAGTGGGAGAGGTCTTCGTCAAGGTGACCCGATGTCCCCTTATTTATTTGTTCTTGCTATGGAGGTATTCTTTGGTCTCATGGGGCGTATGACTCAAGGTGACGGGTTTAAGTTCCATTGGAGATGTGACAAAGAGAAAATATCACACCTTTGCTTTGCGGATGACTTATTGATTTTTAGTAGGGCAGAAGTTGATTCGGTACTCTTGATTGGTGGTGTGCTCAATAAGTTTGAGGAGCTTTCTGGGTTGACACCTAATCCGGATAAGAGCAATCTTTTTGCTTGTGGAGTGGATGTGCCTCTTAAGGACCTGATCCTCGTTCTCTTGGTTATTGGGAGGGCTCACTTCCGGTTCGTTATCTTGGCGTTCCACTCATTGCTAGTAAATTGAGAGCTTTGGATTTTAATGTCTTGGTGGAGTGTATTGTGGCAAGGGCTAAAGGTTGGACCTCTCGTACTTTGTATTATGCCGGGAGACTCCAGCTTATTAAGTCCGTTCTTTTCTCTATCCAGGTGTCAATCTTCTCTCTTTATTCTCCCTAAGGCAGTCACTAAGAAGGTGGAGACCACTCTTAGGTCATTTATGTGGAAAGAAAGTGCTCTTACTCATAGTGGTGCTAAGTTGGCTTGGAAGCGCATATGTATGCCACGAGAGGAAGGGCGTTTAGGGGTAAAGAATCTGGTTTAGTGGAATAAGGCAGCTATGAAGAAGCATATTTGGTACCTTCTCATAGATTCTTCTCTCTTGATTTGGTCTTCATGGATACACACTTATTTGCTGAAGGGTAGGAGTTTTTGGGAGGTTAAATGCCCGAATGAGTGTTCTTGGACGTGGAGGAAGCTGCTTAGCCTTCGCAATTTGGTGAGAAATAAGCTCAAGTTCAAGGTTGGTGATGGTCGTGCCATCTCCTTATGGCATGACCATTGGCATCCTTTAGGCCCTTTACATGGTTTATTTGGAGATCGCCTTATTTATGATTCAGGGTTGGGAAAGGATGCCAAGGTGGCTGCCATTGTTGATGGGATGAGTTGGAGATGGCCACTAGGTTTATCTATTAACTGGTTGGAGGTGATTCACGCCACTCCCCCTACTTTCATCCCTAATCCAACTGTTTCGGATATTATGCAATGGGTTGGTGCGCTGAACGGGCATTTCACTATTGGCTTAGCGTGGGAGTCTATTCGGCATAGGAGGGAGGCGGTTCCGTGGCATAAACTTGTTTGGTTTGGTAAGCATATTCCTCGTCACGCGTTCATTGTGTGGCTCTTTCTTTGTAATGGAGTTAATATTCAAAGCAAGCTTTGGAGGCTTGGTTTGATTGAGGTAATTAAATGTCTTCTTTGTGGGAGTGATCAAGAAGATGCAGCTCACCTCTTTTTTACTTGCCCATATTCAGAGTGGATCTGGAGGCACTTTTGTAGTAAATGTAACATACCTCCATTCACCGTCCTTGGGAGAAGCTTGTAGGTTGGATGGCACAACAACTTGGGGCTGATTCATTTCGAAATTCAGTCATTAAAACCATGTTTGCAGCCATGGTCTACTACATTTGGCTAGAGAGAAATTCCCGTTTCTTTGATCACTCGTCTAGGCACGCTAGCTTGGTTTTCAATGATATTATGTTTGCAGTTTTTTCTAAGTTTAATACACTTTGTAATGTGGATCCCACTATGGAAAATAAGTGGATTCAACGCTTTTTGGGTTTGGACGTTTGAATTTTTTCTTGTAGTACCTAGAGGGATAGTTTTCTTGTTTTTTGTCGTTGTTTTGTCTATGTAGGGGGGCTTGTCCTCCTCATAGTTTTTATTGTCTGGGATACACCCCTGTGCTTTTGTACATGATTTACTTTTGGTTATAATCCACTTACCTTAACCAAAAAAAATCAGAGCTTTGATTTTGAAATCAGTTTTTGTTCTTTATCTTTCTTTTATTTTTCAATTCCAATTCCTTTTTAGTCTTCTTTGAGTCATTCACACCAAAACAATGACACTAAGAGTACTCAAGAATTGTTTAATGCTTTCATCCTAGTGTTTGATCTTTTTCGTTAAGTTCGCATAAAAAATGAAATTCGAACAAAAAAAGCAAAGAACATTCAAGCTTTGAACAAGAAAGTGACAAGAAAATACAAGAAAGATGGAAAAGAAATCCAAGAAATGTATATTAAATATCAAGAAACCCTTTCTTTGAGTTCATGGTGTTATTTCCAAGAAATAGCATCTCTATTACTATTCTATAATCTTTGGAAATATTGTGAATAATCATGAACCAATTTCAAGAAACATTTTCTTGATATTCTTGGAGTGTTTTCATACTTCTTTTGATCTTTCCTTCTTGAGTCATTCCTCGAGTTTTATCATCCTTCTTGTTTTGTTGAGTTCTTGTTAGTTTGAACATTACAAAGCTGAATTCTTTGTTGATTTTAGTTAGTTCCTTAGAGAACTTGATAAAGAAAGAATAGAGAGGTAAAATGCAATAGTGGTGAGCTTATTATAGGAAAAAACCAATATTGAGTGGATATGGAGATAGAGTTAATCAAACTTTGGTTAGTATTAAAATGAAAATTCCTTCATTCGAAGGTAGAAATGATCCTGAAAACATTTGGAGTGTGAAAAGAAGCCAGAATTGATCGAAAATGGACGAGCTCGCGAGCAAGAGCTCAGCTCGGTTCATGTTGGCCCACGAGCCACGAGCTCGTGGGTTGAGCCGAGCTCGTGCGTCAAAGGGAAGAGCCAAGACATCCCCACTAAAAGTGCAAACCGCAAGTGCACGGGTTGCGTTCAATTAATAAAAGTAGACTTTTTGAATCCGGATCGTCGATCCCTCGAGAAATGTTTACTTTAAGATTACACAACTCTAATTAATTTAATTCTAACAATAAAAGGAAACAAACACACAATAAAGATTTAATTTGGAAAATAAGGAAAAGAAACTAAAATTCTAAAACTAAGAAAAAAAACACTTGGAAATTTTGGAGGAAAACGTGGTTGGGGTTGATGGTTTCGCTTCACCGTCGTCTAGTTAATTTGTCCACAAGCTAATTAATAAATTACTCATTCACGATGTCATACCCGATCTTCCAATTTTAGTTCATCACCTCTCTCAAGCAAAAATAACCATGTACACCAATTTATCCCCAAACTTGTCTTGGAACCATGGTATGTGGGACTTTAAAAATTACCTACAAAAAATGATAACTAATTAAATAAAAAACAAGATACATAAAAGGAACTAAAAAGATTAAAAGTTAGAAAGTTCAGTTGCCTCCCAACAAGCGTTTTTTTTTTTTTTTTTTTTTTTTTGTTTTTAGCTCGACTTTGACAATTGAATCATGGGCACCTAAAGCAGGCTTTGGATGCCTTGAACAATTTTCTTCTTTTGACTTTGACCAGCTCTTCATTTGATCTCCAAAACTCAACATTGCCTCTTTCTATATAATAGGACTTGCCTTTTCCATCCAATTCAAATTCAACTATGTCTCTACATCCTCATTTGGCTTAATAACAAAATCAATTTCTTGAACCAAGTCGGAATAATGTAAGTTGACTTTCGCCTCTTTGTTTGCCAATCTTCATATAGCTCCAACGTGATTAATTTGTCATTCTCTTCAAGTTCTTCTTCAATAGTTGACTCATCTTTAGATTGAATGATCGGTCCGTCATCTAACTTCACGGTCAATGGCAAGTCTTTCCTATTAACTCCGTCGAGTGGATTATACCCCCACATTTGAAATTCATCCCAATATTTGTAATCTCCCACAAAGCATGTCCTCTTCATCCAACTTGACTAGTTCATTACATACTCTCATTCAAAAATGGAAAACCATCTCCCGAAAATTTGTTGTCCACTTCCAAATCATTAGGTACATAATCTCCCGCGAGCATGTATCTATCATCGACAATGCTTGTTTTAGGAATTTCAAATATTGTCTAAACCAAAGAAGTTTTGACATTGAGGTATCGGTGCACGAATACAAACAATCCCTATACGGCCCGCTTGACAAATTTCACATCTTGGACCTCCAAGCATAAATCCATAGTAAATTTGAAATTAGTCATTGCAAAAACTTTGTTTCTTTACCAAGATCGGAATAATGCAAATATAGCTGTAAAGTACAAAGGGAGAATACCAACACAAGATTAATTAACAAAACGAGGGTTAACCAAAATATGCAAAAATAAAAATAAATTGTTAAAACTAAAATTAACTAAAGTGTTAATCAAAGTAAAAAAATACCCCGATAACGGCGCCAAAAATTTGTTTGCTAATAGTCAAACCGCAAGTGCACGGGTCGCGTTCAAGTATAAAGTGGACATTTTGAGTCAGGATTATCGATCCCTCAAGGAATGTTTACTTTAAGATTACACAACTCTAATTAATTTTATTCTAAGAATAAAAAGAAACAAACACACAATTAAGATTTAATTTGGAAAATAAGGAAAAGTGACTAAAATTCTACACACTAAGAAAATAAAAACACTTGGAAATTTTGGAGGAAAACGTGGTTGGGGATGATGGTTTCGCTTAACCGTCGTCTAATTAATGTCTCCACAAGCCAATTAATAGATTACTCATTTACGATGTCAGACCCGATCTTCCAATTTTTGTTAAATACCTCTCTTGAGCAAAATTAGCCATAATTGATTGGTTTAACCTACTATATCTCTATGTTGATTAAAACCAAACAACCACATTCAAGGTTTGTAAAAATAGCTCAATGGTGGGGCTATGGGTATATCAATTGTGCTAGGTGTACATCGAGGTTGACAACCTCTCACATTTAGAGGTTGAGCAAAACGATCTACAAACTTTTGAAGTGAAATCCGCCCAAAAAATTATTTGTGTGCCATTTTGCAGCGAAGTCCCCTTAGATAATTGCACATCAAGTCCCTCAAATTCGATCTTGTACAATTTGGTCCTCGAATTTTCAGTTTTATATCATTTACGCCCTCCATAAATTGCATCTCAAATCCTCCACTTTTTGTACTTGTACGCTTTGGTCCCCAACTTCACAAATTTTGTACATTTTCAGTCCTTTTTCATTCCTGTTGCCTCGTTCTCCTACCTTTTGGGATTTTAACCTAAAAAGACATAATTACATAATAGTGAGTAGAAATTCGCTCATTTAATCAGTATTTATGCTTATTTAAGCACGATCAAGCAACATGTGATAATGACAACACATTAGATAGCTTGCCAAAAATATCAATGAGCGTAAATTTATATAATCAATTCACAAATATGCTCCAAATAATGCTAACAAGCTTATCCAATTATATAATCAAGCTTATCCAATGTTCGATCGATATGTGTGCGTGTAGCCGTGTATTGTCACTTTCAATCATCATCTAAATTAGGAAACAATTATGAAAATGGAAAAAAAAAAAAAAAAAAAAAAAAAAATCTTCAAATTGGTTCCCACCAGACCATTTGTAGTCAAATATTTCCTTTTCCACTCGTGAAATTTACTCTTCTTATACTGCCATTCATTTTCTTTCCCTAGGTGTAAATCTAAAGGTTGCTCTCAATCACTCTTTTCTTTTCCTGCTCTAGTTCGATTGGGTAGATAGTCAGTGATGATTCTCCACTCGATGAGTGTTTCCACATTCAAGCTTATACTAAGTAATTCAAACCAACAAGTTATCTAAGCCCAAATATCACATGCATTTGCACCAAAATAATTTTTTTTCTCTATTTTTTTTTCTATTTTTTTAGTCAAATCTCAAGTTTCACCACACACTCTTAAACTTTCTTCTTAACCCTTGTAGCGAGTTTTAGGTCGATAGCTCCCCGGTTCTTCAGACTAAAGAGTACCGAATTTTGAGATACACCAACGGACTTAATAACTCGAGTAAAAATGGTTATGAAGTAAGGTCCAAGATTCAATAAGTGCAATATCATATATTTTTTAAGCACAACAAAACACATGGGGTAAGTCACTAACATATGGTCATTACCTAGCTTATACTTGGCAAAAGGCACTTCAAACAAATATTTTCAACATGAATGGAATCAAGACATTTCTAGATAATATCCTTTGTGGACTCGACCACCCCAAACATATCTCGCAATGTGGTAAAGTGAAAGAGAAGAGAATAAATGATTGACCAAAATTTATGAACAACTCACAACCTACTTCAACCAATTCAAAAATTTTCACATCTAGGTAACAATTAATCATGACTATTTTGCTCAAAGTAACTTAGGATCTCACACGGATAAGCAATTTTTTTAATAAAAATTTAGGCACAAATAGCATATTGGATCGTGCATAGCTCATGAATCAATAACAATTTTAAACAACAAACCATCCTAAGTTGGCAATGTCATCTAACATTTCAACACAAAATCACCAATTTAAGCACAATCACCCCCAAACTTAAATCACACATTGTCCTCAATGTGCAAAGAACAAGATAAAAGAGAAGGGGTAAAAACGAAATTTCACCAATGCTTGAATTGGACTTGTAATGCTCTTGATGAACTTGGGCAAGTGACATTCTTGTACACCAATTTACCCCCAAACTTGTCTTGGGGTTATCCATGTGGGACTTCAAAAATTACCTACAAATAAATGATAACTAATTAAATAAAAACAAGATGCATAAAAGGAAATAAAAATATTAAAGGTTAGAAAGTTCGGTTGCCTCCCAACATGCGTTTTTTTATAGTTTTTAGCTCGACTTTGGCAATTGAATCATGGGCACCTAAAGAAGGCTTTGGATGCCTTGACCAATTTTCTTCTTTTGACTTTGACCCACTCTTCATTTGATCTCCAAAACTCAACATTGTCCTTTTCTATATAATAGGACTTGCCTTTTCCATCCAATTCAAATTCAACTATGAAGATCTCTACATCCTCATTGAGCTTAATCACAAAATCAATTTCTTGGCAATCAACCAAGTCGGAAGAATGTAAATTGATTTTCTCCTCGGGTCTGCCAATCATCGTATAGCTCCGGTGTGCTTAATTTGTCATTATCTTCAAGTTCTTCTTCAATAGTTTACTCATCTTTGGATTGAATGATCTGTCCGTCATCTAACTTTGCGGGCAGTGGCAAGTCTTTCCTATTAACTCCGTTGAGTGGATTATACCCCACTTTTGAAATCCATCCCAATATTTGTAATCTCCCACAAGCATGTCCTCTTCATCCAACTTGACAAGTTCATTGTAATACTCTCATTCAAAAATGGAGGATCATTTCCCAAAAATTTGTTGCCTATTTCTAATCATTAGGTACATAATCTTCCGTGAGACATATCTATCATCGATATTGCCCAGTGCTTGTTTTAGGCATTTCAAATATTGTCTAAACCAAAGAAGTTTCGACATTGAAGCATCGGTGCGAATACAAGCAATCCCTATACAATGCGTCGCTCGACAAATTTCACATCTTGGACCTCCAAGTATAAATCCATAGTAAATGTAGAGATTAGACATTGCAAAAACTTTGTTACTTTTACTAGATCGGAATAATGCAAATATAGTTGTAAAGTACAAGAAGAGAATACCAACACGAGATGAATTAACAAAATGAGGGTTAACCAAAATATACAAAAATAAAAACAAATAAAAATAAATTGTTAGAATTAAAATTATCTAAAATGATAATCAAAGTATAAAAATACCCCGACAATGGCGCCGAAACTTGTTCCCTAAAAGTGCAAACCGCAAGTGCCCGGGTCGTTTTCAAGAAATACGGTAGACCTTTTGAGTCCGGATTGTCGATCCCTCGAAGAATGTTTACTTTAAGAGTACACAACTCTAATTCATTTAATTCTAACAATAAAAAAAAACAAACACACAATAAAGATTTAATTTGGAAAAATAAGGAAAAGTAACTAAAATTCTACAAACTAAGAAAATAAAAACACTTGAAATTTTGGAGGAAAATGTGGTTGGGGTTGATGGTTTCGCTTAATCATCGTCTAATTAATTTCTCCACAAACCAATTACTCATTTACGATGTCAGACCCATTCTTCCAATTTCAGTTAATTACCTCTCTCAAGCAAAATTAACCATAATTGATTGGTTTAAAATATTATATCTCTATGTCGATTAAAACCAAAAAACCGCATTCAAGTTTTGTGAAAATAGTTCAATGGATCACCTAGAGCTAGGGGTATATTTCGATCCACTACACAAACCTAGGGTTTCTATTATTTGGTCTAAAATACACAGTCTTCTCTCGAACGATGTATAAATCACTAAACACATTCATTCATTGGCCACATAAATGAAAATGTAATAATAGCAATAGTAAAAATACATGAAAATAAATAACTTAATATTAAAATTAATTAAAAGATAGGTTAAGTTTAAACCATAAATCCCAACACAATAAATTAGCCCATTTTATACATATGCTAACAAAGGATAATATTCATAACATTCGTTACAAAGTGGGAGAAAAAAATGGATTAAATATAAGAGATGGGATAGAACCCACTTTGGTTGATTTTTCTTTGAAGATAACAATACCTTTGTTCTTGATTTTTCCCAAAACTTCTCCACTCCTTGGTTGAATCTTCTTCGTTGTGCTCTTGATTATACTCAGAAATATACCAAGAAAATAAAAAGAAAAATAAATGAAAGAAAAAGGCAAAGAAAAAAGAGGCAGAAACCATAGTAGAAGATGGAACTGGCAGTAGAAGAAGCCCCTGATTTTTATATTTAAAACCTAAGAAAATTGCAGCCTTGGTCCCCAAAGATCGGAAAGTAGAGCAAACGATCCACAAACTTTTGAAGTGTAATCAGCCAAAAAAATTATTTTTTTTCCATTTTGTAGCTAAGTCCCCTTAGATAATTGAACATAGAGTCCCTCAAAAAAATTATTTTTTTTCCATTTTGCAGCTAAGTCCCCTTAGATAATTGAACATAGAGTCCCTCAACTTTGATCTTGTACAATTTGGTCCTCAGATTTTGACTTTTACATCAATTATACCCCTCCATGAATTGCATCTCAAATCCTCCACTTTTTGTACTTGTACGCTTTTGTCTCCCACTTCACAAATGTTGTACGCTTGTAGTCCTTTTTCATTCATATTGCCTCGTTCTCCTACCTTTTGGGATTTTGACCTAAAAAGCCATAATTGCATAATTGTGAGTAGAAATCCGCTCATTTAATCAATATTTGTGCTTATTTAGGCACAATCATGCAACATGTGATAATGACCAACATATTAGATGGCTTGCCAAAAATATCAATGAGAGTAAAATTATATAATCAATTAACAAATATGATCGAAATAATGCAAACCAATAATAATTTAAGCTTATCTGATGTTCGATCGGTATGTGTGTGTGTATCGTCACTTTCAATCATCATCTAAATTAGGAAACAATTACAAAGATGGAAAAATCTTCAAATTGGCTCCAGCTCTGTAGTCAATTATTTCCTTTTCCAGTCGTGAAATTTACACTCATTATATTGCTATTCAATTTCTCTCCCCAGGTGTAAGTTTTAGGTTGTTCTCAATCACTCTTTTCTTTCCATGCTCTAGTTCGGTGGGTCTATTCGACAATCTCAACATCTAGTCATGTAACGATTCTCCACTAGACGAGTACTTCCACATTTAAGCTTTATACTAAATAATTCAAACCCACAAGTTATCTAAGCCCAAATATCACATGCATTTGCACCAAACTAATTTTTTTTTCTCTATTTTTTTTAGTCAAATCTCAAGTTTTACCACACACCCTTAAGCTTTCTTCTTAACCCTTGTAGCGAGCTTTAGGTCGATAGCACCCCGGTTGTTTAGACTTTAGGGTACCGGGTTTTGAGATACACTAACAGACTTAATAACTCGAGTAAAAAAGGTTACGAAGTGAGGCCCAAGATTCAACAAGTGCAATATAATTTTTTTAAGCACAATAAAACACATGGGGCTTAGATTCCTGGCATATGGGTCATTACCTTGCTTTATACTTGGCAAAAGACACTTCAAACAAATATTTTCAACATGAATGGAATCAAGACACTTCTAGATTCGCTGACTCAACCACCTCCAAACATATCTCGCAATGTGGTAAAGTGAAAGAGAAGAGAATAAATGATTGACCAAAATTTATGCACAACTCACAAACTAGTTCAACCAATTCAAAAATCACTCCATCAGTGCAAAAATTTCCACATCTAGATAACAATTAATCATGATTATTTTGCTCAAAGTAACTTAGGATCTAACATGGATAAGCAATCATTTTTAAAAAAAAAAAAAAAAATTAGGCACAAATAGCATATTTGAATGAGCATAGCTCACGAATCAATAACAATTTTAAACAACTAACCATCCTAAATTGGCAATGCCATCTAACATGTCAACACAAAATCACCAATTTAAGTACAATCACCCCCAAACTTAAATCACACATTGTCCTCAATGTGCAAAGAACAAGATAAAAGAGAAGGGGGAATAACGAAATTTCTCATTTGTATATTTGTAAAGAGGCACCAATGCTTGAGTTGGACTTGTAATGCTCTTGATGAATTTGGGCAAGTGACGTTCTTGTATACCAATTTACCCTCAAACTTGTCTTGGAACCATGGTTATCCGTGGGACTTCAAAAATTACCTACAAAAAATGATAACTAATTAAATAAAAAGATGCATAAAAGGAAATAAAAAGATTAAAAGTTAGAAAGTTAGGTTGCCTTCCAACATGCATTTTGCTCGACTTTGACAATTGAATCATGGGCACCTAAAGAAAGCTTTGGATGCCTTGACCAATTTTCTTCTTTTGACTTTGACCCACTCTTCATTTGATCTCCAAAACTCAACATTGCCCATTTTTATATAATAGGACTTGCTTTTTCCTTCCAATTCAAATTCAACTTCATATCTCCACATCCTGATTGGGCTTAATAACAAAATCAATTTATTGGCAATCAACCAAGTCGGAAGAATGTAAATTGATTTTCTCCTCTTTGTCTGTTAATCATCGTATAGCTCCAGTGTGATTAATTTGTCATTATCTTCAAGTTCTTCTTCAATAGTTGACTCATCTTTGGATTCAATGATCGGTCCGTCATCTAACTTCACGGGCCACTGATATGTCTTTCCTATTAACTCCGTCGAGTGAAATTCATCCCAATATTTGTAATCTCCCACAAGCATGTCCTCTTCATCCAACTTGACAAGTTCATTGTAATACTCTCATTCAAAAATGGAGGACCATCTCCCGAAAGTTTGTTGTCCTCTTCCTAATCATTAGGTACATAATCTCCTGCGAGCATGTATCTATCATTGATATTGACCAGTTTTAGGCATTTCAAATATTGTCTAAACGTTTCGACATTGAAGTATCGGTGCACAAATACAAGCAATCCCTATACAATGCAAAAACTTTGTTACTTTAACTAGATCGGAATAATGCAAATATAGCTGTAAAGTGCAAGGAAAGAATACCAACACGAGATGAATTAACAAAATGAGGGTTAACCAAAATATACAAAAATAAAAACAAATTGTTAAAACTAAAATTAACAAAAGTAGTAATCAAAGTAAAAAAAATTTCGACGATGACGCCAAAAACTTGTTCGCTAAAAGTGCAAATCGCAAGTGGGCCGCGTTCAAGAAATAAGGTGGACCTTTTGAGTCCGGATTGTCGATCTCTAGAGGGATGTTTACTTTAAGATTACACAACTCTAATTAATTTAATTCTAACAATAAAAAGAAACGAACACACAATAAAATTTAATTTGGAAAATAAGGAAAAGTAACTAAAATTCTACAAACTAAGAAAATAAAAACACTTGAAAATGTTGGAGGAAAACGTGATTTGGGGTTGATGGTTTTGCTTAACCGTCGTCTAATTAATTTCTTCACAAGCTAATTAACAAATTACTCATTTACGATGTCAGACCCGATCTTCATATTTTAGTTCATTACCTCTGTTGAACAAAATTAACCATAATTGATTGATTTAACCTACTATATCTCTATGTCGATAAAAAAAACCAAACAACCGCATTCAAGTTTTGTGAAAATAGCTCAATAGATCACCTAGAACTAGGGGTATATCTCTATTCACTATACAAACCTAGGGTTTCTATTATTTGGTCTAAAATGCACAATTTCTCTCGAACGATGTACAAATCACTAAACACATTCATTCATTGACCACATAAATGAAAATGTAATAATAACAATAGTAAAAACACATGAAAATAAATAACTTAATATTAAAATTAATTAAAAGATAGGTTAAGTTTAAACCATCAATCCCAACACAATAAATTAGCCCATTTTATATATATGCTAACAAAGGAGAACATTCATAGCATTCATTACAAAGTGGGAGAAAAAATGGATTAAATATAAGAGAAAAGGTAGAACCCACTTTGGTTGATTTTTCTGTGAAGATAACAAAACCCTTGTTCTTGATTTTCCCCAAAACTTTTTTACTCTTTGATTGAATCTCCTTCATTGTGCTCTTGATTATACTCCAAAATATACCAAGAAAATAAAATGAAAAATGAAAGAAAAAAGGCAAAGAAAAAGGAGGCAGAAACGATAGAAGAAGATGGAACTGGCAGCAGAAGAAACCTATGGTTTTTATATTTAAAACCTAAGAAAATTGTAGCCTTGGTCCCCAAAGTTTAAAAAGTTGAGCAAAATGATTCACAAACTTTTGAAGTGTAATCAGCCCAAAAAATGATTTTTGTGTCATTTTGCAGCTAAGTTCCCTTAGATAATTGCAGTCCCTCAACTTTGATCTTGTACAATTTGGTCCTTGAATTTTGACTTTTATATCAAAATGGAAAAAATCTTCAAATTGGCTCCAACCATACCCTTTGTAGTCAAATATTTCCTTTTTCCACTCGTGAAATTTACACTCATTATACTGCTATTCATTTTCTTTCCCCAGGTTTATCTAAAGGTTGCTGTCAATCACTTTTTTCTTTTCCCGCTCTAGTTCGGTTGGGTCTAATCGACAATCTCAACATCTAGTCATGTGACTATTCTCCACTAGATGAGTGCTTCCACATTTAAGCTTATACTAAGTAATTCAAACCCACAAGTTATCTAAACCCAAAAATCACATGCATTTGCACCAAAACAATTTTTTTTTTCTCTATTTCTTTTAGTCAAATCTCAAGTTTTACCACACACCCTTAAACTTTCTCCTTGACCCTTGTAGCAAGCTTTAGGTTGATAGCTCCCCGGTTATTTAGACTTTAGGTAACAAGTTTTGAGATACACCAACGGACTTAATAACTCGAGTAAAAAAGGCTACGAAGTGAGGCCCAAGATTCAACAAGTGCAATATCATATTTTTTTAAGCTCAACAAAATACATGGGGCTTAGATTCCTAGCATATGGTCATTACCTAGCTTATACTTGGAGAAGACAAGTAAACAAATATTTTCAACATGAATGGAATCAAGACACTTCTAGATAATATCCTTCGCAGATTCGACCAGCCCCAAACATAGTTTGCAATCTGGTAAAGTGAAAGAGAAGAAAATAAATGATTGACCAAAATAAACAAGACAAAGAAATTTAGAAGTTTTCTAATTGCTATTGCTTGTTAAATTGGCCATCCAATTTGAGAATAGAGTATTAAGGTTTTATTTTCAAAATTTCATTTATATACCTATTTCCTCAGCTAATGTCAAAAATTTATGGAAACGAATTATAAATTCATCCAAGAGAAGTTTTATAACCTGAAAAAATATTTACCCACAGTCTGGTCTTGAGATTTGGTATATTCTCAAATAATTGACGTTACTTATACAGAGCCTTGCTGCACGGATGGATTTGAGTCAACATCCCCTACATGACCATCCAATGATCCGCCTCCACCGTCTCCATCAGTTGGTGATGCTAGGATAACATTATTGAATTTATATGGAAATTTATCTTTTGTGGTCAAATATTAGTCACTTAAAGTTATGTATGGACTATAAGTACTTGTTGTATGTGCAGTTATAATTTTCATTTGTAGCAACATGATTTTTGTTATTTTAAATATTGTTAATTTTAACTCTATGATTTTTTTTTTTTTTTTTTTTTTTTTTTTAAATTTGAAACATTGGACAAAATATGAGGACAAAAGTATTAATTGTTAAAAGCAACATCCCGCAACTAGATATTGGTTAGTAAACTTATTTCTGCAACCAAATTATGGTTGCTCATGTTTACATCGTGAAGATCTCCCTTTAGTGACCAAAGTTTGGTTACAAAAGGTACCAATTTTCACCAACCAAATCTTGGTCCATGAAAAGTATCACTGTCTATCGATCGTTATACTAGTCACTATTTCAACATCTTCATTGACCAATTTGGTGGTTGTTGAAATTATGTAAACATTGTTTACTGGTCCTTTTATCGACCAATTCTTGTTTGCAATAGGGTGAAATTCAACCAATTTTTTTACTTATCAGTTGCCAAATTCATATCTTTTAGCAACCAAATTGTGGTTGCTGAACGTGTTATGTATTAGCGACCATGTTACATTTGGTCGCTAAACAGTTTTAACGACGGTGAATAAGTGACTAGTTAGCAACCATGATTTTTTGGTCACTGAAGGTAAAGCGACCAAAGCATAACCTTTACGATTAACTTCTGTGGTCGCTGGATACATATTTATTTATTTTAATTGAACATCTTCAATAACAACCTGCATTTAAGACAAAGTTGTTTGCTATGAAAGTGCAAACCGTAAGAACATGAGTTGCGTTCAAATAATAAAGTAAACTTTTTGAGTCCAGATTGTCGATCCCTAGAATTTGTATACTTTCGATTACACAACTATAATTAATTTAATTCTAACAATAAAAAGAAACACACAATTAAAATTATGATTTTGAAAATGAGAAAATAACGAAAAAACTATACAAAAATAAGAAAATATAAAAATCTTGGAAATTTCGGAGGAAAACGTGGTTGAGATTCATGATTTTGCTTAATAGTCACATAATTAACTTATGGGATTAGAGATATATCTTTATCCCCTACACAAACCTAGAGTTTCTACTATTAAGTCTAAAACGTACAATCTTCTCTCGAACAATACACAAATCACTAAACATAATCATTTATTGACCACATAAATGAAAATGCAAGAAATACAGTAGTAGAAACACATGAAAATAACTATTTAAACATTGAAAGGCAAATATTAAAATTAATTAAAGTTAGGTTAAATTTAAACCATAAATCTCAACACAAATATTTAGCCCATTTTAGATAAATGATAGAAAGGAAAATATTTATAACAATAATAACTTTGACAAAACAACGGAAAAAATACAAAGTTATAAATAAAACTCATTTTTGTTGGATTTTTTAAGATGAAAATTGCTTCCTATTGATTCCACCAAAGCTTTGTCAGATCCTTTGATATCTCCTTCTTGTGCAATTTTACTCCCAAAAATACCAAGAAAAGAAAAGAAATAAGAAAGAAAGAGAAAAAGAAAAAGAAAAGGAAAGAGAAAGAAAATTAAAAAAAAAAAAAAACGAAGAAGCTCAGCAAGAAGAAGTAGAATATCGAAAACCCCTGAAGTTCCCCTTTTTTTTTTTTTTTTTTTAATTTGAAAACCTAGTTAAATTGCTGCACAAGTCCTCGAAGTTTATAGAGGACTTTCAAAGGGTCCCTCATTTTGTAAATGTAGTGCTTAGGCACCGAAAAATGGCGCCTAGGCTCCGTTTCTCTTTAAAAGACAACGAATATTGTTTCATTTTGCAGCCAAGTCCTTGACATAATTACACGTTAGGTCCCTCTACTTTGATCTTGTACAATTTATGTGATACTCCGAAATTTTATGCTCATTCACTTTGCTCGTTTAATTTTTTTTTTTTTTTTTTTTGTGAGATAGCAATTTAACATTTCAAAATTTAGTATGGCCAAGATTATTAATGGTTGCCAATTTTGCATTAGTCGATTTACTAAAAGTTTACCAAGATTAGTTAATTAGTGGTTATAAAATTTTACATCTATTTTCCTACTTGTATTTCTCTTGGCCGAAAATGGGGGGGAGTACCACCTTTGTAGGAGATTAATGCATGAGATGTTTACCATTTTTTTTTAATCAAGCATGAGGTGGTTATTGCTGGCCATTATTTTTTTTATGAGAGATATTTTAAAAAATTGAAAATAAGTTTCTAACATGTAATACATTTTTTTTAAGAGTATTTACATGTACCAAAGGCAGAACCTATTATGATTAGTACGTGACCCTCGAAGTTAAGTTCGGGGTGTCTCAGCGTGGTATCAGAGCAGTTTTACTTTTCT
This sequence comes from Osmanthus fragrans, assembly GCA_019395295.1. NCBI lineage: Eukaryota > Viridiplantae > Streptophyta > Magnoliopsida > Lamiales > Oleaceae > Osmanthus > Osmanthus fragrans. The sequence goes on along the minus strand of CM033347.1, from coordinate 18,068,456 downwards.
GTAGACTTTTTTTTAAAAAAAGTTAGTGTCCTTCATCATCGAGCAAGCTAGTAACTGACTTTCAACCGACGATCAAGGTAAAAATCTTTATCAAAGTTTATGAGTTTTCTTATACAATGGACTACTAGATATATTGTTGGATATATGAATATTTTGAATCAAGTCATGTTTGAAATTATGAAGTCATTAACATTTATATGTTAGAGCCTTGTAGAGTAACCTAATCTATTTGTTGTCCTAGTTATGGCACGAATAGTAAGAACCCCCACAAGGACAGAAGCTTGTGATTTTGCGAAGAAGCGGGACATACTATTGGTATTTTACTATAATCATCGTATGCATCCGCTCCACAGCCTTGTACAACATCTTGATCTGCTAGACTGCGTTATTGAGATGTTACGGGAGATACACTATAGCTTAAGTGATAAGGTGAAGATACGGAGGTTATATGAAACTGTTCCAGAACCTTGGGCTTCAGTCATAAATGAGATTGTGTTGTGGTCTGATAATGACCTTTCATATGAGGACCTTACATACTTACTTCGAGGAAGTTATGAAACTAGCCGCGATATACAACGAAACTTTAAGAAGACTATAACCTTATCCATGAATACCAGTTTACGAGCTACTAATTCTAGGCTAGATAAGGGACCGTTGGCTAAGTGCTTTTTGAGAGTTCTAGAGGAAAGTTTTTCCGTACCATTACCAGATAGTTCAGAACAAAGCATGTTAGAGGAAGAGCCAGAGGAAGAACTAGACGAAGAACCAGAGGAAGACCCAGATGAAGATCCCGAGGAAGACCCAGAAGAAATGGAAGATTAGACACCATCTTATCTAGCTATCTTTGTTTTTGGAATAGAATAGGATGTAATACGTACATCTACTTTTGAATGTATGTACCGTACCGCAATATGACTTTTGGTTGTAAAAAAAAAAAAAAAAAAAAAAATAGTAATGTATATGAAGGAAAGTTGTTTTAGCCTTTGGATTTCTTTAAGTTAGTATAACATTCTGAAATAATTCTAACTGGATGAATATTTTTTTCATTCAAAGGAAATGCCTCCGAAGCGCAACCACGGCAGTGCACCGAATTCCAATATAAACTTAGGCAACGGCAATGCTAATGCCAGTTCTAGTGGTAGCGAAATTAATGTAGCAAACTTTGCACGAGAACTGCTTGCCGCAATGCGGGAGTTGGGACAGCAACAGCAGGCACCGCCTTTGACTAGGTAACAAGCACTAAATCAACAAATACCAATTGAGCATCAGGAGCCCAACCAACAAGCTGTTCAACCTCAAATAGTACCTAACCCGAGGGATCGAACTGCAATGATAGAGCAATTTCGTAAGATGAACCCTCCATCATTCGAGGGAAGTGTAGATCCCTTAGCAGTTGAAGACTGGTTACGAGAACTCGAACGTATCTTCAAATTTATAAGATGCAAAGATGCTGAAAAGGTAACATTTTCGGTGTTTATGTTCAAGAAGGGGGCTAGCCATTGGTGGGACATGACTACCAGGTCATTGACACCTGCTGAAGAACAGGCTATTACTTGGGTGAGATTTAAGGAACTCGTAGAAGAAAAATTCTTCCCGGTAGCTGTAAAGGATCAAAAGGAGATGGAGTTCCTTAGAATCCAACAGGGAATCATGACCCTCGTGGAATATGAACGCAAATTTGAGGAGTTATCAAGGTTCACTCCACATCTAGTGGATACGGAGGAAAAACGGGCTAGAAGGTTTGAACGCGGGCTTCAACCTTATATTCGTGACATAGTGTCAGTTCTCGAGCTGAACACTTATCGAGAAGTCCTGAAGCGAGCCCAGACTATTTCTTATCAAAGAACTCAAAACGTTGGAAGCTCCTACCAAGTTCAAAATTTCTCCGGTAAGAGGAAGTGGAATTTTGATAAACAGAATAACGGTAAAGAAAAATGGAATAATGCACTAAAGAAAGGAGCTGGTGGTGATAAGCGTTGTCCTAAGTGCGATAGACCTCACAAAGGAGAATGTCTATTAGGAAGAAATGTTTGTTTCAAGTGTGGGAAATCAGGACATTTCGCAAAAGAATGTCCCCAGAATCAGACACAGACGGCTGGAGATGACCAAAAAGGAAAAGCAAGAGTTTTCTCTTTATCCCGGCAAGAAGCAGAGCGAAACCCTAATGTCCTCACAGGTAACATCTCTGTTTCTAATATGCCTGCATTTGTACTTATAGATTCTGGAGCTACACATTCGTTCATTTCTTCTTCATTTGTCGCAAAGTCTAAAGTAGAATGTGAATTCCTTCCGTATACCTTAGAAATCTCTCTTCCATCTGGAAAGATACTTGTGGCTGACCAAATAGCTAGAAATCTTAAGATGAAAATTGATGGTAAAGGTATAGCGGTAGATCTAATTCTATTAGCGATAAAAGACTTTGATGTTATCCTTGGTATGGACTGGTTGTCTAAAAACTATGCAACTATTCATTGTACCGAGAGAGTGGTGATTTTTCGAAGATCGGGCGAGAAAGAGTTTCGTTTTGTGGGAACTGAGGCAAATACCTTGTCTCGTATAGTGTCGACAACTCAGGTTGAAAGGACATCGAGAAAGGAATTAGGTCAAAGATTTCTAGTATCGATGACCAATGTTAAACAAGATAAGTTGTCAGCTGAGGATGTTCGAATAGTTCGACACTATAAAGATGTTTTTCCAGAAGATCTTCTAGGTGTGCTACCAAACAGGCAAGTAGAGTTTGCCATCGACTTGGTACCAGGAGCAACACCTATTTCAAAGGCTCCATAACGTATGGCACCATTGTAACTGCAAGAGTTGAAGGTACAATTGAAAGAGCTTCTTGATAAGGGTTTCATTAGACCAATTGTATCACCTTGGGGTGCACTGGTGTTATTTGTGAAAAAGAAGGATGGAACAATGAGGCTGTGCATTGACTACCGAGAATTGAATCGTCTCACTATCAAAAACAAATATCCACTTCCAAGAATAGAAGATTTGTTTGACCAGCTCAAGGGGGCTACAGTATTTTCAAAGATCGATCTAAGATCAGGATATCATCAATTGAAAATTAAGCCAGATGATATCCCTAAGACGGCTTTTAGGACGCGTTATGGGCATTATGAATTTTTGGTGATGCCTTTTGGATTAACTAATGCCCCGGCAGTATTTTTGGATCTAATGAACAGAGTATTCCATGAATACTTAGATCAATTTGTTATAGTTTTTATTGATGACATCTTAATCTATTCGAAGAATAATGAGGAACACGAGAAACATCTCACGATTGTCTTGGAAACTCTAAGAAAAGAGAAGTTCTATGCCAAATTCAAGAAATGTGAATTCTGGTTGGATAAAATAGTTTTTCTGGGGCACGTAATCACAGCACAAGGAATTGAAGTAGACCCAACCAAAGTAGAAGCAGTGAATAATTGGGTAAGACCAACTAATGTTAGAGAAATACGCAGCTTCTTGGGATTGGCTGGTTACTATAGAAGATTTATCGAAGGATTTTCAAAGATAGCAGGACCCATTGACCCAATTGACCCGTAAAGGGATAAAATTTCAATGGATAGAAAAATGTGAACAGAGCTTCCAAGAACTGAAACGAAGATTAGTCACAGCTCCAGTCTTAACAATACCTGACGGACCAGAGGGGTTCGTTATATACAGTGATGCTTCGAAACAGGGCATAGGGTGTGTTCTGATGCAAAAAGGAAATGTGATAGCCTACGCTTCCAGACAATTGAAACAATATGAACAAAACTACCCAACCCATGATCTAGAGTTGGCTGCGGTAGTTCATGCCCTTAAAATATGGCGTCATTACTTATATGGAAGTAAGTATGACATTTATACAGATCATAAGAGTTTGAAGTACTTTTTCACCCAAAATGAATTAAATATGAGGCAGAGGAGATGGCTAGAGCCAGTAAAGGATTATGATTGCACTATCCTTTACCATCCTGGTAAAGCTAATGTAGTAGCAGATGCTCTTAGCAGAAAGGCGGTTGGACGATTAGCAGTACTAATCACTATGCAGGACCAGTTGTTGAAGAATTTCGAAAACTTGCATCTAGAAGTAATTGCTCCACCAACCCAAACTATCACCAGGATAGCAGCTCTAATGATTCGACCAACACTTAGAGATCAGATAAGAGTAGCTCAGGATGGTGACTCTTTCCTGCAAAAGATTAAATCCGAAGTTGGTACTACCAAGCGAAAGGATTTTAAATTGGGCAGTGATAAAGCCTTACTTTTTAAAGGAAGATTGTGTGTGCCGAAAGATGAGGGATTGAGGAAGGAAATTCTAGAAGAAGCACACATAACTCCATATACTGCCCATCCAGGAGGCACAAAAATGTATCGTGATCTAAGGAATATGTTTTGGTGGAGAAATATGAAACGGTGCATAGGTCTTTTTGTCAGGAGGTGCCTGACTTGTCAACAAGTGAAAGCTGAACATCAAAAGCCATCTGGATTGTTGGAACCATTAACAATTCCACAATGGAAATGGGAGCATATAGGATTTTGTTGTGGGTTTTCCAAAGTTTGCAAGGAGCTATGGGAACCAAGTTAAACTTCAGTACAGCTTTTCATCCTCAAACTGATGGACAATCGGAGAGGACTATACAGACTTTGGAAGATATGTTGCGTGCCCGCGTCCTTGTTTTAGGAGGCAGTTGGGAGAGTTATGTACCATTGGTGGAGTTTGCCTATAATAATAGCTGTCAAGCTACGATAAAGATGGCACCTTACGAAGCTCTCTATGGCAAAAGATGTAGAGCTCCTCTTTATTGGGATGAAGTAGGTGAACGAAGAGTTTTAGGACCTAATAATTGAGGAAACTAGTCGAGCGGTTGATAAAATAAGAGCTAGAATTAAGGCTGCCCAGGACCGACAAAAAAGTTACGCTGATAAAAGGAGAAAAGATTTAGTGTTTGACATTGGTGATAAAGTATTCTTAAAAGTGGCACCGATGAAGGGAGTTCTTCGCATTGGAAAGAAGGGAAAACTTCGACCAAGATTCGTAGGTCCTTTTGAAATTATACAGAAAGTTGGAAATGCTCTACCACCAGAATTGTTAGCAATTCATGATGTGTTCCACGTGTCAATGCTTCGACAATATGTGCCTGATCAAAGTCATGTGGTTAGTCATCAACCATTGGATATTCAACAAAACATGACTTATGGGGAAAAACCAGTAGCAATATTGGATCGTAGAATCCAACAACTGAGAACAAAAGAAATTCCATTAGTGAGAGTTCAATGGAGAAACCATAATGTCGAAGAGTCAACTTGGGAAAGAGAAGAGGAAATCAAGACCAAGTATCCAGAACTTTTCAACTAACTTCGAGGTAATTTCGAGTATGAAATTTTTTTTAAGGGAGGAGGGATGTGATACTCCGAAATTTTATGCTCATTCACTTTGCTCATTTAATTTTTTTTTTTTTTGTGAGATAGCAATTTAACCTTTCAAAATTTAGTTTGGCCAAGATTATTAATGGTTGCCAATTTTACATTAATCGATTTACAAAAAGTTTACCAAGATTAGTTAATTAGTGGTTATAAAATTTTACATCTATTTTCCTACTTGTATTTCTCTTGGCCGAAAATGGGGGGAGAGTACCACCTTTGTAGGAGATTAATGCATGAGATGTTTACCATTTTTTTTTTAATCAAGCATGAGGTGGTTATTGATGGCCATTATTTTTTTTATGAGAGATATTTTAAAAAATTGAAAATAAGTTTCTAACATGTAATACATTTTTTTTAAGAGTATTTACATGTGCCAAAAGCAGAACCTATTATGATTAGTACGTGACCCTCGAAGTTAAGTTCGGGGTGTCTCAATTTAGTCTTCAGATTTTGACTTTTATATCAATTTTATCCTCATATATTGCATCACAAATCCTCAACTTTTTGTACGTGTACACTTTGGTCCTCAACTTCACAAATTTTGTACTTTCTATTAATTTTTCAGTTTTTTTGCCTTGTTTTATTTCCTTGTGTGATTTTTTACCTACACAAAACATAATCACACAATTGTGAGTAGAAATTTGCTTAATTTAATTAATAATTAGCTTGTTAAGGCATCTAATAAGTGTGCAAAAACACACCTATCTAGGGACGGTAATTTGGTTTGCCAGCTTGGGCCGCCCGGGGCTTGGCCTGAAAAAAACTCGTGTCGGCATGGCTCGAGTCCGGCTCGAGACTCGAGCCAAATCTCATTTTGGGGTGCCAGACCTAGCTCGAGCCGGCCTGATCGACTCATGTGGCTTGTCGGGCCGGCTCGTAAAAGAAAAAAAAACCTTTAAAGGCAGTTACACAACTGTCTTTCTAAAAAAAGCATCACACATTTGCCTTTGAATTAAAAAAAATTGAGTCAGCTCGGCTCGACCCTTGATTTTTTGGCCAAGCTTTTGCTCGGCTTGGCTCGGCTCAGGACAAAAAATCTAATTAATTTTACTCGAGCCGAACCCGAACCTAGAGTTTCAACTCCCAAGTCTGTTGGGCTCGACTCGTTGACATCTCTACACCTATCAAATACTCCCAAACTTTAAGTTATTGCTCATCTTGAGTAAGACTATTTATAACATAATTAAGCAACACGTGATAATAACCAACATATTAGGCTCCCGTTTGGCCCCCCATTTTTGAGAATAAAATTGGGTGGAATAGTATTTTTTAGAAAAATGAGTGGTTGAAAAAGAAGGGAAAAAATTCGATTTACGTGTAATATTATTTTATGGAAGATTGTGTGGTTAAAAATAGGAGAAAAAAATGGAATGTAATTTAATTTAATTTAATGAGATTCAAACGGTGGCTAGATTGGTGTGTGTGCAAAGTTACTTTCAATCATCATCTAAATTAGGAAAAATTTGTCAAGATAGAAAGAAATTTAAATTGGATCCAGCCTGATCCTTTGTTGTCAAATATTTCCTTCTGTGCTCGTGATATTCACACTCCTTAAATAAATGTTTCTTTTCTTTCCCCGAGGTGTGAATCGAAGGTTGCTCTCAGTCACTCTTTTTTTTCTTTTTCTTTTTCCACTCTAGTTCAGCTAAGTCTAATCGATAATCTCAACATCTAGACATGTGATGATGGAGATAAATGAGTGCTTCTACATTCAAGTTTATACTAAGTAATTCAAACCCACTAGTTATCTAACAACATAATACATGGGGCTTAGATCCATAGCATATGGTCATTACCTAGCTTATACTTGGCAAAAGACACTCTACACAAATATTTTCAGCATGCATGAAATCAGCACACTTCTAGATAATCCTTCATCGGTTCGACCACCCCCGAACTTATCTCACAATATGGTTAAGTGAAAGAGAAGTAGATATAGGTTGACAAAATTTTATGCACAACTCACAACCTAATTCTACCAATTCAAAACTTTCTCCATCAATAAAAAATTTCCACATCTAGTAACAATTAATCATGACTATTGTGCTCAAAATAACTTAGGATCTCAGATGGACAAACAATTTTTAAAAAAAGTTAGGCACAAATAACATATTTGGTCATAGCTCATGAATCAATAGCAATTTCAAATATCAAACCATGCTAGGCCGGCAAGGCTATCTAACATGTCAAAATAAAATCACCAATTTAAGCACGATCATCCCAAAACTTAATTCACGCATTGTCCTCAATATCTAAAAAAACAAGATAAAAGAGAATGGGGATAACGAAACTTCTCTGGTTGTATATTTGTGAAGAGGTACCAATGCTTGATGGACTTGTGATGCTTTCAATGAAGTTGGGCAAGTGACCTTTTTGTACACCAATTTACCCCAAAACTTGTCTTGGGGACCATAGATAAATGAAACTTCAAAAACTTCCTACAAAAACAATGATAGCTAATCAAATAAGAATAAGAGAATGCATTAAAGTAAATAAAAAAATTAAAAGTTAAAAAAAAAAATATTGGGTTGCCTCCGAACAAACACATTTTTATAGTCTTTAGCTCGACTATGACAATTAAATCACGGGCACCTAAAGAAGGCTTTGGATGCCTTGCCCATTTTTCTTCTATTAGCTTTGTTTCACTCTTCATTGGATCTCCAAAACTCAACATTGCCATTTTCCATATAATAGGACTTGCCAATACTATCCGCTTCAAATTCAACTATGGGGCATTCTGTACGGGGCTTAATCACAAAATTAATATATTGGCAATCAACAAAGTCGAAAGAATGTAAGTTGATTTTCTCCTCGTTGATTGCCACATCATCTTATAGCTCCGTTGTGATTAATTTGTCTTTCTCTTTAAGTTCTTCTTCAATAGTTGACTCATAATCGGATTGAATGACCGACCTCAATCTCCATGGGGAATGGTAAGTCTTTCCTATTAACTCCGTTGAGTGGATCATACCCCTACTTTTGAAATCCATTCCAATACTTGTAATCTCCCACACGCATGTCTTCTTCATCCAACTTGACAAGTTCATTGTAATACTTTGCAAGTACCATTTCGTTTAATAAAAGAGAACTATCTCCCAAAAATTTGATGTCCTCATCCTAATCATTAGGTACATAATCTCCCACGAGGATGTAACTAACATTAAATTATCCAGTGTTTGTTTTTAACATTTCAAATATTGTCTAAACCAAAAAGTTTCGAAATTGAGGCATCGGTGTACGAATTTATATAAGCATTGTCATGTACAATGCATTGCTAGACAAATTTCACATCTTGGACCTCCAAGCAATTCATAGTCAATGTAGAGATTAGACATTGCAAAAACTTTGTTACTTTACCAAAATTAGAATAATGCAATTATAGCTTAAAGTACAAGAAGAGAATACCAACACAAAATAGATTAACTACTCGTGGGTTTGCCAAAATACATAAAAATAAAAGAAATTGTTAAAACTAAAATGAACTAAAGTGGTAATCAAAGTAAAAACATTCAACGGCAACGATGCCAAAAAAACTTGTTCGCTATGGAAGTGCAAACCACAAGTGCAAAAGTCGCGTTCAAATAATAAAGTGGACTTTTTGAGTCCGATTGTCGATCCCTCAAGTAATGTATACTTGTAAATACACAACTTTAATTAATTTAATTCTAACAATAAAAAGAAACACACAATTAAAATTATGATTTTGAAAATGAGAAAAGAACTACAAACTATATGAAAATAAAAATATATAAAAATCTTGAAAATCTTGGAGGAAAACGTGGTTGGGTTCATGGTTTCGCTTAACCGTGACCTAATTAACTTTTCTACAAGTGAATTAATAAATTACTCATTTACGATGTTAGACCTGATTTTCCAAATTTAGCTAATCACGTCTCGAGCGAAATTAACTCTAACTGATTGGTTTAACTTATTATGTCGATTAAAATGAAACAACCACATTAAATCTTGATGAAAGCGGCTCAATGGATCACCTAGAGTTATGGGTATATCTCTATCCCCTACAAACCTAGAGTTTCTACTATTTGTTGTAAAATGCACAATCTTCTCTCGAACGTTGTACAAATCACTAAACATAATTATTCATTGGCCACATAAATGAAAATACAAGAAATACAATAGCCCATTTTACATGAAAATAAGTATTTAAACTTTAAAAGACAAATATTAAAATTATAATCTTAAAATTAGGTTAAATTTCAACCATAAATTAGCCCATTTTATATAAATGATAGAATGGAAAATATTTATAACAATATATTACAAGTTTGACAAAATAATAGAGAAAATAAACCTCTTTTTGTTAGATTTTTGAAGATGAAAATTGATTGCTCTTGATTTCCCCAATGCTTTGCCAGATCCTTTGATATCTCCTCCTTGTGTTCTAGATTTTACTCCCAAAAATACAAGGAAAAAGAAAAGAAAGAAAAAAAATGAAAAAAACAAAGAAGTAGAACACCGAAAACCTTTGAAGCTACCTTTTTTTAATTGATGAAAAACGTAGCAAAATTATAGCACAAGTCCCCAAAGTTTAAAGAGGACTTTGAAAGGGTCCCTAAATCAGCGCCTAGGCGCCACTTTTTCTCTATTAAAGACCAAGAATATTGATTTCATGTTGCAACCAAGTCCCTGAGTTAATTGCACATCAAGTTCCTCAACTTTGATCATATACAATTTGGTACCCAAATTTTGACTTTTATATCAATTTTTCCCTCCATAAATTGCAGTTCAAGTCCTCAAACTTTTTGTATTGTACACTTTGGTCCCAACTTCACAAATTTTGTATGTTTTTAGACTTTTATATCAATATATGTTTCTTGAATTGATTGAAGTAATAATCATGTAAAAAAAAAAAAAAAGACTGCAACTGCTTATTACTCAATTTTTTTTCTGATTGTGTTGTAAGATATTTTATTTTATAATTTTTACTATAATATCGATTTGCTTGTACTGGTAAGTTATGATATTTTATATATAATTTTCATGTGATCTTTTTTCGTATAAAAATACGCTATTATTTTGTTGTAAAGATCAATATTCAGTTTGGTATTGTTGTTTGCTAGAATAGAATATCATTATTGTAGTGATGTAAATGTTGTCATTGTTCTGCTAAAGAAATGGATTGTGTGGTTGGTAAGTTGCATATCATAATTTTGGAAAACTGTAGCTATGGTCTCAAACAATTCACCTAGTATATTATATCCAAACATTACACTTGTGGCACCCATCGCCCCAAACCTTTACAATTTGTTTCAGTTGGAGATGAACAATATTCGTTCATTTCCCTATTAGTTGATAAAAAATAAACGGTGTGACCAAATTTTAACCAATTTTAAAGGTAAAATGATAGCTTTATATTATTGATAAGTGTATTTTGTACACTTATTTGGACCTAAAATTATAGACATTTAATAATTCTTTTGAACAATTATAGTATAATTTACTGTATATTTCATTTATTAGGCGAAACTCAATAAATGGAAGTGAAATTGAAAGGAAGAAGCGAAAACTGGCAAAAAAGAGCAAGATCAAAAGTTTTGTGAACTAAATTGTAAATACTCAAAAGTTGTATCGAACCTCATGATGAAGATTTGTTAATGTTAGGGGTCAATTGGATGCATTAGAAGTCAAAAGGAGTGAAATATGACCAAAACAATTTCACAAATCAAATTTTAATCGCACCAGAACGCTCAGAATTGTTAGCTCAAAATTGAAATCCATTTTTCACCTAGTAAACATTCGAATTGGAAAAAGCCTATTACAAGAAAAGTTATATCCTTTTGAATTATCTTTACAATCCAACTTGAATCTCCTCAATCGAATATTGGGAAAGAAAGTTATGGTAAAAATACTAAAAAAATGCTTTCGTATTGCGGCGCCACCAAAACAGAGCAGCGACGCCACTCCCTTGGCACCGAGACACCGCCTGGATGCGTGTAGGGCGCATTTTGGCCCATTTTCAAGTCCATAAAAACCCTACTTTCATTACAAACGTGAATACATAAATGCAAGTTTCCACACTTTTGAAGAGGATTCACACATTGAGAGGCAAGAAACACACTTTGAGATTAAAGAGAAGCAATTCAATGGAGGAAAACAACAAGCAATTCATATGATTGGGAGATTAAAAAGATCTTGGTGCAAGATTAATACTTTTTTCTTCTACATCTTTAGTACAAACCTGGTGATGTACTCAATGACTATCTATTATTTTTCCTCTTTCATATGAGAAGTTAAATCTGTTGTTAGGACGAATGATGTAACCTAATTGGGATCCTTTATGTCTTTTAATTAAGATTCTTGTTCTTTATTGTTCTGTGTTGATTTTACTATGGATTTAATGCATTAAATTACTTCATCAATAATTTGATATTTTTGTGAATCTTTTACGAATAGAGATAAGGATTTAGACCATGTAGTAAAAATTCGGTAAATTGGTATAATGAGTAGAGATACTTAATACTAATTACCGTGGTCATAACTGAATTCCTAGGACAAAGAGCTTGTTTAACTAAACTAGATTTATATAGAGATATAGAATTGAATTAAATAGGCTCAATGAGGACTCGAGATGTGTACATTGAATACAATAGGAGAATTCTACCGAACACTACATTATATAAGAATTTTGATTTGAGATATAAAGGTGATCAATAGGTGAAATTATTCTACCCTAACGTCCGTTCATTATTTAAATTATTTCCTCGTATTTAGATTACAACTCAAATCAAACAAGTTTTTATTTGCTTCCATTGAATAATGGTTAGAACAAAATTTAGATTAAGTGCTAAAGTATAGTCCTCATGTGAATGATAATCCGAACTCTTAGATCCACTTACTACTTGTTACGATCCGTACAATTGCGAAAATAAAATCGACAACAATTATCATATTTAAAAAATTCAATTAATTAAATAGAAACCCAAAATTCAAAGAAAATTCATCTTGTTCTTCCCCAATCTACCATCCACCCCCCAACTTTCCAAAACCAAATTCGCAGTGAAAGCAACCCTTTCACTACCATTGCCAACATTTTTTTGCCATCACCACCTTCAAACTCAAGCACAAACACAAAGCAATAATAAAAAAATAAATGAGAGAAACTTTCATCGTCTTCTTCTAAACTCCACCATCAACAAAAGCCAAAACCAAAAGAAAAACACGCGCTACCTATCCGACGAACACGTGCCCTAGTACATAACTCTATCAAATCCAATGAAAGTACTCGAACCTTCCATTGGCATAGTTTCTTGAACAAAAGATCTGGAGTACATAATTTTTCTAGGATTGTTGACTACAACCTGAAATGCCAATTGCCAAGAAATTTAGGTTTTGTAGCATTTGCATGTTGTGGAAGGTGGTGTAAAGTTGTTCATAACTAATCAAATTAATTATACCTCCCAATTTCGTGATGATGAATCCATAGGTGAAGATGCAAAAGATTGAATATTTGTCAAAAGAAAATGAGAAGAAAAGGGGGGATTCAAGAAGTTGAAGAATCCAGTTAAATTTTTCTACCATCTCTGTTTCATTCATAATTATTTTGATAATTTCACTATTTCTGTACTTCAACTTGGAATAATAACGAAAGGTGCAATTGCTTCATCCAAACCGAAAAAAAAGTGCACATGAGAAAATAAGAAAGTTCAAAGAACTGGTGATTGAGATGTTACCGGAGGCCATCTCTAAAATCGTATACCAAAATTTGAGGTAAGTTTTGCACTATTTCACACCAAATCATGCACCAAACTAAATTTCATGTCTAACCATAACACCAACTGAACAAAGTTTGATCATTTTCTTCATTTTATTTATTTAAAAAATTAGTTTTTCACTTATTTTACAACTACATAAATTACTAAATAAATAATTACTTTTGTATTAAAGAAAATATTAAATTCATTAACTATTATTTTTTACATTATTAAAATTTATTATAAATGCATATAATAATAATAATAATAATAATAATAATAATAATAATAATTTATTGTATTAAAATATATAACACCATTTGTTTGTCAAATGAAAACAAGTGGTAAAATTAACTTTGGACCATTTTACACCAAAATGGTGCAAAGTTTAGTTCTACATTGGAGACAGTTTGCACTAAAAAGTGGTGTGTGTGTCTCATTTTGGAGATGCCCCTGAAGATCTTGCGTTTACCCTATTTTCGTCTTCGAAAAAAGTATTTGAAAGTGATTAGAGATTGAATCTAACAGAGGGTTTGGCTAGAGAGAAAGCAAATGATATGCACGTAGTGGAAGGCGATAATAGTGGCAGTGGTGGTGGGGAAAGATGATTGCTTTCACTATTGATTTGGTTTTGGGGTTTGGGGCTATGGGTTGGAAAGAAAAAGAATTTTTTTTTTAGTTTTTTATTTAATTATTTTGATTATTTATATAAGATAAACAAATTTGACATTTTATCCCTTTAAAATTGGTCAAATTTTGATCAAATCGTTGATTTTTGGTCAACTAAGAGCAAAATGGATGAAATCCATCCATTTGTTTGTCACCTTTAATGAATTAAAATGTTTGTCACCCATATTATTTATATTAATATTTAATGATATTGAAGAAGTATAACTTAATATTAAATTTATTCTAGACGAATAAGGTGTTGATGTTCTTGAAGAAATACAACTGTATTATATAAATATTTTCGAAGAATATTATGTTTTTCTAAAAGAATGTCACATTACTACTCAGTGAAGAAGTATAAAATAATACATATTAGTATTTTTGAAGAATACAATGTTGTGATTCTAAAGAAGCATAATATTATAAATATAAAAAATCTAGAAGAATATTTTTGTTATTAGTCCTGAAGAAGTACAACTTTTTGTATATTAAGTTTTTAATGAATAAGCCACAAGTTTTATATTATGTTAGTTTTTTTAATAGAATATTACTTGCTCTCAAAGAGCATAATTTTATGGGATTTAATCCTTTATAAAATATTTTGTATTTTTGCTCATGATGAGTAAATTCTTACATAATTTAGTACTTTTGAATAATAATATTGTGACCCTCTACTCTTAATTTTTTTCATCGTTTTATTTTATTTTATTTGTAGTTTTTAAATCATACTGGGATTTAATAATTTGTATTTAATTCAAGTAGGCATTTTACAGTAAAATCAAAACATATCATGAAAATCAAATTAATAATGTAAAGAGTTAAAAGAACCGCCAAATTTTATACCAAAAGAGAACTTATTTTACAAAATATATCTATACTACAAGTTAGCTATATTTCAATCCAAAAGTTTTTATTCAAAAGAAAAGCATGTTAATTTTCAAAAAACTTTCCTTAGATCTACTAACCTATACCAGACTTATGTGGCGGTATATCGACGTCAACTAAGTCATTCCATTTTCACTACATTATTTTACTATGTACCATCACCCTATTTTGCAAGATATCACCTTCGTGTCTACTCTACATATATCTAAGTATCTACATAACGGCATGTAATTAAGTCATAGATGCATAACCATCACAAAATCTTTATATTTTTCAAAAGTTTCAATCCCCTCATCCTCATCAACAATTGTATAAAAATGAGTGTAATGGGCCAGGATCAAGCATAATTGGGCCTAGATCCTCATTATAGTGTACCGTATGAGCTCAAAATAACATGGCCATTACTTATGCGCAAACTAATGTCAATGCATCCATCTTTGCTCACAAGACTCAAGATGCCACATTAGTATATAACATATATACCTGGCCTAAGTATGCAGTGCTCCATGTGCCTATCCGCAGTCCCAACGCCACTAAGGAACCTTTTAACACTACCTGTATACAGGTGCCGAACTCCAAATTGCCTACCGTTAATGTCTGTCAGGGCCTCAAAATGGTTATTTATTCGGACACAATAGTACGGTACATCTATTATGGGATTCACATTCAAAGTTTTCAACCACAAACTCAATAAAAAAGACAACAAAAGTATGCATGACCTTGAAAATATAATTATCCATACGTTTATATATATATATATATATATATATATATATATATATATATATATAAACACATAATTTCACATATATTATCTTGTACTGTAGTTGAAAAAAATCAATATTTACCTTTATCATCACTGTCTTGGTTAATATCTGCATTAATAAAATAATCTTTACATTAATCATATCATAACATCTTATCTCTCAATTAACAAACCTAAACTATGCATATACGATAATATAATATACTTAATAAAAGACCCGAATAATAACACTATTGATAAGTCTACCTTTAATTACTCAAAATCCAACAAAACCTTCTTTTACAAAATCCTTCCAAGAATCAAAGACATAGCACTTTTGTTTTGTTTTTGTTTTTGTTTTTGTTTTTGTTTTTTTTTTTTTTTTTTTTTTTTTTTATCTTAACTAAGTTTTTCCCCCAAACCATCTTCTATATAATCTAAAAATTATAAATTTCTAAAACTTATATAGGTAAGAATTGGAAATAAAACTATTTTAATTCATCATCCTTGATTTCATTAATCTTGAATTTAATTCTCACTTTTGTGAGCCTTGTTACACTTAGGGCATATCGCACTACCCACTGGTTGACTGTCGGGACGTAGCCTCTTTTCATTATTATTAAGAGGTCAAACATTATTTCTAGGTCCTTATCTAAAAGGAGGTCATCTCATTAAATTATTTGAATTGTTGCCTTTCTGCCAATGAGGTTGTTTAAGTAAATTAGAGTGACGTGCTTTTGTGCTCTAGGAATACGATTCTTTGCTTGCTTTGCTCTAGTGTTCGTTCTGCTATATTTGCAAAAGTCACTCCATGGGTGCCTACTATCTTCACATCTCCTTATAGCTTGCCCACTCTATACTCTACATTCTCACCATCACTAGCTTCTTCCAATTCCAGCATGTCATCATAGTCACCTTTACGATAACTCACCACTTCTCCATTGTCTCAGAGAATCATAACCGTTTTGTTTGGACATTGAGAAGCCACCACGATCCCAAGCACCTAAAGCATTTGATGTATCGACTCCTAGATGGGTGGGATTCATCCTTGGATGTGAACTTGCTAGCAATGTCCTCTTTTGCTTTTTGTAGCTCAGCTCAGCTCTTCGAAATAGCCCCATCTCCCATGTTGTTGTCCCACTTCGGTTTTCAAGATGGATGAGAATCCGAAGAACCTGATCCACCTAACTGTTCCCTTCCTCTTCAGTTGTCTCTCCATCTTCATAGCTACATGTAGTATGTCCTCCAACTCCACATAGTATTGTAATTTTACTACATTAGCTATTTCTCTTCTTCAACATTTGCTCTAATCATAGCAAGACCCATCTTCTTATGATAATCCTCCACACTTTTGGACCCTTAGTCGACTTTGTAATTTTTGATAAAACTCTCTATATTAGATTAGGCACGAACATCTTCTTCATGATGACCTTCAATTCTTCCCAAGTACTATGCCTCTCACGATTCCTCCTTCTAGATGTTACTACTTGATTCCACCAAGTAATAGGATAATCAGTAAACACAAGTATTGCAATCTTTACCTTTTTTTTTTTTTTTTCCTTCGAGTAGTTGTAGCAATCAAATATCAATTCTATCTTCTTCTTCCACTCCAAGTATGCTTCTGAATCATCCCTTCCTTTGAAAGAAATAATTGTCATTTTGATATTACTTATACCTCCATCAACTCCATCTCTGACATCTCTACCTCTCCTTTCATGCCTAACTCCTCTATCCCTCATTCTTCCTAACTTGGCATCCACTAATGTCTCATCAATGTTTAACATGCTTCATATTCACAGCTATTCTCCACCCTAGGCTCTCCCGCCTAGCTTGCCTCCTTGCATTGGGTATTCTGCTAGGTTGATCCATAAGTAAAATGGCAAGCAATGGATCTTGCCTCTCCATGCCTCTTGCATACACAGACTTCTAACAACCTCTTAAACCGTCGCATCAACTCTTCTGACATGTTGACTTGACTCGTGTTCCTACTTGAGGTTTAGTATTTGCCTCACGTGTATACGCTTGTGTATCACTCACATTTACTTTTTTCCTCCCTTTCTCTCTCTCTCTCTCTCTCTCTCTCTCTCTCTCACATATACACTGCTGGTGATTTTCGAAATAATTTTTTTTAAATTCGGATTTTTTTGTTCGGAAATTCGACTATGATACCAGTGAAAAAAGAAACTGATTTAGGTGCTAAATTAATGCCAAAAAAAAAAAAAAAAAACAACTTTTGAATTTTTTTTAGCACATTTATGGATTAAAGACTCAAATGACGAAGAACACAAAGAACCCAAAGAATTGAAAAGAAAAGAAACAAAAGACTCAAACAAAAAAGTAAAATGATATGACCTTGATTTTTGGAGCCTAAGTTCCGATACCAATGATGCAAACCCATGTAACGATAATAGTTAGGAAACTCACACGAGATTGATTCAAACCCAAGAATGCCTCTTGAGTTTGACCCAAAAATATTGAACCAAAGAACCAACACAATCGTCGATAATATGTTGACCCCGTGATCACAAGATTCAAGAATTACTCCCGGATTGTTTGAATGTCACAAAAAACAAATCATGATAAGTTCAGAATTAGTTCAATGAAGAACAAAGAATTGAAAGAAAATTGCTCACAAAAGAGGCCATAAAGTATGATTTTAACATAAATAAAATATTTTGCGGATATTGAAAAATTCGCGAGCCGACAATGTCATATGCAGTCGTATAGTACAAGTCTATGCAGTCAATCGAATAGTTATATAGGGAGCCCCTCTGTCCATTACTCGAATCAAGTTGATCCATGTTTCTTTCCCTGAACCCAACACGAAACTTGTTCATTTATTTGTCTGTACCTCAAACAAACAATCATATCGCTTCTTTAACCCTCTTCGTTCATGACTATGGCCCCTTCTTCAACGATCAGCGAATCATTGCCCGGACTTGCTTTCGTTCCATGAATCACACAAATTGTCAAGTGATGACAACTAACCATTGGATGGATGCCAACCATGTCCTCATGTTTCCATGCAAACACATCCAAATTCTCTAGCAAGAAATGTTTCAATTTTTCTTTGGCTGATGTTGGTTGGTTTTTTCTGACCTGCAAAGATTTGGAGGGATCCTGGGCATCCACTATAAAGCTCTCCAATTCTTCAACCAGAGCTGTCTATGATTCGTAATCGTAGGGGTCCAATTCATCAAGGTTAGCCACTTCTTCAATTGAATCTATTATCTCGACATCATCCCCTTACTGAGGTTTCTCCCTTGCTCAGAGTCGTCATCTTTATCGATGTCTATTAGAATGACATTACTGTTCCATGGTTCGGTCTTTCTAATCATCCTTGACTATGGCGATACCATTCTCTATTGGGGACTTCATGCATAAGTGGTGGTTGGATGTGATGGCCAACAGTTCCTTCAAGACAGGTCTTCCAAGCATTCCGTGATAAGCAAAGCGATTGTCTACCACCAAAAATTTCATAGAATGATGAGCCGTTAATGGTGTTGTCTCGATCTCTATTGCTAGAGTGATTTTTCTTCTTAGGACGATGCTATCATTGATGAATTCGTACAAGGGGAATTCATTAGAGTTAACTCATGATCAACTTCCATTTTATCAAATGTGGCTCCAAATATGAAACAACTAAGCTTCCATTGTCTACTAACATTCTTTTTAGACCGTTTTGAGCCACGATAGCTCTTACTACCAAGGCGTTACAGTATCGTCTTGGGTAAATGTGATGGGTTGAATCCTTCTTCCAGTGGAGGACTGGCTGCTACTAACTACGAAACTCACCATTGGGGAGTCTTTGGCTTCTCTTGCCTAGTTTCTTTGAGCACCCCTTGACATACGGGCCTCCAAAAATGGTGTCAATTTCTTGGATGGGCTCATGACCAGCGTTGGTTGAGGGGCTCCTTCTGTGTCTTCAACCCTTTATGGGTCTTTTCCCATCACTGTCTTGCCTTCGTGGGGGCATCGCCTCTATTGGGGTGCCTCACTTCATTGTCCCCCTTGGTTGCCGACCTTGCCTAGAAGGCTCGTCTCTTTGCGGTTGACTATTTCTTCTTTGATTGTCAGGGTGCTTAGTAATGTATCTACTTATGGCTATAGAAATGGTGGTATCTACAATAGAGGAGTTCTTTTTCACTATTTCTAGGTTCAAAACCTCGTCCCCTACCTCTCCTTGTGTAGGGAAATCATTGGTAGGGTCGTCTTGGTAAATTTCCATATTGGGGTTCACTTCCTCTTAAGCCAAAGCAGGCATCGCATTCAATGTTGTTACCAATGTTTGCCCTGGATTGAGGGAGTTTGAATGTCCTGTGTAACGACCTGGGTCCCACTTAACGGGTTGTCACGGTCGTTAGATCGACGACGTACTGTTCCCACTGTACCAACATGGGTCTTTTCAGCATGCTTTGTCCTCACTCGCACGCTCCCCGGAAAAGCTTCCCAGGGGGTCACCCATCATAGAATTTCTCTAAGTCAAGCACGCTTAACTGTAGAGTTTCTAACGATGGACTTCCGTAAAAGAAGGTGCACCTT
The DNA here is from genome assembly GCA_019395295.1 of Osmanthus fragrans. Taxonomy (NCBI): domain Eukaryota; kingdom Viridiplantae; phylum Streptophyta; class Magnoliopsida; order Lamiales; family Oleaceae; genus Osmanthus; species Osmanthus fragrans. The sequence continues at coordinate 18,048,488 of CM033347.1, read as the reverse complement.
GTTGGTATGAGTAGTACCTATCAAATCTTTTAAACTTTTCTGGTCTGGGTATTACAATCACCCCCCGTTAGACTCGCGACGTCCTCGTCGCGCTTGATCCATCTGAGGATCCGTTGCCAGGCGTTGGGATTCTAGAGGTGGCTCCTACGGATTCAAGTGGTGGCTCCCTCCCTATGGCGTAGCACTTTGTCCCGCATAGCACTTAGTTCCCGATTTTCGGCTGGCAAGCGGCTCTGATACCACTTGTAACGACCTGGGTCCCACTTAACGGGTTGTCCCGGTCGTTAGATCGACGACGTACTGTTCCCACTGTACCAACATGGGTCTTTTCAGCATGCTTTGTCCTCACTCGCACGCTCCCCGGAAAAGCTTCCTAGGGGGTCACCCATTATAGAATTTCTCTAAGTCAAGCACGCTTAACTGTAGAGTTTCTAACGACGGACTTCCGTAAAAGAAGGTGCACCTTGTTAGTATGAGTAGTACCTATCAAATCTTTTAAACTTTTCTGGTCTGGGTATTACAATACGTTGTAGCGACCGAGAATTTTAACTATGTTTCTTGAAAAACGTGTCGCTAAACATTAAACCCGAGTTTTAAAAGTAAAAACGCGTTCATCTAGCCGTTGTTAAACTATTTTAAATTTATTAGAAACGAACCCAATTTTGAATATTTTAATTCTCTATCGTTTAAATCCGAATTTTATACGATAGAGTATTATTATTTCGGGTCCAATAATCCAATAGTTCGATTAGGGTTATTCTAGCCCAATTCCTTACGTCCGATCAAAAAATCCTACCGGCCTCCATTTCAGGCCCGTTACAGCCTAGGAATTTGTGCCCTAGACTATTCCTACGGTATATATACCCCATCTTCCCCCCCCCCCTCAACCTCACTCACGCATCAATCCAACACAGGGTAAGAAAATCTCCAAAATTTCTCTCCTCCCTGCAGTCAATTCCTAGCCCCCTTCACGTGTGATGCTAGAAAACCAATTTCTAGCATCCACACCACCACCTCCCTAGCCCAACACCACTGCACACGGCCACCGTTCAACCCCAGAACCACCACCACCACAGCCTCCTCCTGCAAGCCACCACAGCAACACCTAAGCTGCAGCCGTCACCCCAACACCTCAGCCCAATCGAACCACCACTACAGAACCACCCCCAACACCATTGCAAGGCCAAACCGCCACCATCCCTCACCCCAGCCGAAGCACGTCAACACCACCAATGTCCTACAGCTGAAAACTCAGAACCATCTCCAACCCCCAAGCTCCACCCTGCTGCCACCACCCAAGCCACAGTCAAAAGCCCAGAACCACCTCTGCAGCCACCCCCCATCGACAGCCTCTTCAACCCAAAAATCACCCCCAGAAATCAACCCAAAATCAAAATCAAAACCCAGAAATAGGGAAACCCATAAACTTACCTTGACCTCGACCCACGTCCTAGTCGGTTCGCTGCCGGGAAACCCAAGAAAATCCGAGCTCCAAGCCTCGGTTAACCTTCAACCTGTACGCCAAAATTCACCCCACCATCACCGCCACACCGCTGGCGCCACCACGCGACAGTGGCGCTGCCACTTCGCACCGGCAGAATCGGAGGAAGGGGCTTCGCCCCTCCCCGTCGCCGCTCTCTCTCTTCCTCTCTCTCTCTCGCCGGTTCGAAGTGAGAGAGAGAGTGAGAGATTTTGTTTTTTTTTATATATTTTGAAAATTTCGATTTTAGCCCTAAAGTTTAGGAGTTAGTTTATTTTGGTCCCCCAAGTTTTAAAATGATTTATTTCAGCCCAAAGTTCGGTTTTTAAAAGAAGAACAACCCAGAATTTATGTTTTAAAATGAATCGGCCCAAAGATTCTGGAAAAGTCAATTTCAGTCCCTGAATTCTTATTTTTCAGTTTTAACAATTTTCAATTTAGTCCCTATTTTAGAAAAGTTCAATTTCAGCCCTTAAACTTTTATTTTCAGCTTTAATAAATTCCGACTAAGTCCCTAAACCTTATTTTTATCGTTTTTAATCTTTAAAAATTTCAAAACACTAATTTAAGGTTTATTTTCTATTTTTGGCTAGACGAAACGTGCGAACGATTGAGGAACTAAGATTTTTCTTCCCGCTCCACTTTTCACGCAAATCGGGATAGATTGAGGTAGACTCGCCCCCATTAATTAGTTTAAATTATAATTGCATGTATTATGTGATTTATATGCTTTGATGCATAAGATGAGAATCCCTTATGGGATAGATTATGTTGTTATGCTTGTCGTAACTTATATGCTTAATTGCATGAGAAGAAAGAGAATCTCTTATGAGATAAGATGATGTTATGCATAACTTACTTGCTTAAATGCATGAGACAGACTATCCACACCCTATGATTTTAAAGAGCCTATGATTTTTCAAATAAAATAAACCCATGAGAATATCACTGTATGAATTGCATAATTATGTGTTCAATTATTCTGTAAATTAATTACTGGCGATGAGTCTACTGAGTATTTCTTCGAAATGCTCATTCTACTATTTTAACCATATTTGCAGATTTTGGAGACGGCCGAGTTTGATGGGCAGTGGTGATGTGGCCGAATTAATATAGTTAATTTTTTTTAATTTATTTTTTTTAATTTCACTCATTCGAACGTTATGAACTTATTTTGTCGTTTCCGCTATTTCAAACTTGAATTTACAGTTTAATCAATTTTCTTTAAATTAATTCAAATGAGACTTATTGTCGTTAAGTTCACAAATTTTAAATGTGATGTTTTTAAAAGTTAGTTATTCCGCCAAACTTTTCAATTAAATTTGAGTAAAAAGATGACGACGTAGCATTCCGGGTCTGCGGAACTCGGGGCGCTACAGCTTGGTATCAGAGCCAGTCTGCGTTTCTGTAGACTGGCAAATTTTCAAAAAAAAAATAAAATTCAAAAAGATGTTTCACATTATTTAATTCTTATTCATGAAAGTCGCCACTGCCATCACTCGATCAGCCGACTCCAAAGGTAAAGAAGTTTATGAAGTTTAAATGTTATTTTAATTCGGATACTTGTTTTGATGCTTTATGAGACTTAGAAGAAAGAAAGAAAGAAAGAGAAAGAAAGTGTATCTGAAGTAGAAAGAAAGAAAGAAAGAAAGAAAGAATGACGAATTTGGGCATAATTTGAAAAAGTTTCCTTTAATTTTTACGTCCTCGTAATTTTAACTAGGAGAGATGAATAACCCCGCTTAATTGGACTTTGCATAATTGATTTAGGACATGGCACCTATTCGTAGAAATGCACTCAGCGATGCAGAACGAGCCATTAGAGATTATGACCGTTTCAGGCCCGAACTTGAGTGGACGATTGCTCAACATGTAGAGCAGTTGAATATCGTACGTGAGCGGGCCATACAGCATGGCTACGTGACCAATAATCACCGGTCGATTCGTCACTTACTCTCGACTTTTCGAAGTGACTATGAGGAGGTAGCTAATAGCATATATGTAGATGCTCTAGTATCTTTGAATGTGGAGATGGAGTATGATGCTTTCTGCACGAGACTTGTGGCATATTGGCCCATGTACTTTGAGCACCGCTATGGATTTGCTCCCGAAGAAGACTCAGAAGAAGAAGAAGCTGAGGAAGACGCTGATCCAGCGCTAGAAGAGTTCTCGGACGCTGAATCAGGCGTAACTGAAGGATAATAGAGAAATAGAGATTAGAGTAGGCTTGACACTTTATTGAAAAAAAAAAAAAAAAAAAAAAATTTGTTCGGCATACATGCCTTCCTACCCATGTATTTCTTTTCATTAAAAGAAGTCAAGTTTTGAATAAAATGATATTTGGGTTCCGATTTTCGTTTTTTTTAGTTATCTGCTATTGTCTACGTTGTTGGTACACTGAATTCAACCTTTATGAACGACTTTTAAAATTTTATGAAGGTTATGGCACCACCAACTCAAAGCGATGTCATTCGAGAATTACTTAACGTGGTGCAAGAGATGAGACAAGCTCCACAGCCGGTTAACCCAACAATAGAACAGTTCCGAAGATACCACCCACCTACGTTCGATGGAGGAGATGGTCCACTAGTAGTGGAAGAATGGCTCCAGTCCTGAGGATAAGAAGGTGATATATGCCGAGTTCATATTAATCGGAAGAGCTGGTTTCTGGTGGGAATCTGCATCACGGACAAGGAGCTCAGAGCAGCTAGCAGCTGACTTGGGACAAATTTAAGGCTGAGATCAGGGATAAATTCTTCCCACAAGCCCTCAGGGATCACAAGGAGTCCGAATTTCTACGCCTGGTACAAGGTGAAATGGATATAACTGAGTACGAGAGGAAATTCGAGGAACTGTCACGTTATGCTCCACATCTGGTGGAGACTGAGTTCAAGAAGGCAAGGCGTTTTGAGAGAGGTCTACGCCATGATATTCGACAGATTGTCAGTTCACATGAACTGCCAACTTACGGAGAAGTTGTGAAGAAGGCTCAAGCAGTAGCCTATGTCGGTGTGAGAGTTGGGAACCAAGGCAATCATAACGAGCAGAGGTATCAGGGGAAGAGAAAGTGGCAAGGTCCAAATCGCAATCAGAATCAGAATCAGAATCAGAATCAGAATCAGAACCGAAATCAAACATTTACCAAGAGGCTGAATCTAGGACCAACAGGGAGACAGATGACCACTTTCACTCCACCCTGCCCTAAGTGCCAGAGGCCGCATAAAGGAGAGTGCCTTTTTGGAAAGGGGGTCTGCTACAAGTGTGGCCAGCCGGGTCACTTTGCATCGGATTGTCGTGCCCCGTCCGCCCAGGGTTCCAATCAGAAGGCGAACCCAGACCAGAACAGAAAAGGAAAAGCAAGAGTGTTTGCTATGGATGCAGCTGAGGATTCTGACGTGATTGCAGGTATACTATCTATCTCTAGTATTCCTGTATATGTTCTAATAGACTCAGGAGCTACGCATTCATTTATAGCTGAAACATGTTTAGGAAGACTGAACTTAATAGGAGAAGAAACTAGTAGTACTCTCGAGGTTAGTTTACCGTCAGGAGGAACTATCGATACCAATAAGATAGTCAAAGCAGTACAAATAGATTTTGATAGCCAAGTTTCGAAGACAGACTTGAATATTATCCGAATGAACGATTTCGATATTATTCTGGGTATGGATTGACTCAGCACCAATCGTGCCGCAATCATGTGCCACGAGAAAGAGGTTATTTTTCACAAAAGATGGTGAAGAAGTATTCAGGTTCTACGGGACGAGGATCAAAACACTTCCCCGCCTTATCTCGGCTTTACAAGCAGAGAAGTTATTAGCCAAGGATGATTGTCATGGCTATTTGGTTAGTCTTCAAGACAAATCCATAGAGGAGATTACTCTGGACTCAGTGCCAGTGGTATGCGAGTACAGTGATGTCTTTCCAGACGATCTACCCGGTATTCCGCCAGATAGGCAAGTGGAATTTTCCATTGACCTGGTACCAGGAGCTGCCCCCGTTTCTAAAGCTCCGTACCGCATGGTGCCGAAAGAGTTGCAAGAACTAAAGGTACAGTTGGAGGAATAACTAGAGAAGGGTTTCATCAGGCCAAGTGTATCTCCATGGGGAGCACCTGTTCTATTTGTAAAGAAGAAGGACGAAAGCATGAGGATGTACATCGACTATCGAGAACTTAACAAGTTGACGATAAAGAATAAGTATCCCCTTCCCAGAATCGAAGACTTGTTTGATCAGTTGAAGGGTACAACTATCTTTTCCAAGATTGATTTGAGATCTGGTTACCATCAGTTAAAGGTTTCGCCAACTGACGTGCCAAAAACAGCGTTCAGGACACGATATGGGCATTATGAGTTCACAGTAATGCCTTTCAGCCTCACGAACGCACCTGCAATATTTATGGACTTGATGAATAGAGATTTTCATCAGTATCTCGATAAATTCGTTATTGTTTTCATCGATGACATACTGGTCTACTCCAGAAATTCTGCACAACATGAAGAACATTTGAGGACTGTGTTGGAAACACTGAGAGCAGAAAACTTGTATGCCAAATTCAAGAAATGTGAATTTTGGCTTGAGCGAATAGGTTTCTTAGGTCACATTGTTACAGCTAAAGGCATCGAGGTCGATCCTTCGAAAGTTGAGACTGTAACGAATTGGCCAACACCTGCAAATGTTGGAGATGTGAGAAGTTTTCTTGGATTAGCCGGATATTATCGACGATTCATAGAGGGTTTCTCTAAAATAGCAGGCCCTATGACCCAGTTGACCAAGAAGGGAGTTAAGTTTCAATGGACAGAACTATGTGAACAAAGCTTTCAGAAACTTAAGAACAGACTTGTCTCAGCACCAGTATTGACTATACCAGATGGGTCCGATGGTTTCGTTATTTACAGCGATGCATCCGAACATGGTTTAGGTTGTGTATTGATGCAGAATGGCACGGTGATCGCATATGCTTCAAGGCAGTTGAAGCCACACGAAAAGAATTACCCGACCCATGATTTAGAGCTCGCAGCTGTCGTGCATGCTCTTAAGATCTGACGACACTATCTGTATGGGAGTAAATGTGAAATCTACACCGATCACAAGAGTCTCAAGTATTTCTTCACTCAGAAGGAACTGAACATGAGACAACGACGGTGGCTAGAGCTAGTAAAATATTACGACTGCACTATTCTTTACCACCCGGGTAAAGTAAATAAGGTTGCAGACGCTTTGAGCAGAAAGAACGTTGGACAGTTATCATCTTTGGGAACAACGAAAGATCAATTGATTCGAGATTTTCAGAATTTAAGAATCGAAGTACGAGTCCCAACAGTCCAAGGAGCTAACAGATTGGCATTAATCTGATCGTCAAACCAGACTTGAGAGGTCGGATTGTAGCAGCTCAAGCTGGAGATAAATTCTTGGAAAAGATCAGATCCGAGGTTGGGACTGGCAAGAGAATAGGTTTCGAGATTACCGCTGATAAAGCGCTTATATTCAGAGGACGTCTTTGTTTGCCGAAGGATAAACATATCCGTAATGAGATTTTGACAGAAGCTCATTCAGCACCATATGCATGCCACCCAGGAGGGACAAAGATGTATCGTGATTTGCGTAATACCTTTTGGTGGAGAAACATGAAGGGTTGCATTGTAAAATTTGTCTCTCGATGCATGATGTGTCAGCAGGTCAAGGCTGAGCATCAGAGACCATCAGGATTGTTAAATCCCTTGGATATACCAGAATGGAAATGGGAGAAAATTTCCATGAATTTTGTGACAGGGTTACCAAAATCAGTAAGAGGTCATGACGCTATTTGGGTTATTGTAGACCGACTTACGAAGTCAGCTCATTTCCTACCAATCAGAATGACCCTCACTGTGGATCAATTAGCCCAATTGTATGTTAAAGAGATCGTTCGACTTCATGGAGTACCAGCTTCTATTGTCTCCGATCGAGACCTAAGATTCACTTCGAGATTTTGGAAGAGTTTACATGTCGCAATGGGTACTAAATTAAATTTTAGTACAGCTTACATCCACAGACAGATGGACAGTCTGAACGCACTATTCAAACACTGGAAGATATGCTTAGAGCTTGTGTACTAGACTTGAGTAGTAATTGGGAGACTCATCTTCCATTAGTGGAGTTTGCCTACAATAACAGTTTTCAGGCTACTATTGGCATGGCACCATATGAGGCACTATATGGTAGACGTTGTCGATCACCAGTCTATTGGGATGAAGTAGACGAGAGAAGAATTTTAGGTCCAGAATTGATTGAGAGGACAGTTGAGGCTATTGAGAAAATCAGGCTACGGATCAAAGCCACTCAAGATAGACAGAAAAGTTATGCTGATCAAAGGAGAAAAGACTTGGAGTTTGAGATTGGAGAGAAAGTATTTTTGAAAGTAGCTCCTATGAAAGGTACTATCCGTTTCGGCAAGAGAGGGAAGCTAAGACCTCGTTTTATCGGACCATTTGAAATCTTAGAAAAAGTTGGTAACGTGGCTTATCGTTTGGCGTTACCACCCGAGCTCTCGGCCGTACACAATGTTTTTCACGTTTCTTTATTGAGGAAATATATCCACGACCCGAGCCATGTGGTAAATTTTCAGACTATTTCGATTAAGAGGAATCTGTCTTATGAGGAGACACCTATGTGCATTGTGGAGAGAAAAGTCCATGTCTTAAGAAATAAAGAAGTTCATTTAGTCAAAGTCCAATGGGATAGACAGGATAGCGATGAAGCTACCTGGGAAAAGAAGGATGAGATTCTGGCTAAGTATCCAGATATTATAGATCAAGTAAGTTTAAATTTCGAGTACGAAATTAATTTAAGGGGATAAGGTTGTAGCGACCGAGAATTTTAACTATGTTTCTTGAAAAACGTGTCGCTGAACCTTAAACCCGAGTTTTAAAAGTAAAAACGCGTTCGTCTAGCCGTTGTTAAACTATTTTAAATTTATTAGAAACGAACCCAATTTCGAATATTTTAATTCTCTATCGTTTAAATCCGAATTTTATACGATAGAGTATTATTATTTCGGGTCCAATAATCCAATAGTCCGATTAGGGTTATTCTAGCCCAATTCCTTACGTTCGATCAAAAAATCCTACCGGCCTCAATTTCAGGCCCGTTACAGCCTAGGAATTTGTGCTCTAGACTATTCCTACGGTATATATACCCCATCTTGCCCCCCCTCAACCTCACTCACGCATCAATCCAACACAGGGTAAGAAAATCTCCAAAATTTCTCTCCTCCCTGCAGTCAATTCCCAGCCCCCTTCACGTGTGATGCTAGAAAACCAATTTCTGGCATCCACACCACCACCTCCCTAGCCCAACACCACTGCACACGGCCACCGTTCAACCCCAGAACCACCACCACCACAGCCTCCTCCTGCAAGCCACCACACCAACACCTAAGCTGCAGCCGTCACCCCAACACCTCAGCCCAATCGAACCACCACTACAGAACCACCCCCAACACCATTGAAAGGCCAAACCGCCACCATCCCTCACCCCAGCCGAAGCACGTCAACACCACTAATGTCCTACAGCTGAAAACTCAGAACCATCTCCAACCCCCAAGCTCCACCCTGCTGCCACCACCCAACCCACAGTCAAAAGCCCAGAACCACCTCTGCAGCCACCCCCCATCGACAGCCTCTTCAACCCAAAAATCACCCCCAGAAATCAACCCAAAATCAAAATTAAAACCCAGAAATAGGGAAACCCATAAACTTACCTTGACCTCGACCCACGTCCTAGCCGGTTTGCTGCCGGGAAACCCAAGAAAATTCGAGCTCCAAGCCTCGGTTACCCTTCAACCCGTACGCCAAAAATCACCCCACCATCACCGCCACACCGCTGGCGCCACCACGCGACGGTGGCGCTGCCACTTCGCGCAGGCAGAATCGGAGGAAGGGGCTTCGCCCCTCCCCGTCGCCGCTCTCTCTCTTCCTCTCTCTCTCTCGCCGGTTCGAAGTGAGAGAGAGAGTGAGAGATTTTGTTTTTTTTATATATTTTGAAAATTTCGATTTTAGCCCTAAAGTTTAGGAGTTAGTTTATTTTGGTCCCCCATGTTTTAAAATGATTTATTTCAGCCCAAAGTTCGGTTTTTAAAAGAAGAACAGCCCAGAATTTATGTTTTAAAATGAATCGGCCCAAAGATTCTGGAAAAGTCAATTTCAGTCCCTGAATTCTTATTTTTCAGTTTTAACAATTTTCAATTTAGTCCCTATTTTAGAAAAGTTCAATTTCAGCCCTTAAACTTTTATTTTCAGCTTTAATAAATTCCGACTAAGTCCCTAAACCTTATTTTTATCGTTTTTAATCTTTAAAAATTTCAAAACACTAATTCAAGGTTTATTTTCTATTTTTGGCTAGACGAAACGTGCGAACGATTGAGGAACTGAGATTTTTCTTCCCGCTCCACTTTTCACGCAAATCGGGATAGATTGAGGTAGACTCGCCCCCATTAATTGTCTACCCCCATTAATTAGTTTAAATTATAATTGCATGTATTATGTGATTTATATGCTTTGATGCATAAGATGAGAATCCCTTATGGGATAGATTATGTTGTTATGCTTGTCGTAACTTATATGCTTAATTGCATGAGAAGAAAGAGAATCTCTTATGAGATAAGATGATGTTATGCATAACTTACTTGCTTAAATGCATGAGACAGACTATACACACTCTATGATTTTAAAGAGCCTATGATTTTTCAAATAAAATAAACCCATGAGAATATCACTGTATGAATTGCATAATTATGTGTTCAATTATTCTGTAAATTAATTACTGGCGATGAGTCTACTGAGTATTTCTTCGAAATGCTCATTCTACTATTTTAACCATATTTGCAGATTTTGGAGACGGCCGAGTTTGATGGGCAGTGGTGATGTGGCCGAATTAATATAGTTAATTGTTTTTAATTTATTTTTTTTAATTTCACTCATTCGAACGTTATGAACTTATTTTGTCGTTTCCGCTATTTCAAACTTGAATTTACAGTTTAATCAATTTTCTTTAAGTTAATTCAAATGAGACTTATTGTCGTTAAGTTACCAAATTTTAAATGTGATGTTTTTAAAAGTTAGTTATTCCGCCAAACTTTTCAATTAAATTTGAGTAAAAAGATGATGACGTAGCATTCCGGGTCTGCGGAACTCGGGGCGCTACATCCTGCCTGATGGTCCGCCAAGTGGGAGTTGAGACCTCTTTCTCTTTGTATTTCTGGAGGTGGGAGTCTGCGATTTTCCCTATTCCGATGATCTTTCAATTCTTCATTAATGATCTCATACCTTATCATTTCCAGTAAGGCATCATAACTGGTAGGATCTTTGTTTTGAAGTCTCCAAAAGAGGGAGTTTATATCTAATATTCCCTTTAGGGTTGTTAGTGCCTTCCTATTTGTGACTTGCATGCAGTAGGTTATCTCATTAGTAAAAGGAGACTAGAAATTTTTCAATCACTCTCCTATGTAGTTGTAATTAGGGTCGAGGTATCGGGTGTCGGGAGTATCCTTGGAAGGCTTGTAGTCAAATACAACAACCTGTTAAAAAAAAAAAGTTTAATTCACCAACCATACTCTTCTTAAACTCGTTTTGAATAAGGGTAACAAACTCCCTAAATTTTATTTCATATGTGATCCAAACATAATATTATCAATATAGATTTGTGCAACTATTAATCTAGATTTCCTATTACGACGAACAATGTCTTGTCAGCTCACCCACTTTTGTATTCTTTCTAAAGCAAAAAAAATATGAGTCTTTCATACCAGGCACAGGGAGCTTGTTTTAGTCCATAGAACTCTTTTTTGAGTTTGAACACGTGGTCGTATGGATTCATGAATCATTTTGGTTGCTCAACATAGGCTTCTTCATTCAAGATTCCATTCAGAAAGGCACTTTGACATCATTGTAATAAAATCTTAATCCCATTGTCACAAATAGTAATAGTTTGATGGATTCAAGTCTTGTGACAAGTGCAAATGTTTTTATCGAAACTTACCCCTTTAACTTGAGTGTAAGGGGAGTCATGCCTTGTTTCTAACTTTATCACCATACTCGTCCCAGTCATGCCTTGTTTCTAATTATATCACCATACACGACAATTTATTTTTAAAAATCCACTTTGTTCCAATCACATTTATATCTTTTGGTCAAGATGCCAACTCCCACACGTTATTGAACTCAAATTGAGCTAAGTTCTTTCAGCATTGTAAGTACCCAAGACTCATCTTCAAGTGTTTCAATCATATTTTTGGCTGATATGAGGTATAGCAAACATTCCCAAGTTTTGTGGCAAGTTTCCTTCTAGTCATCATTCCATCTCCACAGTTTGAAATTAAATTGTGTAGAGGTAGTAAGAAACATGATTGAAATTTTAGATTCAAATAGATAGCATTTATTATCACTTGACCTAGTACAACAAAAGATACAACTACCATCATTTTTTAGAACTTCGCATGAAATCTTTGTGAACTCATCATGAGATTATCATAACAAAGTTGACCTACACTAATCAAGTTAGCTTTCATGTCAGCAACAAACAAGACATCATTTAAGATAGGGAGTCCATCAATCATAATGGTACCAACACCTTCAATTTTACTATTAGCCCCATCTCCAAAAGTAACTAGACCACTTGCACGACTCTTATAATGGTAGCCACTGTCAAAATATCAAGAGTTGGGCACAATGGATTAATATGCTATATTAACCACATAAAAATTATGATCTCTCTTTCTTACACAGATTTACCTTATTCTAACATTAGACTAACCCTTCTTATGACTCGCTTTTCTCGTGATATTTAAGTGAAGTAAATCGCGTCTTTACTTTCCACAGAAATTAATTTGGTAATGATACCTTACTTGTTTTACCCGATGACTTGATCTGAATCAAGTATATGGCGTCAATCTGAACCTGTTTATGCGAATCAGACACTACTATGACCTTTCTGTTTGAGGCTCTTCAGAGGTCTGGCTTGTTGATCTATCAGATTTGATTTCGTTAACAAACTTCAATTGATTGGATTATTCCTTCCCTTTTCCTTCATAACACAAACCCTCTTTGGTGCTTGAGGCTCTTCCATAACTAAGTCCTTCACTTAGGCAGGTGGATTCGATGGTAAGTTGCTTGACTCTTTCTTTGGTATGATTTTGTCCAGAAAGTAGCTCCACAACTTGATTTTCTTTCTTTTACTAAGAGTTTGGTGAGACCTTATTTTTTAGCAACAACTACAACTTTCTTCTTAAATGAAATCTATGGCATGGAGAATAATATTTCTTTCTTGTTTAGATTCTAGTTATTCTTTCAAGAGGTACACTTTGAACATATGCTACTTACTCCAGTTTTGTCGCTAACAAGTGTGTACTGCAGCAACAACAACAGCAAGTCAAAATCAGACTTTAGGTTGATAGTAAACGAGGTTACCTAGTTATCGTTAGTTTTGTCCTTGTCCGAGTTTGATTCTCTATCCTCATCTTCACTCCACGTGATGCTCATTGCTTTCTTGGACCTAGACTTCTTCAATGTGTTAGCACATTGAAGACGATTTTGAGTTCTATCCATGGATGTAGCTGGATTTTACATTGAGTTGTTAAAGATTTCTTCTATTATTATGGTTAAAGTTTGAAATTATTACCCTTTTTTTGTTGTTCATCATCCTTTTATTCTTTCAATGTTTTTGCTTTCCTCTATGAGAGTTACTTTAAAGTGAAATCTATGAGATAGTGATCTTAGAATCTCGTCACTATCTTGCTCTTTGAATACTTCTTTCCCAAAGTGTATGCTGAGTTGGTGAAGTCAGTGCTTAGACATAAAAGTTCTTGAATTGTTCATCTTCTTTCATTGTCAGTTGCTCTAACTCTAGTGTGAGCATTTGAGTTTGGAGGTAAATTTAAAAATAATTTTAATTATACAATTGAAACACTGGACAACAGTCAGTCAGGAGATGCTATATGCAATTCTAACCGTTCTGACTATAACGTACAGAATTAATATGTGTTCAGTCAATTTTAATAGAGTGAAAAACTTCAACAATTAATGTAACGTGGCTCCAAAGGAAAAAAAAAAATCCACGGGTCAAACAATTCACTAATTAATCTATAAAAAACACAATTGTATTTGATTGTAATTTTGCAAAATTTACAACAACAATTAAAAGAAACAAGAAGAACTCCGGTTGTGTCTTCTTCTTTTGACTTGTTGATGAAGTGAAATCAAATCCACCAGTCTTGACTTTATCATCACTCCCCTATTGTATGTATACGATCGCAACTACTGCTTGGATTAAGAATCAACATCATCCTTAACTCAAGCCAAGTAACTTGATCAATGAATGGGATTGAACGAATGACGCACATTGTTTTGTATTTTCCAATAGCTTGAAGAAAATGTTTGGCTTTTAAAGTAATGAATGAAGCATTGAATCAGTATGAACTTATATGAGACTACAAAACACTGGAGCCAGATTTTTAAAAATTGGTTTTTTCTTAAACAAATTATAAATGCCACACCTTTTGTGCAAAATCCCGCAAATGATCATTGACAACTAATCATTTAATGAGTAAAGGGTATCGTCCTATAAGGAACAAAATTTAAATTAAATTTTATTAGATCACTATCATGTAATTCACAAAAGAGATTTATTGATTTTTAACTAAATTATTGTAAAAAGTATATGACATAAATGTGTTGGATTTTCAATCCACCTACTATTATCCTAATTTCAATTTGCGGTTTATGTAATTTGGTTTGATTTGTGCATTCTTGACCCGATCACATTTTTATTCCGAATGCATATGTAACGTAATGCATTCAATCAAGAACACAAATTAATCGAAATTGCCTTTGAATGAAAAACAATCAATAAGTTTGATAGAACTCGAAGAAATCTAATATCAAGTTTATAACACAGGGACTGTTTATTGTTCTCAAAATTGCTCTCACAGATTCTATTTATTGCTCCTTCATTGTTCATCTCGAATTAGGGTTAGTTGGGCTTTTTTGGATAAATTTAATCCAACAGCCACAACGCAGGGAGCACTGCTTAAGTAGTGTTCAGGCACTGGTAGACTACCTTTTTTGTTCCAATTACCTTGGTAAGTGCAACACCCTTTTTGCCTATTCTCTCACTTCCTTAGCATGTTTCCAAGTCTTTGCATTCTCCTTTTTGTTACCATTTTACATAACCCACAACAAAATGCGAAAACATACATCAAAACATCCTAAGACTCTTAAGATCAAATATAAAATCAAGCTAAAATAGTATTAATTACACAAATGAAACTTTTTAGAATCATCGAATTTTTGTCTGAGTACAATTCAGAAGTGTTTTGATTATAATTTTAGGCAAGTGTACTCCACTTCTTGTTGTGATTGCTTTCACAAATGGATCCTCAATTATTTCATTGTCTGAAATGCGGCCATTACTTGCTCTTTAGGATTAATCTCAGTATTGTTTGGCAGGGTTCCAACTAAGAATACTCAAGAATTGTTTAATGCTTTCATCCTAGTGTTTGATCTTTTTCGTTAAGTTCACATAAAAAATGAAATTCGAAAAAAGTATATTAAATATCAAGAAACCTTTTCTTGGAGTTAATGGTGTTATTTCCAAGAAATAGCATCTCTATTTTTTTTTGGTTAAGGTAAGTGGATTATAACCAAAAGTAAATCATGTACAAAAGCACAGGGGCATTCCCTAGACCACAGAAACTATGCGGAGGACAGGCCTCCCTACATAGACAAAACAATGACAAAAAACTAGTAGTACAAGAAAAAATTCCAACGTCCAAACCCAAATAGCGTTGAATCCACTTATTTTCCATAGTGGGATCCACATTACAAAGTGTATTAAACTTAGACAAAACTGTAAACATAATATCAATGAAAACCAAGCTAGCGTGCCTAGATGAGTGATCAAAGAAACGAGAATTTCTCTCTCGCCAAATGTAGTAGACCATGGCTACAAACATGCTTTTAGTGATTGAATTTTGAAATGAATCAACCCCAAATTTTTGTGGCATCCAATCTACAAGCTCCTCCCAAGGACAGTGAATGATAGGTATGTTTACATTTACTACAAAAGTGCCTCCAGATCCACTCCGAATATGGGCAAGTAAAAAGGAGGTGAGCTGCATCTTCTTGATCACTCCCACAAAGAAGACATTTAATTTCTTCAATCAAACCAAGCCTCCAAAGCTTGCTTTGAGTATTAACTTCATCACAAAGAAAGAGCCACACAATGAAAGCATGATGAGGAGTATGCTACCAAACCAAACAAGTTTATGCCAGGGGGTTGCCTCCCTCCTATGGCGAAGAGACTCCCAAGCTAATCCAATAGTGAAATGCCTGTTCGGTGCACCAACCCATTGCATAATATCCGAAACAGTTGGATTAGGGATGAAAGTAGAGAGAGTAGCGTGAATCACCTCCAACCAGTTAATAGATAAACCTAGTGGTCATCTCCAACTCATCCCATCAACAATGGCAGCCACCTTGGCATCCTTTCCCAACCCCGAATCATAAATAAGGCGATCTCCAAATAAACCTAAAGGATGCCAATGGTCATGCCATAAAGAGGTAGCACGACCATCACCAACCTTGAACTTGAGCTTATTTCTCACCAAAATACGATGGCTAAGCAACTTCCTCCATGTCCAAGAACAGTCATTCGGGCATTTAACCTCCCAAAAACTCTCACCCTTCAACAAATAAGTGTGTATCCAAGAAGACCAAATTGAGAGAGAAGAATCTGTGAGTAGGTACCAAATATGCTTCATCATAGCTACCTTATTCCACAAAACCAGATTCTTTACCCCTAAACCCCTTCCTCTCGTGCACTTCCAAGCCACCTTAGCACCACTATGAGTAAGAGCACTTCCTTTCCACAGAAATGACCTAAGAGTGGTCTCCACCTTCTTAGTAAGACGCCTTAGGGAGACTAAAGAGAGAAGACCAATACATTTGAATTGAGAAAAGAACGGACTTAATAAGCTGGAGTCTCCCGGCATAAGACAAAGTACGAGAGGTCCAACCTTTAGCCCTTGCCACAATACGCTTCACCAAGACATTACAATCCAAAGTTCTCAATTTAGTAGCAATGAGTGGAATGCCAAGATAACGAACCGGAAGTGAACCCTCCCTATAACCAAGAGAACTGAGGATCAGGTCCTTAAGATGCACATCCACTCCACAAGCAAAAAGATTGCTCTTATCCGGATTAGGTGTCAACCCAGAAAGCTCCTCAAACTTATTGAGCACACCACCAATCAAGAGTACCAAATCAACTTCCATCCTACTAAAAATCAATAAGTCATCCGCAAAGCAAAGTTGGGATATTTTCTCTTTGTCACATCTCCAATGGAACTTAAACCTGTCACCTTGAGTCATACACCCCATGACACCAAAGAATACCACCATAGCAAGAACAAATAAATAAGGGGACATGACCACCTTGATGAAGACCTCTCCCACTCTTGAAAAAATCATGAAGCGCCCCATTGATGGCCACAGAAAATTTCGGAGATGAGATACATTCCGACACCCAATAAATCATTTTCTCTGGGAATCCAACAATCCGCAAAACCTCCAATATGAAATCCCATCGCACCGTATCATAAGCTTTCATAAGATCAACTTTGAGAGCACATCTTGGAGCTCCCTTATTCCGATGATAATTCCTCAAAAGTTCTTGAGAGGGAAGGATATTATCAGTATACACCTTTCTTCCACAACAGCGGTTTGTTGGGGACCCACAATACCAAGCAGCACTTTTTTGATTCAATTAGCAAGTAACTTAGCAATGCATTTATAGATCATATTATAACAAGAAATGGGACGGTAGTCCTTAACCTGAGTGGGATTAGGAACCTTAGGCACAAGAGCAATCGAGGTAGCATTTACCTCCTTAAGAAGCCGGCCAGAGTGGAAAAAAGATTGAATGGCCGCAAGAACATCATCACCAACAATACTCCAAGCCCTCTTAAAGAAAGCAACATTAAAGCTATCCGGACCCGACACCTTATTATCTTTCAAGGCAAAAAGAACCGCTTTAATCTCCCCATCCGATACCTCCTTGCCAAGTTCACACCCTTGTGCTTCGGAAATGTACGAAGGTAGAGCATGCTCCATAGCCTCCAAGTCGAGGGGAGACTCACGAGTTGGTCTAGATTCTGCGTGGAGAAAAATTCCACAAAAGTGTCCTTTACTGCGCCTGGTTCCTCCACCCTACTCCCATCCTCCTTACAAATAGATACAATCTTATTTTTGCTATGATGATGCTTCATGGACTCCCATCCTCCTTACAAATAGAGTTTTGATCTCTTAGTTGGAGCCATTGGATACGAGATTTTTGCTTGAAAAAACTCTCCTCATCTCTACTCAAAGTAGCATATGTCTTTACCGCCTCCACTTCCGCCTCAATAAGTCTCACATTTAATGGATTTTGGTGAACCAAGGCTTGAAACTCCTCAGTCTTTGCCTTAGCAACAGCCCCCACACGAGAAGGTATCTAGAGTTCTCCTTATCAAACCTTTTAAGTTCAATCTTCAAGTTCTTCATCTTTGAACACAACCTATACATAGGTGTACCAGCAATAAAACCTGACCAAACCCTTTCCACCAAAGGCATGAAATCAGGATGCTCTCCCCAATAATCGAAGTATTTAAAAGGAGTTCGCTTAATGGGAAGCGCCCCAAGTTTGACAACAATAGGGGAATGATATGAAACTCCAGAGGGAAGAAAATTAGCTTCAAATCCTGAAAAAAACACCATCCCAGTGTGGGTTAATAAGAGCTCTATCCAACTTTCGAAAGATAGGCTTGTCCTGCCATCGGTTACTCCAAGTAAAAAAAACAACCCTGACTCAATCACGCAATCTTGAAGGTCTTGTTTCCAAGACGCCAGCCATTCGAACCACCAAGACACTCATCTTGACGACGCACTAAATTAAAATCCCCAAGAATCAACCAAGGAGAGTCGTTAAAATTATCTGCCTGCATCGGAATATCATTCCAAAGCGCCATTCTCCCACTAGGAGTGTGTTCCCCATACACAACGGTAACATAGCAACTCGGCAAAGTCGATGAAAATTCCAAGTGACAATGCATAGCTTGATCCGAAGAACCAACAACTGTCACCTTCACCATGCTAGGGTCCCAACAGACCCAAATACGACCCCTAGAACAATGAGCATAATTACCCTAAAATAACCAAGAGGTCTTAATAGACCATTGTTGATGGTTGTGCTATCTCCTTATGGCATGACCATTGGCATCCTTTAGGCCCTTTACATGGTTTATTTGGAGATCGCCTTATTTATGATTCGGGGTTGGGAAAGGATGCCAAGGTGGTTGCCATTGTTGATGGGATGAGTTGGAGATGGCCACTAGGTTTATCTATTAACTGGTTGGAGGTGATTCACGCCACTCCCCCTACTTTCATCCCAAATCCAACTGTTTCGGATATTATGCAATGGGTTGGTGCGCCGAACGGACATTTCACTATTGGCTTAGCTTGGGAGTCTCTTCGGCATAGGAGGGAGGTGGTTCCATGGCATAAACTTGTTTGGTTTGGTAAGCATATTCCTCGTCATGCGTTAATTGTGTGGCTCTTTCTTTGTAATGGAGTTAATACTCAAAGCAAGCTTTGGAGGCTTGGTTTGATTGAGGAAATTAAATGTCTTCTTTGTGGGAGTGATTAAGAAGATGTAGCTCACCTCTTTTTTACTTGCCCATATTCGGAGTAGATCTGGAGGCACTTTTGTAGTAAATGTAACATACCTATCATTCACCGTCCTTGAGAGGAGCTTGTAGGTTGGATGGCACAATAATTTGGGGCTGATTCATTTCGAAATTCAGTCATTAAAACCATGTTTGCAACCATGGTCTACTGCATTTGGCAAGAGAGAAATTCCCGTTTCTTTGATCACTCGTCTAGGCACGCTAGCTTGGTTTCCAATGATATTATGTTTGCAGTTTTTTCTAAGTTTAATACACTTTGTAATGTGGATCCCACTATGGAAAATAAGTGGATTCAATGCTCTTTCGGTTTGGACGTTGGAATTTTTTCTTGTACTACCTAGAGGGATAGTCTTCTAGTTTTTTGGCGTTGTTTTGTCTATATAGGGGGGCCTATCCTCCGCATAGTTTCTATGGTCTGGGGTATGCCCCTGTGCTTTTGTACATGATTTACTTTTGGCTATAATGTAACTTAACAAAAAAAAAAAAGGCCTTAATAGACCGCCCAATCGCTGCATTATTCACCTCTAAGACTAAGAAGTCTCCATAAGGCCACAAAAACAAAGCATCTGATTTTGTAACAAATTCCGAACCTCCCTATGTTTCGTGGGGTCATTCAAACCCCTAACATTCCAACATCCAATGAACATAAAAAGATGGGGGAATGAGACCACATACCTCTGTAGACTAACTCCACCAACCCCTTCTAGGGGAGTGGTGTTTCTTGCCCTTCCTTTTTGCCCACCGAGCCTTTCTTCTTCTCTAGGGAATCAGTCACCTTTGCAGCCAAAGAATTAGGAGAAGATTGAAAAAAGGAGTCTGAATCATCCTCCTCACAACGCATATCATAAGGTTCAGTACCATCCATATCCACATCCACTTCAGTACCACCCACATCCACATCCACAAGCAAAGAGTCCGCCCTAGGAACCACCAGCTCACCCGGTTCCAAACTTATGTCATTCTCAGTTGGTACAGGAATAGCTAAAGGCTTGGAACTACTATCAAACACAACACGTTGCAAGTCACTCTTAGTTAGAGAGCTCTCCACCCTGGCAACCGAAACCTTCTTCCCTTTCATTTTTCGTTTGACATCAACCCAAGCTTCCTCAACATCCTCATTCATAGTTCTATCTCTTGATTCACCTTAGAGACTTGTACCCATTTTTTGGACTGCTTAACGCCCACCTGTTGCCGACTTTGTTGCATACAATGACCTAAAGCATGACCAAAAACACCACACGAACTACATCTGATCGGGGTCCACTCAAACTCGGCATGCACAGTCTTTAATCAGCTCCTCTGAAGCATCAATTTCCACACAAACTCTAGCAAAGCTAAGCCTCTTCTTTGAGAGTGTAATCTTATCTACACCCACAGCACTTGTTACAAAACTCAGCCCCTTAGGAGTCCAATATTCAAATGGGACATTCGTAAGCCTTACCCAAACCGGCACCCTCTTAAACTCCTCTTTATCTAATTGCAGATTGGGCAGCCATTTCTTTAAGACAAGAGGGTGATTAACAATATGCCAAGGAGCACGATTAAGAATATTGGCCGCCTAATCAATGGTGTCAAATTTAAACAAAAACACTGCACGATCAGTTGATAGCACCTCCTTAAGCCCAATGCTTCCCCATAGCTTCAAAGAAATGCAAATTAGAGGCCGAACCTTCAGCCTCCGTCGAAGTCCCACGCACAACAGAAGCAAAAGAGGACGAAATGTAGGCCTTAAGATCCCCAGGATCCAAATTCGTATGGCCTCCATGAAGGGTGATTGGGCTGGATTTTGGGGTTCAACTAAACCCATTTTAGCGTTGAAATCACCCCTAGCCCATGAGTCTATTGACCTAAGGAAGGAAAGTTTCCATGTTGAGCCTCCAACACATTAGGAGAATTAGAAAAACCTTCCTTTGAGGGAAGGGGCAATCTAGGACCTCCATAATTAGCATTCACAAGCTGGCTAGGGTTAGAGAAACCCACACCCTTGTGCCGCCCAACACCACCCACGTTTTCTCCACCACTCCTCGCCATAGAAGTAGCCTCCGTCGACGCCGTACAACCAGTCACCCTCTCTCCACCACCCAAAACAACAGCACCACCCAAGGATTCCTCAATTATATCAAGATCAGTCAAGAAAGAATCCATTTTAGCAATGAAACCCGCTGGAACCAAGGCTGAATCCTCTCACCTTGACCAGAACCTCCTCTATTGAAGACCAGCATCTCAGTAGACGAAGCAAGGGAACCAACCTCCTTGCACGGCCATTATTAAGAAAAAACAATAATTAAAACTATTTTCCCAATTGGTTAATGAAACGAATCCGAAAAAGATCACAACCAGAAGCAAGAACAATGGAAATGATGATTATTTTAGTAAGGGATCAAGGAATAATCACCATAGGAAGAAGAGAAAAAAAGGGAGAGAGAAGAGAGCATTTTTTCCCCTATAGAGGTTTCGATTTTCAACCACACGTTCTTCAATAAAATTAGCATCTGTATTACTATTTAATGCATCTACAATCTTTGGTAATCGATCTTATTCTGAAAAATCATAAACCAATTTCAAGAAACATTTTCTTGATATTCTTGGAGTGTTTTCATTCTTCTTTTGATCTTTCCTTCTTGAGTCATTCCTCGAGTTTTGTCATCCTTCTTTGTTGAGTTCTTGTTGGTTTGAACATTACAAAGCTGAATTCTTGGTTGATTTTAGTTAGTTCCTTAGAGAACTTGATAAAGAAAGAATAGAGAGAGGTAAAATGCAAGAGTGGTAAGCTTGTTATAGATGGCGATAGAGTCAAAATTTGGTTAGTATTAAAATGAAAATTCCTTCATTCGAAGGTAGAAATGATCCTGAAAAGAAGTCATAATTGATCTTTGATTGCCAGAATTGTTATGAGGAGAAAAAGGTAAAGCTAGTAGTGATAGGATTTACTAATTATGAAATAATATGGTGGGATCAATTGGTGTAGGAGGAGGAATCATAACGACCTACAAAACATGTGGTGAATTAAAAGCTCTCATGAGGAGATTTGTGAGTAGTCATTACTATATAGACATTTATCAAAATTACAAAGCCTCAAGGATTAAGGAGTGTAGAGGATATCATAAAGAGATGATGGTAGCTAAGATTACGGCTACTGTTGAGGACGATATGGAGGCCATAATGGCCAGGTTTTTGAATGGATTAAATAGGGATATAGCCAATATAGTTAAGTTACAACATTATATGGATTTTGAGGACATGGTGTGTATGGTTATGAGTGTGAAGAGGTAATTAAAAAGAAAAAGGAGCAGCAAGGTATTCTTTGGGTTCTGATCCTCCTTGGAAACCAAAGTGGGGTAATAATAATAGGAGTGATGGGGCTGTTTCAAAGAGTAATACCGAACCACCCAGGGAAAAGAAGAAGTAGATAACAAAAATAAACCCAAGTCAAATTTCCTTCCTTCTTGGAATTGGGATATCAAGTGTTTTTTGGTAACTCGGGTATCCGAACTACACCCGACTAATCCTGAGGAGTGGCGGTCTTCTCCCTGGTTCACCACTCGGGTAAATCTGGATGCTGTCACAGCTTGTTGTACACACTTGGGCCAGATATTCATGACGCGGTTCTCCACCCTATGGACCTCCTCCCTTTACGACATGCGGACAGGATCCCTGGAGGGACAACAAAGCACACCATAACTTTGCTTCCATAGAATATCTGCCTTCCAACATAAATGTTGCCTTCCACTGCCGTGGGCATTTGAACCTTCGATGCTCTGTAGAGAACTCTCTTGCTTTACCACTACGCCATGCCCGTGGGGGGCGATATAAAGTGTTTTAAATGCTTGGGTTCAGGGCACATTGCATCTCAATGCGTAAACAAAAAGCCAATGATCTTGCATGACAATGGGAAAGTGGTGACCAAAGATGATATTGATGGTGACGAGATGACTAAGTTGGAGGATGCTAGTGATGGTGCTGGAGTACAGTACTCAATAGAAGGTGAAGCACCTGCTTTGAGGTGTGCTCTTAGTACACAAACTAAAGTGGATGATATGGAGTAGCAGAGAAAGAATATATTTCATACTAGATGCTATGTTAACAACAAGGTATCTACAATTATAGATGGAGCGAGTTGTATGTTGTAGCTAGTACCACCCTTGTTGAGAAGTTGGGGCTTTTTATTCTAAAACATCCTAGACCTTACAAGTTGTATTGGTTGAATGTATGTGGAGAGGTTGAGGTTAACTAACAAGTCTTGGTGATGAGGTAATGTGTGATGTATCCTATGCAAGTTTGGCATATCTTGATGGGAACCAAGATTGGCCTACTGTTAAAGTTCCTTTGCAAGTTCTAGACCGGCCAATTACAAGATCAAGAGCCAAGAAGATTAAGGAAGCAATGCCACTTGGGATGTCACCAGCAAAAGCCCAACACTCAAGATGGGCTTGAAAGAAGGAGAACAATTTTTGATCCATTTGATCCGAGCTGTGGAAGACATGACGTAGAGATAAGGGCTATTGTTATTAAGGCCTCCAATTTGGTTAAAGGATTTATTTTATTAGTTTAGAATAAATGGGCTTGAGGATGTTTAGCCCATATATTTCTTATGTTTTATCAGTTAGGGTTTCAAAAGAACTTTTATTGTATGAACTTAAAGGAGGGCGGCAACCACAAATTATTTGGTTAGGGTTAATTTTCAGCTAGGGTTTTCTAGTGTTACGGCCATGTAATTTCGGCCACTTGAGGGTATTTTGGGAAGGGACCTTATTGTGGCATAGGGTTTACTTTGTGGAGAGTATTTAAACACATTATGGCCAGCCACTTGAGGGGTCAGATATTTTTTGAATTATAATTGTGAGTTGAGTTTAAACACATTATGGCCGGCCACTTTCCAAACTCTTGTTCACTATTGAACTCTTGAACTTATCAAAGGTAAATCACAACCTTTGTGGCGTTCCTCCTTTAATTTGGGTTCTTGAGATGGGATTTCAATGGGTCTAGATTTTGATATAATCCTATTCTTGAAGCGCTCAACGGGTCTAGAGTTTGGCTTTCTTGGGTGAGTTTTCAAATTGATTTTGGGTTCAAGGGATTCTCTTCCCGCGGGTTCATATCATTTGGTATCAGAGCCTAGGTTTCCAATCAGGTCTGATTCTATCCTTTTTTTTTCTTGCATATTTGATTCTAGTTCTCATTGTTCTAGGGTTGGAAAAAAAAAAAAAGGGCTGCAGAAAATTCATTGTTCATTCTAGGGCTGGCCGAAATACCTAGGGTTTCCTTGTTTTGGCCGAATATCACTTGTTTATTAGGGCTAACTTATTCTTCTAGGGTTTTTGAGTTCTTTGTTAGGGCTTTGTTAATTGCCTTTTTCTTTTGATTGTGATCAAATCAATTGGTGATAATAATAATAATAATAAAAAGAGTATAGAAAATCCGAAAAAAAATTCTTGAGCTTATCATCAAAGGGGCTGTGCATCCTTAATCAAAGGAGGTGATGAGGATGAGGAAGACCTAACATAAAAAATTAGCGGGTAGACATCGAAGAGGTAGGCGTGAAAGAGGATTTGAGGGGAACCTAGGGGGTCGGGATGGTGTCGATAGAGACTTGGGGAGCATCAAGATGAAAATACCATCCTTCCAAGGTATGATTGACCCTGAGGAGAAAAAATAGAGTTGGTATTTGATTGTCATAATTACTCTGAGGAGAGAGTAAAGTTGACGGTAATTGAGTTCACCGATTATGCTATTAAATGATTTAGGAGCTAGCATTAATTTAATGCCTTTATCTCTTTTCAGGAAATTAGGTTTGGGGGAAGCAAAGGCTACTATCATTTCACTACAGCTGGCTGACAGGTCAATCAAACTCCCTCGAGGCATTTGTGAAGACATATTGGTGAAAGTTGACAATTTTATCTTCCCAGTAAACTTTATTATTTTGGATATGGAGGAAGATAGGGACGTCCCTCTCATATTGGGTCGCCCATTTTTGGCTACAGGAAAGGCTCTAATAGATGTACAAAAGGGTCAGTTGATATTGAGGTTAGATGAAGAAGAACCGAAAATCAATGTTGGGTCGCCCATTTTTGGCTACAGGAAAGGCTCTAATAGATGTACAAAAGGGTCAATTGAGGAAAGGCTCTGATAGATGCACAAAAGGGTCAGTTGATATTGAGGTTAGATGAAGAAGAACTGAAAATCAATGTGTTCAGAGCTTTTAAATTCTAGAGCGAACCGGATTCTTGAATGCAGATTGATATAATAAATGAAGTAGTGTCGGAGACATTCAAACTTGATCACCCTCTTGAGGGTTGTTTAGTGCATTCTCAGGATTTACCATTAGAAAAGGAGTAAGCAGAAGAATGTGCACACTATCTAGCGGCCATACTACCACGTTTTAAGCAGCCATGTTTGGAGCTTGATAAAGGGCCCACAAAACCTTTACCATCTATACAACAAGCTCCAACACTTGGGAGAAAAGAGTTCACTTCCGGTAATTATCTCGAATACACTTATAGAAACAGAGGAAGATCAGTTGCTGAGAGTACTTTGGGAGCACAAGACAGCAATAGGATGGACCATCTCAGAAATAAAAGGGATCAACCCTTCGCTTTGCATGCACAAGATACTGATGGAAGAGGATTACAAAGCTTAAGTCATGCATCAACGCAGATTAAATCCTACTATATAGGAAGTGGTAAGAAAAGAGGTATTGAAGCTTCTGGATGCGGGGATCATTTATCTTATATTAGATGGTCATTAGGTCAGTCCAATACAGGTCGTGCCGAAAAGGGAAGAATCACGGTGATTCCAAATGAAAATAATGAGCTCATTCCTACATGCACAGTCATGGGTTCAAGAGTTTGCATTGATTATTGCAAACCCAAGAACGCCACAAGAAAGGATCACTTTCCCCTTCCTTTCACATGCCCCTATGACACCTTTGCTTATAGGAATGCCTTTCAGCCTTTGCAATGCTCCAGCCACCTTTCAGCGCTGTATGATGTCTTATGTTATTCACTACGCCAGCAGGACTTTGAACGAGACTCAGTTGAATTATGCGACCACCGAGAAAGAACTTTTGGTAGTGGTGTTCGTCGTTGACAAATTCAGATCTTATTTGATCGGCTCGAAAGTGATTGTCTTCACTGATCATTCAGCCTTGAAGTATCTTATGAGCAAGAAGGATGCAAAGTTGAGACTCATTCGATGGATACTCTTATTGTAAGAGTATGATTTGGAGATCAGAGATAAGAAGGGGAGTGAGAAAGTTGTTGCAGATCACCTATCTCGCCTTGAATCACATGAGCTATAAAGGAGATAAATGAAGTTTTCTCGGATGAGATGCTCTTTTAGATCATCACTACGCCATGACTACGTAAATTATTTACCCGCTCCATCATTCCACCGGATTACTCAAGTCATCAGAAGAAGAATTTTTCAGTGACCTGAAACATTACTTTTGGGATGATCCATTTCTTTATAGATGGGGTCCAGATCAGATTATACGTCGTTGTGTGCCCTCAACTACTAGAATCATGTCACTCTGCGCTATATGGAGGTCACTTCGCAGCAGACAAGACAGCAGCAAAGGTATTACAATCATCAGGTTTTCATTGGCCTACACTATTCAAGGATGCATATTATGTGGTGAAAAATTGTGATAAGTGCCAACGGATCGGAAACATCTCTAGGAGGAACGAGATACCCTTAAACAACATTTTGGAGGTTGAGATATTCGATGTATGGGGCATTGACTTCATGGGACCGTTCCCTTCTTTCTACGGTCAACAATACATATTGGTGGCAGTGGATTACATGTCTAAATGGGTTGAAGCTGTAGCTTTGCCAACTAACAACGGCTGAGTGGTGACTCAATTTCTAAAGAAGAACATTTTCACGAAGTATGGCACCCCAATGGCGATTATTAGTGACGGTGGAAAACATTTTTGCAACCGCCTATTTGCCTCATTGTTGGCTAAGAATGGAGTAAAACACCGTGTCTCAACTCCATATCATCCTCAAACTAATGGGCAGGTGGAAATCTCCAACAGGGAGTTAAAGAAAATTCTTGAAGCTACAGTCAATGCATCACGTAAGGATTGGGCTAAGAAATTGGACGATGCACTTTGGGCATATAAAACAGCATTTAAGACTCCAATTGGCATGTCTCCATTTCGCCTTTTGTTTGGAAAGGCCTGTCATCTGCCGGTTGATCTAGAGCATAAAGCCTATTGGGCGACACACTTGCTCAATTTCAATATGAGAGCTGCAGGAGAGAAGATGATTCTACAACTTCATGAGTTAGATGGTTTCACTTAGATTCATATGAGAATGCAAATATTTATAAGGAAAAGACCAAGAAATGGCACGATAAGCATATAAGGGAGAGGAAATTTCAGGTCGGTGAACAAGTATTGATGTTCAATTCACGACTCAAGCTCTTTCTAGGAAAGGTAAAGTCTAGGTGGTCAGGCCTCTTCACAGTGATTTTCGTGTTCCCACATGGTGCTATAGTGGTGATGTCTCAAGACCAACAGAGGAGGTTCAAAGTAAATGGACAACGATAGAAAGCGTATTGGGGAGGTGACTACTCAAGTGAGAAGACGACTGCGCCACTTGATATTGCAGAGTAGCCTAAACAACAAAGTCGAACTAATAGACTATAAACAAGCACTTATTGGGAGGCAACCCAACTCTCTTCCCTTTTATTTATTGAGCTTTGTTGCATTAGATTAGGATTTTTATTGCTTTGGAGTGTGAATGTAGATTTAGCGTCATCCATTCATCACTTAGGTAAATTGAGCCAATGCACTAGTCACACAAGTTCACAGTGTTTTTGCATGAGTTTGGGAGTGTTCAAGTCTCACTTACATGCGTTGGGTGGCGGGGGGAGGATTCACAAATATCTAGGTGAGAATGAGGTGTTTACAACATTGAAAGTTCAAAAGTGTGTTTGTAGGAAACAAGAGTGCATTTTATAAAATTTGTTCGTTCCACACTATCTTCACACATCTCGACCTTAGTTGACTCTTAGTAGTGCTAGTGTTGCCAGTAAACACGGGGGGCTTGAGCTCATTTTATACCAAAACGAGTCATTCAAGCTTGATCTTGAGTTTCAACCCATGTCACATTCCTTTTGCATTTTTTCAAAACATGAGCTATGCATGAGAATCATAGTCTGGGCGTGGGTGAATAGCAATTAAAAAAAATAAGAGGGGCGAAACCATGCGTACGCACAAGCCTGCACGTTGGCATATTGGCTACCTGAAGCCAATCTGCCTTTAATGTGCGTATGCACATTCAAAGCTATGCGTATTCCAACCACCCACGAACATAACCTCCATTTCCGTCCTCTCTAAAACGCACGACCACACATCTCCCTCCTCCAAATTGGAGTCTTCTCTCAATTTCTCCCACTTTTCACATGGGCACTACGAATTAGGGACATTAGCGCATCATTCACACCAAGTTCATTCACTCCACTCCTTCAATTGATAAGAAATCAACGGTATGCCTCCTAAATGAACACGAGAAGCTCCCCTCCGCTTCTAGACGGAAAGGCAAGGCTTCTTCCTCTTCTACCTCGGCAAGCTCTCGCGGTGTTGATGATAGTGGCATGCGAAGGTTTCTTAGCCTAGAGCATAAATTTTGATTTGAACAAGTAGTCACAAAATGGAATGTTTCACCCGAGCGGCAAGTGATATTGGAGGATTTCCCGGGGTTTGAGATAGAGACATTAATTCATAGTGAGGGTTGGGACAAGGTGATAGCTAAACCATTTGCTATTTACCCTACACTTGTCCAGGAATTCTATTGAAATTTCAACTTCTTCATTGATGAGCCTGACACCGATCACGAACACCAAACTTGGGTACGAGATAGATGGATTATGTTCACACCCGAGGTAATTGATGAGTACCTCAAGTTAAATAGAGACGGGGTCACTCCGATACCATTAGAGCAGAATTGGCCAGAGTTGGCACATGTCTTATATGGGAGAGCAGATACTTGGCCACTTCGTCGACCTCATTTCTTATACAGTAACTTAAACGAATCCCTTATGGTTTTAATCATGTTTATATGCCATAATGTGGACCCATCCAAGCATCGGTACAAGTTCGATCATACAAAAGCTACCTTGCTCTATCATCTGGCCAGAGGATTAAAAATTGATTTTGGGAACATTTATAATTTGAATTTTGCCCGAACGGCTGAGGAGGACATTTGACACTCACTCCTGTTTCCTAGCCTTATCTATGGATATGTAGAGCTTATGGTGTGTGGCTCTTTCCTGCTGAGCAGGCTATGCGTCCTACTGCCTCGGTCAACATTCATCCTGCCCTAAATTCATGGAGAAAGGTTGACCAATGTAGGCGGGACCGGCAAGGTGACGAGGACAAAGAAGGCATTGGAGACGATGATAACATTCACCCCGCCCGCCATGGCATAAGCCACCAGTAGACACCTCTATACTACGTCAGATGTTTGCGACGTTAACTGGAGTACTTGGGATTTTCAGCAGTTGCAGCAGGCCTTTATGGCCAGGGATTTACTAGTACAGGATATGCAAACTGACATCGAGATTGTACGAGCCAACTCTAGCAGGACATGAGGGGATGTATTTGATTTACGTCGAAGTACTGATTGGCTCACTGGGCGATTGGACCGTTATACCGAGATCGCATGCAGGTTCTGGTTGATCAAACATATGACATGGCTCATCACATGTAGGTCGAGATGGGCCAACAGTCTACTTTGATGAGAGAAATTCTTGCCCGTTTACCTCCATCGCCGCCATCCGATTGATCAGGGGAGTTCTTAGTTCCCCTCTTAACCTTCCTTTTGCATTTAATTCTCATATTGTAGTACATTGAGGGCAATGAACGTGTTAAGTTTGGGGGTGACTCTGTCTTCATCGATAATATGTAGTTTATTGCTTTTTGCATGATTGGCGTGTGATTAAAAAAAAATTCTCCTACTGCTTTTGTGTGTTTCTGTGGGTTAGATGGTCTTGCTGGGATGATGAAAACCTGGAACTCTATATTTAAGAACAGTGGAAAAAATTTGTATTGAGTTGATTGACACATGTTTATGTGTAACTTGATCTTTATTGAGCACTATATTCATGTTTTGCATTATGAGTTGATGACTTGGTCCATGTTAGGAGAAAGTTGAACATAATCGATGAAAACCTGGAACATCATGAATACATATGCCCATAAAAATTCATTCAAGAGAGTTTGGAGATGATTGAACTAGTGCTGGGGTACATTGAGATGAGTGAGGATTCCGTGTGTGAAATTGTTGTGTGGATCTTCTAAAGCTAACAAGATGAAACTATGTTCAACTTGATCTTCTAGTTAGAGTTCGGTTTCAAGAACGGTGTTTAATAAGGGGCATCGCATTAATCTTGGCAAAAAAAAAAAAAGAACTTTCCTTCGGAGCCTGTTTTACTCGAGTAATTAAGCCTGCGAGGGTCTTTAAAACCTAGCGCAGTATGATCATCTGACTTGGGAGTCATTGGCTGAAAGCTCGCTATAGGGGTCACCGAGTAGCTTAATGAAAAAAAATAGAAAAAAAAAAAGAAAAAGCAGGTGCATGAAACAGAAGACACACCAAGTACCAAGATTAAGCCCCAAACACTTATTTTGGAAACTTACACTATTGACAACGGGTTGTTAGTTAAATTGAGTCTTGAAGGCTGAAGTGATCAAAAATAGAGGAGAATCCTTATTCGTTGAGATGTTAACTTGTGCTAGCTAAAATCTATCCAAAATAGAGAAGGTGAGAAGTAGAATCAGCTAAAAGTCAACTTAGTACATACCTGGGGAAAATGAATGAAACGCATAAGTTTGGGGGTGTGTATCTTACGAGTGAGGAAAGGAAATCAAACCAGTTATGATCTTGTGATGCCTATATGAATATTCAAAGACACACTTTAAGTTTAGCATTGAATAAGTGGAAATTAATTTCAATTGTGTAATTTGGACATTGCTTGGAGTAATACTACAAATATCCAATCCTGAGACTAATGGCATACCATCTAATCAAAGTGAAGAATGGGTTAGGATAGCTTGTTTGAGGGCAAACAAATGTTCAAGTTTGGGGGTATTTGATAAGTGTATTTTACACTCATTTAAGCAATTAAAATTGATTATCTATTAACAAACTTGATGAATTTTGGCTTAATCCTATATGTATATATTGTTTGTAGGTAACAATCAATGAAAGATGCAGAAGTAAGGAAAATGAGCGGGAAAAAGAACTCAATCGTGTCAAATGCAAAGTAAGGGGACTGAAATACAATAATTCAAAAGTTGATTCAGAGTGCAAAATGATGATTTGGGAATGCCAAAAGTCAATTGGAATTGAAGAGAAGTCAACAAGACGAGGAATTTTGGAAAATGATCAAAACACGTACGTGAAAAAGTTCAGGGACCAATTTGCAAATTTGGTTCCCAAAAATTTTACCATGCATACATAGGCATGCGGGCCGTGCGTACTCAAGGTTCTAAAAGCCATCTTCTGAAGCTAATTTGAGTGAACTATTCATACGAACAGTCTCCATGCGTACGCATGGTTCAATTCGGAAAAAAAAAATTAGTTTCTTTATTTTGTTTTGGAAACATTTTGGCATGGAATCTTTTGGACCTATTCAATATTATTGGAAGCCGTCAAAAAACGGAGAGACCTAATTTGGGGGATTGTAAGCCTACTTTTGAGAGAAAAGAGAGAATTTTACATTGAAGAAGAAAAAATTCATTGCTTGGATTCGGATTTCTAGGCAAAAGTTGAAGATTTCTAGATTTTCTTAACCCTTTTATGATTCAGGTGATGTCTTTCTCTTATTTTCTTTGTAATTTATACGTTAATATGTTAGGCAAAACCCTTTGTATTGGATGGATGATAAAACTGGTTGATTCTTAGTTTTAATTCGAGACTTAGTGTTTTTTATTATTATTAATTATTGTATTGTGATTCCATTAATATGCATAATTATATTGTTTTAATGCTTGCGCACCATTAGGATAATAAAGTTGATTATTCATTGTGTTGGAAAACTCACGATAGGTAGAACATTGTTATTGGAACATACGGACAATAAATATTAGGAAAAATATTTGTGGGTCATTCATAGCATTACTATACCTTCCCTATTCATTGCGGGTTGGTTATTCGTCAGTACCGGTTTAGCTTACGATGTATTTGGAAGCCCTCGGCCAAACGAATATTTTACAGAGAGCCGACAAGGAATTCCATTAATAACTGGCCGTTTTGATCCTTTGGAACAACTCGATGAATTTAGTAGATCGTTTTAGGAGGCCCTAATCTAATGACTATAGATCGAACCTATCCAATTTTTACAGTACGATGGTTGGCTGTTCACGGCCTAGCTGTACCTACCGTCTTTTTTTTGGGGTCAATATCAGCAATGCAGTTCATCCAACGATAAACCTAATCCGAATTATAGAGCTATGACACAATCAAACCCGAACGAACAAAGTGTTGAATTGAATCGTACCAGTCTCTACTGGGGGTTATTACTCATTTTTGTACTTGCTGTTTTATTTTCCAATTATTTCTTCAATTAGGAAAACGAAAGAAAATAAATAAGAATTCTAGGCATTCTCTTAGCCCATTCGGAAGGATCTCATCTCATAATTATCCATGACTGTTTATGTCTGTAGCATGACCACTTGATGAAATTGGAGGGAAGTAGAGTAAATGGCCGATACTACTGGAAGGATTCCTCTTTGGATAATAGGTACTGTAACTGGTATTCTTGTGATTGGTTTAATAGGTATTTTCTTTTATGGTTCATATTCCGGATTGGGTTCATCCCTGTAGTAATCGGATGAATTGAGTTGTAGACATGAAAGCGTAAGAACTCAACGGGATTCCCTTCTTTGTTTGTCTGATTCGAGGGGAAAAGGCCCGTTGGGTTCTTAAGAATCAGAGTCTTTTTTTCGTCTAAATGACAAAGTAGATTTATTTTTCTGCTGTTTCAAAAAACTTTTTCTGATGATGCTTTTGAAAAATGAACTTCATTGATTGATTCAGAACACCTGTTACTTGACAGTATCTATGGGTACTTTCCAAGTTAGAAGAAAGGGGGAATCACTCAACTTCCTGGATGATATATATTTTGGTCGACTAGATATCGTACAAATACTTTCTATTACTCTATTTATTTGAGTATCTCAGCCAAATTCAAATTTTTTAGAAGTTCATTGTATTTAATCAATAAAATTCCCTCTTTTTTTGTGTTTTTTTTGTTTGTCCACTACTTATTATATTATTTTATATTATTATACGAAATAAATCGAAAAAGTTCTGATACATCTCGAAAAACCGAAACCAAGACTAGGAATTTTTGACGAACAGGATCAAAAATCATTACTCTTTCGACACAAGAAAAGGAATTTTCTACACCCCTTTCTTGTGTCGAAGACTAGGAAGACGAATAATCCCTCCTAGAATTATTTGCTCCCCGCTTACTTATGCTAATATCTAGTCCAATTTTATGACATTGAAATCTGGCAATAGTAACATAGGTGCACCACTTCAATTTGGCTAAAAAAAACAAAGAAAGAGGGGGTAAAGTCAAATAAATAGTCTTCTTCAAAAAAAATCTACCTATTATGACTCGGAATGCCGTACAAGGAATTCCGTAGAAAAAGAGTATAAACAAGAAAAAGGTTTTTCATAATTTCATTTTTTTTTATCATACAAAATCATAATCGACAACAAGAATTTGGTTCTTTTTACGAACTGGATGTCGATAAATCCGCGAGTCTAGAAATTCATTTCGGCCAATTGAACCTTCTCAAACTGTTTCTTTTTAAGAACCAAAAAGATTTGTGCCAAAATAACAGATGCCAAGAAGAACAAAAGGCCATAGATTTATTATATCTTGGGAAAGAATAATAAATAAATGTGGAATTATCGATTGTTACAATTGCGTGAATTTAGAAATTTAACACTAGTCGAAAATTAGAATTAAGAATTGATCAGTGGAGTTGGAAATCCGATACGTTCACGCATTTGACTTTCAAACCAAGTTTTCATTGATTTTACAAGTCTTACAACTTCACAAATCCTCTTTTGGTTACAAATACGAATTTAAATATATCAAATATATTAGAATTGAACCTTATTCCGTATGAGACGCTAACTCTCTCATCACAATTATTAAGTTACAACGAACTCATACGCCTACAGGATTTTGACGAACAGAGTGGTATACGCTGTGACAGGTGAGTCTCTTATTGCCCGACGTGCTCTCAATACACACATTAAGGTGAATGATGCAGAGCAACAGAGAGAGAACATTTTCCATAATAGATGCCACGTCAACAGCAAGATATGCAGTATGATCATTGATGGGGGAGTTGTACTAATGTAGCTAGCAGTACTTTGGTTGAGAAATTGAATTTTCCTACCTTAAAACACTCTTGACCAAACAAATTGTAGTGGTTGAATGATTGTGGAGAGGTTAGGGTGGACAGACAAGTGTTATTTACTTTTTCAATTGGGAAGTATTAGGATGAGGTGCTTTGTGATGTTTTGAAGCATGCTGGCCATATTTTGTTGGGGAGGCAGTGGGAGTATGATAGGAGGGTGACACATGATGGGTTCAAGAACATGTACAGCTTTGTAAAGGAGGGCAAAACAATCAAGCTTGCTCCTTTAACTCCAAGCGAGGACCAACTGAAACTGAAAAGTGAAGTTGCTCATAAAAGAAAGAGTGCAATTGAGAGTTCAAAAAAGAAAGAGTAAAGATGAGAGTGATAAAAAAGAATGAGTGAAAATAAGAAAGAGTGAGAGTGAAAATGAGCACAAAAAAACAGTGAAAAAGAAAATAGAGATGTGGCTGAGAGTGGAGGCCACGAGAGAAAAATGAGAGTTTGCGGAGGGAAAAGGGAAGACAAAAATGAGTTTTTATGCAAGAGAGAGTGAGGTTAAAGAGGGCTTTCTTTGAAGATCGCCCTATGAATTTTCTTGTCTATAAAGTCTTATCTTAATCTTGATGAAACTAACCAGTCTCCTCTTCCTAGTTTGGCTATTTCTTTGTTACGGGAGTTTGACGATGTATTCCCAATAGAGATGCCTAATGAGTTGCCACCCATTAGAGGCATTAAGCATCAGATTGATTTTGTACCCAGAGCTGCTATTCCAAACCGACCAACCTATATATGAGTAATCCAGATGAGACAAAGACAAAGGAGATTCAGAAGCAAGTTGAGGATTTAATGAGCAAGGGGTACGTGGGGAAGAGCATGACACGTGGAGGATGCCAAAGAAGGATGGGACGTGGAGGATGTGCGTTGATTGCAGGGCAATCAACAATATGGTAAAGTGTCACCATCCCATTCCTAGATTAGATGATATGCTTGATGAATTGTATGGCTCCTATATTTTCAGTAAAATTGATCTTAAAAGTAGCTACCATCAAATTAGAATGAAAGAGGTCATCAGTGGAAAAACTATTTTTAACACTAAGTATGGGCTTTATGAATGGTTAGTTATGCCATTTGGACTTACATTGGCAAGTTTGTGGTTGTGTATTTTGATTATATCTTAGTGTACAACAAAGACTTAAATGAACATATTGAGCATTTGAGATATGTGTTTGATGTGTTGAGATGTGAAAAGTTGTATGCATTATTTCAAGAAATGTACCTTTTGCAAAAAGAGTTGTTTTTCTTGGTTATGTTGTTAGTACAAAAGATATTGAGGTGGAAGAAGAGAAAGTCAAGGCCATTGAGGAGTGGCCAACTCCAAAGAGACTGAGGTAAGAAGCTTTCATGGCGTAGCTAACTTTTATCGGCGTTTTGTTAAATAATTCAACACCATTGTTACACCACTCACTGAAGTCATTAAAAAGAATGTTGGGTTTCGCTGGGGGATCAAGAGAATGCTTTTGCCACTATTAAAGAAAGGCACTCTGCACCTGTAAAGCATTACCTAATTTCAACAAAGCTTTTGAGATTGAATGCGATGCTTCATGAATGAGGATTGGAACCATTTTGATGTAGGATAGGTGGCCCAAAGCCTTCTTCAGTGAGAAGTTAAGTGGGGCGTCATTGAAGCACCCTTCTTATAACAGAGTTGTATGCTCTTGTCCGTGCGTTAATAGGCAGCATTATCTGTGGCCTAGGGAATTTGTGATCTACACCGATCATGAATAATTGAAGCATCTCAAGGGTCAAGGTAAGTTGAATAAAAGGCATGCTAGATGGATGGAATATACATTGAGCCATTTCCATACGTCGTCCATTACAAACACGGTAAGGAGAACATTGTTGATGATGCTTTATCCCGAAGGTATGTACTTCTTACATCTATGAGTGCTAAAATGCTTGGGTTTGAATATGTGAAAGACCTGTATGCCGATGATGCTGACTTTTCTAATGTAAATGGCAACAATAAGGAGGCATTTGGTAAGTTTTACAAGCATGATGGTTACTTGTTTACAGAAAGCAAACTTTGTGTTCCAAGTTGTTCTATGCGTGAGTAATATGGTGCATGAGGCACATGGTGGGGGGATTAATGGGGCACTTTGGTGTCAAGAAGACCTTAGACATTTTGCATGAACACTTCCTTTGGCCTAAGATGAAAAGAGACGTCAATCGCATTTGTTGCAGGTGTATTACATGTAGAAAGGCCAAATCTAAAGTTTTACCACATGGGTTGTATACACGCTTACCCGTTCCTAGTGAGCTATGGGTGTCTTTTTGGGGGGGGGGGGGGCAGAAAGGGGCAGAGATTCTAATTTTGTGGTTGTGGATAGATTTAGCAAGATGACACATTTCATTCCATGTCATAAAACAGATAATGCCACAAACATTGTTGAATTCCATAGCTACTTTTGGAAGGTGTTGTAAAGAAAATTGGGTACTAAGCTTTTATTTTCCACTACTTGTCATCCACAGATTGATGGTTAGACTGAAGTAGTTAATATGACTTTAACTCAGCTTTTACGCACTTTTGTTGTTCATAAGAATTTAAGGACTTAGGAGGATTGTTTGTCATTTATAGAGTTTGCATACAATCGGACCATGCATACCACTACTTCATACTCTCTTTTTGAAATTGTTTATGGTTTGGATGGACAAAAGAAGGTGGAGTTGGTGAAGTCCCTTGAAATTGCCCAAAAGAATGAAAAGTTGCTTCCCAAAATAATAAAGGGCGAAAGCGCATCATCTTTGAACCACGAGATTGGGTTTGGGATCACATGCGTAAAGAAATATTTCCCGCTCATAGGAGGACTAAGTTGCATCCTCGAGGAGATGGAGTTTTCCAAATTCTTGAGAGAATATTAGACAATGCATATAAAGTAGATCTTCCAGGTGAGTATAATGTTTCTGATCTTTCTCCTTTTGATGTAGGTGAAGATTCGAGGTCGAACTCTTTTGAGGAGAGTGGGAATGATGGGAATAAAGGTGGACCTACTCTTAAAGATCCTTTGCAAGTTCCAGATGGGCCAATTACAAGATCAAGAGCCAAGAAGATCAATGTAGCAATGCCTTTGCAATCTACTTGGGATGAAGCTAGCACAAGTCCAACACTCAAGATGGGCTTGAAAGAAGGAGAACCAGTTTTGATCTATTTGATCCAAGCTGTGGAAGACATGACTTAGATAGGGCCTATTGTTATTAAGGCCTCCAATTTGGTTAATGGATTCATTTTATTAGTTTAGAATAAATGGGCTTGAGGATACTTAGCCCATTATATTTCTTATGAGTTAGGTTTTCGAAAGAACTTTTATTGTATGCACTTGGGGGGGGGGGGGCGACCACATATTTTGGTTAGGGTTAATTTTTAGCTAGGGTTTTCTAGTGAAAAGGCCATGTAATTTTGGCCACTTGAGGGTATTTTGGGAAGGGACCTTATTTTGGCCTAGGGTTACTTTGTGAGGGAGTATTTAAACACATTATGGCCGGCCACTTGAGGGTTACATATTATTTTGAATTATAATTGTGAATTTAGTTTACTCCTCTTGTTCATGATTGAACACTTGAACTTATCAAAGGTAAATCATAACCTTTGTGGCGTTCCTTCTTGTAATTTGAGTTCGTGAGATGGGATTTCAACGGGTCTAGATTTTGATATAATCTAGGTTCTTGAAACGAGTTCTCAACAGGTCTAAATTGTCCATCCATAGACTTGAGTTTGGCTTTCTTGGGTGAGTCTTAAAATTGATTATGGGTTAAAGGATTCTCTTCCTGTGGGTTCATACCATAAGAGTCAGGAAGTCCATACACTATGATAGAAATGTGATACATGATAGATTTTAAAACAGGTAGCTTTGTCAAAGATGGAAAAATAGTTACTCTTGATTTTTTAACATCAAAGCACCATATGATAATCAATTGAAGTTAAAAGGTGAGGAAAATAAGAAAAAAAGTGAGCAAAAATTAAATTGAATCTAAAACTTTAAGAAAAAAGAGAGTAAGAGAGAAAAAGATAGCTAAACATTACGAAAAGAATAGAGTCACAAGAGAAGACGTAGTGAGCCAGCAAATAGAATTTTTTTTTTGACAAAAGTAAGTTTTTTTTTTTCAAAAGAGAGTGAACTTAAAGGGCTTTCATGGAAAAAAAAAACCTTTGATATTGTTGGTCTATAACCTTAATCTTGAGGAACCTAACCTAACTCATTCCTAGTTTGGCTATTTCTTTATTGCAGAAATTTGAGGATGTGTTCTCTGAAGAGATGCCTAATGGGTTATATTGACTTCTAATAATCTAGGATATGTCTTGGCATATTGTACCTAGATATTTTTAGATTTATTTAGAAGAAAAATATAAGGAAAAATTCTATTAAAATTGTCATTCCATATATTATTCTACTACAAATATAGGAAGATCTTTTATGATAATATGATAAGATTTTCCATATTATTGTAGATTATCATTTAAGATTTAATTCTTATCTTTGGTAATTTTTTTTTTTACCTATAACTTGTTAAGGGATAAGGCATAATATTCTTTCTCTTATTGATAGTATATCAATTACCGTGTATATGGAGATCAACATTAGGAACTGATTGGGTTAGTTTCTTTGTTTGCTGTATTCTTATCTCTTTGTTTTTTGTGTTCGTATCTCATAGACTTGTATAAATAGGTTTGTATACTCTGTCATTCATATATATGAAAAACATATTTTACTTTTCATTATTTTCCTTTACATGGTAACAGAGCCATAGGCAACACGTAGTCAAACATCTCAACATGATTTTGTTCTTCCTTCATCTACTCCACCCTATACAACATCATTCCATCGTTCTTTTGCTATAAAACTTAATTCCAAAATTATTTAGCTTGGATAACTCAATTTTTACCACTTCT
Source organism: Osmanthus fragrans (assembly GCA_019395295.1). Lineage (NCBI taxonomy): Eukaryota > Viridiplantae > Streptophyta > Magnoliopsida > Lamiales > Oleaceae > Osmanthus > Osmanthus fragrans. The sequence goes on along the minus strand of CM033347.1, from coordinate 18,008,916 downwards.
CAATTATCAAAACCTTAAAGTTTTTTTTCGATGGAATTGAAATTGCACCACCCAAAACCATTACTACCACCACCAATCAACCTGAGATCACACCCAATCCTGAATATCTTAGCTGGTATAAAAAAATCAAATGCTCCTTGCTTGGTTATTGTCCTCAGGTAAAGAGATTTTTCCTTATGTGATTGGACTTGATTCATCCTTTGTTGTTTGGGATGCCTTATCATAATCTGTTGTTCAATTTTCACAGAACTGGCAACTTCAACTTCAACTTCACATAGATTTACAAGAACTGAAGAAGCATGATTTATTTATGTCTGTTTTTCTTCAAAAGGCAAAATAACTAGCTGATGAACTTGCCACTACTGGTCGCACTATTTTGGAGACAAAATTCAATGCGATTATTTATCGCAACATTGGAGTGGAATTTCATGCCATCGTAACTACTCTTAATATGACACTTGAGTCCGTCTCCTTTTATGAACTCCATGGGAAGCAATAGCCCACAAGATTCTCCTAGAAAGTTATCAAGATTTACCTATTGCAAATGCTACTTATAAAAGCCTCTTCCATGACACAACTGCTTTAATCATCATGTTCTGTGCCAAGCCCTATATCCGGTCCTTCCTTTTCGGCCTTCATTCCCACGACGTGTCAAAGTTACATGTCAAATTTGTGGGCACAGTAGATAAGTGTCGATGCACTATACCCTAAGACAGTATTCATCATGATGTGGACGGCATCCTTTTCTCCACCAAACAATATTCATCATGTTACTCTAGATATAGAAATTTTAATTGTTGTTCATGATTAAAAAAGGGTCTTGATTAATTGCGAGTTGGAAACATACAAGGATTGTCAATAGTTCATACAGGTACTACCACGTATCGTTCTTCAAATCACAATTTTATTTTAAACAATATTTTTCCACCGCTGTCACAAATGCTTTTTTGAATTTTGTCCTACTCATTTTATTTATTTATTTATTTTTGTTAAGGATCAGGGGACAAAAGAAATTCTACTCAAAGGACCGAGTGAACATGGTATGTATATTTTTTGATCACCAAGGAAAGAGGTTAACATGGCTGAAGTTGTTTTGCTCTCGACTTGGCATGAAAGATTGGGCCATCATCATCACCGAATAGTTTCCTCCATTTTAAAATCCAATAATTTGTTGAGTTCTAGTAATTCTAAATCATCGTCTTGTTTACAGTTTAGCGACACTTTAGGCAAGCTATCTAAACTTTTTCTAGCTTCTATAGAAGATTTTGTAAGGTGAAATTTGATATTTTCCACTATGATGTTTGGGGTCCAGCACCTATTTTATCTCCTTTGGGTCACAGATATTTTGTTATCTTTGTTGATGATTTTAGTGTTATACTATTTCCTTAAAAATACGAGTGATTTATTTTCTGTTTTACTTACTTTTCAATTATTGTTGAACGTCAATTTCAGACAATAATTCGTGCTTCTCATTCTGATTGGGGAGGTGAATATCAAAAATTGAATAAATATTTCACCCAACATGGCATTATACATCATCCATATACTCGTGAACAAAATGGTGTTGCTGAAAGAAAAGTTCGACATATTGTTGACACTGGGATTACATTTTTAGCACACGCATCTATTCCTCTTCAATATTTGCTACATATGCCTTTTTTTTTTTTTGGTTAAGTTAAGTGGATTATAACCAAAAGTAAATCATGTACAAAAGCACAGGGGCATACCCCAGACCATAGAAACTATGCGGAGGACAGGCCTACCTACATAGACAAAACAACGATAAAAAACTAGAAGACAATCCCTCTAGGTAGTACAAGAAAAAATTCCAACGTCCAAACCCAAAGAGTGTTGAATCCACTTATTTTCCATAGTGGGATCCACATTACAAAGTGTATTAAACTTAGAAAAACTGTAAACATAATATCATTGAAAACCAAGCTAGCGTGCCTAGACGAGTGATCAAAGAAACGGGAATTTCTCTCTCGCTAAATGTAGTAGACCATGGCTGCAAACATGGTTTAATGACTGAATTTTGAAATGAATCAGCCCCAAATTGTTGGGTCATTCAACCTACAAGCTCCTCCCAAGGACGGTGAATGATAGGTATGTTACTTTTACTACAAAAGTGCCTTCAGATCCACTCCGAATATGGGCAAGTAAAAAGGAGGTGAGCTGCATCTTCTTGATCACTCCCACAAAGAAGACATTTAATTTCCTCAATCAAACCAAGCCACCAAAGCTTGCTCTGAGTATTAACTCCATTACAAAGAAAGAACCACACAATGAAAGGATGACGAGGAATATGCTTACCAAACCAAACAAGTTTATGCCACGGAACCGCCTCCCTCCTATGCCGAAGAGACTCCCAAGCTAAGCCAATAGTGAACTGCCCGTTCGGCGGACCAACCCATTGCATAATATCCGAAACAGTTGGATTAGGGATGAAAGTAGGCGGACTGGCGTGAATCACCTCCAACCAGTTAATAGATAAACCTAGTGGCCATCTCCAACTCATCCCATCAACAATGGCAGCCACCTTGGCATCCTTTCCCAACCCCGAATCATAAATAATGCGATCTCCAAATAAACCATATAATGGGCCTAAAGGATGCCAATGGTCATGCCATAAGGAGATAGCACGACCATCACCAACCTTGAACTTGAGCTTATTTCTCACCAAAATACGAAGGCTAAGCAACTTCCTCCACGTCCAAGAACACTCAATCGGGCATTTAACCTCCCAAAAACTCCTACCCTTCAGCAAATAAGTTTGTATCCAAGAAGACCAAATCGAGAGAAAAGAATCTGTGAGAAGGTACCAAATATGCTTCATCATAAGCTGCCTTATTCCACAAAACCAGATTCTTTACCCCTAAACCCCCTTCCTCTCGTGGCATACATATGCGCTTCCAAGCCACCTTAGCACCACTATGAGTAAAAGCACTTCCTTTCCACAGAAATGACCTAAGAGTGGTCTCCACCTTCTTAGTGACTGCCTTAGGGAGAATAAAGAGAGAAGACCAATACACTTGGATAGAGAAAAGAACGGACTTAACAAGCTAGAGTCTCCCGGTATAAGACAAAGTACTAGAGGTCCAACCTTTAGCCCTTGCCACAATACTCTCCACCAAGACATTACAATCCAAAGCTCTCAATTTAGTAGCAATGAGTGGAACGCCAAGATAACGAATCGGAAGTGAGCCCTCCCTATAACCAAGAGAACCGAGGATCAGGTCCTTAAGATGCACATCCACTCCACAAGCAAAAGGATTGTTCTTATCCGGATTAGGTGTCAACCCAGAAAGCTCCTCAAACTTATTGAGCACACCACCAATCAAGAGTACCGAATCAACTTCCGCCCTACTAAAAATTAATAAGTCATCCGCAAAGCAAAGGTGGGATATTTTCTCTTTGTCACATCTCCAATGGAACTTAAACCCGTCACCTTGAGTCATACACCCCATGAGACTGGAGAATACCTCCATAGCAAGAACAAATAAATAAGGGGACATTAGGTCACCTTGACGAAGACCTCTCCCACTCTTGAAAAAATCATTAAGCTCCCCATTGATGGCCACAGAAAATTTAGAAGTTTAGATACATTCCGACACCCAGGAAATCATTTTCTCCGGGAATCTAACAATCCGCAAAACCTCCAATATGAAATCTCATCGCACCGTATCATAAGCTTTCATAAGATCAAATTTGAGAGCACATCTTGGAGCTCCCTTATTCTGATGATAATTCCTCAAAAGTTCTTGAGAGAGAAGGATATTATCACTAATACACCTTCCTTCCACAAAAGAGGTTTGTTGAGGACCAACAATACCAGGCAGCACTTTTTTGATTCGGTTAGCAAGTATCTTAGCAATACATTTATATATTGTATTACAACAAGAAATGGGACGGTAGTCCTTAACCTGAGTGGGATTAGGAACCTTAGGCACAAGAGCAATCGAGGTAGCATTTACCTCCTTAAAAAGCCGACCAGAGTGGAAAAAAGATTAAATGCAAGAACATCATCACCCACGATACTCCAAGCCCTCTTAAAGAAAGCAACATTAAATCCATCTGGACCAGGCGCCTTATTATCTTTCAAGGCAAAAAGAACCGCTTTAATCTCCCCATCTGATACCTCCTTGCCAAGTTCACACCCTTGTGCTTCGGAAATGCACGAAGGAAGATCATGCTCTATAGCCTCCAAGTCGAGGGGAGACTCACGAGCTGGTCTAGATAGAAGCGTGGAGAAGAATTCCACAAAAGTGTCCTTTACTATGCCTGGTTCCTCCACCCTACTCCCATCCTCCTTACAAATAGATACAATCTTACTTTTGCTATGAGCTTCATGGACTTAAAAGAAAAATCTGGAGTTTTGATCTCCTAGTTTGAGCCATTGGATACGAGATTTTTGCTTGAAAAAACTCTCCTCATCTCTACTCAAAGTAGCATATGTCTTTACCGCCTCCACTTCCACCTCAATAAGTCTCACATTTAATGGATTTTGGTGAACCAAGGCTTGAATCTCCTCCATCTTTGCCTTAGTAGCCCCCACACAAGAAGGTGGATGAGAGAACACAACCTATACATAGGTGTACCAGCAATAAAATCTGACCAAACCCTATCAACCAACGGCATGAAATTAGGATGCTCTCCCCAATAATCAAAGTATTTAAAAGGAGTGCGCTTAATGGGAAGCGCCCCAAGTTTGACAACAATAGGGGAATGATCCGAAACTCTAGAGGGAAGAAAATTAGCTTCAGATCCTGAAAAAACACCATCACAATGTAGGTTAATAAGAGCTCTATCCAACTTTCGAAAGATAGGCTTGTCCCGTCGTCGGTTACTCCAAGTAAAAAAACAACCTCCGTAATGCCTCCCAACCCTGACTCAATCATGCAATCTTGAAGGTCTTGTTTCCAAGACGGCCAGTCATTCGAACCACCAAGACACTTATCTTGACAACGCACTAAATTAAAATCCCCAAGAATCAACCAAGCAGAGTCATCAAAATTATCTACCTACATCCAAATATCATTCCAAAGCGCCATTCTCCCACAAGGTGTGTGTTCCCCATACACAACGGTAACATAGCAGCTCGGCAAAGTCGATGAAAATTCCAAGTGACAATGCAAAGCTTGATCCGAAGAACCAACAACTGTCACCTTCACCATGCTAGGGTCCCAACACACCCAAATACGACCCCTAGAACAATGTGCATAATTACCCTCAAACAACCAAGAGGCCTTAATAGACTGCCCAATCGCTGCACTATTCACCTCTAAGACCTTAGTCTCCACAAGGCCACAAAAGCAAAGCTTCTGATTTTGTAACAAATTCCGAACCTCCCTATGTTTCATGGGGTCATTCAAACCCCTAACATTCCAACATCCAATGAACAATAAAAAAGATGGGGGAATGTGAGCATGTACCTCTATAAACTAACTCCACCGACCCCTTCTAGGGGAGTGGTGTTTCTTGCCCTTCCCTTTGCCCACCGAGCTCTTCTTCTTCTTCTTCTCTAGGGAATCAGTCACCTTTGCAGCCAAGGAATTCAGAGAAGATTGAAAAGAGGATTCTGAATCATCCTCTTCACAACGCATATCCTCGGGTTCAGTACCACCCACATCCACTTCAGTACCACCCACATCCACATCCACAAGCAAAGAGTCCGCCCTAGGAACCACCAGCTCACCCGGTTCCAAACTTATGTCATTCTCAGTTGGTGCATGAATAGCTAAAGGCTTGGAACTACTATCAAACACAACACGTTGCAAGTCACTCTTAGTTAGAGAGCTCTCCACCCCGGCAACCAAAACCTTCTTCCCTTTCATTTTTCGTTTGACATCAACCCAAGCTTCCTCAACATCCTCCTTCGTAACTATTTCTTGATTTACCTTAGAGACTTGCACCGATTTTTTGGACTGCTTAACACCCACCTGTTGCTGACTTTGTTGCATACAATGACCTAAAGCATGACCAAAAACACCACACAAACTACATCTGATCGGGGTCCACTCAAACTCGGTATGCACAGTGATCCAATCAACGTTTGGACAGTACACGTCAAAGTCTTTAATCAACTCCTCTGAAGCATCAATTTCCACAAACACTCTAGCAAAGCTATGCCTCTTCTTTGAGAGTGTAATCTTATCTACATAGAGAGGTTTACCCACAACACTTGTTACAAAACTCAGCCCCTTAGGAGCCCAATATTCAAATGGGACATTCATAAGCCTTACCCAAACCGGCACCCTCTTAAACTCCTCTTTAACTAATTGCAGATTGGGCTGCCATTTCTTTAATACAAGAAAGAGGGTGATTAACCATATGCCAAGGAGCACGATCAAGAATACTAGCCACTTGATCAATAGTGTCAAATTTAAACAAAAACACTCCACGATCATTTGATAGCACCTCCTTAAGCCCAATCCTACCCCATAGCTTCAGGGCAATGGACTTAACCACTGGATAAGGAAGCCTCTTCCCAATAAAATACCCAATTATGGTCGACCTCCACTCTTCACACCCTTCCTCCACAACCTCCATGGGAGGTCGGACCTTCACTCTCCCATCCTCCTTACTTGGTTGAAAGAAATGCAGATTAGAGGCCGAACCTTCAGCCTCCTTCGAAGTCCCACGCACAACAGACGCAAAAAAGGACGAAATGTGGGCCTTAAGAGCCCCAGGATCCAAATTCGTATGGCCCCCATGAAGAGGTGATTGGGCTGGATTTTGGGGTTTAACTAAGCCCATTTTAGCGTTGAAATCACCCCTAGCCTGTGAGTCTATTGACCCAAGGGCTCCAGCGTAATCTGCACCCCTACCATTTAGATTTAAATCCAAAGCAACAGCCTTTAATTAATGCTCCAAGGAAGGAAAGTTTCCATGTTGAGCCTCCAACACATTAGGAGAATTAGAATAACCTTCCTTTGAGGGAAGCGGCAATCTAGGACCTCCATAATTAGCAAGCACGAGCTGGCTAGGGTTAGAGAAACCCACACCCTTGTGCCGCCCAACACCACCCACGTTTTCTCCAACACTCCTCGCCGTAGAACTAGCCTTCGTCGACCCCGCACAACCAGCCACCGTCTCTCCACCACCCAAAACAACAGCACCACCCAAGGATTCCTCAATTATATATAGATCAGTCAAGAAAGAATCCATTTTAGCAATGAAACCTGCTGGAACCAAGGCCGAATCCTCACCTTGACCAGAACCTCCTTCATTGATAACCAGCATCTCATTAGACGAAGCAAGGGAACCTCTTTGCCCGGCCATTAATAAGAAAAACAATAAATAAAACTATTTCCCCAATTGGTTAATGAAACCAATCCGAAAAAGAACACAACCAGAAGAAAGAACAATGGAAATGATGATTATTTTAGTAAAGGATCAAGGAATAATCACCATAGGAAGAAGAGAAAAAAAAGGGAGAAGAGAGACAAGAGAGCATTTTTTGGTCATTTTTTTCCTTTTTTTTTTTTTTTGGTTAAGGTAAGTGGATTATAACCAAAAGCAAATCATGTACAAAAGTACAGGGGTATACCCCAGACCATAGAAACTATGTAGGGGACAGACCCCCTACATAGACAAAACAATGACAAAAAACTAGAAGACTATCCCTCTAGGTAGTACAAGAAAAAATTCCAATGTCCAAACCCAAAGAGCGTTGAATCCACTTATTTTTCATAGTGGGATCCACATTACAAAGTGTATTAAACTTAGAAAAAATTGCAAACATTATATCATTGAAAACCAAGCTAGCGTGCCTAGACGAGTGATCAAAGAAACGGGAATTTCTCTCTCACCAAATGTAGTAGACCATGGCTGCAAACATGGTTTTAATGACTGAATTTCGAAATAAATCAGCCCCAAATTGTTGTGCCATCCAATCTACAAGCTCCTCCCAAGGACGGTGAATGATAGGTATGTTACATTTACTACAAAAGTGCCTCCAGATCCACTCCGAATATGGGCAAGTAAAAAAGAGGTGAGATGCATCTTCTTGATCACTCCCACAAAGAAGACATTTAATTTCCTCAATCAAACCAAGCCTCCAAAGCTTGCTTTGAGTATTAACTCCATTACAAAGAAAGAGCCACACAATGAACGCATGACGAGGAATATGCTTACCAAACCAAACAAGTTTATGCCACGGAACCGCCTCCCTCCTATTCCGAAGAGACTCCCAAGCTAAGCCAATAGTGAAATGCCCGTTCGGCACACCAACCCATTGCATAGTATCCGAAACAGTTGGATTAGGGATGAAAGTAGGGGGAGTGGCGTGAATCACCTCCAACCAGTTAATAGATAAACCTAGTGGCCATCTCCAACTCATCCCATCAACAATGGCAGCCACCTTGGCATCCTTTCCCAACCCCGAATCATAAATAAGGCAATCTCCAAATAAACCATGTAAAGGGCCTAAAGGATGCCAATGGTCATGCCATAAGGAGATAGCACGACCATCACCAACCTTGAACTTGAGCTTATTTCTCACCAAAATACGAAGGCTAAGCAACTTCCTCCACGTCCAAGAACACTCAATCGGGCATTTAACCTCCCAAAAACTTGATGTCTAATGTAATGCAAACCTGTTGAAACTTATTTTACATAGCCGAACTGATAATGCTTGACATTCGGACGAGTACTTTGCCCAGTCTCTCATGACCAAATTTTATGTCTTGCATTTGAAAGAGCTATGTCGATGCAAGTAGTGATGTAAGTTCCAGGTGCTATTATTTTATTCTATTATGACATTAGATGGAGTATTAATATAATTAAAAGCTAAACTTTAATCTCTAGGAAGCAGGATTTGAAAGCATGATATATTTGAATTTATTTAGTTGAAGAAGGCCTGATTCATGAATTTCGCTCTTATAAATTCTTTGCCGTTTCATTTTGTGTATAGAAGTTGCATTTACTTTAGAAAGGACCTATTGTTGTTGAAACATTATGCTTGGACTTGTACTCAGATATGTTTTGTACAGTGGACTTACATAATATGTGCATCTACAATAGCTTAGTTTATTGGTAAGCACAAAAATAGGCATCATTTTCTTGGGTTCTCATTTTCTTATTTATTGCTGCTAAGAAAACTAACATGACTACCACCTACAAGATGTGATGTGAATCGAGTGGTTTAGTTCTAGCACATCAAACTATTTCAGCTGTAGAACTTGTATTACATACTATTTCGACAAAACTATTAAGCCCCTGTTTGATGGTCACTATAAATAGAAATTAAAGGAATAATGTTTTAAATAGTATTTTTTTTTTTTTTTTTTTTTTTTTTTTTTTTTTTTTTTTGGAGATTGTGTGATTAAAATGTGTGAAATTTTTTTGTGTACTTGAAAAATAATTTAATGTGTGATTAAAAATGAGTATGATAAATATAAGAATTAATGTTTAATCATTGTGATAACATGATTTATTTTTTCGTCAAATCCCTCTAACATACAGAGGTTTTAACAGGAATTAAGAAAGTAAAGATAAACATAATCTCCTAATAACCTGATTTTATCTACATACTAAGAAAGGATAGAAAATAGAAAAGTTATCTAATAACAATAAATAGATAAACATAATCAAGAAGATAGCCATAAAAGGTCTCATAACAAACTCTTCGCATCAACAGTCCTCCTCAAGTTGGGCCATAAATGTCGATCACTCCCAGCTTGTCAAGTAAACTCTCAAAGGCAGGTTTTGCCAAGCCCTTGGTCAACATATTAGCAATTTGCTGTGTCGATCCCTATATTTTATATTGCTCTCAATCTTCTCTTTCGAAAAATGTTTGTCAACTCCAACATGCTTTGTTCAGTCACAATGAACCGGATTATGAGCAGTACTATTCGTAGATTTATTATCACAAAATAATCTCGTGGGGTCTGAATTCGGAAGATTCAATTCTTAAAGAAGTTTTCTAAGCCAGATCAATTCACAAGTCCCATTTGCTAAGGCAAGAAACTTAGCTTCTGCACTACTCCTAGCCACCATAGATTGTTTCTTGCTCTTCCAAGTAACCAAATTACCCCCACAAACCATGATACAATATCCGGAAGTTGAATTCCTATCATCTACAGAACCAGCCCAGTTAGCATATGTGTATCCCTCAATATATCTTTTATCAGTCTTACCAAAAAATAACCCCTTTCCTAGAGTAGCTTTCAAATACCTCAAAATCTTATAAACCTCTAATTCTGATCGATTGGAGTATAAGAAGGTATAAATCCAAGCATTCCAGTCTCTTTTAATTAGTTGAGGATATTTTTTCTGTGAAATAGATATCCTTCTTTTTGAGGGAGCCACTTTCATACATAAGAAGTATCTTAACTGACCAAGATCTTTTATTTCAGTTTACTTCCCAAGTATCTCATTTAGCCTTGTTGATTCCTCTATGTTGTTACCAGTTAAAATAATATCATCTTCATATGCAATCATGATTGAGATCTTACCACTCACAGAATATTTAGAAAACAGTGTATACCCATTATTCCTTACACACTTAGTAAAGCGATCAATTTCCCTATTGTTGTCAAATTTGGGGCAATTCCCAGTAAGCGCACTCCTTTTAAATACTTTGATTATTGGGGAGAGCATCCTGATTTCATGCCTTTGGTTGATAGGGTTTGGTCAGATTTTATTGCTGGTACACCAATGTATAGGTTGTGTTCAAAGATGAAGAACTTGAAGATTGAACTTGAAGATCTCATCGTGTGGGGGCTGCTAAGGCAAAGATGGAGGAGATTCAAGCCTTGGTTCACCAAAATCCATTAAATGTGAGACTTATTGAGGCGGAAGTGGAGGCGGTAAAGACATAAGCTACTTTGAGTAGAGATGAGGAGAGTTTTTTCAAGCAAAAATCTCGTATCCAATGGCTCAAACTAGGAGATCAAAACTCCAGATTTTTCTTTAAATCCATGAAGCATCATCATAGCAAAAGTAAGATTGTATCTATTTGTCGGAGGATGGGAGTAGGGTGGAGAAACCAGGTGCAGTAAAGGACACTTTTGTGGAATTCTTCTCCACGCTTCTATCTAGACCAGCTCGTGAGTCTCACCTCGACTTGGAGGCTATGGAGCATGCTCTACCTTCGTGCATTTCCGAAGCACAAGGGTGTGAACTTGGCAAGGAGATATCGGATGGGGAGATTAAAGCGGTTCTTTTTGCCTTGAAAGATAATAAGGCGCCTGGGCCAGATGGCTTTAATGTTGCTCTCTTTAAGAGGGCTTGGAGTATCGTGGGTGATGATGTTCTTGCGGTTATTCAATCTTTTTTCCACTCTGGTCGGCTTCTTAAGGAGGTAAATGCTAACTCGATTGCTCTTGTGCCCAAGGTTCCTAATCCCACTCAGGTCTTAGACTACCGTCCCATTTCTTGTTGTAATACAATATATAAATGTATTGCTAAGATACTTGCTAACCAAATCAAAAAAGTGCTGCCTGGTATTGTTGGTCCTCAACAAACCGCTTTTGTGGAAGGAAGGCGTATTAGTGATAATATCCTTCTCTCTCAAGAACTTTTGAGGAATTATCATCGGAATAAGGGAGCTCCAAGATGTGCTCTCAAAGTTGATCTTATGAAAGCTTATGATACGGTGCGATCGGAATTCATATTGGAGGTTTTACGGATTGTTAGATTCCCGGAGAAAATGATTTCTTGGGTGTCGCAATGTATCTCAACTCCGAAATTTTCTGTGGCCATCAATGGGGAGCTTAATGGTTTTTTCAAGAGTGGGAGAGGTCTTCGTCAAGGTGACCCGATGTCCCCTTATTTAATTGTTCTTGCTATGGAGGTATTCTCTGGTCTCATGGGGCGTATGACTCAAGGTGATGGGTTTAAGCTCCATTGGAGATGTGACAAAGAGAAAATATCCCAACTTTGCTTTGCGGATGACTTATTGATTTTTAGTAGGGCGGAAGTTGATTCGGTACTCTTGATTGGTGGTATGCTCAATAAGTTTGAGGAGCTTTTTGGGTTGACCCCTAATCCGGATAAGAGCAATCTTTTTGCTTGTGGAGTGGATGTGCATCTTAAGGACCCGATCCTCGGTTCTCTTGGTTATAGGGTGGGCTCACTTCCGGTTCGTTATCTTGGCTTGCCACTCATTGCTACTAAATTGAGAGCTTTGGATTGTAATGTCTTGGTGGAGAGTATTGTGGCAAGGGCTAAAGGTTGGACCTCTCGTACTTTGTCTTATGCCGGGAGACTCCAGCTTATTAAGTCCGTTCTTTTCTCTATCCAAGTGTATTGGTCTTCTCTTTTTATTCTCCCTAAGGCAGTCACTAAGAAGGTGGAGACCACTCTTAGGTCATTTCTGTGGAAAGGAAGTGCTCTTACTCATAGTGGTGCTAAGGTGGCTTGGAAGCGCATATGTATGCCACGAGAGGAAGGGGGTTTAGGGGTAAAGAATCTGATTTTGTGGAATAAGGCAGCTATGATGAAGCATATTTGGTACCTTCTCACAAATTCTTCTCCCTCGATTTGGTTTTCTTGGATACACACTTATTTGCAGAAGGGTAGGAGTTTTTGGGAGGTTAAATGCCCGATTGAGTGTTCTTGGACGTGGAGGAAGTCGCTTAGCCTTCGTATTATGGTGAGAAATAAGCTCAAGTTCAAGGTTGGTGATGGTCGTGCTATCTCCTTATGGCATGACCATTGGCATCCTTTAGGCCCTTTACATGGTTTATTTGGAGATCGCATTATTTATGATTCGGGGTTGGGAAATGATGCCAAGGTGGCTGCCATTGTTGATGGGATGAGTTGGAGATGGCCACTAGGTTTATCTATTAACTGGTTGGAGGTGATTCACGCCACTCCCCCTACTTTCATCCCTAATCCAACTGTTTCACTATTGGCTTAGCTTGGGAGTCTCTTCGGCATAGGAGGGAGGCGGTTCGGTGGCATAAACTTGTTTGGTTTGGTAAGGATATTCCTCGTCATGCTTTCATTGTGTGGCTCTTTCTTTGTAATGGAGTTAATACTCAAAGCAAGCTTTGGAGGCTTGGTTTGATTGAGGAAATTAAATGTCTTCTTTGTGGGAGTGATCAAGAAGATGCAGCTCACCTCCTTTTTACTTGCCCATATTCGGAGTGGATCTGAAGGCACTTTTGTAGTAAATGTAACATACCTATCATTCACCGTCTTGGGGAAGAGCATGTAGGTTGGATGACACCACAATTTGGGGCTGATTAATTTCGAAATCCAGTCATTAAAACCATGTTTGCAGCCATGGTAGACCAAATTCATGTAATAAAGTGGTCAGACTAAATTTTGCTGCCACAGATTGCAGGACTCTAGGGTTAGAAATGTCCACAGATTGATAAAAGTTGATGGAATATGGTTGAAAAGTTAGGGGTCATATAAAATCCATAGTTAAAATTAATTCTTGACTTTGACTTGAATTTGACAAAACATGTAGAATTACTGGTAAAATCCCAAACAAAAGGAACACACATATCAGGCTAGCCATCATGTGGAGCTAATCATCTCAAGAAAAAAAATGTGTCTATGGGCTTTCCTGAGAAAAAAGTGAACTTCATCTAGAATGGCTCCCGCAATTTTTAACCCATATAGTTAAACATATAATCCAGAATGGAGACAATGCTCGAACTTCAGATGGTCTGATAATCAGCAAGAAAATAATTCAAATAATGCCATGCAAGAGAAAAAACTCAGTTTGAGGAAGATGTTCAATGCAAAACACGGGCAAGGTGTTCAGAATCAATAAGTAGATTTAAGAAGCTAGAGAAACAAATTGGTCCGATAGCTCAACAGCTTTCAAAACACCCACAAGGGAGATTGTCAGGCAACACAATGATCAATCCAAAGGAGACTATTACAACTAGAAGTAGAATACATCTGCCAGAAAATGCAAGTGAAGAGGCCAGACAAAAAAATAGAGGTAGAAGTTGAAGAGGTTAACATGGAAGAAAAATCTACTCCAATCACAGAAGAGGAGGAAAGAGACTCTTGCAGTTAGCACCAAGTCCCATCAAGGCTTATATAGAGGCCCGAATCTTTTCTATAAAGTTAGGCCCATAATTGTGTGATTAACTTCACATTAGGCCCAATAAAGGAAATATAAGCCCAAAAGATAGTCCAATACATGCTTAAAGATAAAATGATGTTTATAAAGTATTGTCTTAAAAACGATTTGATGAAGATTGGACGGAATGCAAAGTATTTCATTTTATGGCTAAAAATATACTTCAAATATTTTTAGTCTCCTTTGAGACCCATTTTCGACAAAGAAAAAATTCGAATTTGAAATTGATATCTGAATAATAGTTGTAGTTCTTTGAGTTATCTTTTCAACGCACTTTGAATCACCTCAATCGGATATCAGGAGAAAAAGTTATGATAGAAATACCGTAGGCTGTGCAGTGTCAACCGGATTACCGGACAACCGAACCGGTCGACCGGAAAAGCAGAAACCCACGTTTTTTGAATTAATGGCCACTACTTGCACAACTTAATTACCCTATTTAATATAACCTTTTACCCACCCCAAACCTCACCTATAAATACCCTTTTCACTCATTTGACTTTTCACACCAAAAGCACTTTTAATTTGCTTTCAAAGTTGAAAGAAAAATAGAGAGTTTGGGAGAGAAAAGGAAGGTGGTTTTCAAAGTGTTTTTCAGAAGTTTTAGGTGTGAGCAAAAATATTCTGCAAGAAGGTTTTTGTGATTTCAAAAGGTGTTTTCAAACAACAAAGGAAGGTCCAAACGTCCAAACTTCGTCAAAGTTTTTCAGTTCATCAAAGTTTTTCAAAGTTCATCAAGCATCAAATTGAGGTAGGTAGATGTGCCTAAAGTTGTTATACGTGTTTAAGTTATAATTTCTAGCAAGTAATGTTCTATGTTAAAGACTAATGTTGTGTGTCAAATGGTATCGTCGGTTCAGCATGTGTCTTTCATTTCAAATGGTGCCGTCGGTGCGGCATACATTTAAAGGTTAATGTTGTGTGTCAAATGGTATCTTCGGTTCGGCATGCACCTTTTATGTCAAATGGTACCTCCGGGTACGGCATGTTTTATGGAAGTTCTAATGTTAATTGTTATGAAATGCTTAGCTTAATCACGATTGCACCTATGACGCCTATTAAGTTTTCAACTCACGGGTTTCTACCCTATATCTACAGATTAAATGTATCATGCACCTGGTTGGATGATGAAAGAGATGGAAGGAGATGCAATAAGTCTATGGGAACCCGGTGAACAAGTGATTTAGATTTAAAGTCTTTAACGTTTCAAATGTTATTTCCAACGTTATTTCTTTTGAGTATCTTGAACAAGTCATGATTTCATCAAATAAATTATATTTCGTTATTTTGGAAAGTTATAAAGTGTTCTAATTCAATATCCTTCAAAAAGAATGTTTATTAAGATTTAAGCTTCCACTAAAATATGTACACTTGTTACTAAACCACCGGTTTAGTTAAGTAAAGTAAGTAGCGTCCCTGTCCGCTAGGGGTTGGGGCGTTACAGGGTGGTATCAGAGCGACGGTTTATAAACCGGTTCTGTAGACCAAGTATGTTTTTAAAACAAAAAGAAAATTTGAAAGTTTAAGGTATTCCATGGCATATTGCATTCGTCCATCGAATCTCATCCTACAGCCCAGGTATGTGCAAAGTTTAAAGTTATGGAAGTTATGTTTATGGAAGTTATGATTTGATGCTTTGATAAGTTGTTGCACATTTTCAAGTATATGTTTATGTTAAAGTTAAATGTGCTGTTTCAAAGATATGTATTGGACTTGGGCTAAAACTTAAAATTATGGGCATAAAGGAAATGTATGTTATGATGTTATGTGATAAAAGGCATAATTGGGCATTTATGTGACAGAATGGTTAGAAATTTACAAATGGCAAGGAAGACTACGGCTAAGGCTTATAGGGCAGATTTAAACCGTAGAATTGCTATCCATGCTTACGAGAACTATGTAACGGATCCTAACCGACCACTTAGCGAGCATGTGCATGACATCTATGAGAGATGCATGATAGCGGTTAATACCGGTATGGAGATCATGCATCTCGAGGCTATAAATAACCTCATACATTCCCTCTCACCTCAATGGCTGTCACGGTTAGAGATGAAATGTTAGAAGGCAACCCAAACTTGTTCGAGTTTGAGACATATTGTCATGTTTTGATAGATTTATGGGATGATGTAATCCATGAGGAGCCTGAGGAAGAACTGATGGTGAGGAAGAAAACCCTGAAGAGGAACCCCGAGGAAGAGTCCGGGCCTGAGGCGGAAGATTCTTCCGAAGATGAAACTCCACCAAGGAAGCTTCGTAAAACTCATAGGGATTAGAGATCTAGATATTCTCATTTCCTTATGATGTCTTCTTTCATGCTAAGTTTATCAAACTATTATGTATCCTGGTTTTAAGAAGTATGAGAAATAAAGATCTTATCTTTCCTCCTTACAAAAAAAGAAGCTAATAAGAAACCTTACATCTTATCCGTAGGAAAATGTCGCAAGCCAACCAGAACAACCTGATAAGAGATCTCCTCCAAGCAGTCCAAGACCTAGGCAGATAGAACCCGAACCAAGCTCAACCCCTAGCACCAACTCCTAATACTCTTCAAACCCATGCTTCAGTGGTCGAGCAATTTCGAAGGCACAAGCCCCCTACTTTCAATGGAGCAACTGATCCACTTGCAGCCGAGGAGTGGCTTCGCAAGTTGGAGAGAATATTCCGATTGATAGGGTGGACGGACGCTCAAAAAGTCCAGTGTGCTGAGTTTATGTTCTCCAGTGATGCAAGTCACTGGTGGGAATCAATGTCTCGAACTAGGACTCCAGAGCAACAAATGGCGCTAACATGGGAACAGTTCAAGAAGGAAGTGATGGATAAGTACTTTCCCCAATCTCTAAGAGATTTCAAGGAGGGCGAGTTTCTTCAACTCAAACAGGGAACCATGACCCTGACGGAGTATGAACGGAAGTTTGACTCCACACCTGGTGGACACGGAGGAAAAGAAAGTCTGACGGTTCGAGCAAGGGCTGAACTCGAACATGAGTATGATCCTTATGTCCCACAATTTCACGTCTTACCATGGAATGTTGGAACGAGCTCATGCAATCTGGTATCAGAAGGCCAATGCAGAGAAATCGGTTCAATTGGACAACCGACAGGATAAAGGGCAATTTAGGAAACGAAGGTAGAACGACCAAGAGGGCTAATGGCGGAGTCAATGCCAATAGGAGCATAGTGCCGGTTATTGCGCCATGTGCTAAGTGTGGAAGGACGCATCGCGACGAATGTCTGTAAGGGAAGAATGTTTGTTATCGATGCAGGAAGCCAGGACATATCATCAGGGATTGTCCCATGTCTGCACCGAAAAAGGATGACAACAAGGATCAAGATCAGAAGGGGAAAGAACGAGTTTTTACACTGACTCAGAAGGAGGCAGAGGAGAACTCGAACGTCATAGCAGGTACTCTATTGATAGCCAATATGCCTGCTTATGTACTATTTGATTCAGGAGCTACGCACTCCTTTGCATCGACGATTTTTATGGCTAAGTCTAGTATTAGAAGTTAGTATCCCTACAGTTAACCCTTTGAGTACTGATAAGATAGCCAAATCTGTTAGTATTGAAGTTGAGGGAAAACCTATGGAAGCAGACGTATACATGATAGAGATGAATGATTTCGATGTAATACTAGGCATGGATTGGTTGGGTGGTAATTATACCACCATTCGATGTAAGGAAAATGAAGTATTATTTCAGAAACCAGGAGATGAACCATTTTCCTTCTTTTGAATCAAGACGAAACCTTTTATTCGACTAGTATCAGCTTTACAAGCTGGGAAGATGTTGAGAAAATGAGGGAAACAGGAGACAGTAAAGATTGAGGACATACCAGTAGTACGGGAGTTCGGAGATGTGTTTCCAGAAGAGCCATCTGGTATTCCACTAGATAGGCAAGTGGAATTCACCATAGAGCTAATTCCTGGAGCGGCACCAGTGTCAAAAGCCCCATATAGAATGGCTCCGAAGGAACTACAAGAGTTAAGGAAGCAAATACAGGAACTCCTTGATATGTGATTCGTACGACCAAACGTATCTCCATGGGGTGCGCCAGTGTTGTTCGTAAAGAAGAAAGATGGAAGCATGAGGATGTGTATCGATTACAGGGAGTTGAATCGATTAACCATCAAGAATAAATACCCACTCCCAAGAATCGAGGATCTGTTAGATCAACTGAAAGGAGCCAAGGTATTTTCCAAGATCCATTTACGATCTAGGTACCATCAATTAAAAGTGAAGACGGAGGATATACCTAAGACAGCTTTCAGGACTCGTTATGGACACTACGAGTTTATGGTGATGCCATTTGGTAACCAATGCACCAGCGGTATTCATGGATCTGATGAATCGAGTATTTCATTTGTATTTAGATCAATTTGTCATAATCTTTATTGACGACATTTTGATATACTCCAAGAGTAAAGAGCAACATGAAGAGCATCTAAGAGTAGCCCTAGAGGTGCTACGCAAGGAGAAACTTTATGCCAAATTCAAGAAGTGTGAATTCTGGCTTGAACGAGTTAGATTTCTTAGACATGTAGTCACTGCCCAAGGGATTGAAGTAGATCCAGCAAAAGTGGAAGCAGTAACTAACTGGAAGGCGCTGACTAATGCTGGTGAAGTACGGAGCTTTCTAGGATTGGCAGGATATTATCGAAGGTTTATTGAAGGATTTTCTAAGATAGCTGGCCCAATGACGCAGCTTACAAGAAAGTGAGTCAAATTTCAATGGACGGATATCTGTGAGAAAAGTTTTTAAGAACTTAAGCAGAGGCTGATATCTGCACCTGTGTTAATAATACCTAAGGGAACAGAAGGGTTTGTTATATACAGTGATGCGTCCAAGCAAGGGCTAGGATGTGTACTGATGCAGAATGGAAAGGTAGTAGCCTACGCTTCAAGGCAATTGAAGAAGCATGAGCAGAACTACCCAACGCATGATTTAGAATTTGCGGCGGTAGTACACGCATTGTGATTTGAAAATATGGCGACACTACTTCTACGGAAGTAAGTGTGAATTTTTATACGAATCATAAGAGTTTAAAATATTTCTTCACACAGTAGGAACTAAACATGAGACGGAGATGATGGTTAAAGTTAGTAAATGATTACGACTGTACCATTCACTACCATCCAAGTAAGGCAAACGCTTTGAGTAGGAAATTGACGGGACAGTTGACGTCACTACTCACTTGTCAAATGGAGTTAGACAAGGACTTGGAAAGATTGAAGATTAAGGTGGTTACCACACCAAGACAAGTCACAGGGAGATTAGCAGCTTTGACAATTCGACCTACTCTTTGAGAGCGAATTATAGAAGCACAAGGTAAGGACCTGTTCTTGATGAAGATCAAGGAAGAAGTTGGAACAAATAAGAGGAAAGATTTTGAAATAGCCGTAGACCAAGCACTAATGTTTAAAGGAAGAATCTGCGTGCCTAAGAATGAGGATTTGAGGAACGAGATATTAAAAGAAGTCATTCCACCCCGTACACCGCACATCGCGGTGGTACAAAAATGTATCGAGACCTTCGAGATACATTCTGGTGGAGAAACATGAAAAGGAGTATCGGACTGTACGTGTAGAAATGCATAGTATGTCAGCAGGTTAAGGCGGAACACCAAAGACCAGCAGGATTGTTGAATCCTTTAGAGATACCTGAATGGAAATGGGAAAACATCATAATGGATTTTGTGGTTGGATTTCGAAAGTCAGCAAAAGGACACAATGCTATATGGGTCATAGTAGACCGATTGACGAAGGCAGCTCATTTTCTTCCAATGAAAATGACTTTCAATATGGACCAGTTGGCACAATTGTACATAAAAGAAATAGTAAGGATACACGATGTACCTGTGTCTATTGTGTTTGATAGAGACCCAAGGTTTACATCTAAATTCTGGAAAAACCTACAAGCAGCTATGGGAACGATGCTGAATTTTAGTACAGCATATCACCTGCAGTCTGACGGACAGTCTAAAAGGACCATCCAGACTTTAGAGGACATGTTGAGAGCATGTGTTTTGGATCTAGGTGGTAGTTGGGAGTCATACTTACCCTTAGTAGAATTTGCGTATAACAATAGTTTTCAAGCAAATATTGGAATGGCACCATATGAAGCTCTCTATGGAAGAAGATGTAGATCTCCTGTTCATTGGGACGAAGTCGGGGGGGAGAAGAGAATTTTGGAACCAGAAATAGTTGAAAGGACAGTTAAAGCGATCGATCAGATCCGAGCAAGGATAAAGGCAGCACAGGATCGGCAGAAGAGCTATGCTGACACGAGAAGAAAGGATTTAGAGTTTCAAGTGGGAGACAAAGTCTTTCTAAAGGTAGCACCGACGAAAGGTATACTTAGATTTGGAAAGAAAGGCAAGCTACGACCCAGGTATATTGGACCTTTCGAGATACTTGATAAGGTTGGGAACGTAGCATATCGATTAGCTTTGCCACCTGAATTGTCAGCGGTACACAATGTGTTCCACGTATCAATGATAAAGAAATACGTGCACGATCCTAATCATGTGATAAGTTATCAGACCCTAGAAGTACAAAAGGATTTATCTTTTGAGGAATCACCAATTAAGATACTGGATCGAAAAGTGCATAAACTAAGGAATAAAGAGATTCAACTGGTTAAGATACAGTGGAATAATCACGGAATGGAAGAAGCTACGTGGGAAAAGGAAGAAGAAGTTAAAGTCAAGTATCCCGCACTCCTTGCCCAATTGTAAGGTAAATTTCGAGGACGAAATTTATATAAGGGAGGAGGGATATAGAGGCCCGAATCATTTCTATAAAGGCCCATAATTGTGTGATTAACTTCACATTAGGCCCAATAAAGGAAATATAAGCCCAAAAGATAGTCCAATACATGTTTAAAGGTAAAATGATATTTATAAAGTATTTTCTTAAAAACGATTTGATGAAGATTGGACGGAATGCAAAGTATTTCATTTTATGGCTAAAAGTATACTTCAAATATTTTTAGTCTCCTTTGAGACCCATTTTCGACATAGAAAATATTTTAATTTGAAAATGATATCTGAACAAAAGTTGTAGATCTTTGCGTTATCTTTTCAACGCACTTTGAATTACCTCAATTGGATATCGGGAGAAAAAGTTATGGTAGAAATACCGTAGGCTGTGCAGTGTCAACCGGATTACCGGACGACCGGACCGGTCGATCGGAAAACAGAAACCCACGTTTTTTGAATTAATTGCCACTACTTGCACAACTTAATTACCCTATTTAATATAACCTTTCACCCACCCCAAACCTCACCTATAAAATACCCTCTTCACTCATTTGATTTTTCACACAAAAAGCACTTTCAATTTACTTTCAAATTTGAGAGAAAAATAGAGAGTTTGGGAGAGAAAAGGAAGGTGGTTTTCAAAGTGTTTTTCAGAAGTTTTAGGTGTGGGCAAAAATATTCTACAAGAAGGTTTTTGTGATTTCAAAAGGTGTTTTCAAACAACAAAGGAAGGTCCAAACGTCCAAACTTCTTCAAAGTTTTGAAGTTCATCAAAGTTTTTCAAAGTTCTTTTCAAAGTTCATCAAACATCAAATTGAGGTAGGTAGATGTGCCTAAAGTTGTTATACGTGTTTAAGTTATAATTTCTAGCAAGTAATGTTCTATGTTAAAGGCTAATGTTGTGTGCCAAATGGTATCGTCGGTTCAGCATGTGCCTTTCATGTCAAATGGTGCCGTCAATGCGGCATACATTTAAAGGTTAATGTTGTGTGTCAAATGGTATCTTCGGTTCGGCATACACCTTTCATGTCAAATGGTTCCGTTGGTAATGCATACATTTTCATGTCAAATGGTACATCCGGGTATGACATGTTTTATGGAAGTTCTAATGTTAATTGTTATGAAATGCTTAGCTTAATCACGATTGCACCTATGACGCCTATTAAGTTTTCAACTCACGGGTTTCTACCCTATATCTACAGATTAAATGTATCATGCACCTGGTTGGATGATGAAAGAGATGGAAGGAGATGCAATAAGTCTATGGGAACCCGGTGAACAAGTGATTTAGATTTAAAGTCTTTAACGTTTCAAATGTTATTTCCAACGTTATTTCTTTTGAGTATCTTGAACAAGTCATGATTTCATCAAATAAATTATATTTCGTTATTTTGGAAAGTTATAAAGTGTTCTAATTCAATATCCTTCAAAAAGAATGTTTATTAAGATTTAAGCTTCCACTAAAATATGTACACTTGTTACTAAACCACCGGTTTAGTTAAGTAAAGTAAGTAGCGTCCCTGTCCGCTAGGGGTTGGGGCGTTACAGGGTGGTATCAGAGCGACGGTTTATAAACCGGTTCTGTAGACCAAGTATGTTTTTAAAACAAAAAGAAAATTTGAAAGTTTAAGGTATTCCATGGCATATTGCATTCGTCCATCGAATCTCATCCTACAGCCCAGGTATGTGCAAAGTTTAAAGTTATGGAAGTTATGTTTATGGAAGTTATGATTTGATGCTTTGATAAGTTGTTGCACATTTTCAAGTATATGTTTATGTTAAAGTTAAATGTGCTGTTTCAAAGATATGTATTGGACTTGGGCTAAAACTTAAAATTATGGGCATAAAGGAAATGTATGTTATGATGTTATGTGATAAAAGGCATAATTGGGCATTTATGTGACAGAATGGTTAGAAATTTACAAATGGCAAGGAAGACTACGGCTAAGGCTTATAGGGCAGATTTAAACCGTAGAATTGCTATCCATGCTTACGAGAACTATGTAACGGATCCTAACCGACCACTTAGCGAGCATGTGCATGACATCTATGAGAGATGCATGATAGCGGTTAATACCGGTATGGAGATCATGCATCTCGAGGCTATAAATAACCTCATACATTCCCTCTCACCTCAATGGCTGTCACGGTTAGAGATGAAATGTTAGAAGGCAACCCAAACTTGTTCGAGTTTGAGACATATTGTCATGTTTTGATAGATTTATGGGATGATGTAATCCATGAGGAGCCTGAGGAAGAACTGATGGTGAGGAAGAAAACCCTGAAGAGGAACCCCGAGGAAGAGTCCGGGCCTGAGGCGGAAGATTCTTCCGAAGATGAAACTCCACCAAGGAAGCTTCGTAAAACTCATAGGGATTAGAGATCTAGATATTCTCATTTCCTTATGATGTCTTCTTTCATGCTAAGTTTATCAAACTATTATGTATCCTGGTTTTAAGAAGTATGAGAAATAAAGATCTTATCTTTCCTCCTTACAAAAAAAGAAGCTAATAAGAAACCTTACATCTTATCCGTAGGAAAATGTCGCAAGCCAACCAGAACAACCTGATAAGAGATCTCCTCCAAGCAGTCCAAGACCTAGGCAGATAGAACCCGAACCAAGCTCAACCCCTAGCACCAACTCCTAATACTCTTCAAACCCATGCTTCAGTGGTCGAGCAATTTCGAAGGCACAAGCCCCCTACTTTCAATGGAGCAACTGATCCACTTGCAGCCGAGGAGTGGCTTCGCAAGTTGGAGAGAATATTCCGATTGATATAGGGTGGACGGACGCTCAAAAAGTCCAGTGTGCTGAGTTTATGTTCTCCAGTGATGCAAGTCACTGGTGGGAATCAATGTCTCGAACTAGGACTCCAGAGCAACAAATGGCGCTAACATGGGAACAGTTCAAGAAGGAAGTGATGGATAAGTACTTTCCCCAATCTCTAAGAGATTTCAAGGAGGGCGAGTTTCTTCAACTCAAACAGGGAACCATGACCCTGACGGAGTATGAACGGAAGTTTGACTCCACACCTGGTGGACACGGAGGAAAAGAAAGTCTGACGGTTCGAGCAAGGGCTGAACTCGAACATGAGTATGATCCTTATGTCCCACAATTTCACGTCTTACCATGGAATGTTGGAACGAGCTCATGCAATCTGGTATCAGAAGGCCAATGCAGAGAAATCGGTTCAATTGGACAACCGACAGGATAAAGGGCAATTTAGGAAACGAAGGTAGAACGACCAAGAGGGCTAATGGCGGAGTCAATGCCAATAGGAGCATAGTGCCGGTTATTGCGCCATGTGCTAAGTGTGGAAGGACGCATCGCGACGAATGTCTGTAAGGGAAGAATGTTTGTTATCGATGCAGGAAGCCAGGACATATCATCAGGGATTGTCCCATGTCTGCACCGAAAAAGGATGACAACAAGGATCAAGATCAGAAGGGGAAAGAACGAGTTTTTACACTGACTCAGAAGGAGGCAGAGGAGAACTCGAACGTCATAGCAGGTACTCTATTGATAGCCAATATGCCTGCTTATGTACTATTTGATTCAGGAGCTACGCACTCCTTTGCATCGACGATTTTTATGGCTAAGTCTAGTATTAGAAGTTAGTATCCCTACAGTTAACCCTTTGAGTACTGATAAGATAGCCAAATCTGTTAGTATTGAAGTTGAGGGAAAACCTATGGAAGCAGACGTATACATGATAGAGATGAATGATTTCGATGTAATACTAGGCATGGATTGGTTGGGTGGTAATTATACCACCATTCGATGTAAGGAAAATGAAGTATTATTTCAGAAACCAGGAGATGAACCATTTTCCTTCTTTTGAATCAAGACGAAACCTTTTATTCGACTAGTATCAGCTTTACAAGCTGGGAAGATGTTGAGAAAATGAGGGAAACAGGAGACAGTAAAGATTGAGGACATACCAGTAGTACGGGAGTTCGGAGATGTGTTTCCAGAAGAGCCATCTGGTATTCCACTAGATAGGCAAGTGGAATTCACCATAGAGCTAATTCCTGGAGCGGCACCAGTGTCAAAAGCCCCATATAGAATGGCTCCGAAGGAACTACAAGAGTTAAGGAAGCAAATACAGGAACTCCTTGATATGTGATTCGTACGACCAAACGTATCTCCATGGGGTGCGCCAGTGTTGTTCGTAAAGAAGAAAGATGGAAGCATGAGGATGTGTATCGATTACAGGGTTTGAATCGATTAACCATCAAGAATAAATACCCACTCCCAAGAATCGAGGATCTGTTAGATCAACTGAAAGGAGCCAAGGTATTTTCCAAGATCCATTTACGATCTAGGTACCATCAATTAAAAGTGAAGACGGAGGATATACCTAAGACAGCTTTCAGGACTCGTTATGGACACTACGAGTTTATGGTGATGCCATTTGGTAACCAATGCACCAGCGGTATTCATGGATCTGATGAATCGAGTATTTCATTTGTATTTAGATCAATTTGTCATAATCTTTATTGACGACATTTTGATATACTCCAAGAGTAAAGAGCAACATGAAGAGCATCTAAGAGTAGCCCTAGAGGTGCTACGCAAGGAGAAACTTTATGCCAAATTCAAGAAGTGTGAATTCTGGCTTGAACGAGTTAGATTTCTTAGACATGTAGTCACTGCCCAAGGGATTGAAGTAGATCCAGCAAAAGTGGAAGCAGTAACTAACTGGAAGGCGCTGACTAATGCTGGTGAAGTACGGAGCTTTCTAGGATTGGCAGGATATTATCGAAGGTTTATTGAAGGATTTTCTAAGATAGCTGGCCCAATGACGCAGCTTACAAGAAAGTGAGTCAAATTTCAATGGACGGATATCTGTGAGAAAAGTTTTTAAGAACTTAAGCAGAGGCTGATATCTGCACCTGTGTTAATAATACCTAAGGGAACAGAAGGGTTTGTTATATACAGTGATGCGTCCAAGCAAGGGCTAGGATGTGTACTGATGCAGAATGGAAAGGTAGTAGCCTACGCTTCAAGGCAATTGAAGAAGCATGAGCAGAACTACCCAACGCATGATTTAGAATTTGCGGCGGTAGTACACGCATTGAAAATATGGCGACACTACTTCTACGGAAGTAAGTGTGAATTTTTATACGAATCATAAGAGTTTAAAATATTTCTTCACACAGTAGGAACTAAACATGAGACGGAGATGATGGTTAAAGTTAGTAAATGATTACGACTGTACCATTCACTACCATCCAAGTAAGGCAAACGCTTTGAGTAGGAAATTGACGGGACAGTTGACGTCACTACTCACTTGTCAAATGGAGTTAGACAAGGACTTGGAAAGATTGAAGATTAAGGTGGTTACCACACCAAGACAAGTCACAGGGAGATTAGCAGCTTTGACAATTCGACCTACTCTTTGAGAGCGAATTATAGAAGCACAAGGTAAGGACCTGTTCTTGATGAAGATCAAGGAAGAAGTTGGAACAAATAAGAGGAAAGATTTTGAAATAGCCGTAGACCAAGCACTAATGTTTAAAGGAAGAATCTGCGTGCCTAAGAATGAGGATTTGAGGAACGAGATATTAAAAGAAGTTCATTCCACCCCGTACACCGCACATCGCGGTGGTACAAAAATGTATCGAGACCTTCGAGATACATTCTGGTGGAGAAACATGAAAAGGAGTATCGGACTGTACGTGTAGAAATGCATAGTATGTCAGCAGGTTAAGGCGGAACACCAAAGACCAGCAGGATTGTTGAATCCTTTAGAGATACCTGAATGGAAATGGGAAAACATCATAATGGATTTTGTGGTTGGATTTCGAAAGTCAGCAAAAGGACACAATGCTATATGGGTCATAGTAGACCGATTGACGAAGGCAGCTCATTTTCTTCCAATGAAAATGACTTTCAATATGGACCAGTTGGCACAATTGTACATAAAAGAAATAGTAAGGATACACGATGTACCTGTGTCTATTGTGTTTGATAGAGACCCAAGGTTTACATCTAAATTCTGGAAAAACCTACAAGCAGCTATGGGAACGATGCTGAATTTTAGTACAGCATATCACCTGCAGTCTGACGGACAGTCTAAAAGGACCATCCAGACTTTAGAGGACATGTTGAGAGCATGTGTTTTGGATCTAGGTGGTAGTTGGGAGTCATACTTACCCTTAGTAGAATTTGCGTATAACAATAGTTTTCAAGCAAATATTGGAATGGCACCATATGAAGCTCTCTATGGAAGAAGATGTAGATCTCCTGTTCATTGGGACGAAGTCGGGGAGAAGAGAATTTTGGAACCAGAAATAGTTGAAAGGACAGTTAAAGCGATCGATCAGATCCGAGCAAGGATAAAGGCAGCACAGGATCGGCAGAAGAGCTATGCTGACACGAGAAGAAAGGATTTAGAGTTTCAAGTGGGAGACAAAGTCTTTCTAAAGGTAGCACCGACGAAAGGTATACTTAGATTTGGAAAGAAAGGCAAGCTACGACCCAGGTATATTGGACCTTTCGAGATACTTGATAAGGTTGGGAACGTAGCATATCGATTAGCTTTGCCACCTGAATTGTCAGCGGTACACAATGTGTTCCACGTATCAATGATAAAGAAATACGTGCACGATCCTAATCATGTGATAAGTTATCAGACCCTAGAAGTACAAAAGGATTTATCTTTTGAGGAATCACCAATTAAGATACTGGATCGAAAAGTGCATAAACTAAGGAATAAAGAGATTCAACTGGTTAAGATACAGTGGAATAATCACGGAATGGAAGAAGCTACGTGGGAAAAGGAAGAAGAAGTTAAAGTCAAGTATCCCGCACTCCTTGCCCAATTGTAAGGTAAATTTCGAGGACGAAATTTTATATAAGGGAGGAGGGATATAGAGGCCCGAATCATTTCTATAAAGGCCCATAATTGTGTGATTAACTTCACATTAGGCCCAATAAAGGAAATATAAGCCCAAAAGATAGTCCAATACATGTTTAAAGGTAAAATGATATTTATAAAGTATTTTCTTAAAAACGATTTGATGAAGATTGGACGGAATGCAAAGTATTTCATTTTATGGCTAAAAGTATACTTCAAATATTTTTAGTCTCCTTTGAGACCCATTTTCGACATAGAAAATATTTTAATTTGAAAATGATATCTGAACAAAAGTTGTAGATCTTTGCGTTATCTTTTCAACGCACTTTGAATTACCTCAATTGGATATCGGGAGAAAAAGTTATGGTAGAAATACCGTAGGCTGTGCAGTGTCAACCGGATTACCGGACGACCGGACCGGTCGATCGGAAAACAGAAAACCCACGTTTTTTGAATTAATTGCCACTACTTGCACAACTTAATTACCCTATTTAATATAACCTTTCACCCACCCCAAACCTCACCTATAAAATACCCTCTTCACTCATTTGATTTTTCACACAAAAAGCACTTTCAATTTACTTTCAAAGTTGAGAGAAAAATAGAGAGTTTGGGAGAGAAAAGGAAGGTGGTTTTCAAAGTGTTTTTCAGAAGTTTTAGGTGTGGGCAAAAATATTCTACAAGAAGGTTTTTGTGATTTCAAAAGGTGTTTTCAAACAACAAAGGAAGGTCCAAACGTCCAAACTTCTTCAAAGTTTTGAAGTTCATCAAAGTTTTTCAAAATTCTTTTCAAAGTTCATCAAACATCAAATTGAGGTAGGTAGATGTGCCTAAAGTTGTTATACGTGTTTAAGTTATAATTTCTAGCAAGTAATGTTCTATGTTAAAGGCTAATGTTGTGTGCCAAATGGTATCGTCGGTTCAGCATGTGCCTTTCATGTCAAATGGTGCCGTCGATGCGGCATACATTTAAAGGTTAATGTTGTGTGTCAAATGGTATCTTCGGTTCGGCATACACCTTTCATGTCAAATGGTTCCGTTGGTAATGCATACATTTTCATGTCAAATGGTACATCCGGGTATGACATGTTTTATGGAAGTTCTAATGTTAATTGTTATGAAATGCTTAGCTTAATCACGATTGCACCTATGACGCCTATTGAGTTTTCAACTCACGGGTTTCTACCCTATATCTACAGATTAAATGTTGATGCACCGGGTTGGATGATGGAAGAGATGGAAGGAGATGCAATAAGCATATGGGAACCCAGTGAACAAGTGATTTAGATTTGAAATCTTTAACGTTTCAAATGTTATTTCCAACGTTATTTCTTTTGAGTATCTTGAATAAGTCATGATTTCATCAAATAAATTGTATTTCGTTATTTTGGAAAGTTATAAAGTGTTCTAATTCAATATCTTTCAAAAAGAATGTTTGTTATGATTTAAGCTTCCGCTAAGATATGTACACTTGTTACTAAACCACCAGTTAAGTTAAGTAAAGTAAGTAGCGTCCCGGTCCATTAGGGGTTGGGGCATTACAGCTTATGTGCCACCAATTCCTTTCCTGCAATAGTTACAAAAAAAAGTTGGACAAATAGTTTCCCAAATTTGTGGAAGTTTTCAAGAAGTTGCACATAAACATCCCCTTCAAAGACGTATTAGTACAAATGCCTGTGGCAGATTTTTAAAGGAAAATCTTTCCAAAAAAAGAAAGCTTGAAGAACATAAGATAGTCTGCCTGAACGAGGAATGTAGTACAATTCTCCTGAAGAAGCTATCTCCTAAACTAAATGACCCAAGGAGTTTTGTTATACCTTGCACCATTGGTTCTACTTATTTTGAGTAATCTTTATGTGATTTGGATGCCAGTATTAATTCAATGACACTCTCCATTTACAGATCTCTTGATTGGGAGAAGCAAAACTAATAGAAGATGTGCTAATCAATGTTGATAAATTAATCTTTCTAACTTATTTCATTATCTTAGACATGGAAGAGGATTCAAATATTCCACTCTAATCTTGGGAAGACCTTTCTTGGCCACTGGACGAGCACTTATCGATGATTCTTCGAGTAGACAATGAGATGATTCTTCGAGTAGACAGTGAGCAGGTTATATTCAATATGTTCAAGGCAATGAAACACCCATTGACTTCAAATACTTGTTGCCAAATAGATATTCTTGAGGAGCTTGTAGCTGATGCATTTGTGGCAAAACATTCAACAATCCTATGTAAAGCAGATAGTGCACAATCAGAGTTAGAGAATGTAAAAAAGAAAAGAATGTGTTCTACAGTTGGCAGAACAACCCATGGGAACGCAACGTTGGCAATATGATTAAAATTTTAGAGATAGCACATTATACGTAATTCTGGTTTGCCTATTTAATCCTTTTGGCATAATTTTGGTAGTGGTTTATATAGAAACAACAGTATAGATGAGGTTGTGGTGGACTTTATGGAGGCGGCATAGGTGTGAGTGTTGGATCTTATTTTTAAGGATAAATCTATTTGCACAATGTTTTTTAAAACATTGTTGACAATGTTGTAGGTGACAAAAAAAAGTGTTGGTTGGAAAGATAAATTGGGTATGTCGAATGACAACATGCCACGTGGCATGTTGTCAACAACTACACAAGCATGATTGTAAGTTTAAATAGACTGATAAAACCCAAGATTCAATCTATCATTTGTGCCAAAGGGTCTCATGTCAAAATCAACAATTCTATAGAAGAGAAAATATACATGAATCCATGAATGTGCAACAGGAAATTCCATGCAATGTGATCTCAAACATGCCTATTTCTCACTGGTCATTCTTTATTCCATGGCAAGATCAATCCTTAATCTTTCCAATCTTATGTTTAAACCACAAATAAAATGAATATATTTAGAGTAAACAAAATTTAAACCATCTAGTTTATTCTGCAGAAAACAAAATGTATATATATATATATATAAAATATCACAAACATGTATCTAATCAAAAGAATATCCAGGGACCACAAATTCCCACTGAATCAACATACTATTGAAGAAAACCACGCCCATATGAGTAGTATGCTCGTGGAAGACTTTAAGGTGGTAAACCCTTAGTGACTTAAACTCTCTCCTTATCAACTAGAAACTTAATGTCTATATGCTTTGACTTCGAAGAGCTTCAGTTGCTATTTGAATAGCAATGTCGATTATTGTCACAAAAAATCTTAAGTAAACTTTGAATACATCCATAATTCGTAGCCCTGTGACAAAATTTCGTGGCCATGTCGCTAGATTTGTTGCCTCATAACACAAGCTATGAATTTAGCTACCATGGTGAAAGGAGCTATGAGTGACTGCTTAGCCCTCTTCTAGGAAATGGCACCTCCAGCTAGCGGGTAGACAGAGCCAGATGTAGATTGCTTAGGGATTGTTTGATAGCAATCATTTTCCATGAAAAATACCAACTTCCATGTTTGATACCAAAAATATTTTTTGGCAATTACTTTTCCCACACACCCCCATGCGCCCAAGTTCTTAGTTTTTGGGAAAAGCCTTTCTAGATTTTTTTTTTCTGACAATTCGATTCAATTCCTGGTAAAACAAGTTGTAGGCAATTCAATTCCTTGTAATTCATTTTCTTTTCACCCAAATTCCATTCTTGCAATCAAAAGGGACCCTTAGTGTCTTGGCAACCCGCAAGATCGAAATCAAAATATTCAATGATCTCACTTTCGATCTGTGAGCATAAAGTTTTTTATTCGCTATAAATACCTCGTAACCCGTTTCCCTGCTTTCCAATTATCCATTCCAGGATTATTCAAATACCTGCCTAGCAATGATCTGGACACATACATACTCAGCATACTTAAGACTTTCTACAGTTGACACAAAAGGAGTCTTTTGCATCTCTATCATTTTCATCTTATTCTTGGGACATTGATTGAGACTAAACTTGTCACCCTTAGCAACGAGGTACCTCTTTGTGCACGATCTGTCATGTCAAATCTAGGAATAACCTTTTCGATGTAGCTCTATTTTGATAACCCAAGAATACCTTGAGAGCAATTTCGATGTATCTCAATTCCTAATACAAAAGAGGCATTCGCAAGATCTTTCATTTCAAAATTCTTAGTTAGAAATCTCTTGATTTCATACAATAAGCCTATATCGCTATTGGTCAAATAGTATGTTATTGACATAAAGCACTAGGAAGTTATACTTTCTCCCATTGAACTTGTGATATTCATCAACTGTATTTACCTCAAAACCATACTTGATAATTACTTGATGGAATTTGTGATGTCATTGGAAGTTTGCTTGAGACCATAGATGAATTTTTTTTTTTAATTTGCATACCACAGACTTTGGATCACCCGACACAGTTTTCTGGCTGCAACATATATATAGTTTCCTCAATGTTACAATCGTAAAAAGAAGTCTTTACATCCATCTAATGTAGCTCTAAATCAAAATGAGCTACAAGTACAATTATTATCTTGAAAGAGTCTTTTATTAAAATCGGAGAAAGTCTCCTTGTGATTGTTTCCTTTTAAGTAAAATCCTTAGCGACTAGATGCACCTTATATCTTTCAATATTGCATTTTGAATCCCTTTTAATTTTAAATATCCATTTGTAGCCAATGGGCTTCGCACTTTTAGGCAAATTGACAAGATCCCAAAAATCATTTTTCCTCTATGGACTTTATCTTATCATTAATGCATCAATTTACTTTTAAGAGTCAAAACTTTATTTGACTTGTTGGAAGTTCCAATCTTCCATAGACCCTATGTCAAACTCATGTTCTTGAAGAAAGACGATATAATCACTTGAAATTGTACTTCTTCTTTCTGTAGTGGATTGCCTTAATGGCACTTCTTCTTGAGGCTGTTGAGTTTGCTCTTCAGGTGCACCTTCTTGATTTTGAAAAGGGAGTACCTCTTCATTGTGACATTGTCTTGGATTGCATCTTGAACAATGTCAAGAGAGACTTATAGATTTTAATATACACTTGGAAAAGAAATAAGTTCTTCAAAGCCAATATTCCTAATGTCATTGCCTTATCTCCCCTTTCAAACTCAACATCCTCAAGCGATTTCGTATTTTCGATCACAAAAAAGGTTCTTGTTGAGGGTTCATAAAATTTAAATCCTCTTGACCGTTCAACGTACCCAACATAATATAAATTAGCTGAATTTGTACAACCATAACAAAGAGCTCAACAAATTGAGACAGTTGGGGAAAGATTTAGGAAACTAAATCCTCCAATATTTGAGAACTTTAGAAAACATGTTTAGATACAGTGGAGTTTCTGAGGTAGAGAAAGTGGTTTGTGCATCATTTATGCTACGAGGCAGTGCTGCACACTAGTGGATACTTTGAGTAGCATTGAAGATGTGAATGCCATGACTTGGGATAGATTTAAAGAGTTATTTCGTAACAAATATTTTACAACCCCAGTTCGAGCCATGAAGATGAATGAATTTATACAGCTGAGACAAGGGACAAGGAAGAATGACAGTGGGAGAGTATATTCGCAAATTTGAACAACTATCTAGATTTGCAACCCATGTGGTTAATACTGATGCACTTAAAATAGAAAGATTTCTCGAGGGATTGAGGCCAGAATTATATAGAGATGTAAACATGGCAGGAGTCCAAGGTATCTCATACGCACAACTAGCAGAAAGGGCATTAGTTGCAGACAAGTTGAACAAAGAATTAGTTGTGCCCAAGAGGCTCGACAACAATTTAGACAAGGTCAAGGACAACATTGGCCTAGAAATGATAAGAAAAGAGCATTCCAAGGACAAAGTTAGAAACCTAAGTTTCAACTGAGGCAAGGACAACAACAGTGGGATCAAGGTAAGCGCCCAAAGATAGATCAGGGCAAAGCCTCAACAACACAATCATCTTGCCCCAAATGTGGTGGACAGCTTACTGGAGCATTTCCTACAGAGACATGTTATGTTTGTGGAAAGATAAGACATCTTGCTAGAGCATGCCCAGGTAATCCAAATCCTATAAAGTAGAAGAAGGTGCCAGCTAGGGTATTTACTATCACCAGATCAGATGCCAAACCAATCCAACAGTTGTAACAGGTAAATTCTCTATCTTTTGCATTCCATACTTGTATTATTTGATTCTGGAGCTACGCATTCATTTGTGTCTTCTGAGTATGTGAGAAAGTTGGGTAGGACACCTTATATACAAAAGGTCAGTTATAGTGTGACTATTTCATCTGGAGATGTACAACAAACCAATCTGATTTTAAAAGGATGTGTGATCCTTAGAAAATTGGGAACTCTATGCAGATTTAATTGTGTTGGATATGAGAGATTATGATATAATTTTGGGCATGGATTTGTTGTAAGAGAAACTCAGTAACCTTTCAACCTTTGGGGAATGAACCAAATGCATTGGGATTGGAAAAGGAATAAGAATTCCAATTATATCGGTATTGAAAGCAAAAAGGTTAATAGATAGTGGGTGTGTAGGGTATTTGATTAGTGTTATGGCTATTGAAGCACAACACAATCCGAATCTTAGCGATGTGCCCGTGGCACAAGAATTTCCAGATGATCTACCGAGGGTACCACCAGATCATGAGATAGAGTTTGTAATCGATTTAATTCCAGGAACATCCCCAATTTCCAAAGCTCCATATAGAATGGCCCAACAAAATTGAAAGAGTTAAAGTTACAATTAAAAGAGTTGCTGGATAAAGGTTTTATTAGACCTAGCTTTTCACCGTATGGTACACCAGATTATTTGTTGTAAGAAAGATGGTACAATGAGATTGTGTATGGATTATCGAGAGTTAAATAAGGTCACAATTAAAAATAAGTACCCATTGCCAAGGATTGATGACTTGTTTGATCAACTTCAAGGAACAACTATATTCTCGAAGATTGATTTGCGATCTGGATACCATCAACTAAAGGTAAAGGAAGATGACATTCCTAAGGCAGCCTTTATTACGAGATATGGTCATTATGAGTTTTTAGTGATGCCATTTGGGTTGACAAATGCCCCAGCAGCTTTTATGGATTTGATGAATTGGGTATTTAAGGAATTTCTTGATAAGTTTGTCATGGTATTTATTCTCGTACAAGAGAAGAACATTCTGAACATTTAAGGATAGTACTTCAGATCTGAAAGGACAAACAGTTATATGCCAAGTTTAAGAAATGTGGATTTTGGTTAGACATAGTCGTATTTTTAGGACATGTGATATTAGGTGAGGGCATATCAATGGATCCAAGTAAAGTAGAGGCTATTAATAATTGGCCATGACCTACAAACCCTTCAGAAGTTAGAAGTTTTATGGATTTAGCTGGATATTATCGTAGATTTGTGGAAGGATTTTCAAAGATAGCTTCTTCTTTAACAAAATTAACTAGAAAGAGTAAGAAATTTGAATGGACAAATGCTTATGAACGAAGTTTTCAAGAATTGAAGAAAAAGGCTGAGATAGCCCCTATCCTTTCTGTACCACTTGGTAATGGAAACTTTGTGGTTTATCACGCTTCTAAGAATGGTCTGGGATGTGTATTGATGCAAAATGGTAAAGTTATTGCATATGCATCTAGACAACTTAAAGAGTACGAAAAGAATTACCCTACACATGATTTAGAACTTGCTGCAGTTGTATTTGCACTTAAAATATGGAGAGATTATTTGTATGGAGAACGGTGAGAGATTTATACTGATTACAAAAGTTTGAAATATTTGTTTACACAAAAGGAATTGAATATAAAACAAAGAAGGTGGCTAGAGTTGGTGAAAGATTATGATTGTGTTATCAATTATCACCCTGGTAAGGCGTTGCAGCTATGATTATGACTAAAAAATCAGAGTTGGTAGACTTGAAAATCAATATCTAATGGACATTGAAATTGTATCGCAAGGATTTGTGGAAGGTTAACTTGCAGCATTGACACTTCAGCCAACTCTATTGAATAGAATCCAGCAAGGGCAACAAGATGATGATTATTGTTCCGAGGTAAAGAATGATGTACATAATGGAAAAGTTTCAGACTTTTAGATATCGGAAAATGGTATCTTGCGATTTAGGGGACGATTGTATGTGCCTAATGCGGAAAATATTCGAGGTGATATTCCATTTGAAGCACAGGTTGTCCCATATTCTATTCATCTGGGAGCTACTAACATGTATAGAGATTTGAAATTACATTATTGGTGGCAGAACATGAAAGGCGAGATAGCAGAATGTGTGGGACAGTGTTTAACATGTCAACAGATAAAAGCAGAACATCAAAGGCCTGCAGGAACCTTACAACCATTACCTATCCTAGAGTGGAAATGGGAAAGAATCACAATGGACTTTGTGGTGAAATTACCAAAAACAACTAAAGGATACGATAGTATTTGGGTTATTGTGGATAGGTTGGCCAAATCAGCTCATTTCATTCTAGTTTGTTCCACTTATTCCATGGACCGATATGCTTAGCTTTATGTACAAGAAACAGTCAGACTTCATGGAGAACCAATATCTATTGTTTCAGACAGAGATTCTTAGTTTTTATCTCTCTTTTGGAAAAACTTACATAAAGCCTAGGGAACACATTTATCTTTTAGCACAGCTGAGGGCTTGTGTATTAGATTTCTAAGGCCAGTGGAGTAAATTTTTGCCTTTGGTGGAATTTTCAGGTATCCGATTTGTTGGGATGAGGTTGGAAAAAGGAAACTATTAGGTCCAGCTATGGTATGTGAAATGGCTGAAGTTGTGACACAAATACGTCAATGGATGCAAACTGCTCAAAATCGACAAAAAAGCTATGCAAACCAAAGAAGAAGAATGTTAGAATTTATGGTAGGAGATAGGGTATTTTTGAAGATAGCACCAATGAAAGAAGTTATGCGGTTTGGGAAGAAAGGAAAGCTAAGCCCACGATATATATTGGTCCGTTTTCTATTGCCAAAAGATTTGGAAATGTTTCCTACAAACTTGACCTTCCTTCATCAATGTCTCAAGTGCACAATGTTTCATGTGTCCATGCTAAGAAAATACATTGGAAATCCTTCTCATGTATTGAAAAATGAACTGATGGAAATAAAACCAAATTTGACTTATGAAGAAAGACCGATAGAGATTCTCCAACGAGAGGTAAAGCAACTTAGAAGCAAGAAAATTCCATTGGTTGAAGTATTGTGGCGAAATCAGTCAACCGAAGAGGCCACTTGGGAAAGAGAAGATGAAATGCGGGTTAAATATCTTGAACTTTTTGGGTAAGCAAATTTCGAGGACGAAATTTTTATAAGGAGAGGAGGATGTAATATCCCGAACTTCACATTACACATTTGGCCAATACGATTCATGCATTTCATGCTATTTACAATGTCATTTGCATCAATGTTCCTAATTTCTTTCCCTTAAAATGGTGCTTTCAATTATTGAGATTTTAAGATCTTTACATGGTGTTAGTCTTCGAATCCTTGACCTAGGTGATGAATTTTACATTGAGCTATGATAGAAAATTAAGTCAATCTAGATGTTGGAGATTGATTTGTTAAGTAATGAGAATCTTAAAAAGTCCAAGATTAGTATCGACAAAATTTCAAGTTTTCATTCGGTTGGTAACCTTAAACCCTAGATAGGTGGTGGACACATTTAGAGCATGTGACATAAAGTAACATTATCAAAATGTAATAAGATGAGGTTTATATTATGTTATAAATATTGATGTTCAAATCATTGAAATCGGTCGAGAATCCGGTGTCAATCGAGTAAGTTATTAAATGAACGGTTAAGGAACTAGCTCCATAAAATATTTTGGGATCTTAGGGCAAGTAAAGTGTAAACACATTAGAATAAACTAAGGATACTTGATTCGTACCTGCAAATATAGGTACAAAATAAGATTTTAACCACAAGAGACCACCTCATGCTTAAACTCATGCCTATTGATTTATTTTTGTAATGGTCAATTCCTTCACCCTTAAGCATTAGGAACGTCTACCACTCCTTTAAGATTTAAAATATGTAGTATATTATCCCTAAATTTCTTACAAATCCTCGAAGGATTGGTACAAAATCAGAATTGAACAAAAGAGAGACAGCTCCTACTTAACATTGGATGACTTGTCACTTTAGCATTCAGTTTTTTAAGCTCTTCGGCCTCCACCATGTCTTCTAAAGACCTAGAACTTTGAATTGGATAGATACACATCTCCTAAGTTACACATGGCTCCATGCAAGATCCTTGAAAAGAAAAAAAATTGCTGCAAGAAGCCACAACTTGCTTGGACAGCACATGCTTGGAGATACTTGTCTTTTGGTGATGATTTCTTCATCCTTAAGCAAGTTTCACGACCTCAACCCTTTAGGACTCTATATATACCTCCTACTAAGATAAATTATCCCTTCAAGTGATCCCAAAGTGAGAGAGAAAGCTATTAAACGGAGGGAAGCAGACACAAGAGGCTGGGAATTGAAATTCAGGATAGGTGAGTTTAGCTTTTGGTTTTGAAGATTGTTTTCATTGTTTTTGAAGGTGTTATAATCTCTTGAACCTATTAACTTAATTAAGATCATGTTGGGATGTTTTGATGATTTTATGATGGCAAAAATAGAGGCAATTAATTACAAGAACTTGAAAGAAAGCAAGCAGGGCAGAGATGTGAATTTGCTAGACTCGAATGGTTTAATCTTTGATTTTAAGTAATCCCTTGGGTATAACTTATATTTGTCAATATGGATGTTTTTATACAAGAGTTATAAGTATAGAAATGATCTTTAATATGTTAGAATCCGATTTTTGAAAGTCTATTCAAGTGAAACTCAAAGCAGCCATAATAAGATTCTCAATTCAATGTGCGGTAAAAGGGAGAGATTTTAAGGCTGTAAATTGATTAATTGTGGTGAATTAAGGATATGTTTACCTGCACGTATATGTTATATAAGTGTCATAGAAGTTTAAGAATTTATTGATGTGATTAAGAGTACAAAAAAAAAGAGTCGAAAAATGAAACGGGCAACAATAGAAATGGAAGGACAGATTCTGTCCATTTGTGAATTTAACCTAGATTCATCCTTTACATGTTTATTAACTATCACTTAGGCATGGAAAATAGACTTTAAGGATGACGTTGACGTTCATAATTGGATTCAAAAAATAGGGTGATTTATGAGACTAGTTTGCAATGCAACCGATAACGTGAAATGATAATCTAAAGTACTTTTGCATGAATGGACGTATTATGGGATGGTGTGTGTTAAGGTTATCGAATTGAGGATTGTGTCTAATATTAAATGGCAATACAGGTGGTTTTTCGACTTTGAGTGAAAAAGGAAATTGATTTACACTCCGTTGAAGTGAACACACCACAAGGGCAAGGTGGAGACCACTCTTAGGTCATTTATGTGGAAAGGAAGTGCTCTTAATCATAGTGGAGCTAAGGTGGCTTGGAAGCGCATATGTATGCCACGAGAGGAAGGGGGTTTAGGGGTAAAGAATCTGGTTTTGTGGAATAAGGAAGTTATGATGAAGCTTATTTGGTACCTTCTCACAGATTCTTCTCTCTCGATTTGGTCTTCTTGGATACACACTTATTTGCTGAAGGGTAGGAGTTTTTGAGAGGTTAAATGCCCGAATGAGTGTTCTTGGACGTGGAGGAAGCTGCTTAGGCTTCGTATTTTGGTGAGAAATAAGCTCAAGTTCAAGGTTGGTGATGGTCGTGCTATCTCCTTATGGCATGACCATTGGCATCCTTTAGGCCCTTTACATGGTTTATTTGGAGATCGCCTTATTTATGATTCAGGGCATAAACTTGTTTGGTTTGGTAAGCATATTCCTCGTCATGCGTTCATTGTGTGGCTCTTTCTTTGTAATGGAGTTAATACTCAAAGCAAGCTTTGGAGGCTTGGTTTGATTGAGGAAATTAAATGTCTTCTTTGTGGGAGTGATCAAGAAGATGCAGCTCACCTCTTTTTTACTTGCCCATATTCGGAGTGGATCTGGAGGCACTTTTGTAGTAAATGTAACATACCTATCATACACCGTCCTTGGGAGGAGCTTGTAGGTTGGATGGCACAACAATTTGGGGCTGATTCGTTTCGAAATTCAGTCATTAAAACCATGTTTGCAGCCATGGTCTACTACATTTGGCGAGAGAGAAATTCCCGTTTCTTTGATCACTCGTCTAGGCACGCTAGCTTGGTTTTCAACGATATTATGTTTGCAGTTTTTTCTAAGTTTAATAGACTTTGTAATGTGGATCCCACTATGGAAAATAAGTGGATTCAACGCTCTTTGGGTTTGGACGTTGGAATTTTTTCTTGTACTACCTAGAGGGATAGTCTTCTGGTTTTTTGTCGTTGTTTTGTCTATGTAGGGGGCCTGTCCTCTGCATAGTTTCTACATGATTTACTGTTGGTTATAATCCACTTACCTTAACCCCAAAAAAAAAAAAAAAAAGTAAAAATCCATTCGCAACTACAATGCAAGAACATAGTATATGTGAGATAATAATGTTGGGACATTTGCATAGCTTTTATATTGTGCTCATTGTATATCATATGATGGTATGATTATTGAGTATGTGGTTTCAAAACATATTGGCATCGATGTTGATTAAGCATGTTATTCACGAGCATTTTCATGAGCATGCACGACATATGTCCATGGTTGAAAATCTAGCATGCACAATATAACACGAAATTGAGTTTTCCTTATAAATGTTTTATTGACCTCTACTAGAGCACCGAGGCATGTGAGGCATTCTTATGTGATATGTTTTGGTATCACGGGTGATACTTCATGGGTGATTGCAAAGGTAGATAGGGGATGGGCCTTTGGTAATAATCACGGGAGGGTGGACCACTCGACTATGCCCTTGCCATCATGATTATTGGTGTTGTCGGGTGAGATAATTCTTGGGTGATCATAGGGACAGTTAGGGGATGGGCCTCTAGTGGTCACAAGATGATGATCTACTCACCAGTGTCGATGTCATATTGGCCATTCGATTATTAATTATTGATATTGATATTGTTCAGAGCTCTATCCGGTGCATAGTAGATGGGTCAAGGGCCCAATGAAATAAAAGATTTCAAAAGAAATTATTTCGAGTTGACTTCAACGAATATTTGAATACGATGCATCTTTAGCATGGCATGATGACATATACCATTATTACTCATACTCATGACATTCATGATTTTTGCTTAGGCATTAGCGTATGTAGCTCGTGCATTGCAGGTGAGCCATGAACTTCATAGGGTCATGGCTCGCTGTGGAGCTCTTACGAATTCCAGAGTTTGAGGTACATGGATGACGACCTGTGGGGTTATGTTGTGAACTTCAGTTGTATTACATTTTGGGGATCCTATATTGTATATGTATACATTTTTGAAATGGCATCTTGACAGTTTTATAGTCTCAAAATATATATGTTGAACTATGGTTATATGATCTTTGGTTTCGGTGTACTATGTGAATGTCATAGGTAATCTGGAGTGAATACACTCCTACATACATGTGATGATGGTTATATGTTAAATCATATGTCTAGGTCAACAATTTCATTCCTACACAGATTAATGTATGGTTATCTATAAATAAAAAAAAGTGTGACATTTAGTACCCAAACTTTTTATTTTTTTACAAATTAAATCCAAATTTTTTATGTGTCGCCTATAATCTTCACCTGCTTCCCCAAAAATAAAAGGAAAATGCTAGATGTACAGGCTTGCCTTCATAGGCTCTTTACAGGCACTTTTAATTTTTTTTTAACCACACATTTCATTTATTTTTATCCAGAACTTTATCAAATAACCGCTAAATGAGATGAAATTAAACGTCTCTCTTAACGATTGTTCCACTAAAATTCCATATCACTACATTGGTTTTAAACGTAAATAAAAATGCCATTTTAATAATGTGTCACTTCATATATCAATATTTTCTCATTAAAAATTAATAAAAATACGGCCAAATAGAGATGCCAACACAATTGACTAGGAGAGAGCACTGAAGTTGAGATTATGCATATATTTGGTTTAGAAAAAAAATATTTTTTTATTAAATTTGGATAAAAGTTAATGAAAGTCATATTGAAATGTTGATGAAAGTTATGGATTTCATAAAATATATGATTGAAAATAAATTTGAGGAAAAAATGAATTCAAAAAAAAAAAAAAAAAATGGAGCCAAATAGGGAGTACCCTATGCAACAAAAAAAAATGAGAGAGAGAGAGAGAGAGAGAGAGAGAGAGAGAGAGAGAGTGTGTGTGTGTGTGTGTGTGTGTGTGTGTGTGTGTGTGTGAAATGCAAGTGAATATACAAGTAGCTATTACATAATTGAATTGGACATTTTTTTTCCCAACGAAATCACTCTCAACCTTTAATTTATTTATGTATTCATCATACCCCATTGTTTTGACCATTCTAGTTTTCTATGCTTTGCAATCCAAAGGTAATGAATTTCCTCCTCCTTCACATTCACATAAGCCAATTACGACTTTCTTGTCGAATTTATGACTTTTACAATGCTTTTACTGTCTTTATTTTGATTGATACAAGTACTTTATTTGGCTTCTAGTTTTGATTTGTTATCTCTAGTAAGTTTCGGGTGCAACATTTGTAGACAAGTGTGATCATACCATTTGGCCAGGTAGTCTAGGAACTCTGACACTGTCCACCACTAGCTTTGTAGCTAAAAGGCAACTCCCATTCCTTTCAAGCTCCAACAGGCCATTCAGGTCAATTTTGGGGCTCGAATTGACTACACCTTTGATGGTTTTGGTCAAGTGGAATGCAATGGGCCAAGGCAATCTATAGTTACCTTGGTGGCGTTCATTTTTGGGTTTGGGTTCCCAGGATTTCTACGATGTCAACCTTGTTGACGTATACAATTTGCCCATAATGGTGGAGGTTAGTGGCGGCCGAGTCAATGTGCTTCCACGAGTTGTATCGTGGACTTATATCAAAAGTGTCCCTTGGAGTTGAGGATTGACGGCAGAAGCACGTGAAGAAGCGCAGGTGACATGTTTGGAAGCTCAGAATACTGTTGTAAGGGTGAGTACGGATCACCTTCCACATTTAGGCCATCAATGTACTCGCAACTATTCAAGTAAGTTTGACTAAATCTTACAGCTATGCTATATGATGATGCCACTAGTACATTCACTCGTGCAAGTGCAGATTACAAGATCACATTTTGTCCATCCCACTCTAGGTGCAGACACCCAAGGCTAAATTTTTAAAATATTAACTACCAAGCTACTGACATCTTTGTGATTTTGTGGTAATTAGAAGCCTAATTGAGGGGATGATTTAACAATCATGTTTGGTGTACATCACAGTGTACACCAAGCTTTATCCAAGATTTAATTTTGTTTTGCAGCTAAAAATATGATAGGTTAGGGTTTAGTGGAGGAGGCAAATATGGTGGGAGATGAGTCATGGTTGGTAAATTTGGCAACTGGGGAGTCGACTACTATTTCAGATTCCTTTTAATTATAAAATTTAAGCATATAACTTTAAGTGTGAATTCTCTGTCTGACACCATCAAATTTCATCCAATTATACACAACCATCTGGATAACAATGAAAACAAAATACTTCTTATTTACAAATGTCAGAATTACCCCAAAAATCACCCTATTAGTTTATGAAAAATTAGTATTTTCTATTTTAACTTTCTTTGCTTCTCCATTTTTCCCTCATTTCTTGAGTTTTTGTTCTTTTTTAATTGCAGGCATCACTTTAATTATAATATATTTTATTTCTCTAATAATATTCAGATCACATTATTAAGTTTTTGGAATATGATTGAAAATAACTGTAACGCCTCAACCCCTAGTGGACCGGGACGCTACTTACTTTACTTAACTTAACCGATGGTTTAATAACAAGTGTACATATCTTAGCAGAAGTTTAAATCTTAACAAACATTATTTTTGAAGGATATTGAATTAAAACACTTTATAACTTTCCAAAATAACGAAATATAATTTATTTGATGAAATCAGGACTTGTTCAAGATATTCAAAAGAAATAACGTTGGAAATAACATTTGAAACGTTAAAGACTTTAAATCTAAATCAATTGTTCACCGGGTTCCCATAGGCTTATTGTATCTCCTTCCATCTCTTCCATCATCCAACCTGGTGCATATAGGGTAGAAACCCGTGGTTGAAAACTCAATAGGCGTCATAGG
Source organism: Osmanthus fragrans (assembly GCA_019395295.1). Lineage (NCBI taxonomy): Eukaryota > Viridiplantae > Streptophyta > Magnoliopsida > Lamiales > Oleaceae > Osmanthus > Osmanthus fragrans. The sequence goes on along the minus strand of CM033347.1, from coordinate 17,965,074 downwards.
TGCAATCGTGATTAAGCTAAGCATATTAAGCTAAGCATTTCATAACAATTAACATTAGAACTTCCATAAAACATGTCGTACCCGGAGGTACCATTTGACATGAAAATGCATTCCGTACCAACGGAACCATTTAACATGAAAGGTGCATGCGAACCGAAAATACCATTTAACACATAACATTAACCTTTAAATGTATGCCGCACCGACGGAACCATTTGACATGAAAGGCACATGCCGAACCGACGATACCATTTGACACACAACATTAGCCTTTAACATAGAACATTACTTGCTAGAAATTATAACTTAAACACGTATAACAACTTTATGCACATCTGCCTACCTCGATTTGATGCTTGATGAACTTTGAAAAGAATTTTGAAAAACTTTGGATGAACTTCAAAAACTTTGACGAAGTTTGGACGTTTGGACCTTCCTTTGTTGTTTGAAAACACCTTTCGAAATCAGGAAAACCTTCTTGCAGAATATTTTTGCCCACACTTAAAATTTCTGAAAAACACTTTGAAAACCACCTTCATTTTCTCTCCCAAACTCTCTATTTTTCTCTCAACTTTGAAAGTAAATTGAAAGTGTTTTTGGTGTGAAAAATCAAATGAGTGAAGAGGGTATTTATAGGTGAGGTTTGGGGTGGGTGAAAGGTTATATTAAATAGGGTAATTAAATTGTGCAAGTAGTGGCCATTAATTCTCAAAAAATAGTGGGTTTCAGCTTTTCCGGTCGACCGGTTGGTTTCTCCGGTCGTCCGGTTGTCCGGTTGACACTACACAGCTTACAGTATTTCTATCATAACCTTTTCTCCCGATATCCGATGGAGGTGATTCAAAATGCGTTGGAAAGCTAACTCAAAGAGTTACAACTTTAATTCAGATATCATTTTCAAATTCGAATGTTTTCTATGTCAAAAATGGGTCTCAAAGAAGACTAAAAGTATTTGAAGTATAACTTAGCCATAAAATGAAATACTTTGCATTCCGTCCAATCTTCATCAAATCGTTTTTAAGAAAATACTTTATAAACATCATTTTACCTTTAAACATGTATTGGACTATCTTTTGAGCTATATTTCTTTTATTGGGCCTAATGTGAAGTTAATCACATTATTATGGGTCTAGCTTTATAGAAAAGATTCGGGCCTCTACATCCCTCCTCCCTTATATAAATTTCATCCTCGAAATTTACCTTACAATCGGGCAAGGAGTGCGGGATATTTGACTTTAACTTCTTCGTCCTTTTCCCACGTAGCTTCTTCCATTCCGTGATTATTCCACTGTATCTTAACCAGTTGAATCTCTATATTCCTTAACTTATGCACTTTTCGATCCAGTATCTTAATCGGTGATTCCTCATAAGATAAATCATTTTGCACTTCTAGGGTCTGATAACTTATCACATGATTAGGATCGTGCACGTATTTCTTTATCATTGATACGTAGAACACATTGTGTACCGCTGACAATTCAAGTGGCAAAGCTAATTGGTAAGCCACGTTCCCAACCTTATCAAGTATCTGGAAAGGTCCAATATACCGGGGTCGTAGATTGCCTTTCTTTCCAAATCTAAGTATACCTTTCATCGGTGCTACCTTTAGAAAGACTTTGTCTCCCACTTGAAACTCTAAATCATTTCTTCTCGTGTCAGCATAGCTCTTCTGCCGATCCTGTGCTGCCTTTATCCTTGGTCGGATCTGATCGATCGCTTCAACTGCCCTTTCAACTATTTCTGGTCCCAAAATTCTCTTCTCCCCGACTTCGTCCCAATGAACAGGTAAGATCTTCTTCCATAGAGAGCTTCATACGGTGCCATTCAATAGTTGCTTGAAAACTATTGTAAACGCAAATTCTACTAGGGGTAAGTATGACTCCCAACTACCACCTAGATCCAAAACACATGCACTCAACATGTCCTCTAAAGTCTGGACGGTCCTTTCAGACTGTCTGTCAGACTACGGGTGATATGCTGTACTGAAATTCAGCTTCGTTCCCATAGCTAGTTGCTAGTAGGCTTTTCCAGAATTTAGATATAAGCCTTGGGTCTCTATCAGACACAGGTACACTGTGTATCCTTACTATTTCTTTTATGCACAATTGTGTCAACTGGTCCATACTGAAAGTCATTTTCATTGGAAGAAAATGAGCTGCCTTCGTCAATCGGTCTACTATAACCCATATAGCATTGTGTCCTTTTGCTGACTTTGGAAATCCAACCACAAAATCGATTGTGATGTTTTCCCATTTCCATTCAGGTATCTCTAAAGGATTCAGCAATCCTGCTGGTCTTTGGTGTTCCGCCTTAACCTGCTGACATACTTTGCATTTCTGCACATACAGTCTGATACTCCTTTTCATGTTTCTCCATCAGAATATATCTCGAAGGTCTCGATACATTTTCGTACCACCGGGATGTGCGGTGTACGGGGTGGAATGAGCTTCTATTAATATCTCGTTCCTCAAATCCTCATTCTTAGGCACGCAGATTCTTCCTTTAAACATCAGCGCTTGGTGTGCAACTATTCCAAAATCCTTCCTCTTATCTGTTCCAACTTCTTCTTTGATTTTCATCAAGAACAGGTCCTTACCTTGTGCTTCTATAATTCGCTCTCGAATAGTAGGTCGAATTGTCGAAGCTGCTAATCTCCCTGTGACTTGTCTTGGTGTGGTAACCACCTTAATCTTCAATCTTTCCAAGTCCTTGTCTAACTCCATTTGACAAGTGAGTAGTGACGTCAACTGTCCCGTCAATTTCCTACTCAAAGAGTCAGCCACCACATTTGCCTTACATGGATGGTAGTGAATGGTACAGTCGTAATCATTTACTAACTCTAACCATCATCTCTGTCTCATGTTTAGTTCCTTCAGTGTGAAAAAATATATTAAACTCTTATGATCCGTATGAATTTCACACTTACTTCCGTAGAAGTAGTGTCGCCATATTTTCAATGCGTGTACTACCGCCGCACGCTCTAAATCATGCGTCGGGTAGTTCTGCTCATGCTTCTTTAATTACCTTGAAGCGTAGGCTACTAACTTTCCATTTTGCATCAGTACACATCCTAGCCCTTGCTTGGACGCATCACTGTATATAACAAACCCTTCTGTTTCCTCAGGTATTGTTAACATAGACGCAGATATCAGCCTCTGCTTAAGTTCTTGAAAACTCTTCTCACAGATATCCGTCCATTGAAATTTGACTCTCTTTCTTGTAAGCTGCGTCATTGGGCCAGCTATCTTAGAAAATCCTTCAATAAACCTTCGATAATACCCGGCCAATCCTAGAAAGGTCCGTACTTCACCAGTATTAGTCGGCGCCTTCCAGTTAGTTACTACTTCCACTTTTGCTGGATCTACTTCAATCCCTTGGGCAGTGACTACATGTCCAAGAAATCCAACTCGTTCAAGCCAGAATTCACACTTCTTGAATTTGGCATAAAGTTTCTCCTTGCATAGTACCTCTAGGGCTACTCTTAGATGCTCTTCATGTTGCTCCTTACTCTTGGAGTATATCAAAATGTCGTTAATAAAGACTGACAAATTGATCTAAATACTGATGAAATACTCGATTCATCAGATCCATGAATACCGCTGGTGTATTAGTTAATCCAAATGGCATCACCGTAAACTCGTAGTGTCCATAACGAGTCCTGAAAGCTGTCTTATGTATATCCTCTGTCTTCACTTTTAATTGATGGTACCCAGATCGTAAATCGATCTTGAAAAATACCTTGGCTCCTTTCAGTTGATCTAACAGATCCTCGATTCTTGGGAATGGGTACTTATTCTTGATGGTTAATCTATTCAACTCCCTGTAATCGATACACATTCTCATACTTCCATCTTTCTTCTTCACGAACAACACTGGCGCACCCCATGGAGATACGCTTGGTCGTACGAATCCCATATCAAGGAGTTCCTGTATTTGCTTCATTAACTCTTGTAGTTCCTTCGGAGCCATTCTATATGGGGCTTTCGAAACTGGTGCCGCTCCAGGAATTAGCTCTATGGTGAATTCCACTTGCCTATCTGGTGGAATACCAGCTAGCTCTTCTAGAAACACATCTCCAAACTCTCGTACTACTGGTACGTCCTCAATCTTTACTGTCTCATGTTTCCCTCCTAGGATATTTACCAAATATCCTTGACAAGCTCCTTTTCTCAACATCTTCTCAGCTTGTAAAGCTGATACTAGTCGAATAAAAGGTTTCGTCTTGATTCCAAAGAAGGAAAATGGTTCATCTCCTGGTTTCTGAAATAATACTTCCCTTTCCTTACATCAGATGGTGGCATAATTACTACCCAACCAATCCATGCCTAGTATTACATCGAAGTCATTCATCTCTATCATGTATAAGTCTGCTTCCATAGGTTTTCCCCCAACTTCAATATTAACAGATTTGGCTATCTTATCAGTACAAAAAGGGTTACCTGTAGGAATACTAACTTCTAATATACCTTCCGATTTATCACAGGTAATACTAGACTTAGCCATAAAAATCGTCGATGCAAAGGAGTGCGTAGCTCTGTATCAAACAGTACATAAGCAGACATATTGGCTATCAAGTACCTGCTATGAAGTTCGAGTTCTCCTCTGCCTCCTTCTGAGTCAATGCAAAAACTCGTGTTTTCCCCTTCTGATCTTAATCCTTGTTGTCATCCTTTTTCGGGGCAGACATGGGACAATCCCTGATGATATGTCATGGCTTCCCACATCGGTAACTAACATTCTTCCCTTGCAGACATTCGCCACAATGCGTCCTTCCACACTTAGCACATGGTGCAATGACTGGCACTATGCACTTATTGGCATTGGCTCCGCCATTAGCCCTCTTGTTTTGCTACTTACTTTTTCCTTTATCTTGGTCGTTCCACCTTCATTTCCTAAACTGCCCTTTATCCTGTCGGTTGTCCAATTGAACCGATTTCTTCGCATTGGCCTTCTGATACCAGATTGCATGAGCTCGTTCCAACATTCCACGGTAAGACGTGAAATCGTGGGACATAAGGATCATACTCATGTCTGAATTCAACCCTTGCTCGAACCGTCGGACTTTCTTCACCAACGTGTCCACCAGGTCTGAGTTCAGCCCTTGCTCGAACCGTCGGACTTTCGCTCATAGTCCGTCAAGGTCATACTTCCTTGTTTGAGTTGGAGAAACTCACCCTCCTTGAAATCGCTTAGAGATTGGGGAAAGTATTTATCCATCACTTCCTCCTTGAACTGTTCCCATGTTAGCGCCAATTGTTGCTCCGGAGTCCAAGTTCGAGACATTAATTCCCAATAGTGACTTGCATCACCGGAGAACATAAACTCAGCACACTGGACTTTTTGAGCGTCTGTGCACCCTATCAATCGAAATATTCTCTCCAACTTGCGAAGCCATTCCTCGGCTGCAAGTGGATCAGTTGCTCCATTGAAAGTAGGGGGCTTGTGCCTTCGAAATTGCTCGACCACTGAAGATGGGTTTGAAGAGCATTAGGAGCTGGTGCTAGGGGTTGAGCTTGGTTCGGGTTCTATCTGCCTAGGTCTTGGACTGCTTGGAGGAGATCTCTTATCAGGTTGTTCTGGTTGGCTCGCGACATTTCCTACGGATAAGATGTAAGGTTTCTTATTAACTTCTTTTTTTGTAAGGAAGAAAGATAAGATCTTTATTTCTCATACTTCTTGAAATCAGGATACATAATAGTTTGATAAACTTAGCATGAAAGAAGACATCATAAGGAAATGAGAATATCTAGATCTCTAATCCCTATGAGTTTTACGAAGCTTCCTTGGTGAAGTTTCATCTTCGGAAGAATCTTCCGCCTCAGGCCCGGACTCTATATCTATCACCACTTGTGGTTCTGGTTCAGGCTCTTGCTCCTGCTCCTCCTCGGGTTCCTCTTCAGGGTCTTCTTCCTCGGGCTACTCATGGATTACATCATCCCATAAATCTATCAGGGCATGGCAATATCTCTCGAACTCGAACATGTTTGGATTGCCTTCTAACATTTCATCTCTAACTGTAACTCCCATATCTCTCCATTGAGGTGGGAGGGAGTGTATGAGGTTATTTATGACTTCAATATGCGTGATCTGGATACCGGCATTAACCGCCCTCATGCATCTCTCATAGATGTCATGCACATGATCGCTAAGCGGTCGGTTAGGATCCGTTACATAGTTCTCGTAAGCATGGATAGCAATTCTACGGTTTAAATCTGCTCTATAAGCCCTAGCCGTAGTCTTCCTTGCCGTTAGTAAATTTCTAACCATTCTGTCACATAAATGCCCAATTATGCCTTTTATCACATAACCTCATAACATAAATTTATTTTATGTCCATAACTTCAAGTTTTAGCCCAAATCCAATACATATCTTTGAAACAGCACATTTAACTTTATCATAAACATATACTTGAAAATGTGCCATAACTTATCAAAGCATCAAATCATAACTTCCATAAACATAACTTCCATAACTTTAAACTTTGCACATACCTAGGCTGTAGGATGAGATTCGATAGATGAATGCAATATGCCATGGAATACCTTAAACTTTCAAATTTTCTTTTTGTTTTGAAAACATACTTGGTCTACAGAATCGGTTTACAAACCATTGCTCTGATACCACGCTGTAATGCCCCAACCCCTAGTAGACCGGGATGCTACTTACTTAACTTAATCGATGGTTTAATAACAAGTGTACATATCTTAGCGGAAGCTTAAATCTTAACAAACATTCTTTTTGAAGGATACTGAATTAAAACACTTTATAACTTTCCAGAATAACGAAATATAATTTATTTGATGAAATCATGACTTGTTCAAGATACTCAAAAGAAATAATGTTGGAAATAACATTTGAAACGTTAAAGACTTTAAATCTAAATCACTTGTTCACCGGGTTCCCATAGGCTTATTACATCTCCTTCCATCTCTTCCATCATCCAACCCGGTGCATCAACATTTAATCTGTAGATATAGGGTAGAAACCCGTGTGTTGAAAACTCAATAGGCGTCATAGGTGCAATCGTGATTAAGCTAAGCATTTCATAACAATTAACATTAGAACTTCCATAAAACATGCCATACCCGGAGGTACCATTTGACATGAAAATGTATGCCGTACCAACGGAACCATTTGACATGAAAGGTACATACCGAACCGAAGATACCATTTGACAGACAACATTAACCTTTAAATGTATGCCGCACCGACGGAACCATTTGACATGAAAGGCACATGCCGAACCTTCGATACCATTTGACACACAACATTAGCCTTTAACATAGAACATTACTTGCTAGAAATTATAACTTAAACACGTATAACAACTTTATGCACATCTGCCTACCTCGATTTGATGCTTGATGAACTTTGAAAAGAATTTTGAAAAACTTTGGATGAACTTCAAAAACTTTGACGAAGTTTGGACGTTTGGACCTTCCTTTGTTGTTTGAAAACAACTTTCGAAATCAGGAAAACCTTCTTGCAGAATATTTTTGCCCACACTTAAAACTTCTGAAAAACACTTTGAAAACCACCTTCATTTTCTCTCCCAAACTCTCTATTTTTCTCTCAACTTTGAAAGTAAATTGAAAGTGTTTTTGGTGTGAAAAATCAAATGAGTGAAGAGGGTATTTATAGGTGAGGTTTGGGGTGGGTGAAAGGTTATATTAAATAGGGTAATTAAGTTGTGCAAGTAGTGGCCATTAATTCTCAAAAAATAGTGGGTTTCAGCTTTTCCGGTCGACCGGTTGGTTTCTCCGGTCGTCCGGTTGTCCGGTTGACACTATACAGCTTACAGTATTTCTATCATAACCTTTTCTCCCGATATCCGATGGAGGTGATTCAAAATGCGTTGGAAAGCTAACTCAAAGAGTTACAACTTTAGTTAAGATATCTTTTTCAAATTCGAATGTTTTCTATGTCAAAAATGGGTCTCAAAGAAGAGTAAAAGTATTTGAAGTATACCTTAGCCATAAAATGAAATACTTTGCATTCCGTCCAATCTTCATCAAATCGTTTTTAAGAAAATACTTTATATACATCATTTTACCTTTAAACATGTATTGGACTATCTTTTGAGCTATATTTCTTTTATTGGGCCTAATGTGAAGTTAATCACATTATTATGGGCCTAGCTTTATAGAAAAGATTCGGGCCTCTACATCCCTCCTCCCTTATATAAATTTCGTCCTCGAAATTTACCTTACAATCGGGCAAGGAGTGCGGGATATTTGACTTTAACTTCTTCGTCCTTTTCCCACGTAGCTTCTTCCATTCCGTGATTATTCCACTGTTTCTTAACCAGTTGAATCTCTATATTCCTTAACTTATGCACTTTTCGATCCAGTATCTTAATCGGTGATTCCTCATAGGATAAATCATTTTGTACTTCTAGGGTCTGATAACTTATCACATGATTAGGATCATGCACGTATTTCTTTATCATTGATATGTAGAACACATTGTGTACCGCTGACAATTCAAGTGGCAAAGCTAATTGGTAAGCCACGTTCCCAACCTTATCAAGTATCTGGAAAGGTCCAATATACCGGGGTCGTAGCTTGCCTTTCTTTCCAAATCTAAGTATACCTTTCATCGGTGCTACCTTTAGAAAGACTTTGTCTCCCACTTGAAACTCTAAATCATTTCTTCTCGTGTCAGCATAGCTCTTCTGCCGATCCTGTGCTGCCTTTATCCTTGGTCAGATCTGATCGATCGCTTCAACTGTCCTTTCAACTATTTTTGGTCCCAAAATTCTCTTCTCCCCGACTTCGTCCCAATGAACAGGTGAGATCTTCTTCCATAGAGAGCTTCATACGGTGCCATTCAATAGTTGCTTGAAAACTATTGTTAAACGCAAATTCTACTATGGGTAAGTATGACTCCCAACTACCACCTAGATCCAAAACACATGCACTCAACATGTCCTCTAAAGTCTGGACGGTCCTTTCAGACTGTCCGTCAGACGACGGGTGATATGCTGTACTGAAATTCAGCTTCGTTCCCATAGCTAGTTGCTAGTAGGCTTTTCCAGAATTTAGATGTAAACCTTGGGTCTCTATCAGACACAATAGACACAGGTACACTGTGTATCCTTACTATTTCTTTTATGCACAATTGTGTCAACTGGTCCATACTGTAAGTCATTTTCATTGGAAGAAAATGAGCTGCCTTCGTCAACCCGTCTATTATAACCCATATAGCATTGTGTCCTTTTGCTGACTTTGGAAATCCAACCACAAAATCGATTGTGATGTTTTCCCATTTCCATTCAGGTATCTCTAAAGGATTCAGCAATCCTGCTGGTCTTTGGTGTTCCGCCTTAACCTGCTGACATACTTTGCATTTCTGTACGTACAGTCTGATACTCCTTTTCATGTTTCTCCATCAGAATATATCTCGAAGGTCTCGATACATTTTCGTACCACCGGGATGTGCGGTGTACGGGGTGGAATGAGCTTCTTTTAATATCTCGTTCCTCAAATCCTCATTCTTAGGCACGCAGATTCTTCCTTTAAACATCAGCGCTTGGTCTGCAACTATTCCAAAATCTTTCCTCTTATCTGTTCCAACTTCTTCTTTGATTTTCATCAAGACTACCTTGTGCTTCTATAATTCGCTCTCGAATAGTAGGTCGAATTGTCAAAGCTGCTAATCTTCCTATGACTTGTCTTGGTGTGGTAACCACCTTAATCTTCAATCTTTCCAAGTCCTTGTCTAACTCCATTTGACAAGTGAGTAGTGACGTCAACTGTCTCGTCAATTTCCTACTCAAAGCGTCAGCCACCACATTTGCCTTACATGGATGGTAGTGAATGGTACAGTCGTAATCATTTACTAACTCTAACCATCATCTCTGTCTCATGTTTAGTTCCTTCAGTGTGAAGAAATATTTTAAACTCTTATGATCCGTATAAATTTCACACTTACTCCCGTAGAAGTAGTGTCGCCATATTTTCAATGCGTGTACTACCGCCGCACGCTCTAAATCATGCGTCGGGTAGTTCTGCTCATGCTTCTTCAATTACCTTGAAGCGTAGGCTACTAACTTTACATTTTGCATCAGTACACATCCTAGCCCTTGCTTGGACGCATCACTGTATATAACCCTTCTGTTTCCTGATAATAGCACATTCGTTACGTTTTTCACCCTTTAATATTTCATTTATATGATTATTTGACACCGAAATGCACTAAATGTTTCTATATCTTGGTTTAGGTGGCAAATGGGTGAAACAGGTGAAAAATAGAAGAAACAAGTGAAAAGGGATCAAAATGAAAGAAACAAAAGTTCAAGGACCAAATTGCAAATATCAAAAGATGACTCGGAAGGTAAAATGAAGATATGAAGATTTGAGGGTGTTCGGCATCAATTGGATGAGGAAAGAAGGCGACGGGATGAAATATAGTCAAAACATCATCACATATGCTGAAAAGTTCTGCATCAATTTTTAGCCTCATATTTAGATCTTTTTCACATGGTATAAGATCGAATTGGAAGTTGACATCTGAATGAAAGTTGTATCCCATCGAGTCAGCTTTCCAAGGCACTTTAAATCACCTCAATCGGATATCGACAGAGATATGACTAAAACACTGAAGGCTGTCCGACGGAAAATTGGCAAAACCATGCGGTCGCATGGTTATAAAGCTATGCGGCCGCATGTCTATCACCAAGAGCTTAGGGTTGAATCACTTTGTTCCATGCGACCGCATGTATTTATACCATGCGGTCGCATAGTTATAAACTGGGCCAAAAATCTTTTATTTCCGGAAATCAACCAAATCAACTATGGAAAGTTTTTGGACGCGTTTTTCTCACCCTAAAGTCGACCAAAAGAGGGATTTCGACCATTCTTTATCTTGGAACAATTCTTTTCACCTTAGGAACAAGAAAACTCCATGGAAGGCTAAAGAATCATGTGAAGCAAAGAAGGAACTCATCCAATTTTGGGGAATTCATGTCGATTATTCAAACATTTGGTATTTATTTTAATAAACACTTGTAGATCTGGATTCTTATCTTTATGAATTTATGAAGAATTTGGTTTAACTTATATTAGGTTTTTCATAGGATTAATCACGTTCTTTCTATTGAATGATCGAAGTATTTGTTGAATCTTTCTTGCATTGATATTATTGATGTGATTATTTACAACTTTATGCTACATGTATGTGGTTGGTTTATAATCTAATTTTAATAATTGCTTGTGAAAATTGTGAAAGGAATCCTAAATCTAGAAGTACAATTGTGAATCAAATTGATCTTAAATGTTAAATCTAGATTTTTCATCTTTATGAATTATCTTGAAATTGGGTTAATAATTATTCGATTGTTCATGGATTTAATCATGTTTTCTCCATTGTTTAATCGAATTAATTATTGAATTTCAATTTCAATTTCAATTTTATTGGTGTGATTATTTACTGCCCTATGCTATAAGTATATGGTCATTTTGTAATCTAATTTCAATAAACAAATTCGTGAATTGTGAAGAGAATTTAGAATTTAAGAGTACATGTATGAATTATTTTGGTCTTAAACGATAAATCTTTCGATTAAAGTGTCGGGACAAAAGCCTTTAATTGTGTTATTAATTTGAATGATTGACATTGAATAATCTAATCCGGATGAGGGAATTCTGAGCTTCACTATTTTAATTACTGAATTTCATCCCAAAAACTTTGATATTGATTTAATTTTCAATAACCAAACTTTCTTGCAAACTTTGAGAGAACAAATCACCACTTTTGAAACCTTTAATAATTTTTCCATCTCTCTGTGGATACGACACCCCAAAGCTACACTAGAACACCGCGGTAAACTTTGGGCGTAATCAAATTTTGGCGCCGTTGCCGGGGAGACGGTACAACAAATTGAAGGATCTTCTAGAAAAAGGGTGACTCCGTTCCCTTATTCATTTTCATATTTTTGTTTTGTTTTGTTAGTTTATTTTCTCTCGTTATTATCTCTTGTTTTTCACATAGTTCCATTTTTTTCTTTTGCTTGTGTTTATGAGCAGGGATCGAGGTGATATAGGAAGCTCTACCGAAAGACTTCGTCTAGTGTTTGAATCTCTTCCTAACCCTATTTTTGACACTACATCTATTGCCACGACCACCACATCACGTAACACAATGTCTGATAGTGAGCGTGATGCACCTTACAGAACTTTGCATGATTATCTTCACCCACACGCACATCTACACCATCATGTATTATGTTCCCACCCAATATGCCACGTGTAGATTTTAATCCTGGAATGATTCAACTTCTCCCAAATTTTCATGGACTTGAAAATGAAAACCCGTATGTGCATATTAGGGAATTTGAGGAGGTAGTAGCAACCTTCCACAATCAACATGGTATAGTGGATGCAATTAGGCTGAAGTTCTTTCCATTCTCCCTTAAGGAAAGGGCAAAAAGCTGGTTGTATTCATTGAGATCACGTTCGATTGGCACCTGGGATGAAATGACTCAAGCCTTCTTTAATAAATACTTTCCCCACCATAAGACTAACGCACTTAAAAAGCAAATTTCTACGTTTAGTCAAAAGGATAGTGAGACCCTATATCAGACCTGGGAAAGATTTAAAGAACTACAAAGCCTTTGTCCCCACCATGGTTATGAGAGTTGGCGTATAGTGAGTTTCTTCTATGAGGGATTATCACCTAGGGAGCGCCAATTCGTAGAAATGATGTGCAATGGTGAATTTTTACGAAAGGATCCTGACGAAGCCATGGAATACCTAGATGAACTAGCTGAGAAAGCTCATACATGGACCGGACCTAGTGCCACTGAGAGTACTAATAGGTCACGACCGGCAAGTTATCCCACTAGTACAGGTATATATCACCTTAGGGAGGAGGATAGCCTTAGAGCAAAGGTAGAAGCCCTAACTAAAGAACTTGAGACCTTACGTACTAGAGACTCGAAATCTGTACATAGTGCATCCCGTGTTGAGTCCAGTGGTAATTGTTTTGTGTGTGGAGGAAGTGACCACCCTGTGCAAGAATGCGCTACTTATGCTGAGATGAGGGGACTTTATGAGGTACACTGTAATACTTTAGGTGTATATCAAAAGCCCCATACCCCTTACTCCGAGACCTATAACTCAGGGTGGGAAAATCACCCTAATTCCAGCTGGAAATCTAAAAACCAGCAACCTTCCCAATTCAATAGAGCTTACACTGCACCCTCACATCAACCCGTATCCTCTAGGAATTCCTTAGAAGATACTCTACATGCATTCATCGAGGCACAAAGTAAAACAAACCAAAAGTTTGAGACTGTGATTACTCAAATTGTTGAGGAAAACAAAGAAATGAAAAGTCATATGTCTAAACTGATCAATGCCTTAGCTGTAGTAGAGCATGGAAAATTTCCTGCCCAAACGCAACCAAATCCTAGGGGGCAACACATGGCACAAACTTCAGGACCACATGAGACCAATCTTAGGGAAGTGAATGCCATAACCACACATTTAGGGAAAGTCTTAGAGCCAACTTCCAAACCTAAGGAAACAGAAAAAGAGTCTAGTGAATCGAATGAGAACAGCCCTAGTGAGGAGGTAGTGGAACATTCAGTGAGAGTACCTTTCCCTTAAGCTCTAAAGTCCACCTCGAAATCTGTTGGCCATCATAGCGAGATTTTAGAGCACCTAAAGCAAGTGAAAATTAATCTGCCTTTCTTGCATGTGATTTCACAGGTTCCTGCTTATGCTAAAGTCGTTAAGGACTTATGCACTGTCAAAAGGAAACATCATGTCAAGAAAACTGCATTTTTGACTGAACATGTGAGTGCTGTCATTGAACAAAGGACACCACCAAAGTATAAGGACCCTGGTTGTCCTACTGTCTCTTGCATCATCGGAAACCATGAGATTGGACAAGCTCTTCTTGATCTAGGGGCTAGTGTCAATCTCATGCATTATGCTATTTACTCGCAGCTAGGATTAGGTGAGATGAAGCCTACCTCTGTTGTCCTACAATTAGCTGATAGGTCCACTATTAAACCTAGGGGAGTAATTGAAGATGTCTTGGTTCAAATTGATAAATTTTACTATCCCGTTGATTTCTTAGTCGTGGATGTAAAAGCTAATGTGAGTGTTGCTTCTAAAATTCCTATCATTCTTGGTAGACCATTCCTCGCTGCTGCTAATGCTTTGATTAATTGTAGAAATGGTCCCATGAAATTATCCTTTGGGAATATAACTCTAGAAGTCAACATTTTTCATATCACCAGACAGCCAGAGGAAGATGATGAGTGTCAACAAACTCACATGATTGACACACTCACACAAGAGGTAGCCGATAATATGTTCCTTGGACCAGCACAGGAATTTCCAGAACCAGATGATTAGAACATCGTGGAGAGAACAGATCACGAGACAGGTAATAGTCCTTATTTTATATCACCAGTTTCTAACAAGAGGACTCTACCTTTTATGTTGCAGGCCCCCACGACAAATTTTGAGCCCACTCTTAGTGACCCCACACATGTATTAGATGGAGGCAGAGGAGCTGCACCGATGGTTATGGGCAATGAGTTTAATGCACTGCAAGGAAACTTGGGATCGCCCTGGCTAGATGCGGGCTAAAAATGGGAACATTGGGTCGAACCAACGACGATAAACAAAGGCGCTGCTTGGGAGGCAACCCATGGGAAGTTTATTCATTTCATTTCTTTTTGTTTTTGCATTCATATTTTAGTTATTTTTGTTCTTTTTCTTGCATTACCATCCCATTGAGAACTTCCGGGTTCACCTTTCTTCATGCTTATGTTGACTCACATCCGTCTCCAGGTGATATCTTTCCTTCCCTATTTAGTATTTATGTTTATGCGTTGAGGACAATGCAATATTTAGTTGGGGGAGAGTTACTTTGGATTCTACCATGATTATCATGTACTCTTGTTGAATTTGTCACGATTGGTTTAAATTTTTTTCTCTTAAGTCTCTGATTTGCTGTATGTTGTGCCCTTGAATGACAAAATATGCCACTAGGAGTTAATTTTGTTATGAAAGTCTAGTTGTCAAGACACTTGCTGAATTATTTTTATGCACACAAGCCTTGTGGTAAGATGGTTGTTTAACACATGTGGCTAGAGGAGTCTCTCGTTGAAGTTTCTTTATGTGAGAATTGGGGAGAATTGAGAGTCATATCACACTACAAACGGTGGTAAGCATCCATTGATTTTGTGAATTGGAAACTTTTGTGAGAATAACATTACATGGTCTGTGGTAAGATAGTGGATTACTTGGGATATGACAAAGGTCAATTTAGGATCAATATTTGAGCCTCTCAAACGTTTTCTTTGCAATAAATACAGTCCCTAGTCGCCACTTTGAGCCATATACACATGTATAACCTTTCCCTTCTTGCACATACATTATCCATACTTTTTCATACCGAAATATATGCTTATTTTTCCACTTCTTTTACTTCCAAGTGTGTAGTAAATATTAGATGCGAATTGTGAAGAATAGAAGCAAGAAGAATGACAAGAGTTGGGGTGGATTCAAGTGAAAAAAAAAAACAAAAATTGAAAAAAAAAATAAATAAATCATTGAAGATACTCTACTTGATTGACTTTAAGGTTTGAAATGTCAACAAATGGTACTTAATGCTTATCAATTTGAAATGGTAATTAGAAATGCTTGATAATGTACTTGGTTGCATGCTTGGAAGTGCTTTGAATCTTATACCTCTTAGTCTTATAAAACCCAACCTAAACTTCGTCCAACCTTTTGTATTGACCGTTTGGATCCCAAGTAGGCTGTGGTAAGAAGTTGATAGATTCTCATTTGAAAGTATGTCTATCAGATGATCAATGTTTGCTTATTACTTGTGCATGAATATTTAGGCCTCCATATTTGAGCGTATCCTATTCTCAGCTCCATAGAGAGAAATCCCGTACACTTTGATACCCGTGAGTTATGGAGCTGAATCTTTAACTCGAGATATACTTGATGTTGCATGTGTTAGGGTTAGCGGTAAGATGGTCATGGCTTGACACACACTTATACATTTGGCATGTGTTTTTGACATTTTGGTGATCATGACACTATTGATTTCTTTGTGGTGTTGAGTTTGAAAAGAGCATCCATTGTGGTAAATTAGAACTTGATAATTTGACTTGCGACGTTGACTAGTCTTTGACTGTTTCGTTTTGCATTAAATTGCTAGGGACTAGCAATAAGCAAGTTGGGGGGTGTGATAATAGCACATTTGTTACGTTTTTCACCCTTTAATATTTCATTTATATGATTATTTGACACTGAAATGCACTAAATGTTTCTATATCTTGGTTTAGGTGGCAAATGGGTGAAACAGGTGAAAAATAGAAGAAACAAGTGAAAAGGGATCAAAATGAAAGAAACAAAAGTTCAAGGACCAAATTGCAAATATCAAAAGATGACTCGGAAGGTAAAATGAAGATATGAAGATTTGAGGGTGTTCGGCATCAATTGGATGAGGAAAGAAGTCGACGGGATGAAATATAGTCAAAACATCATCACATATGCTGAAAAGTTCTGCATCAATTTTTAGACTCATATTTAGATCTTTTTCAGAAGGTATAAGATCGAATTGGAAGTTGACATCTGAATGAACGTTGTATCCCATCGAGTCAGCTTTCCAACGCACTTTAAATCACCTCAATCGGATATCGAGAGAGAAAGATATGACTAAAACACTGAAGGCTGTTCGACGGAAAATTGGCAAAACCATGCGGTCGCATGGTTATAAAGATATGCGGCCGCATGTCTATCACCGAGAGCTTAGGGTTGAATCACTTTGTTCCATGCGACCGCATGTATTTATATCATGCGGTCGCATAGTTATAAACTGGGCCAAAAATCTTTTATTTCCGGAAATCAACCAAATCAACTATGGAAAGTTTTTGGACGCGTTTTTCTCACCCTAAAGTCGACCAAAAGAGGGATTTCGACCATTCTTTATCTTGGAACAATTCTTTTCACCTTAGGAACAAGAAAACTCCATGGAAGACTAAAGAATCATGTGAAGCAAAGAAGGAACTCATCCAATTTTGGGGAATTCATGTCGATTATTCAAACATTTGGTATTTATTTTAATAAACACTTGTAGATCTGGATTCTTATCTTTATGAATTTATGAAGAATTTGGTTTAACTTATATTAGGTTTTTCATAGGATTAATCACGTTCTTTCTATTGAATGATCGAAGTATTTGTTGAATCTTTCTTGCATTGATATTATTGATGTGATTATTTACAACTTTATGCTACATGTATGTGGTTGGTTTATAATCTAATTTTAATAATTGCTTGTGAAAATTGTGAAAGGAATCCTAAATCTAGAAGTACAATTGTGAATCAAATTGATCTTAAATGTTAAATCTAGATTTTCATCTTTATGAATTATCTTGAAATTGGGTTAATAATTATTCGATTGTTCATGGATTTAATCATGTTTTCTCCATTGTTTAATCGAATTAATTATTGAATTTCAATTTCACGAATTTATTGGTGTGATTATTTACTGCCCTATGCTATAAGTATATGGTCATTTGTAATCTAATTTCAATAAACAAATTCGTGAATTGTGAAGGGAATTTAGAATTTAAGAGTACATGTATGAATTATTTTGGTCTTAAACGATAAATCTTTCGATTAAAGTGTCGGGACAAAAGCCTTTAATTGTGTTATTAATTTGAATGATTGACATTGAATAATCTAATCCGGATGAGGGAATTCTGAGCTTCACTATTTTAATTACTGAATTTCATCCCAAAAACTTTGATATTGATTTAATTTTCAATAACCAAACTTTCTTGCAAACTTTGAGAGAACAAATCACCACTTTTGAAACCTTTAATAATTTTTCTATCTCTCTGTGGATACGACACCCCAAAGCTACACTACAACACCGCGGTAAACTTTGGGCGTAATCATTTCCTCAGGTATTGTTAACACAGACGCAGATATCAGCCTCTGCTTAAGTTCTTGAAAACTCTTCTCACAGATATCCGTCCATTGAAATTTGACTCCCTTTCTTGAAAGCTGCGTCATTGGGCCAGCTATCTTAGAAAATCCTTCAATAAACCTTCGATAATACCCGGCCAATCCTAGAAAGGCCCGTACTTCACCAGTATTAGTCGGCGCCTTCCAGTTAGTTACTACTTTCACTTTTGCTGGATCTACTTCAATCCCTTGGGCAGTGACTACATGTCCAAGAAATCCAACTCGTTCAAGCCAGAATTCACACTTCTTGAATTTGG
Source organism: Osmanthus fragrans (assembly GCA_019395295.1). Taxonomy (NCBI): domain Eukaryota; kingdom Viridiplantae; phylum Streptophyta; class Magnoliopsida; order Lamiales; family Oleaceae; genus Osmanthus; species Osmanthus fragrans. The sequence goes on along the minus strand of CM033347.1, from coordinate 17,946,809 downwards.
CATAAAGTTTCTCCTTGCATAGTACCTCTAGGGCTACTCTTAGATGCTCTTCATGTTGCTACTTACTCTTGGAGTATATCAAAATGTCGTTAATAAAGACTCACAAATTGATCTAAATACTGATGAAATACTCGATTCATCAGATCCATGAATACCGTTGGTGTATTAGTTAATCCAAATGGCATCACCGTAAACTCGTAGTGTCCATAACGAGTCCTGAAAGCTGTCTTATGTATATCCTCTGTCTTCACTTTTAATTGATGGTACCCAGATCGTAAATCGATCTTGAAAAATACCTTGGCTCCTTTCAATTGATCTAACAGATCCTCGATTCTTGGGAGTGGGTACTTATTCTTGATGGTTAATCTATTCAACTCCTGTAATCGATACACATTCTCATACTTCCATCTTTCTTCTTCACGAACAACACTGACGCACCCCATGGAGATACGCTTGGTCGTACGAATCCCATATCAAGGAGTTCCTGTATTTGCTTCCTTAACTCTTGTAGTTCCTTCGGAGCCATTCTATATGGGGCTTTCGAAACTGGTGCCGCTCCAGGAATTAGCTCTATGGTGAATTCCACTTGCCTATCTGGTGGAATACCAGCTAGCTCTTCTGGAAACACATCTCCAAACTCTCGTAGTACTGGTACGTCCTCAATCTTTACTGTCTCATGTTTCCCTTCTAGGATATTTACCAAATATCCTTGACAAGCTCCTTTTCTCAACATCTTCTCAGCTTGTAAAGCTGAGACTAGTCGACATTCGCCACAATGCGTCCTTCCACACTTAGCACATGGTGCAATGACCGGCACTATGCTCTTATTGGCATTGGCTCCGCCATTAGCCCTCTTGTTTTGCAACTTACTTTTTCCTTTATCTTGGTCGTTCCACCTTCGTTTCCTAAACTGCCCTTTATCCTGTCGGTTGTCCAATTGAACCGATTTCTTCGCATTGGCCTTCTGATACCAGATTGCATGAGCTCGTTCCAACATTCCACGGTAAGACGTGAAATCGTGGGACATAAGGATCATACTTATGTCTGAATTCAACCCTTGCTCGAACCGTCGGACTTTCTTCACCAACGTGTCCACCAGGTCTGAGTTCAGCCCTTGCTCGAACCGTCGGACTTTCGCTCATAGTCCGTCAAGGTCATACTTCCTTGTTTGAGTTGGAGAAACTCACCCTCCTTGAAATCGCTTAGAGATTGGGGAAAGTATTTATCCATCACTTCCTCCTTGAACTGTTCCCATGTTAGCGCCAATTGTTGCTCCGGAGTCCAAGTTCGAGACATTGATTCCCAATAGTGACTTGCATCACCGGAGAACATAAACTCAGCACACTGGACTTTTTGAGCGTCTGTGCACCCTATCAATCGAAATATTCTCTCCAACTTGCGAAGCCATTCCTCGGCTGCAAGTGGATCAGTTGCTCCATTGAAAGTAGGGGGCTTGTGCCTTCGAAATTGCTCGACCACTGAAGATGGGTTTGAAGAGCATTAGGAGCTGGTGCTAGGGGTTGAGCTTGGTTCGGGTTCTATCTGCCTAGGTCTTGGACTGCTTGGAGGAGATCTCTTATCAGGTTGTTCTGGTTGGCTCGCGACATTTCCTACGGATAAGATGTAAGGTTTCTTATTAACTTCTTTTTTTGTAAGGAAGAAAGATAAGATCTTTATTTCTCATACTTCTTGAAATCAGGATACATAATAGTTTGATAAACTTAGCATGAAAGAAGACATCATAAGGAAATGAGAATATCTAGATCTCTAATCCCTATGAGTTTTACGAAGCTTCCTTGGTGAAGTTTCATCTTCGGAAGAATCTTCCGCCTCAGGCCCGGACTCTATATCTATCACCACTTGTGGTTCTGGTTCAGGCTCCTGCTCCTGCTCCTCCTCGGGTTCCTCTTCAGGGTCTTCTTCCTCAGGCTACTCATGGATTACATCATCCCATAAATCTATCAGGGCATGGCAATATCTCTCGAACTCGAACATGTTTGGATTGCCTTCTAACATTTCATCTCTAACTGTAACTCCCATATCTCTCCATTGAGGTGGGAGGGAGTGTATGAGGTTATTTATGACTTCAATATGCGTGATCTGGATACCGGCATTAACCGCCCTCATGCATCTCTCATAGATGTCATGCACATGATCGCTAAGCGGTCGGTTAGGATCCGTTACATAGTTCTCGTAAGCATGGATAGCAATTCTACGGTTTAAATCTGCTCTATAAGCCCTAGCCGTAGTCTTCCTTGCCGTTAGTAAATTTCTAACCATTCTGTCACATAAATGCCCAATTATGCCTTTTATCACATAACCTCATAACATACATTTCCTTTATGCCCATAACTTTAAGTTTTAGCCCAAATCCAATACATATCTTTGAAACAGCACATTTAACTTTATCATAAACATATACTTGAAAATGTGCCATAACTTATCAAAGCATCAAATCATAACTTCCATAAACATAACTTCCATAACTTTAAACTTTGCACATACCTAGGCTGTAGGATGAGATTCGATAGATGAATGCAATATGCCATGGAATACCTTAAACTTTCAAATTTTCTTTTTGTTTTGAAAACATACTTGGTCTACAGAATCGGTTTACAAACCATTGCTCTGATACCACGCTGTAATACCCCAACCCCTAGTAGACCGGGATGCTACTTACTTAACTTAACCGATGGTTTAATAACAAGTGTACATATCTTAGCGGAAGCTTAAATCTTAACAAACATTCTTTTTGAAGGATAGTGAATTAAAACACTTTATAACTTTCCAAAATAACGAAATATAATTTATTTGATGAAATCATGACTTGTTCAAGATACTCAAAAGAAATAACGTTGGAAATAACATTTGAAACGTTAAAGACTTTAAATCTAAATCACTTGTTCACCGGGTTCCCATAGGGTTATTACATCTCCTTTCATCTCTTCCATCATCCAACCCGGTGCATCAACATTTATTCTGTAGATATAGGGTAGAAACCCGTGAGTTGAAAACTCAATAGGCGTCATAGGTGCAATCGTGATTAAGCTAAGCATTTCATAACAATTAACATTAGAACTTCCATAAAACATGCCGTACCCGGAGGTACCATTTGACATGAAAATGTATGCCGTACCAACGGAACCATTTGACATGAAAGGTGCATACCGAACCGAAGATACCATTTGACAGACAACATTAACCTTTAAATGTAAGCCGCACCGACGGAACCATTTGACATGAAAGGTACATGCCGAACCGACGATACCATTTGACACACAACATTAACCTTTAACATAGAACATTACTTGCTAGAAATTATAACTTAAACACGTATAACAACTTTATGCACCTCTGCCTACCTTGATTTGATGCTTGATGAACTTTGAAAAGAATTTTGAAAAACTTTGGATGAACTTCAAAAACTTTGACGAAGTTTGGACGTTTGGACCTTCCTTTGTTGTTTGAAAACACCTTTCGAAATCAGGAAAACCTTCTTGCAGAATATTTTTGCCCACACTTAAAACTTCTGAAAAACACTTTGAAAACCACCTTCATTTTCTCTCCCAAACTCTCTATTTTTCTCTCAACTTTGAAAGCAAATTGAAAGTGTTTTTGGTGTGAAAAATCAAATGAGTGAAGAGGGTATTTATAGGTGAGGTTTGGGGTGGGTGAAAGGTTATATTAAATAGGGTAATTAAGTTGTGCAAGTAGTGGCCATTAATTCTCAAAAAATAGTGGGTTTCAGCTTTTCCGGTCGACCGGTTGGTTTCTCCGGTCGTCCGGTTGACACTACACAGCTTACAGTATTTCTATCATAACCTTTTTTCCCGATATCCGATGGAGGTGATTCAAAATGCGTTGGAAAGATAACTCAAAGAGCTACAACTTTAATTGAGATATCATTATCAAATTCGAATGTTTTCTATGTTGAAAATGGGTCTCAAAGAAGACTAAAAGTATTTGAAGTATACCTTAGCCATAAAATTAAATAATTTGCATTCCGTCCAATCTTCATCAAATCGTTTTTAAGAAAATACTTTATAAACATCATTTTACTTTTAAACATGTATTGGACTATCTTTTGGGCTTATATTTCCTTTATTGGGCCTAATGTGAAGTTAATCACACAATTATGGGCCTAACTTTATAGAAAAGATTCGGGCCTCTACAATAACTACATAACTAATGAATTTTGACATTTGAATAAACTCTGAAGTTTAAATTTCTTTGTTTTCTTTCCTCTTTGCATACAAAATTTGGGTCAATCTTGTTCTGTTTGAAAAGAATATATATAAAGTAAATCTTGACAAATATTATTTTTCTAATAATAATAAGAAAATGGAATTTTGTTTTCGAAGGTAGTAGATAGGATGGTAAAAAAAGAAATGCCAATTGTTTCAAAAGTTTTGGCATGATAATGACTGGTTATGTTTTCATATTTTTGTTAATTGCGCCAATTTTTATTTATATAAAAAGTTTTTCAACTTTACTCACCGTCACACTTATATTTATTTTTCATCGCATTCTTATCAACTTTTCATTAATTAGCACATCCTTGATAATGATTTTCGTATAAATGTCTATTAATAAAAAGATTTATTTGCTCATAATGAAAACAACTACAATAGTGCGACATAATATTTGCACATCATATAAAAGCACATTAATAAAATATGCGAGAGAAATCATCACCAAGTGCAATATGTACTAATTAATGTAAAGTTGATAAGAATGTGATGAAAAAAGTTGAAGACCAATTTTGAGCAAAAATTGAGGATGTTTAGTGCAATTAAAAAGTGGTGCAACGAAAATAAATTGTGGTATCAACATGGCTGCCCATATATATTGGATTAATTTTGTCACACCTTTTTTTTTAATTTTTTTTATACAGATAATGAAACTGATGACTTGACCGAGACACACGATTTCACACACACACACACACACACACACACACACACACACACACACACACACACACACACACACACACATATATATATATATATTTGATAAAATAAAATAACCATCATCACAAGTATGTTCCTATATATTCACTCCAGATTACCTATGATGTTCACATAGTATACCGAAACCAAAGATCATATAATCATAGTTCCACATATATATTTTGAGACTATAAAACTATCGAGAGGCCATTTCAAAAAGGTATACATATATACAATATAGGATCCCCAAAATATAATACAGCTGAAGTCCACATAACCCTATAGGTCGTCATCCATGTACATCGAACCTCGGAATTCCATAAGAGCTCCACAACTAGCTATGTCGTCTAAAAAGTTCTATGCTCACCTACAATGCACGAACTACATTAGCTAATGCTTAGTAAGCAAAAATCATGCATGTCATGAGTATGAGTTATGGGTATATGTCATCATGCTATGCTAAATATGCATCGTATTCAAATATTCATTGAAGTCAACTCGAAATAATTTCTTTTGAAATCTTTCATTGGGCCCTTGACCCACCTACTATGCACCAGATAGAGCTTTGAACAATATTAATATCAATAATCCATAATCAAATGGCCAATATGACATCGACATTGGCAAGTGAACCATCCTCTTGTGACCACTAGAGGCCCATCGATCATCCAAGAAGTATCCCACCTTACAGCGCCAATAATCATAACATCGCAAGGGCACAGTTGAGTGGTCCACCCTCCCGTAATTACCAAAGGCCCATCCCCTATCTACCTTTGCAATCACCAAAGAAGTGTCATCCGCGATACCAAAACATATCACATAAGCATGCCTCACATGCCTTGGTGCTCTAGTAGAGGTCAATAAAACATTTATGAGGAAAACTCAATTTCGAAATCATATTGTGCATGCTAGATTTTCAACCATGGACATATGTCGTGCATGCTTATGAAAATGCTCGTGGATAACATGCTTAATCAACATCGATGCCAATATGTTTCGAAACCACATATTCAATAACCATACCATCATATGATATACAATGAGCTTGTTATCAAAGCTATGTAAATGTCCCAACATTATTATCTCACAAATACTATGTTCTTGCATTGTAGTTGCGAATGGATTTTTACTTACCTTTTTGCCCTTGTGGTCCTTTGCTTATACGGAATGTAAATCAATTTCCTTTTTCACTCAAAGTTGGAAAACCACCTGTATTGCCGTTTAATATTAGACACAATTCTCAATTCGATAACCTTAACACACACCATCCCATACTACGTCCATTCATGCCAAAGTACTTTAGATTATCATCGGTTGTATTGCAAACTAGTCTCATAAATCACCCTATTTCTCGAATCCAATTATGAACGTCAACGTCATCCAATTGTTATTAAAAACCTAGTACTCCTTAAAGTCTATTTTCCAAGCCTAAGAGATACTTAATAAACATGTAAAGGATGAATCTAGGTTAAATTCACAAATGGACAGAATCTGTCCTTCCATTTCTATTGCTGCCTGACTTATTTTTTAGCCCCTTTTTTGTACTCTTAATCACATCAATAATTTCCAAAATTTCTACCAAAACATGTCCTTAATTCACCACAATTAATCAATTTACAGCCTTAAAATCAATCCCTTTTTTACCACACACCAAATCAAGAATCTTATTATGTAGTTTCACTTGAATTAGACTTTAAAAAATCGGATTCTAACATATTAAAGATCATTTATATACTTCTAACTCTTGTATAAAAACATCCATATTGATAAATATAAGTTATACCCAAGGAATTACTTTAAATCAAAGATTAAAACATTCAAGTCTAGCAAATTCACATCTCTGTCAAGTTTGCTTTCTTTCAAGTTCTTGTAATTAATTGCCCCCATTTTTGCCATCATAAAATCATCAAAACATCCCAACATGATCTTAATTAAGTTAATAGGTTCAAGAGATTATAACAGCTTCAAAACCAAAAGCTAAACTCACCTATCCTTAATTTCAATTCCCAGCCTCTTGTTTTTGCTTCCCTCCATTTCTATTGTTTTCTCTCTCACTTTGGGGTCACTTGAAGGGATAAATTATCTTAATAGGAGGTATATATAGAGTCCTAAAGGGTTGATGTCGTGAATCTTGCTTAAGGATGAAGAAATCATCACCAAAAGACAAGTGTCTCCAACCATGTGCTGTCCAAGCAGGTTGTGGCTTCTTGCAGCCATTTTTTACTTTTCCCTTATCTTGCATGGAGCCACATGTGATTTAGGAGATGTATATCTATCCAATACAAAATGGTGTTTAGAAGACATGGTGGAGTCCTTAGAGCTGAAGGAATTGAATGCTAAAGTGACAAGTCATCCAATGTTAAGTAGGAGTTGTCTCTCTTTTGTTCAATTCTGATTTTGTACAAATCCTTCGAAGATTTGCATGAAATTTAGGGATAATATACTACATATTTTAAGTTTTAAAGGAGTGGTAGACGTTCCTAATGCTTAAGGGTGAAGGAATTGACCATTACAAAGATAAATCAATAGGCATGAGGTGGTCTCTTGTGGTTAAAATCTGATTTTGTACCTGTCTTTCCAAGCACAAATCAAATATCCTTGGTTTATTCTAATGTGTTTACAATCCTCTTTACTTGCCCTAAATCCCAAAATATTTTATGGAGCTAATTCCTTAACCATTCATTTAATAACTTACCTGATTGACACCGGATTCTCGACCGATTTCAACGATTTGCACATTAATATTTATAATATAGTATAAACCTCATCTTATTACATTTTGATAATGTCACTTTCTCATGCTCTAAATGTGTCAACCACCTATCTAGGTGTTTAATGTTACCTTGATCAATCGAATGGAAACTTGAAACTTTGTCGATACTAATCTTGGACTTTTTAAGATTCTCATTGCTTAACAAATCAATCTCCAACATCTAGATTGACTTAATTTTCTATTATAGCTTAATGTAAAATTCATCACCTAGGTCAAGGAGTCGAAGACTAACACATGTAAAGATCTTCAATAATCGAAAGCACCATTTTAAGGGAAAGGAATTAGGAACATTGATGCAAGTGACATGGCAAATAGCATGAAATGCATGAATCGTATTGACCAAATGTGTAACGTGAAGTTCGGGAATAACAAATTTGTACCGCCATGTCTGACATTAAGCGACAAAGCTTGGTAGCATACTCTACGTTGTAGTTTAACCAGGGATTGTAATTAATGTGGATTATATGCATAACATTGTAACAATTTGCATGGCAGACAATTTTTTGTCCTTTATGTTATAGGATAAACTTTTCTTTCTACAATTGAATTTTGAAAAGTGACATCAGAAGAAGTGTAGACGGATTTTCATATATTTATCCATTATTTAATCAAATAACTAAGACAATGATTGTTACGCGTCGTATCCGAAACTCTCAGTGGCAGTCAAAGCCACATGGAGGCACTACATGTCTATCTGGCAGTCAACAAGTTCAAAAGTAGAGAAAGGGAATAGTTGCTCTATGGCCCTTTATCTTCATTTGAAGTTGCACTACCTCTTCTACCCGAACCTTTGCACATCTGAAGCACTCTCTTAAAGTCAAAGCACTTGCTACCTTTAAAGCAGATCTACAAAATATCTGTAGGATGATTGATGTAACATTTGCATTAGTGAATGTTAGAAATGTCAGCATAGGATGTAGGGCGGCTGACCCCTTATCAATGTAATTAATGTATGGCAGAGAGTGATGTGAGATCTCGGTTACTGAGATGAGGCCACGTGGTTCTGATCCAACGGTGACCACGTCGGCCTTAACTCTATAAATAGCAGCTCTTGTAACATTTGAAGGGATTGGAAAAATACATAAAAATCTTAATATACTTGGAATCACAATCTTCTCTTACTTGACTCTAGGTGCTTGAGTTTGGATCCGTTTTATTTTCAATAGAGTTGTTTACGATTGATCTTTTGTTTTGTGATCATTCTTGACCATATAGTTGGTGCCCGAACATTTTCGTCTCGTGTCATAGAGCACCTCCCATGTACTGCAGTAACTTGCAAACACTTAGACCTAACAAACTCTCCCCTTTGGCATTCTATGATAAAATCATTTATTTCAAAATTAAACAATGACCACAACCTAATTCCTATCGACCCAAATACTCCAACCCAAATTTGCATCTCAATTGCTTGCCATACGTGTTTCCTGAAATATATCAACTCTAGAAACACCAAGTGTAAAAGTATGAGAAAACTGATAATGAAAAACCTAAGTAAGTCATATATACAATGCAAGTAAAAACATGTAACACCACCATGTGCATCAAACTTGGTAACTAAAGCATGACACTTGAGATAGAACATCTTAATATGATATTATTATTATACAATGCACCAAACACAATATAAATATTACTATTAAAATTCCAAATGTTTGCTAGCCAAATATCAAAATACTCAATCTAATACTCCCCTAAATCAATACTACTAACCCCCTAAAATATTATACAAAACACCAATTGCAAAATCAATATAATTATTAAAATTCCAAAGCTAGCCAAATACCAAAATACTCAATCTACTACTTTCCTAAATCAATACTAGTAATCCCTTGAAATAAATATACTATCATTCTCCCTTTTGTCATGAATAACAAAGGGGAACAAGCAACATAATCATGAATAACAAAGGGACCAATCTAACTAGTCAATTGATGAACCAGCAAAAGTTTGAATGCAGTATTTTTGCACATTGACAAAAGTTGGCCTATAGAAACACATACACATGTTGATTGAAAAACAAAGGAACACAAGTAATGAGAGAATAATGATTTTTTTTCATTAAAGAAATTCAACTTCAAGTGATTAATAACACACATTATTAATAACAATAATAATTATTTGGTTACTTATGTACCTTATAAGTTATGAACAATGAACTCTTTCCACACAACTCATTCTAACTTATATGGAGTTTATGTATAAGAGATATTGATAAGAAATCACGGTGAATGAATAATGAAAGTCAAACCAAGTGCTACTAGAACCTTTTAAATAAAATAGCTCATATTTAATTTGTATAACTTTTTCTCTCCATTAAGCTTTCTATATCATAGAGCTTTAGAACAATGACTCCCAAGTTAGATGACTATGGAACACCAGGTTTTAGATACCCTAGAGGCTAACCTGAGTCATAAAAGCAACGAAGAGAAGTATAAGATGTATTACTTTCTTTATTGACATGGAATTTAAATCTTTTGAAACTCATTGCTGTTTTCTTCATGGGAAATGTACTATAGCTTAGGGTAGCTAGTTAAAGGTCAATCTCAAGTCTCACACAAGTGGTCAAGACTCACTAACACTTAGTGTGTGTAGTGTAGATGATACATAAATAAACCTAAACCAAGTACTTTAAACAGGTTTTGAACTAAGTCAATGAAAACTATAGTTATTGTTAATTCATTAGGTCACAAAATAACATGTTCAATTACATCACTTCAAAGTGTTAAATCATCAAAATCCCTTTTCTTTTTTTAAATATAATTGAAAAAAACGAGATAAAAAAATTAGAGTGAAAGCATGAATATGTAAACACGATGAACTTGTAAATACCCATACTTAAGGAGGTACACAGACACTCTTAGCTTTAACAGCAACATGAGAAACACTGCAATTTAATTCATCACTTTGACTTGTGAATTCATTCTTTTTAAAATTAGTCTATATGTACATAATAATGTACTTAATAGACTACACCCCCTCACATGGAGGGGGGCCTACACATAATTAAATATTCGTGGGCCCCTCACCATGTGAGGGGGTGTGGTCTATTATGTACACCATGAGGTGTACATGTAGACTAACCCTTCTTTTTAACCCAAAGCTTTCAAGAAGAGGTCATCTTTGTCAAGGCACTCATCATTTAGGTCAATGATCGACTTGATTAGTTAAGAATCTAACTTGAGTAGTGACATCCTATTTTTTGTTCCTAACTAAGAGCTTGTGGCACCTAGGTCTTATGTGACCTTAACTCACCATAGTTGTGACACGTGGGAATGAACCTAGGGGTAACCCTGTATCTCAAGTTTTGAACCTTAGGCTGAAGAACCCTGTGTTTTGTAAGTGATCTATATCCTAGGACTTTTATACTTTTGGTCTTGGTAGAGGCTAGTAGAAAGGTGGTTTTAGAAGATCTAAACATGATAACTTATTTCATTATAGCCTAATCCTCCCCTATTTCCAGCATGTTTCTTCTACTCTAAAATGTTGTCAAGTTTCTTAGATCCGCTAGAAAAAGTGAGAAGATGTGCATTGGATTTCTCAAGATCACTCAGTATAGTCTTAACCTTATTTTCTAGGAACTATTTCACAATCTTCAACTCATTCACACTTCTAGTTGACTCCTCAAGTTTGACCTCTAGTCTCTCCTTTTTTAATTCAAATACACTCAGTTTCTTAAAGGTAGAGAGCTATTTACCTTTTTCAACTTAAGACTCTCATCAAATAGTTGGTCATAAGCATCATATATTTTCATCTACGGATCTTTCCTATGAAGAGTGAGATTGTTCTAAGTCCTCAACTTTCTCATTTTCCTCTGTGTTCACTCTTAACTACAGAAGTGAAAGCCATATAATTCAAAACCTCATCGGTATTGGAATTCTCACTTTAATCATCGGAGCTAGACTTTTCATCAGTGAAAGTGACATTCATAGCCTTACCTAGATGTTTAGCTTTGATATGTCCAAACCCCTAACACTCATGACACCTAACAATTTGAGACCACTTTTTGGCATCCCTGGTATCTCTAATAGCCAGCAAGTATCCATTGGAAGTTGAAAAAGGACCAATTACAAGATCAAGAGCAAAGAGGATCAAGGAAGCCAATTACATGTTCAAGCTACAACAAAGAGGATTAAGGAATCCATGCAATTACAAGTACGTGAAGCACTTGTACAAATTAAGGTGGATGATATGTAGTAGCAGAGAGAGAGAGCATCTTTCATACTAGGTACTATGTCAACAACAAAGAAAGTATGTAGTATGATTATAGATGGAAGAGTTGTACCAATGTAGCTAATACTAATCTTGTAATGAAATTGGGCATGTCTATGTTAAAATATCCTAGACCTAGTTGCAGTGGTTGAATGAATATGGCTTTGTCAGGGTTAATAAGCGAGTCTTTTGTGAGCTTTACTATTGGAAAGTATAGTTGATGAGGTGATGTGTGACGTGATTCCTATGCATGTTGGGCAATCTTGTTGGGAAAAGCATGTCAACATGAGAGGACGGTGATACATAATCGGTATAAAAATAGGTATAGTTTTGTGAAAGATGGAAGTGAATCTTGTTTCATTAACCACAAAACAGGTCTATGAAGATCAATTAAAATTTAGAGTTGAGGAAGAGAAGAAAAAGAAAGAGAGAGAAAATAGCGAGGTAGCTAAAAATAATGAGAGAATGGTGGAGCCGCTAGAGAGAAAAGAAAGAGAGTCTTTAGAGAGAATAGAAAAGTCAAAAGTGAGCTATTTCGCAAAAGAGAGTGAAATAAAGAGGGTTTTAGTGGAAAACTAACCTTTGATATTGTTGGTTTATAAGGAATCATTCCTTAATTTTGAGGAAACTAACCAACCCTATAGAAGTAATCTCGAGGAAGTAAAGTAGCTTCAAGGCAAGTGGAGGAGTTGATGAGCAAAGGGTATGTGAGGGAAAGCATGAGTCCATGTGTTGCGCTAGCGTTATTTGTACTTAAAAAGGATGGAAAGTGGAGAATGTGATTTGACTGCAGGGCAATCAACTATATAACGGTAAAGTATTGTCATCCCATAGCAAGATTAGATGCTATGCTAGATGAATTGCATGGATCATGTATCTTTAGTAAAATATATCTTAAAAGTAGATATCACCAAATTAGGATGAAAGAAGGAGATAAATGGAAATGGCCTTTAAGACTAAATATGGATTGTACGAGTGGTGAGTTATGACATTTGGACATACTAATGCACCTAGCACTTTCATGAGATTAATGAGCAATGTTTTGCATGCGTTCATAAGTAAGTTCGTAGTCGTTTACTTTGATGACATTACTAGTATAGTAAGAATGTAGATGGGCGTATTGAACATTTCAGATGTGTGCTTGTTGCCTTGAAGCAAGAACAACTTTATGCTAATTTTAAAAAGTGTGCTTTTGCATGGAAAAAGTTATTTTTCTTAGTTATGTTGTTAGCACAAAAGGTATTGAAAGAGTGGCCAATATCAAGGAGTGGTCAACGCCCAAAAGCAAAACTAAGGTAAGATGCTATCATGGTTTAGCTAGCTTTTATAGGCATTTTGTTAAAGACTTAGTACACTTGGCACACCACTCACTGAGATTTTGAAAAAAAAAAATGTGTTGGATTCCATTGGGGCATTGAGCAGAATAATGCATTTAATATTATTAAAGATAGGGTGTGATCTACACCTATTTTAGCCCCAACTAACTTTAACAAAACTTTTAAGATTTAATGTAATGCCTCAGGTCATAGGTGACCAATAGCTTATTTTAGTGAAAAGCTAAGCGAGGCAACTTTGAATTATCTTACATATGACAAAGAGGTTTATGCACTAATTCGTGCTTTGAAGACATGGAAACACTACCTATGACCGAAAGAGTTTGTGATACTCACCGATCATGAGTCATTGAAACATCTAAAGGGCCAAGGTAAATTAAACAAGAGGCATACGAAGTGGATGGAATTTATTGAGACCTTTCCCTATGTTATTTGGTAAAACAATGTAAAGATAACATGGTTATTGATATCAAGGTGATATGTAATTCTTACTTTTTAAAGTGCAAAGATACTTGAATTTGATTATATTAAGCACACACATGCAAATGATGCTGATCTTTCTAACATAAGTCATGTAATGAGGCTGCAATTGAAAATTTTTATAAGCATGATCGATATTTGTTTAAGGAAAGTAAGTTATGTGTACCTAATTGTTCCATTTGTGAATTGTTAGTACGTAAAACACAATGTGGGCTTAATAGTGACATTTTGGTAATACAAAAATCTTAGAGATGTTGCATGAGAATTGTTATTGGCCTGGGATGAAAAGAGATGTTAATTGCATTACTTGTAAGAAGGCTAAGTCTAAGGTTTTACCGTAGGATTTGTACCTTTACACGTTCCTAGTGAACCTTGGGTTAATTTATCAATGGACTTTCTACTAGGGGTAAACCTACGACTAAAAAGGGTAGAGATTCCATATTTGTGGTAGTGGATATGTTTAGTAAGATGACACACTTCATTCCATGTCATTAAACAAATGGTGCCAAGAACATAGTTGACTTGTTCTTTAGAGAAATAGTGCAACTCCATGGGATACCTAGTAGTATTGTGTCTAATAAATATGTTAAGTTCCTTAGTCACTTTTGGATGGTTTTGTGTGGTAAGTTGGGAACCAAACTATTGTTTTCTACTACTCGTCACCCACAAACAGATGGACAAACTGGGATAATTAATAGAATGCTAACTCAACTCTTGAGCACTATAATTAACTAGAATTTGAAAGGTTGGGAGGATTGCTTGCCATTTATGGAGTTTGCTTATAATAGGGCCTTGCATCCTACTACTTCTTATTCGCCTTTTGAGATAGTGTATGGTTTTAATCCACTAACTCTTTTGAATTTAATTCGTTTACCTGTTGATGAAAGATATCGGTAGTCTAGATGGGGAAGAAGAAGGCTGAATTGTTAAGGTAAATCCATGAGAATGTTCGTCTTCAAATTGAGAAAAGAATGAACATTTTGCATTTCAATAGCATAAAGGAAGGGGGTGTGCATTTGAGAAAAGAACGTTGCCTACAAAATGAATCTTCTAAGTGAGTATAACGTAGCTGCTTATTTCAGTGTTGCTGATCTTTCTCTCTTTGATGCAGTTGAAGATTCGGGGTCGAATCCTTTTGAAAAGGAAGGGAATGATGAGAACCATGAAACGAAACCTAGCAAGGATCCGTCGCAAGTTGACGAAGGACCAATACAGGTCAAGAGAAAAGATGATCAAGGAAGCAATGCAATTAGTTGTTCAAGCTATGTAGGCTAAGAGTTGAAATGCAAAGGAAGAAGAGGAGATTCTGGTGAACCCCGCAGGCCATAAGGGATGCATGCGGCTATATAAGCTCAAAATTTCCACCCGAGAAGAAGTTCCATCCTTCCTTATGACCGCAAGCATTTCACTCTATGCGGCCACATAGTATAATTTCTGGGGCGAGTTTTCAAGTTGTTCGATTTTAATAAAACTCTATTATTTTGACGTTATCTAGTAGAATTTATGTTTTCTTAGGGTTTTATGAGTTACCTTTATACATGGCCTCTTTCTTTCGTTATAAATTAACCATTATTTTGAGGGAATTGATAAAGCGAGATTTACTTTCTACTTTTTTTTAATTGAGCTTAATTAGAACTTATCAAAGGTTCATACTCTTTTTGTGTTCTACACTTATATCAAGGTTTGTGGTTTTTGTAATTACAGGGTTATGGTTCATTGGTAACTTTTGTTATTTTATTCAATAAATCATTGGGTTGAGTTTCAAACTTAAATTTTAGTTTTCTTGGGGTCTGGAGTTCATATTGCTACGTGGGATCATAAAAGTGGTGAATAAGTAGTAGAATGCATGACCCTATTATATGAAAATTCTATAAATGATAAACAATCCTCCCAAATTTTCAAATTCTTATTGAGTATAGTATGCAAAAGTTGAGTTAATGTTATATTAACTACCTCCGTTTGTCCATCTGTTTGTGGGTGACAAGTAGTAGAAAGCAACACTTTAACTCATAATACCCATGAAATTTTCCAAAAGTAGTAAGGAACTTAACATTCCTATTAGATACAATACTCCTAAGTATACATCAAAATAAATTATTACAAATTTTCTGATGAATACACTGAAAAACATAGTTCATTAATCTCATGAAAGTACTAGGTGCATTATTGAGTCCAAATCGCATAACTAACCACTCATATCCATATTTAGTCTTAAAGACAATTTTCCACTCATCTTTCATTCAATCTAATTTGGTAATATCCACTTGTAAGATCTATTTTATTAAAAATATATAATCCATGCGATTCATCAAGCATATCACTAACCTAGGTATGGGATGAGATACTTTACCATTATGTTGTTGACTCCCTTACAATCAATGCACATTTTTCATGTCCCATCATTTTTAAACACGAGTAACATTGACGCTACACATGGACTCATGATCTCCCTCACGTACCCTTTACTCATGAACTCCTCCACTTGCCTTTAAAGCTCATTTGTTCCCCAAGATTAATTCTATATGCTAGTCGATTTGGAATAATAGCTCCAGGTATAAAATCAATTTGATGCTCAATGTCTCAAATGGGTGGAAACCCACTAGGCATGTCCTCAAAAAACAAGTATTCAAATTCCTACAACAAATAAATAGCCAAACTAGGGAGGGGTTGGTTAGTTTACTCAAGATTAAGGAATGATTCATTGTAAACCAGCAATATTAAAGGCTAATTTTCCACGAAAACCCTCTTAATTCTCTCTTTGGTAAAAATGCTCACTTTTGACTTTTCTTTGCTCTCTATAGACGCTCTTTATTTTCTTTCTTGTGGTTCTACTCTTTTTCTTATTATTATTTCCAACCACTTCTCTATTCTCTCTCCTTTTCTTGAAGTTTCAGCTTCACTCTCATTTTGCCTCCCTTTTTTCTTCCATTCCTCACCTTTTAACTTTAATTGATCCTCATAGACTTGCTTTGGTATTAAAGAAACAAGAGTAACTAATTTTCCATTTTGACAATGATGTACCTATTTTTAAACCCATCATGTATCACCGTCTTATCATTCTGCCATGGCCTTACCAACAAGATATGCCCATTATGCATAGGAACTACATTACATATGACATCATCACTATACTTCCTAATAGTAAAAGTGGTACTAGCTATGTTGGTACAACTCCCCTCTTCCATAGACAAGCCGAATCTCTCAACAAAGTGGTACTAGCTATGTTGGTACAACTCCCCTCTTCCATCTATAAGCATACCTTATTGTTAACATAGCATCTAGTATGAAATATGTTCTTTCTCTGCTACTTTATGTCATCCACCTTAATTTGGGTACTAAGAGCATGCCTCACAACAAGTGCTTCAACTTCTACTGGGTACTTTTACTCCATTACCATCATTAGCGTCCTCCAACCTGGGCTCATCATTATCACTACCGCTCTTTGTCACCATTTCTCCATTGTCATGCAAGATTATTGCCCTTTGGGTTAGGTATTGCAAAGTAATGTGCCCCAAACCCAAGCGTTTAAAATATTTGATATCCCTGTTCCTTGATGGTTCGGTCTTATCCTTTAAAACAGCCCCCATCACTCCTATTATTATCCCACTTCAGTTTTAAGGAGAATTAGAACCCAAAGAATACCTTACTGCTCCTTTTCTTTTTAATTGTCTCTTCATTCTTCATGTGTACCATATCCTCCAACTTCACATAATACTGTAACTCCACTACATTGGCTATATCCCTATTTAATCCATTCAAAAATTTGGCCATTGTACCCTTCTTATCCTCCTCAACATTGTCCTTAATCATAGCTACCTGCATTTTCTTATGATAATCCTCCCCACTTCTTGAAACTTGGCTAAGGCTTTGTAGTTTTTGATAAAGGTCTCTATAGTAATGACTTGGTAAAAATTTCTTCCTCTCGCTTTCAATTCATCCCATGTTTCTATAGGCCTCTCATGATTCCTCCAGCTATTTTTCACCAATTGATCCCACCATATTATTGTATAATCAGTAAATTCTATCGCCACTTGTTTTACCATTTTCATTTTAGAATAATTATGGCAATCAAAAATCAACTCTAACTCTTTCTCCTACTCCAAATAAACTTCAAGATTGTTTCTACCTTGGAATGAAGGATTATCATCTTATTATTACCTAAATTTCGATCAATTCTATCTCCATCTCGACCACCAAAGTTCTAGGATATCCTCTAGGCCCCCTTTCATGCCTATCCTCCTAATATTAGGAACTCTTCTGGGTCGCCCCCTTTGTAAATTTGTAATCACCATATCCTACCTATCCATTCTATCCCTAGTTTCTCCAAGTATTCATCTGGTCAAATTGTTTTGCGTAGATTTCAACATGAAGGATTATTTTATCCTCCTTCCTAGATATAGATTCTTCCTTTTCAGACAACTTAATAGCTAGAAAAATATTCCTCACATGTTTGCACTAAGTGTTTAACTCAATATTGGCTTTTCCCGATAATAAGCTCACCACTCCTGCATTTTTCCTCTCTATGCTGTTTTTGTCAAGTTCTTTAAAGAACTAATTGAACTCAATCAAGAATTTAGCCCTTTGTGAGGTTCAAACCCTCAAAAACTAAAGAAATAAGAAGGATAATAACTCAAAAAAGGACTTCAAAAGGAAAGATAAAATAAATGAATGAAAACCCTCCAAGAATTTAAAAAAGGGTTTCTTGAAATTGATTTTTGCCTTTCCACAATAAGATTGATACCCAAGGATGATATATGCAATGAATGACTATAAAGATTGTATTTTTTGGAAAGTTCCACCACAAGAATTTCAATAGTGTTTTTTGAAATTGAATATTCTTTTCCTTGACCTCTTTGCCCTTTTTTCTTGAATTTTCTTGGCGTTTTCTTGAAGTTCTCTTTATGTTTACACTAAATAAATGGAAAGATCAACACAAGGGAAGAAACCAAAAAAAAAAAAAAATTGTGTTGTTGCACTAGGATTAATGCACAAAACAATTCTTAAACGTTCTTGGTATGATTTTGGATATGACTAACTCAAAGAATATGATGAAGACTCAATGGAAAATATTCAAGAATAACTGGAACTAGAAAAACCAGAAAAGACAGAACAAAAACTTGATTTTAGAGCAAAAACTCATAACTGATGTGAACCGCATTGTAGGATGTACCTCGGAACCCACAAAAGATTTGTTAGAATCCAAAGAAAGAAAACCGTCATTTTTAAGTATTTTTCATTTCTCACAAACTTTTCTTTATGAAGTTTAATAACTGATTGTTATTGGTATTTTAGCCAAAAAAATTCTTACATATTTTTTTGGGGTTATCACATATTACATGAGTTTATTACTGAGATTTAAGGTTTGCATAAAAACTCTTCTAAAGGATACTACTGTTTCGGATATTATGCAATGGGTTGGTGCGCCGAACGGGCATTTCACTATTGGCTTAGCTTGGGAGTCTCTTCGGCATAGGAGGGAGGCGGTTCCGTGGCATAAACTTGTTTGGTTTGGTAAGCATATTCCTCGTCATGCGTTCATTGTGTGGCTCTTTCTTTGTAATGGAGTTAATACTCAAAGCAAGCTTTGGAGGCTTGGTTTGATTGAGAAAATTAAATGTCTTCTTTGTGGGAGTGATGAAGAAGATGCAGCTCACCTCTTTTTTACTTGCCCATATTCGGAGTGGATCTGGAGGCACTTTTGTAGTAAATGGAACATACCTATCATTCACCGTCCTTGGGAGGAGCTTGTAGGTTGGATAGCACAACAATTTGGGGCCGATTCATTTCAAAATTCAGTCATTAAAACCATGTTTGCAGCCATGGTCTACTACATTTGGCGAGAGAAATTCCTGTTTCTTTGATTGCTCGTCTAGGCACGCTAGCTTGGTTTTCAATGATATTATATTTGCAATTTTTTCTAAATTTAATACACTTTGTAATGTGGATCCCACTATGGAAAATAAGTGGATTCAACGCTCTTTGGGTTTGGACGTTGGAATATTTTCTTGTACTACCTAGAGGGATAGTCTTCTAGTTTTTTGTCGTTGTTTTGTCTATGTAGGGGGGCCTATCCTCCGCATAGTTTCTATGGTCTAGGGTATACCCCTGTGCTTTTGTACATGATTTACTTTTGGTTATAATCCACTTACCTTAACCAAAAAAAAAAAGGATACTACAATTATTTTGTAAGTCGCTAACACTAATAATTTGAGGGTTAACGTCATTTCAAGTCATTATCAATATATTTTAGGGGATACCATCTCTCTTTTAAAGACTGACTCAACATGTTTTGAGATGTTATTACCCTACTACTATAAAAGTAATGTTTCGATGTAATATATTTTCAAACCTGAGTTTGAGCACCGTTTCTTTGGAATAGAGTTCTAGTGAAATTTAGGGCCCATTTGACTTGACTTTTTTGCTTTTACTTTTGTTTTTTTGTAAAAGAGTTTTTGGAGGAAGCTACCTTAATTTTTTTTTAAATTTAATTTTTAAAAACAGTTCCTATTCCTAAAGTGATTTTAGACAAAGTCACAATAGACCATCCTCCTCTAATTTTTTTTTTTTCTAACTACAGAAAGTACTTTCACAAAATAAGTCAAACGGGTCCAAAAGGAGCTTTTGGATCTCAAAAGCTCCTTTTGGCTCTTCAAATGGGCCTTAAAGTATTAGAAAAGTGTAAAATTAAAGGTAAGAAAAAAAATTAGCAAATTTTGGGGCGCCACACATTTTCATTAATCTTTTCAAGGATTTGGAATGGGATGCTCTAGGATATAATTCAGACCTTCTTTGGATTGGAAAGTGTTCTTTCTGCATGTGCACCCAAACCCAATCCCCCGGTTCAATTGTATTATATGTCTTCTTCCTTTATTAGCTTAAGTAATAGGTTCAATCTTCTTTTAAATTTGAAGTTGAACCTTCTCATGGATTGACTTTGGCAATTCAGCCTTCTTTGTCCTGGATTAAATTCAACAGAGTTACTAGGTTAAAATCATATACATTCTCAAAAGGATAATAAGTAGTAGAATGAATGGCCTAAGCAAATTCAACAAATGGTAACGAGTTCCCAGCTTTTCAAATTTTTATTAATTATTGTACGTAAAAGTGAGTTAATGTTCTATTAACTACTTCGGTTTGTCCATCTATTCGTAGGTGACATGTATAAAATAAAAAACTTAGTTCCCAAATTGCTCCCATAAAACTCTACAAAAGTGACTAAGGAACTTAACATCCTTATCAGATACAAAACTTCAGAATATACCACGGAGTTGCACTATCTCTCTAAAGAATAAATCAGCTATGTTCATGGCATCATCTATTTTATGACATGAATAGCATGTGGCATTTTACAAAACCTATCCACCACCACAAATATAGAATCTCTACCTCTTTTAGTCCTAGGCATTCCCAAGACAAAGGTAATAGACACATCAAACCATAGCTCACTAAGAACGAGTAAGGGTTTATTCAACATTTGTGGTAAAACCTTAGATTTGACATTTTACAAGAAATGCATCTACTACAAATGTGATTCACATCTTTTTCATCCTAGGCCAATAAAAGTGTTCATGCAACATTTCTAAAGTTTTCATAACACCAAAATACCCCCATCAAAACCCCACCATGTGCTTCACCCACTAAGAATTCATGCATGGAGCAATTAGCGCTCACTTATTTTCCCTACTAAACAAGTAACCATCATGCCAATAATACAAGCATTTTGATACTTAAAGATGTAAGAAGTACATACCTTTGGGATAATGCATTAGCAACTATGTTCTTACCTTATTTATATCGAATGACTTGGGAAAATTCTCAATATACTAGATTCTTCTAGCATGTCTCTTGTTCAACTTACCTTGACCCTTTATAGATATTTCAATGATTCATGATCAGTATGGATTACAAACTCCTTAGGTCATAGGTAGTGTTGCCATGTTTCTAAAGCTCGAACAAGAACATAAAGCTCTTTGTCATATGTAGGGATTATTAAAGCCGTTCCACTTTACTTCTCACTAAAAACATTACGACTATCCTGTGTTAAAATAGTTCAATTCCTATTCCTAAGGCTGATTCAATCTCAAAATTTTTGTTAAAGTTAGGTAGTGCTAAAATGGACACGGAACACATCCTATCCTTAATAATATTAAAGGCATTTTCTTGTTCAATGCCCCCAATAAAATCCAACACTTTTTTATCACAATCTTAGCGTGTGAGGTTGCAAGTGTACTAATTTTTTTAACGAAAGGCCTATAAAAACTAGCTAAACCATGAAAGCTTATTATCTCAGTTATGCTTTTAGGTGTTGTTCTTGATAGCTTTTACTTTCTCTTCACCTACTGAAAAAGGCTATGCTAACAACATAACCAAGAAAACTATTCTGTCCATGCAAAATGTATACTTCTTAAAGTCAGCATAAAGTTGTTCTTGTCTCAAAACACCAAGCACGCATCTCAAATGATCAATATGCTCATCTAAACTTTTGTTGTATACTAGAATATCATCAAAATGAATTACTACAAATTTGCTTATGAATGCAAGCAAAACATGGTTCATTAACCTCATGAAAATACTTGGTGCATTATCCAAATGGCATAACTAGCCACTCATATAACCCATATTTAGTTTGAAAAGTATTTTTCATTCATCTCATACTTTCATTCTAATTTGGTGATAGCCACTTTTAATATCTATTTTACTAAAGACACGTGATTGTGAAATTCATCAACCATATCATCTAATCTAGGTATGGGTTGACGATACTTTACCATTATATTTTGTTGACTATCATGCAATCAATGCACATCCTCAATGTCTCCTCTTTTTTGGCACAAGTGGCACGTTACCGCACACACACTCATGCTCTCCCCCACATACCCTTTTCCCATCAACTCTTTAACTTTCCTTTGAAGCTTCTTTATCTCCTTGAGATTACTCCTACAGGCTGGTCGATTTGGAATAACAGCTCCAAGTACAAAATGATTTTGATGTTCAATGCCTCAAATGGGCGGCAACCCACTAGGCATCTTCTCAAGGAACATGACCTCAAATTCTTGCAATAAATAAATAGCTAAATTAGGGAAGGGTTGGTTAGTTTCCTCAAGATTAAGAAATGATTAAGGTAGACCAGTAATATCAAAGGCTGATTCTGTATGGAAATCCTTGTAGATGAATTTAAATACAAGAAGATAGGGGAAAATATTCCTACCTGTTTTTCCAAAAAGAGGAAAAAACTTCGATCCAGATTTGTCCGTCGTCCGATCGAGCTGAAATTTGGAGAATAGGTTCACGAGACAAGGGTGCTATAATTTGAATGGTAGAGATTGAATTTTGAGCTCTGGAACATTTTTTTTGTGCATGAACGGTAACCGACTATGTTGGTATAATTTTATTTTCTTATTTTGTCGAGATTTTTGTTATCTTGAAGAATTATATGTTGTAGTCTCTAGTTCTGATTAGAGAAGATTTTGTGTACCCATTTTCGATTCATAGTGGAAGTTTTGACTGGATTATCCTTATTTTTTATTCATTACATTGGAAAAGTTTTTCCAGGCAAAATAATTGCTTGTGTTCTTGTGGCTTCGTGTGCTTTTTTTTTTTTTAGAATAATTTCAGCATATATGATTGCCAGAAGAGGTGCTTTACTTATTTGCTTTTATGGAGAAGAATTATTTCACTATATGTCTATTTGTTTGCATCTCTCCCAATAAGTAATATTAGAGCCAAGTTCTCATATTTGGATTTTGAATTATAGAATCAAATTTAAGTAAAATGATAAACTTGAATGATCTAAGTTAGCGCATATGGTAAGGAAAAATGAAGGATCTTCTTTTTGTGAAAGATTACTACTTACGGGTGTTTGCAGCTGAAAAACTGAATAACAAGTCAGATGAAGAATGGAGTTTGTTGCATCGAAAGTCTACGGGTATATTAGATAGTGGGTAGATTATCATGTTTTATACCATGTTGTGGAGACACACACAATCGTACCCTATGGAGTAAGCTTGAACAATTATAAGCTAGAAAGACTAGAAATAAGATGTTTTTAATTAAGTAGATGGTGTTGCGATATCAGGATGGGACTCTTTAGCTTATCATTTGAATACATTCCAAGGAATTATTAATCAATTGGTTGGAATGGGTATTAAGTTTGATGGTGATATTCAAGGGTTATTGGTTCACTATCGGACTCATGGGAGGCGCTTAGAACTTCATTGTCTAACTCTGCTCCGATGGTGTTATCACAATGGATTTGCCCAAAAGTAATATGTTCAATGAAGATATGAGAAGAAAATCACAAGGATGCTCTTCAAAGTCAGAGGTCTAGGTTACTAAAAAGAGAGGATAAAGTAAGGACAATGGTTCGAAGAACAGAGACGGAAGCAAAGGCAAGTATAACAATTTTACGAATGTCGGGCATTATCATTGTGGGAAAATGGGACATATCAAAAAACATTGTATGCAATGGAAGGAAAAAAGAACAAAAAAAGCAAGAATGAGAAATAGAATAAAGCAAAGAACAACGATGACAAAGATGTCGATAATAGAATTGCTACTAACACTCCTAAAGAATTCCTCATTATATATGATAATGAGATGATCAATTTTGTAAGTCATGAGATTGGGTAATTGACTGTGATGCCTTCATTCGTGCTACATCGCGGAAGGATTTCTTTACATCCTATAGATCTGGTGATTTTTTAGCTGTAAATGTAGAGGCCCAAATCTTTTCTATAAAGTTAGGCTCATAATTGTGTGATTAACTTCACATTAGGCCCAATAAAGGAAATATAAGCCCAAAAGATAGTCCAATACATGTTTAAAGATAAAATGATGTTTATAAAGTATTCTTAAAAACGATTTGATGAAGATTGGACGGAATACAAAGTATTTCATTTTATGGCTAAAAGTATACTTCAAATATTTTTAGTCTCCTTTAAGACCCATTTTTGACATAGAAAAAATTCGAATTTGAAAATACTATCTGACTAAATGTTTTAGCTCTTTGAGTTAACTTTCCAACGCACTTTGAATCACCTCAATCGGATATCGGAAGAAAATGTTATGATAAAAATACTGTAGGCTGTGCAGTGTCGATCGGAAAATCCGAAACCCGCGAATTTTTGAGAATTAATGACCACTATTTACACAACTTAATTACCCTATTTAATATAACCTTTCACCCACCGCAAACCTCACCTATAAATATCCTCTTCACTCATTTGATTTTTCACACCAAAAGCATTTTCAATTTCCTTTCAAAGTTGAGAGAAAAATAGAGAGTTTGGGAGAGAAAAGGAAGGTGGTTTTCAAAGTGTTTTTCAGAAGTTTTAGGTGTGGGCAAAAATATTCCGCAAGAAGATTTTTGTGATTTCAAAAGGTGTTTTCAAACAACAAAGGAAGGTCCAAACGTCTGAAGTTCGTCAAAATTTTTGAAGTTCGTCAAAGTTTTTTGAAGCTCTTTTCAAAGTTCATCAAGTATCAAATCGAGGTAGGTAGAGGTGCATAAAGTTGTTATACGTGTTTAAGTTATAATTTCTAGCAAGTAATGTTCTATGTTAAAGGCTAATGTTGTGTGTCAAATGGTATCGTCGGTTCAGCATGTGCCTTTCATGTCAAATGGTTCCGTCGGTGCGACATACATTTAAAGGTTAATGTTGTGTGTGAAATGGTATTTTCGGTTCGGCATGCACCTTTCATGTCAAATGGTTCCGTTGGTATGGCATACATTTTCATGTCAAATGGTACCTCCGAATACGACATGTTTTGTGGAAATTCTAATGTTAATTGTTATGAAATGCTTAGCTTAATCACGATTGCACCTATGACGCCTATTGAGTTTTCAACTCACGGGTTTCTACCCTATATCTACAGATTAATTGTTGATGCACCGAGTTGGATGATGGAAGAGATGGAAGGAGATGCAATAAGCCTATGGGAACTCGGTGAACAAGTGATTTAGATTTAAAGTCTTTAACGTTTCAAATGTTATTTCCAACGTTATTTCTTTTGAGTACCTTGAACAAGTCATGATTTCATCAAATAAATTATATTTCGTTATTTTGGAAAGTTATAAAGTGTTTTAATTCAATGTCCTTCAAAAAGAATGTTTGTTAAGATTTAAGCTTCCGCTAAAATATGTACACTTGTTACTAAACCACCGGTTAAGTTAAGTAAAGTAAGTAGCGTCCCGGTCCACTTGGGATTGGGGCGTTACAGTAAAGATGGGCAACGATGGCTTGATTAAAGTAATTGGTATTGGAGATGTGTATTTGGATTGGTAATGGTTCAAGGTTGGTTTTTGAAGATGTGAAGCATATTCCAGACATCCATTTAAACTTGATTTCTGCAGGAAAACTTGATGAGGATAGGTATGGAATACCTTTAACAATGGCTAGTGGAATCTCACAACATGCTATGTTTTGTAGAAAAAGCTGTCCAGTGACATTGTAAATGCAATTAGTGCAGTAGAGTTGAGGCATAGGAGACTTGCTCACATAAGTGAGAAAGGTTAGCTATATTGGGGAAGAAAAGTGTACTAAGTGGACTGAAAAGTACACATTTGAAAAGGTACTCACTGTTTGTCTAGGAAGCAGAGTTGATTCTCCTTCAAGGATTTTCCTCCTTCGCGAAAGTGAAAAATTCTGGATTTGATACATTCAGATTTGTATGTAGGAGTGAAGACTGAAGCACCTTGTGTGTACAGTTACTTTAAAACCTTCATAGATGATCATTCAAAGAAATGATAGGTTTATACCTTGAAGACAAAAGACTAAGTGTTTGACTATATTCAAACAATTCCATGCCCTAATCAAGAGATAAACTGGGGAGAAGTTGAGACGTATCCGAACAGATAATGAGGAAGAGTATTCTGGTCCTTTTGATGAGTATTGCAAATAGTAGGTTATTCAACATCAAAAGACAACTACAAAAACTCCTCCGCTGGCTGAAAGGATGAACAGAACACTAGTTGAGAGAGTAAGATGTTTACTTTCTCCAGCCAAGTTGCCAAGATTCTTTTGGGGTGAGGCATTGAGCACTATCGAACACATGTTGAAATCTTATACCTTGCATTCCCTTACAGTATGATGTACCAGATAGAGTTTGGAATGGTAAGGATGTTTCATATGATCACTTGCATGTGTTTGGGTGTAAAACATTTGTGCATGTTCGTAAAGATGAGAGGTCAAGCTTGATGTGAAAACACAACAATGTGTATTCCTTGGTTATAGTTAAAATGAGTTTAGATACAGGCTTTATGATCCAATTGAGAAGAATTTTTTTAGAAACATAGATGTTAGAAGATTCAGAATATTAAGATAGCAGAGAAATCTTTACCTAAGCAGGGTCATAGTTTTGATCGATTTAGATTTGGTTCATTTGAAGAATTTGCTAGCTCATGTTAAGGATGATGTTCAGGATGTCTACCTAGGTATAGGTGATGTTGATGCTCCCTTGTAGGCTTAGTATATGATGAGAGTGATGAGCAATTGATAGTCCAAGATATTACACCAGAAGTTCCACCAGAGGTTCCATTCAGGAGGTCTACTAGAGATCGACATTCTTCTACATGATATTCAGCAGAGCAGTATGTTTTATTGATTGATGCAGAGAGAGCTCGAGTTACGTAGAAGCCATTAAAAATAAACATAGATAGAGTGGGTTGGGGCCATACACGATAGAATACAGTCATTACATGATAACCACGCCTTCGAGTTAGTGAAACTACCTAAAGGTAAAAGAGCTTTAAAGAATATGTGGATCTACAGGGTGAAGGAAAATGAGTTCACTTCACAGTGGCGGCATAAAGCAAGATTGGTACGGTTTTGTCGGAGAAAATGTATTGATTTTGATGAGATTTTTTTCAATTGTAAAGATGTCATATATTCGTATTGTCTTGTACCTGACCAATGTAGTTGGTGTAGCCATTTCTTGTCAAATCCAGGAAGAGAGCATTGAAATACAGTTAAGTGAATCATGAGGTATCTTTGAGGCACTTCCAATTTGAGACTTGGTTTTGGAAATGGATAATCGTTGTTAGTTTACTACACAGAGGCAGATATGGCAAGAGATGTGGAAAATCGTAAGTCTACATCTAGTTATTTTATTACTTTTGTAGGTATGGTTGTAACTTGGCAATCAAAACTTCAAAAGTGTATTGCCCTTTTCTACAATAGAGGTAGAGTTTATTGTAGCAACAGAGGTGACTAAAGAGTTGCTATGAGTAAAGAAGTTCATGAGAAAACTTCTTTAGAGCAGTAGAGTTATGTGTTATTTTGTAATAGCCAGAGTGCTATTCAGCTTTCTAGAAGTTCTAATTTCCATGTAAGATCGAAGCACATTGATGTACAATACATTTGGATATGGGATGCGTTGAATGATAAGTTGTTGGAACTTGAGAAAGTTCATACTGATCATAATGGTTTTGATATGTTGATGAAGACACTACCAAAGTAAAAGCTATTGTTATTCAATTGTCAGGATGACAAATTCCTTCTCATAGTTTGAACGAGGAGATTTGTTAGATTATTTCCTTTTATATGGATGAAAGCACATGTTTGGAGACGTAAATTGTAGCCCAAAAAGCCCATTAGAGATTTAACTCTAAGGATACATTTAAATACAAGAAGAAATGAGGAAAAATATTCCAAAATCGAAAAATAAGTATTTGTTCTTCCCAGATTTCATTAAAGCTTCGATCTTGAGTCGTTCGTAGTCCAATCAAGCTGAAATTTGGTAATGTTCACAAAGACAGGGAGCTATAATCTGAAGGTTTATGCCCTGTGTACAAAAAGAAAATTCACAGAAACCTTATAGGGCTCTCACATGATGGTGGACCCCACATAAATATTTTATTGCAAAAAAACTATCACAGGAATGTGTGTTGTCTACAAGACTTCTGTGAAGTTTTTCTATACATGTATCAGTTCTCTAATTTGAATGGTGGAGATCGAATTTTGAGCTTTGGAACATTAATTTTTGTTCGTGAATAGTAACCGGCTGTATCAATGTATTCTTTCAGTTTTGCCGAGATTTTCATTATCTTGAAATATACGCTATAGCCTCTAGATGTGATTAGAGATGACTTCGTGTACCCACTATTTGATTGATAGTAAAGGTTTTGACTGGACTAGGTCATGTGATTTTTATTTCTCATATAGGAGAAGTTCTTCCACGTAAAATAATTTATTGTATTCTTATGGCTTGTTTTGATTGATCTTCTTTAAAATAATTTCACCATATACAATTGTCAAATGAATTATTTATTTGCTTTTAGGGAGAAGATTTATTCCATTGCGAGTCTATTTATTTGCATCTCTCCTTGACAAGGATCATCCTATAAAATGTTTAAGTCATTTCAATAAGTGGTATATCAATGAAAATTCAAAATGATAGCTATTTCAGTACAAATATAAGTATCTAATTAGTTACCTCATTTGGACTCTTGGTCATAATAGTTTGTAACTTTGTATTGATATCTTCACTTTTTGGTATCATCTGTAAAATATTTATCACCGAAAGCATCCATTTCCAAAATCCATGACGGTATGGTAGATGTTGACCACGTTTTCTGTAATGGCAGTGTGGACAATAGGTGTCAGACCCACTCGTGTCCAGGCAAGAAAATTTCAACAAGCTTTGAACAGAGATATGGTCAAAGAATAACGATGGTAATGGATGTGGGAGGTGCTCTATGACATGAGACGAAAACATTCGGACATTGATGATTTAGTCAAGAATGATCGCAAAATAAAAGATCAATCGTAAATGACTCTATTGTAAATAAAACGGATCCAAACTCAAGCACCTAGAGTCAAGCAAGAGAAGATTGTGATTCCAAGTATATGAAGTTTTTTATGTATTTTTTTCAATCCCTTCAAATGTTACAAGAGCTGTTATTTTATAGAGTCAAGGCCACCGTTTGATCATAACCACGTGGCCTCATCTCAGTAATTGAGACCTCATGTCATTCTCTGCCATACATTAATTACATTGACAAGGGGTCAGGCGCCCTATATCCTATACTGACATTTCTGACATTTACAAATGTTACATCAATCATTCCTATAGATATTCTGCAGATCTACTTTAAAGGTAGCAAATGCTTTATCTTTAAGAGAGGGCTGCGGATGTGCAGAGGTTTGGCCAAAAAAGGAAGTGCTTTAACAAAAAAAATTCAGATGAAGATAGTGCTTTGGCTAGAGACCAAAAGAGGAAGTGCTTCAACAAAAACATTTCGGAAGAAGATAGTGCTTTGGCCAGAGAGAAACTTATTCCCTTTCTTTACTTTTGATCTTGTTGACCGCGAGATGTTTGCATGTAGTACCTCCACGTGACTTTGACGTGGCCTCTACTGAGAGCTTCGGGTAAGAGGCGTAACTATAGTCCCCCAAGTCTATGTATAATCAGTCATGTAGTGCATGGACTTGTGTAATTTAAAAAAAAAAAAAAATTGCTGGGTGTAACCATCCGAAGTAGTCCCCCAAGTCTAATTGTGAATATTTATATGAGAATTAGAATTTGAAATGTATGATGATGCAATGATCTATATCAAGCATAACTGGGCCCGAATCCTCACTATAATGTTTTGTATGAGTTCAAAATAACATGACCATTACTTGCGCGCAAACTAATGTCAATGCATCCATCTTTGCCCACTGAGACTCAAGATGCCACATCAATATATAACATATATAAATCAAGGACCGGCCTGAGTATACAGTGTACCATTTGCCTATCCGCAGTCCTAAGGATATTAAGGGATCTCCTGACATTGCCTCTCTACAGGTGCCGAACTCCAAATACCCTATCCTTTGCTACCTTTAATGATCGTCAGAGCCTCAAAATGGTATATTTATTCAGACACAATAGTACGGTAGATCTATAATGAGATTAAAATTCAAAATTTTCAACCACAAACTCAATAAAAATGACAACAAAAGTCTCCATGACCTTGAAAACGTAATTATCCACACGTTTTGCAAATAAACTTAATGCACACATGTCACACTACCATGTCACATAGTGAAAAAAACCAACACTTGTAAACATATATAATTTCACATATTAATGTATATTGTACTGTAGTTGAAAAAAAAAATATTTACCTCTATCGCGACTTTCTTGGTCAATATCTGCAATAATAAAATAATCTCTACATTAATCATATCATAACATGTTATCTCAATTAACAAACCCAAACTATGCATATAAGATAATATAATATACTTAATAAAAGACCCGAGTAATAACACTAATAATAATACAACCTTTACTGCTGCTGCTGCTACTACTACTACTACTAATATAAATATAAATTGATTTCCCGTTACTTGTTGTATAAAAATTTATATTTCCACAAAATTAGGACCAATTGGGATTGCCATAAAACAAGATCTAGAGGAAGTGGGAAAAGTTGTGTAATTTCCTCACTACTGTAATAAAACCCATTTATTTCCTTATCCATCAATGTTAGGCCAACTTCAAAATATTATAAAACAAAACCTATGGCTTCCACATTTGCGAAAATCTTTTTTTATTTTATGTTATAATCCTAAACATAAAAGAAATCCATTGCAATTCAACCAACAGTTGTCGTACTAAAAACAAGTGCATAGATGATCAACACGATTCTCCATTAATTACTCAAAATCCAACAAAATCTTCTTTTAGAAAATCCTTCCAAGATTCAAAGATAGGATTTATTTTACTTATTCATAAATCTCTTTTTATCTTAACTAAGTTTTTCCCCCAAACCATCTTCTATATAATCTTTAATAATACCAGTTAAATAAAATAAAACTTGTTACAAAAGAGAGAAAAAGTAGAAGAAAGAATTAAAGTCAATAGACTTGTATGTGTTTTATTAACTATCAAAGCCCTATATTTATAGGTAAGAATCAGGGATACAATGGTAATAATTTTTAGGGCTGCAGGGGTACAATTGTCATTCACTACAAACCCTAATAAATTTTCCTTTTACAACACTCCCCCTTGAATGACACATTACAAAATATTTGCCTCGTTAAAACCTTGTTTGATAAAAATCCAATTGGACAAAAAAATCAAACGAAGGAAAAAGAGTACAGTTATTTTGGAGTATTAAAAATAAATGTTGCCTCATTAAAACCTTGCTAGGAAAACCCAGTGGGATAAAACCTATGCAAAGGAAAAAGAGTACAACTACTCCCCCTGATATTAATCACTGAAAATCTTTGAGTCGGCGCATTCCAATCCCATGAACTAATTTCTTGAATGTAGATGTTGACAGTGCTTTTGTGAATAAGTCGGTCACTTTGTCACGTGAGCGAATTTGTTGAACGTCGATGTCGTCATTCTTCTGAACCTCATGTGTATGAAAGAATTTTGGAGAAATATACTTAGTCTTATCACCATTGATATAGCATCATTTAAGTTTTGCAATACAAGTTGCATTGTCTTCATACAAATTTGTTGGACTATCTTTTGTTGAAGTTAACCCACATGATACTTGGATATGATGGATCATGTTCTTCAACCATACACATTCTCGCCTTACTTCATGGATTGCAATAATTTCAGAGTGATTTGAGGATGTTGCTGTCAAGGATTCCTTCACAGATCTCCATGATATAGTTGTTCCTCCACGTGTAAATACATATCATGCTTGTGATTTTACTTTATGTGGGTTAGAGAGATAATCTGCATCTGCATATTCCACTAAAGTAGATCCCGACGTTTGGGAATAAAATAATCCCAAATCAATCGTACCCTTTAGGTAACGAAAAATGTGTTTAACACCATTCCAATGTCATTGACTTGGTATAGAGCTATATCTTGCAAGGAGATTTACAGAAAAAGCTATGTCGGACTGAGTGCAGTTTGCAAGATAAGTTAATGCTCCAATTATACAAAGATATGGTATTTCAAGACCAAGAATTTTTTCTCCATCTTCAAGTGGACGAAATTGATCTTTTTTCATATCAAGTGATCGAACAACCATAGGTGATACCAATGGATGTGCATTATCCATATAAACTCGTTTTAGAACTTTTTCTGTATATGTAGATTGATGAACAAATAATCCCGTGAGAAATATTCAATCTGCAACCCGAGACAAAATTTGATTTTTCCTAAATCCTTCATCTCAAATTCATTTTTCAAATAATTAGCAGTTTTGTTGAGTTTTTCAAGAGTTCCAATTAAATTTAAATCATCAACATAAACTGCCACAATTGCAAATCCAATGTTTGTTTTCTTTATGAAAACACATGGGCACGCATCATCATTCTATAGCCCTCATTCAACAAATATTCGTTAAGGCGATTATACTACATGCGTCCAGATTGTTTCAATCCATTTAATGATCTTTGCAATTTAATTTGAAACATGGTTCTCGGACATGCATCATTTGAGTTATGCTTCAGGCATATTAAATATTTCAAAGATAACGTTAATAGTCATGCCAGATGAGTTGACTATCACGTATTTTAAATTTCATATATTGTTAATATAACATGATATAGATTTGTGATTTCATCAACGATGATCTTTACGAAATTCACTATGTTGAGAGTCGTAACTTATACATTATGACTTTATTTTTCTCATTTTCTTTTCGTATAAGTATATATGTTTTTAGATTATTGAACTACAGGTCAAAAAATATCATGTTTCTCTAGTAAAATCAATTTAGGATTGCATCCATTTTATTTGGGCAAACATTACTTCGATCGATATATTTTGACGCATTTATTTTGATTCCTCGCGATTAATATATGATGTAGCACATCATGTACAAAATTGTTGTCGACAACTTTTCTTTTTCGATTCTATTTCTTACTCTATAATGACATAACTTATTGAGATATCTCAAATTTCAATATATCAGGTACCTGAACCTCTTCAGGATTTTTATAA
This sequence comes from Osmanthus fragrans, assembly GCA_019395295.1. NCBI lineage: Eukaryota > Viridiplantae > Streptophyta > Magnoliopsida > Lamiales > Oleaceae > Osmanthus > Osmanthus fragrans. The sequence continues at coordinate 17,913,162 of CM033347.1, read as the reverse complement.
TTTGTTATATCTAAATACTCATTAAGTGTATATATCTCCTAAATAAAATCATCTTTACCAATTGCTCCATTTTCGTTTGGAGGATTTTGTAATAGAATCTAATATCATCACGCTTCATGCGTTCCATAATAATATTAATGAATTGTCCTTCCATGATTCAATTCGAGTTGGAGCATTTCAAGCTGATGTGTGAGATTGTTAATCTCTTTGCTTAATACATGCATCTAAATGAATTATCTTTCGAATTTCTGATTCGAATAATATTTTGCGAGGATTTAGATATTATATATATATTTATATATATATATATATATATATATATATATATATATATATATATACATATATATATATATTCAATTTCTTAATTCTTCCCCCTAATGCTGAGAGAATTGTCTAATCAATTTGACAATCATTTTTCTAGTGTTATAAAATGTCACATATTTGGGATAATAGTTCAAACTACACATTTATTCTCAGCATTCTTTATATTCCATCTCAGTGCATTTTGGTGTATCAATTATACATATACTGCACTATCAAAATAATTAGATGAAAAAATTAGGCTCTGACCATAAGTAAATTGTAATAGGGAGAACTATGATGTTGGCAATGATGCGTAATAGAATTCCCTAAACAAAAAGGGAAAAATACTTTGTTCTTAATTATATTAATTGGAGGCATTTAGCAAACAAATCATTTATCGACATCTCAACTAACACTTATTCAATTATTGAGATTTATGTCCACTAGCATTAATAAGACACACTCTTGATTATATGATCTGAAAATTATGCTCATAGCTTGAGCAATAATTTCATAAACTTCAGATTGTGAACACCATGCAATCATCTAGTATTTGTATTAAATCTATTAGATACAAATAATATTTAGATGATCAACGTGGTGGGTCATGGGGGCCCCATATATCACCCTAATTAATTTTCAAAAATGTAGTGAATTGAATCCTATTTTATCTAGTGGCATTTAATGATCAATTGTCGATAAAGAGAACAAATGATACATATGAATTCATTGGATTGAAGAATCTCCTGGTTCTTCGTTTGAATATCCATTTGAATTTTAAATTTCGCATCATTGTTGATCCAGCGATGGTCTAACTGGTCATGCCAATCAAATTGAACTTCTGGTTCAATATAAGATATATTTTAATTTCAAAGAATATGATTAAAGTTTATATAACCACATATCATTCAAGTAATCAAACTAATCAATGTACTCATGACATTATTTATATGGTTTCCTTCAGCGATAAACATGAATTCAGAATGATATATTCTTCGAAAATGTGCTACGTCTAAATCACATTTTCTTTAATTATAACTTTTTCAAGAGCAATAGATCAATATTCTTTCGGTATATTAGAATCGTAGCATCATACTCTTCAAGGACAACAACATATTATTATTTGAAATAATAAATTGTATAAGAATTTACTCTTCGGGAGTAAAAAAAAAAAAAAAGTTAATTATGCTATTCGGGAGCAAATAAAATATAACTAGAACATCAATATATAAATACTTATGTAGAAGACTGGACACGTAACAAAATAGAGTAATTTAATTTGTATTTTTACCTAGAAGTCAGTCAATATTCTTCAAGAATGTTGCCATATACTTGGTAATGACATGCTCTTCAAAAGCAAATAATTTTTTGAGACATTTATATAAGATATGTTGTGTTTCTTCAGGAACACAACGAGATATATGATCTTCAAGAGTATAAATACAATATTCTAGAAGAATATTGACATTAACGATTTGTTTTATCTTTCGAGATAAACAATAATATTAAAATTTGTGCTCTACATAAGTAACAATGAAATATTTATACAACGTGAGTTGTGTTTTTTCAAGAACATCAACATCATATTTAAATATAATTTAAATTATGCTTCTTCAGGAGCACTGAATCAATATTCTTATGGAATATTGAAATTGTAATATCATGCTTTTAATGAGCAAGTAATGATCTTCTAGAATATTAATAAAATAAAAAGTTATTTTCCTTTAAAAATTATAACTCGGAATTTAGTAATTTAATTTGTGTTTCTTCAGGAACACAACTAGTATATTCTTCTAGACTTCTGCTACTTCAAGTGCACACTATATTTTATTATTACTTTTTCAAGAGTAATATGTCAATATTCTTCTGGAATATTGAAAATTATAATTTATACTCTTTAGGAGTAAGTAGTATTTTTCAAGAATATTAATAATAATATTGTGCTACTTTAAAAGTAACAACAAACTATTTATAATAGACAAATCTACTATTAATATTTTCTGGAATATTAATCATAAAATTGTGCTACTTCATGAGCAACAACATGATATAATATCAATTTATAATTTATAATATAACATCTACAAATATTTAATCAGGTTAAAGAATGCTAATTACCATACAAACAGGATATGAATTTATATATATAAATTAATTACCAAACATGAATTAGGAAATAATCTTTGAAAATATATGCTCTAAAGTTATTCTTTACTAGTAAATTATTATTTACCATTAATTGTCCCCAATTGTCATAGATTATAATCATGGAGAAATTGGAACAACAAGCACAATACTAAAATTCATTAATCAAAATAATTAGAGCTAAGATTTAATAACCTAGGCGGATTGGTGTTCATTATAATGTAATTGCAATATTAAAAGTAACCTATTTTGCAAAGAATTTCATTAAGAAATAGTACATATATAAAATTGAAACACTAAGCACAATAAGGAACGGTAATACTCTCAACAATTAATCCATATTTGTAAAGTTTCATGACTTTTAATTTGCATGAAGTACATGAAAATCGAACAAACCTCCAATCATTAAAAATAAATTCAGATGCGATAAATTTCAGTTATATAATACAAAAATCACTAAAATTGATTGAAGTTTAAATTACCTTGGTGATCATGTCGATGGGGGATAAGACATGATAGATATGGAATTAGGCTCTTTCTTGTTCTCTCTCATAAAGTAGCATTCAATATGCATTAGTCAAAAATATTAGTACCAAAGGCAAAAATCAATAGTCAATAGAGAGAGAAAGTAGGAACTGTAGACCCAGAATTCAAACTGTAGAACCCAGAATTAAAGTCAAAATATGTTAAATATTATTATTGAAGAGCATCAAATTAAAAACTTGGGGACCCTGCTCTTCAATAATTTGTCTTGGAAGTAAACGTGTGGGGTCAAATTAATACGGTAGAATTGAAGAACTTGGGGACAAAGGAAGATTGGAAGAATGACAACATGAACAGAAAAGGTAGCCACTTCGTTTATAATGCACGCGTATTAAAAAAAAATTCATACGTCACCAAATTAATTTTGGTACATATGATAGACAATTATGTTTTAAAAAAAATTACTACCTTCACGAGATTTTAAAGAATTAAGCTTTCGTGCTGATAATGTGTTATAAAAAAGAGAAAAAGTAGAAGAAAGAATTAAAGTCAATAAACTTGTGTGTGTTTTATTAATGATCAAAACCCTATATTTATAGGTTAGAATCAGGGATACAATGGTAATAATTTCTAGGGCTGCATGGGTACAATTGTCATTCACTACAAACCCTAATAAACTTTCCTTTTACAACAAAACTCATTTTTTCTTGCAATAACTTATTAATTTCTAAAACTTATATAGCACAGAATTGGAAATAAAACTATTTTCATTCATCATCCTTGATTTGATTAATCTTAAATTTAACTCTAATTTTATCTTCCTCCAAAATAAAAATAAAAAAAATCATAAATTAAGAAATTTAATGCACATAAATAAACTAATTTACTTACAATAATTAATTATCTAAACAAAACTTACTTGAAATCATAAATTAAGAAATTTAATGCACTTAAATAGGGGATGATGAGGGATAGAGGTGCAATTTCTTAAATTGCACTTTTAATCCTTAGTGTAAATATGCAAATATCTCAGTTCATTATAAAATTGCACTTTTGAGCCTTGGGTAAATATGCAATTATCCATTTTTTTTATAAAATTACACTTCTAACTCCCATAGTACTATTTTAATTACAATTCCTATAACATTTATTCTATAAATTCAATTAAGTCCCTAAAATTTTTAAAAACTTTCTAAAATATTAAAAATCTTTGCTAGAAAATTTCAGGATGTTATAGATATGTTGTTGCTCCTAAGTAGCAACTTATTTTGGATGAGTATTATTTGCTCTTGAAGTATATGACATTAAAATTTCAATATTCGAAAATAGTGTTGTGTTATTGTTCTTAAAGAAGTCGTAGTCTGAATATGTAATTATTTAAGAATAAATAATAATATTTTACGTGATTCGAAATAGCACATGTCTAAAAGGATATCATATCATTAAAAAAGGAAAAAAAAAATTGATCTTTCTATAAATGCTAATGTATGATCTTAATTATGTTAAGTCTTATTATTTTCATATATGAGCATTTTTTTTTTAATATCAAGGAAGAGGTTTTACAAATACTTATATAGACTTACATAATCATTAAGTTTATATATTATTGTCAAATCGAACAAATGTAAATTAAATGACATACTTTCAATGTAAAATTATTCACTTATTTTATATTATCTGGTTGCTCACTTACTATGTACACTTACATCATTGAAATTTACATGAATCCTTGAATGAGAAAGAAAAAGCTTGAACCTCATATTACTATAAATAAAGCAAATACTGGATTGAACCAGAAATTCAATAATTCTAAAGATAAATTATTCTATGGTGGATACAATCACAAGTATATATCTTGTTATTCTTTCAATACATGAAATTTGATATGTGTGGTTATAGTCAACTCATAAATCATGATTACTATTACTATCCTAAAAGGATTTTATATGCCTGAAGCATATAATTCAAGAAATATTATCTTGAAAAGTATTTCAGCATTCTACTCTTTTTCTCTTGATCGAGATTTTGTTTTATTGAATTTTTCTGATAAGATTTTATTGAAATAATGTTTACAATGTATTTCAAGAAATAATGTACTCTTTTTAATTCATTAGGGTTTCTTTTGTAGAATTTTTCCTATTAAGGTTTTAACGAGGCATATTATTTGTATAATGAATGTCCAACCTATAGGACATTACACTCAATATAATATTATGATTTTATTCTTATATGTTGTATATGAGACTCCTGAAGAAAACAACAAGATTTATTTTTTTAATGGACCATCATGTTGATTAAAAGATAAATATCTTGTATGAAAACGGTGTTACTTGAAGGCCATATCAAGACATTATGAACTACTTAACTAGAATTGTGAATGTTGAAGTCATTTATGTACAAGACATGGATGACTCAATACAAAAATTTTCATTAACGAGATAACATTTTATTATTCTATATATTTGTATTTTTTTTTTCCTTTGCTCAATATTTTTGTCTCATCAATTTTTAACCAAACAAGATTTTTAACAATGCAGATATCGTATAATCAATAAGGGGAAGTATTGTAAATAAAGTAGTATTAGTAAATGATCATTGTTTCTGTACAACCTTAATTTTCTTATAAATATATAGTTTTGGTTCTCAACAAATTGCACACAAGTCCATTGATTTCTCTATTTTCTCTCTAATTTATAACATTTTTCAAATTTTGAGAGAAGATAGAGAATCACTTGTTGCTCTGCATTGTCGTCTTCTTCATATGTTGTTAGCATAGTTAATGTGGAGAATCCGTCTTCCACACATGAAGGTGTTTCTATTGAGATTTTGTGTTACCTCCACCTATTGCTTGTGAACATTATTAAGCTTTAAAGTTCATAAGGAAACCAAAGGATTCGACTGCTCTAATGAAGAGATTAAGCTAAAAACAAATGAGATGCCTTAGGAATTACAAAGATTGTTCAGAGAGTAAATTGAGTAATATTGTTATTCAATATGAATATAAGAAATCACATCAAGTAAGTAATCATTTTAGATGTTATGATCCGTTATAGTATCCACTTTTATTTTCCCTTAGTGAAATTGGTCGGCACCAAGGTATTGAAAGAGTTTATAAAAAAAAAAAAAAATTGAAACAATAGGGATGTGCAAAATAAACATCTATTTTATTTGAATCAAATTTCATTGCTTGCAAAATTAATCAATAATGAAATGGTAGGTCAGGAAAATGTGATTTTACTTTGGCATGTTGTGTTTGTGTTGTTTTCGTAACAATTTTGTGCTCGCTTTCATTTGTGTGTGTGTGTGTGTGTGTGTGTTCGGTTATGGAAAAAAGGAAGACCAGCTCACAAGTGTTGTGTCATGAGTACTATGTAGAACAAAATTGACTGGATAGTAGAGTCGTGGAAATAATTATTTCTTCTATATTTTGGACCTTAACTCCATGGGATAATATGATATTGCTGAAACACGAAGAAATTGAAATTTTAAATTAAAAAATGTATAAATGATATGAACTGTTCAAATAAGGTTTTTGAACTACGAAAAACCAATTCAGATATTTGCAATCAAGAAGTACTAAATTCTCTCTTGTATAGGCCCTAAGAGGATAAGCAATGCTAGAATGTCAAGATGCGTCTATTATTGAATTCATTCGAGCCAATAGTATCCATTTTGAAAATGTCCAATGCCAAAGTGGTGTCTTGGCCTCTTACAAACTTGATCATATAGCATGCTATAACTTTTACAATTTCTATCGTTGCTAGTGTTTTACGTTGTGTTGTGTTGTGTTGTGTTGTGTATGTTGAGAATTGTCATCTTGAAAAATGGATACAATGATTACTTAAGAAGTTTTGTTGAACAGTTAAAATTTGAACTCAGTGTTTTGCGAATTTGAGTTTACTGCTTTGCGACGCCTGAACTTCGACATCTATGATTGATTCACAGAACCATTGAAGAAAATTGTACATAAACTAGTGAGAATAATTAGAGGGATAAAAAGATCATTTTTCTCTGTACCTAATTTGATATGGACGAGGACAAGGCTTTTGTGCCTATTTTTGGGGTAAGTTGTTTTCTTATTTTATTGATCTATTTTTAGTGTGTCCAATTTAGAATTTGATTTTTTGTTTAATTAAAAGAATGTGTCCACATGTCGGTATAGTCTTGACTTTGGAGAATTTTTGAAAAATCAAGTTATTGAAATCAAAAGCTGAAAGTAATTGATTATCGAATTTGGATAAATTCCAATTCTTCCTTTTTAACTATAATATACATGGGAATATTTACTATTTAGTAATGATCTTGAATTCTTGAATTAAAGAAAACTTTAATTTTTCTGGTAATTCTTGTTTTACATTCCAACAATTTGCTGGTGAATTCAAAATCATATATTTTTCTCTTCTTTTAACGCTATTTTCTATTAAACATGTACGATCTACTAATATTGTAAGACAATTTTTAAATTTTTTTATTCCAAGTATTATTTCACAGTTTTTATTCTGTTTCATTCACGTGTTAATATAACCATTAAATTTTGTGAAATTATACTGTTTTCTTTCCTAAATAACCATAGTTGATGACATGCATCTTTCGTTTTCCAAACTGTTAAACATTTTATTTTTTGACATTTTTTTTCCACTTTGTACGTATTTTACTATTGACAACATTTAAAAAAAAAAAAAAAAAAAAAAAAAAAAAAAACCTTAATGTCGAAAATAGAGTATGTAACGTATATGCATAAAATATTATGCACTTTTTGTTATGCTTCATATAGAAATGATATAATCTCATGTATCTCAATAATAAAAGAAAAGGGTCAACAATCATTAGTACTTCAATGATCAAGTTAATCGATGGTACAAGTTATATAATGATGGGGTGTGGGACAAACAAATAGGCAAAGATTTGGGTAGAAATTATAGAATGCCTCACCTTTAGGGGTGTCAACGAGCCGAGTCGAGTCGGTTCGCGGGTTGAAATTTGAGGTTAGGGCTCGGCTCCGGCCTAAGGTGCGGGCTTTTTTTTGCCAATCGAGCCGGTGAAAAAGAAGCTGGGCCTGTTTCTTCGAGCCCTACCAATTTTTAAATTTGATTTTATATATTTTCGAGCTCGTGAGTCGAGCCGGACTCAGCCCGTTGCCCTAAAAGGGGACTCGATTCCACCGAGCCGAGCAGAACCCAACTCGGGCTTTCGCGGGCCGAGTCCAAGACTTTTTTGCCATGACTACTCACCTTACCTTTATATATGCATGACTTGCATGACTATTTATAGGGATAAAATCCTAGTCGAAGCAGGTTAGGGAGATGCAACCCTAATTCTCTGTCAAGCCTCTATTTGTCTACAGAGGCCTAGTTTATTATGGTAAATTTGTACATAAATTTTTTTTCCTTGTCTAATTTTTCCTTATGGAGATTGATTTTTTTTCTTTGATCAATAATGATTACGTGCTAATTTTTTAGGAATTGATAAGATAGTTTTCTTATCAAATAATCTTTCCTAAAGATATTTCAACCTAGAGTCGAATGCAACTAGTAATTCACCTTCAGTGTTCGGCCACTTGAGTTTTGATGGTGGGTGAGGCTTACATTGGCATTCTTATGCAAAGATCGAATGGATATAATATTGTCGAAGGTGAAGGCTAGGGTTTATATATCTTCACACTTTGAGGCAAAAACCTCATCGGTTTTCGATGTATCACATTGTTGAGAGTCTTCATGGCCTTCATAGATGTAGAAGCTTCCCAGACTTACAAGTGTAACTATATTTTTCCATGTTCAAGTTTAATATTCAAGTTAGGTGTAGGACTTGTTTGTGTGTTGCTATTGCGTAAAACATTTCTAGAATAATGAAGTGCTTAGTCTTCATCCTCACTTTGCATTGTAATGTCCAAAGAAATTATTGATAGTCATTGTTAGTTGATGTTGTGACATGCTTTAGATGAGCTGTTCATGTAACGAAGACTTTTTTATTATAAGGCTCTTATTGTCGTAGTATAACAATAATCCCCTAAGTCTAATATTAATTATTTATGTTAGGCAAGGAAATTAAGTTAGGGTACCCATCACTGAAAAGATCAATCAGCCACCTGACAACCTTAGCGGCAGAGTAAGAAATGTACTAGGGTTGAATAGACCTTAGAAGTTGTATAGTCACCAATGTTGAAAATAGCGCGAAACATAATTGTGACTGTTTTGGTTCACGATGAACAACATCATAAATGTATCCATCATTAATTGAAGGGGGAGAAACATGCTTAAAGCACTAATTTGGGCCATTGCTTCAATTTCCATCTTCTCACCTATTTTTGACGAGGAAACCTTAACCTTTTCGGCCACACCCTACACAAAAAGATGTCCTCCCAATCATCTATAAGTAAATTAGAATTCAGAATTGCCATCACAAATTTTTTTTTTTTTTTTTCATATTTTAATTGTATTAAAGATCCTCATCCTTTACTATTGCACTTTTGTCCTCTCTTTTTTATCTCATACTTATCATCAACATTCTATTAATCAGTATATCGTGTCCCAATAACTAGACGGGTATAAAAAGATTTAATTATCTCTCATTTTTTTAAATAAGAAAAAATACAAAAGTTTTATAAAACGCAATATTTGGACAAAAACCTTAATCGGGGACAAGATGTGTTCATTAATGAAATATTGAGGATAAGAATTTGATGAAAAAAAAATTAAGAACGTAATTTCCAACAATGAGCAAATGTTGATGAATGTGGTGCAACAAACCAAAATTGAGGTGTAATATAATCACATTATACACTTTACTTGCCAAGTTTTCTAAATTTACATTTTACTATTCTTCATTGATTTGTAAGAAAATGTACATTTTTCTAAAAAAAAAAAAATTATAGATATGCCATAAAGAGAAATATATACCAAAATATCCCCTATTTATGAATAAAGAATAACACGTTATATATTAAATTTGGTATTATAAATAAAGTAGTATTTATGAATGACCATTGTATCTCTATATCCCTAATTGTAACATATTCTCAATAAAACACAAAAAGTCTATTGACTTCTTTGTTTTCTTCTCTTTTCTCTCTAATTTATAATACATTAAGTAAAAAGTTTTAGCCAACTAAGTTAGTAAAATTTATTCATCTTTTTGCCTAAAATCTCTAGCCTGTTGAAGCTGGAAAGAATAATTTTTTCTTCAATCAAAGAAAGACAAGAAGTTATAGACAATCAAGTTTACAAAGAAATTTTTCTTTCCTACTCAAAGAAAATGTTAGTATTCTCTTAAATGTGAATTATATAACAAAGAAGTATAGTTATTCGATTTAGTTATATTGTTTTAACTATACCTATTTATGATAGATAAATATTTTTTATATGTAATTATTATTTACACATAATACAATATTTCAGAAAAAATATTGTATTAATATTCTAAAGAAAAAAAAAACCTAAATCGTATTTTAGAAGAATATGGAAGCATTGCTTGAAAATGAATATTATATTTGTATCATTATGTTGCTCCAGAAGAAGCACAAATTCACCCATAACAATAGTTATAAAAAAATATAATAATTACTATTGAAAATGTATAATATTTGTGCATGTCATATTTTAGACAAATTTCATGTTGATATTCTTGGTAAAACATGATTCTACTTTGGAATCAACATTGTAGAAATTCACAATATCTAAAAAGCTTGTGCAGGTGTGATCAAAACATTGATATCTCATCATTCTCAGTTTGATCATCCTAAAAATTTGGACATAAAGTTCACAACGTATTTTTCTTCAAATCCTCTGGATAAGATTACAATCATACGGTTCATTCGTAAGAAATAATTCATAATATTTGTATCACTTACAAATAGTTCTTTAAATCTGTCAAATTCAAGCATGCCTATCCTTTATAAGTCTTTTTCTTCTGTTATATATCATATTTGTGAAGTTTTAGATCGATCATATCTTTTTGGTTTAACTAATGCTCCTAAAGAATCATATATTCATACTAAGATACATAATAGTATTATTACTCCTAAAGAGTACATTTCATAATCTTTAATGCGAAGAATATATAATATTATTAAAAAAATTAGTAGAGCACGAATATTTAATAATATTTATGCTCATGTAGAAGCATAACTTAAAATAATATTTATTCTAAAGAATATAGTATTGATGTTATCGAAGAAAAACAACCCATATTATATAAATATTTTGAAAGAATATTATGTTACTACTTTTGAGAAAGCATAAAATATGCATATTTGTATTCATAAAGAATACGGTATCATGTTCTTGAAGAATTACATATTTATACATATTAGTATTCTATAAGAATAGATTAATTTAAATCAATCAATATTTCGAAATAATATTGTTGTATTGCTCGTTCACAATCATAACTATCTATATACCAATATTTCAAATAATACTTTTATTAGGATTATTATATTATTGATCTTGAAATAGTCTAATTATTATACAACAATATTCTTGAAAAATATTCTGTAATTATTCTTGAAAAATCACAAATTTATACACTTCAATATAAATATTGTATTGATCCTAAAGAATTACAAATTTAATTAAACTACTACTGAAAAAAATATCCCAGAAGGATGTTGTTGTGATACTCCGAAAGAGCAAATATTGCGTTATGCTGGTAGAATAAAATTTTATTGTTGATGGCAATTTATTATTTACTAAATTTAAAAGAAAAAATCCTACCAAGTTTCTAAAATGTGCGTAATGAATATAATATTTATATTGATATAATAGAAACAAACATTGTATTGAATCAGAAATTCAATTATTGAATGTATTATTATTTGACATGACATGTTGGATCATCACTAGATCAATAATGATGCAATTTGAGAGTTCAAATGAACATTCAACGAAGAACTAAAAGATTATTCAATTCAACGTAGTTTCATAAAATACTTGTTCTCTATATTATAAATTGGTCTTGATGATCAATAGCTAAAGGTGGAACTAAATTCCTATAATCTTGAAAATAAAAAGGCTTCCCATTTTTGTTTTAAGTAAGGCTATTTTATGTGTAGCAATGCTTATGGACATCATGCCCATCAAAGTTCTCCCCATTGTAACTAGCTTATGGTCATAGCCTAATAATTTTCTATCTAATGATTTTTTATAGTGCAATATGTGTATAATTGTTCCGTCACAGCATATTGAGATGCATATGAAAGAGCGCAGAGAATATATAAAAATGTTTTAAGCCCCAATGGATGATATTTTATAATGTAGTTTGCTAACTGTCATTTTGATTGAATTGTTTTCTCAGCATTATCAAGAGAAATTAGTAGTTAAAAATAATACATAAGATATATATATATATATATATATATATATATAACAATATGAAAAGATTACTCAATTGCGAGATATATTTACTAATCTATAAGAGATTAATAAAATATCATATTTTAACTATAGTACCCTATCTCATATTGATGTCTTCAAAGGACAAAACTATAGCATTATATAAATAATAAGCCCGAGGTTTTGTGACATTCGAGTCTAAAGATAAAAATCTCAAAAAAAAGGGAGAAAAAAATAAAGATGAACCCATTTAGGAGGTAAAATAAATAGATACAATTAATTATAAAATTCTAGAAGAGGTTCAAGTATTTGTTGAAAGTGGAATTGTCTCAATATTGTTATGAGAAAGAAACAGAATCAAAAAGAAAAAGATATCGATAATGCTTTTTGTACATCATGTACAACTTTATATTATGAATAGTGAGACCATCGAAATAAATTTATCGAATCATGTCGATCAAAAAAATAATTGGCCAAATAAAAAAGGACACAATCATAAAAAAAAAATAAAAATTGATCTTATGTTCGAGAAAATCCCGCAAAAGTATGGGATCATTGAAAAGAATTAAGTTGTATGTTGAGTGTATCGTCCCACGATGAATAAATGTTCAATTTTAGTATGCTAGTTACTATCAAATCCAATCTCTAGGAAAGTAATAAAAGATTTAATTTTTATCAAATGACGAGAATTTCCAACTTCACCTATCGATGTTTAGTTCTAATAACTTAAGTAATTAGTGTGCTTAACGTATTTGTGACAATCGATAATCAATTAATATATAATATTGATGTGATACAGACAACGAATACAAGTCCGGGAAAATATCCGTTGATCGTGGAAGAAGGTCATATAACTCGGTCGAAAGCAAAGAGGGTCAAAGAAGCGATGAATCTACTTATGCAAGCTACAATGGATGAAACAACAATCTTGACGAGCAAATGAGCAAGTTTCGTCAATAGGTTTTCTCATCCATCCAGTACATAAAAAGATTTAGCCTAACATTGCCTATGAAAATTACATAAAAGAATAAGAAAAGACATTACCCGAGACAAGGAATACGATGAACTTGAAATCTCCAATTCTTCACTTTAATCTTCAACCCAAGCTTTGAAACCTCCTTTCTTCAATGTAAATTCTCTCTTTTATGCTCAAAGTATGATAAAACTATGTTAGACTTGTTCTGGACATGCCTCCCAATATATAGTGTAAAAAGATTGCGTTTTATCTGTTGGGAATTTATTTAAACATGCACAGCGGAAATATAACAATTTTCAATTCTCACCAAAGATCTACTTTGCGTTTAGATAGAAATTGTGATATAGATTTTACCTTTTGTGAAATCTGCAAACTCTTTTGCTATTCCTTCTGCTTCAGCAATCCTGATCTGCCTCACACAGCTGTCCAATTGTCCAGCCTCCAATAGTATCCACACAAAGAATAATTTAGAGAGAAAATCAGGGTTTTATTTCTTGTGCTAGCAAGTAGAATAATGAAAAGTCTCTACAATTTCAAAACCCTAGCAACTTATATATAAGCTCAAACGGGTTTGGCCCGTCCCTTAAAGTTAACCCAGTCCAGTATTTAATTAATCCAATTAATTAAATCCGGTCCATGAATTAATTAATCTTATTAATTAATTCGGGTTTATTAATAAGTAACCCAATTAATTAATTATCCAACGATTGTCAATTAATTAATTGGTAACTCTCAATCTTCCAATTCTCATTTTGTGTGTGACCCATTAGGTTCCCAATCACGATGCCTAATGACGTGAATTATTATTTTTAGTTTGATCTAATCAAAATCGATAAATCAAAACACTTTTTTGATTTAATACTAATTCACATCCGTCGTCCCAGATTAACATCTAGCAATGTGTCAGGGCAATACACGCGATGGAAAATGTCACGTGGTATGACAAAATCAAACTCGTTCGTTTATCGTGAAACTATAATCCCTTCTTCAATATGATCCGATCAATTACGAGATATGGATATGTGTCAATCTCGATTATCGATCATATCTTTCATTCCACTATTAAGTCAATGTAAGTCGAAAACTCCTTTTCGACTTATGTGTACACCTTGGCCAAGAATTTCATTATCAACTTAATTGGATGAAATGTAGATCACAAACTCTTACTATCTAAGAGTGACGAATCCTCTATTGATCATTCACAACCTTCATATGATTCTTGACATACCCGAACGACGCCGTATTAGTGGCCCTTGATAGAGCAAGTTCCAGCATCACCAAAGTATGACTGTCCCCATATAAGATACTATGATGACCTCAAGTCGAAGGATCAATTCCACTACTGAACATTGGAGATTAACCACTGACACTCAGTTAGCTATCCATGTGGAATCTCCCCAACGGGTCTCCAACATTTTGTTCTATAACAAAACATTCACGTGTTCATTTAAGTGTCACTACACTTTAGCTTGTGAGATCAGCTACTTACTTCATAAGTAAGAAAGGCCACACGTGATGGTCTATCCGTAATAACGATATCCATATCTCATTCTTACTTACGACCATGGATTGTTTAAGATTCAATCAAACATAATTTGTATCTCACAATCACAACTCCTTGTGATTAACAAACTATTGAAACTTGAATCTACGGACTCTATTATTTAATATCATTCATCAGAATATCAATTTAAATAAACAATAGATCTTGCCAAAATAAATGCATTAAACATATTAAAAGTGTTTACAACCTAAATCGATTGGACCTAGGGCATAACATTTACAAACTCCCACTTGCACTAGATCCAATTACTCATGTATCTAATACCATAAGCCTCTACGTGACGATCATGCTTATGCTTTGACAACGGCTTTGTCAATGGATCTGCAATGTTATCATCTGTGGGAACTCGCTCTATCTTCACGTCATTTCTTTGTATAATCTCCCGGATGAGATGATATCGCCTTAGCACATGTTTGGATTGTTGATGAGACCTCGGTTCCTTCGCTTGCGCGATGGCTCCATTGTTATCACAATACAAAGGTATGGGATCAACAATGCTAGGAACAACTCCCAGTTCATTAACGAACTTCTTGATCCAGACAGTTTCCTTCGCTGCTTCAGAAGCAGCAATGTACTCGGCTTCCATTGTTGAATCAGCGGTTGTTTCTTGTTTGGAACTTTTCCAACTAACCGCTCCGTTGTTGAGAGTAAACATATATCTAGATTGAGATTTACTATCATCATTGTCAGTTTGGAAGCTAGCATCAGTATATCCATGAACCTTCAGTTCATCTCCTCCATATATCAAGAACACATCTTTAGTTCTTCTTAAGTATTTAAGAATGTTCTTAACTGCTATCCAATGTTTCTCACCAGGGTTTGCTTGAAACCTGCTCGTAACACTTAGAGCGTATGAAACATCTGGTCTCGCACATAGCATCGCATACATGATAGATCCTATCGCTGAGGCATAGGAAATCTTATCCATGCGACTCCTTTCATCATGTGTTTTAGGACACATATCTTTTGAGAGATAA
The DNA here is from genome assembly GCA_019395295.1 of Osmanthus fragrans. Classification (NCBI taxonomy): domain Eukaryota; kingdom Viridiplantae; phylum Streptophyta; class Magnoliopsida; order Lamiales; family Oleaceae; genus Osmanthus; species Osmanthus fragrans. The sequence continues at coordinate 17,897,382 of CM033347.1, read as the reverse complement.
ATCACATGTAACATGGGACACAACCCCCTTTTGGACTCTTCCATGTTAAATCTTCTCAAGATTTTATCTATGTATGAAGATTGGGATAAGCCAAGCAATCTTTTAGATCTATCTCTATAGATCTTAATTCTCAAGATATATGCTGCTTCTCCCATATCTTTCATGGAGAAATTCTTTAACAATCACAATTTTACTGATTGAAGCATTGGGATGTCATTTCCCATTAATAATATGTCATCTACATATAGTATAAGAAATACGACAACACTCCCACTTGTCTTCTTATATACACACGGTTCGTCTTCATTTTTGATAAAATCAAACTCTTTGATTGTCTCATCAAAACGAAGATTCCAGCTCCTAGAGGCTTGCTTCAACCCATAAATGGATCGATTAAGCTTACATACCTTGTTGGCTTATTTGGACTCAAAACCTTCAGGTTGTGTCATGTACACTTCCTCTTGTAGGGTTTCATTAAGGAAAGCGGTTTTGACATCCATTTGTCATATCTCATAATCGTGGTATGCATCAATTGTAAGCGAAATTCGAATGGACTTCAGCATGGCTACAGGCGAAAAACTTTCATCAAAGTCAACACCTTGTCTTTGTATGTAACCTTTCGTTACTAGCCTTGTTTTGTATGTATGGATATTCTCATCCACGTCGACCTTTCTCTTGTAAACCCATTTACAACCTATGGATTTTGTCCCATCAGGAGGGTCGACCAAGGTCCAAACTTTGTTTTCATACATTGAGTTCATTTCGGATTCCATGGTCTCTTGCCATCTCTTTGAGTCAACATTTGACTTTGCTTCTGCGTAATTAGTAGGCTCATCATCCTCAATTAACAATACTTGATTAGTAATCGTTAATTAGTACCTTTTGGGAGGTTGAATGGTCCTACTTGATTTACGCTGCGCCGGAGTGTCCTCAGGTATCTCTATATCTTGATTAGGAGTCAATCCTTCAGTAGGTGTGGGATCAGACTCAGGGTCATCTAATCGGTCAACAACATCTGTGGATTCATGAACTTCTTCAAGTTCTAACTTGCTCTTACTGCCCTCTCCTAGAATAAACTCTTTCTCTAGGAATATGGCATGTCTTGAGACGAATACCTTCTTCTCAATGGGATTGTAGAACTGGTATCCAATTGTTTCTTTTGGATACCCCACAAATATGCATTTATCGGACTTAGTCTCAAGCTTATCCGATTTAGTACGCTTCACATAAGCGTCACAGCCCCATATTTTTATATGAGATAAGTTGGGTCTTTTTCCCTTCCATAACTCGTATGGAGTTTTGTCGACCGATTTAGATAGGACACGATTTAGTGTGTAGCACGCAGTAATTAGTGCATGACCCCAAAACGATTTTGGAGGTTTGCATGGCTCATCATTGATCGCACCATATCTAATAGTGTGCGGTTTCTCCGTTCAGATACACCATTATGTTGCGGTGCATATGGTGGAGTCCACTGCGAGAGAATCCCATTCTCTTTTAGATAATCTAAAAATTCTCCTTTCAGATATTCTCCACCTCGATCTGATCTTAGTGCGAGAATATTTTTACCTGTTTGTTTCTCTACTTCAAGTTTGAATTCCTTGAACTTTTCAAGTGCTTCATGCTTGAACTTCATCAAATACACATAACCATATCTAGAATGATCATCAGTAAATGTGATGAAGTAAGAGAAACCACCTCTAGCAGTTATTGACATGGGTCCACATACATCGGTATGTATTAGACCCAGCAATTGTGCAGCTCTTTCTCCCTTTCCAGTAAAAGGAAATTTGGTCATCTTGCCTAATAGGCACGATTCGCACTTGTCAAATGATTCAAAATTAGTTGACTCCAAGAATCCATTCAAAATCAAATGATTCTACTTGCTAGCACAAACGGGTTTGGCCCGTCCCTTAAAGTTAACCCAGTCCAGTATTTAATTAATCCAATTAATTAAATCCGGTCCATGAATTAATTAATCTTATTAATTAATTCGGGCCTATTAATAAGTAACCCAATTAATTAATTATCCAACGATTGTCAATTAATTAATTGGTAACTCTCAATTTCCAATTCTCATTTTGTGTGTGACCCATTAGGTTCCCAATCACGATGCCTAACGACGTGAATTATTATTTTGATCTAATCAAAATCGATAAACCAAAACACTCTTTTGATTTAATACTAATTCACATCCGTCGTCCCAGATTGACATCTAGCAATGTGTCAGGGCAATACATGCGATGAGAAATGTCACGTGGTATGACAAAACCAAACTCGTTCGTTTATCGTGAAACTATAATCCCTTCGTCAATATGATCCGATCAATTACGAGATATGGATATGTGTCAATCTCGATTATCGATCATATCTTTCATTCCACTATTAAGTCAATGTAAATCGAAAACTCATTTTCGACTTATGTGTACACCTTGGCCAAGGATTTCATTATTAACTTAATTGGATGAAATGTAAATCGCAAACTCTTACTATCTAGAGTGACGAATCCTTTATTGATCATTCACAACCTTCATATGATTCTTGACATACCCGAACGACGCCGTATTAGCGGCCCTTGACAGAGCAACTTCCAGCATCATCAAAGTATGACTGTCCCCATATAAGATACTATGATGACCTCAAGTCGAAGGATTAATTCCACTACCGAACATTGGAGATTAATCACTGACACTCAAATAGCTATCCATGTGGAATCTCCCCAGCGGGTCTCCAACGTTTTGTTCTATAACAAAACATTCACGTGTTCATTTAAGTGTCACTACACTTTAGCTTGTGAGATCAGCGACTTACTTCATAAGTAAGAAAGGCCACACGAGATGGTCTATCTGTAATAACGATATTCGTATCTCGTTCTTACTTACGACCATGGATTGTTTAAGATTCAATCAAACGTAATTTGTATCTCACAATCACAACTCCTTGTGATTAACAAACTACTGAAATTTGAATCTACAGACTCTATTATTTAATATCATTCATCAGAATATCAATTTAAATAAACAATAGATCTTGCTAAAATAAATGCATTAAACATATTAAAAGTGTTTACAACCTAAATCGATTGGACTTAGGGCATAACACTTACACTATTGTTACCAAAAATAGAAAAAAAAAACAAGATTTTTCCCTTTTTAAACCATGTCTATGCATGGTATAAACTGTGCCCACGCATAGTAGACTTGATAAAGCCTTAGTGTCCCTATATAGGGTTTATGCATACGCAACGCCAGTAAGCTTAAGCATACACATGATATTACCATTTTTGGACTAATTTACGAATTGGTCCCTGAACCTTTTTATGTATAATTTGGCCCTCTTTGACAATTTTTCATCAATTTTACTTCTGTTCACCTCCAATTGACCCTTAGCATTTTGAGTTATCATCTTGCAATCCGACCTAACTTTTGAATTATTACACTTCAGTCCCCAAACTTTGAATTGATGCAATTAAGCTCTTTTTTTCCCCTCATTTCCACCTCTTTCATTGATTGTTACCTAACAAACAATATTTATATGGAATTAAGCCATGTTTCATATAATTCATCATCAAATAATCAAATTTAATGGCCTAAACAAGTATACAAAATACACTTATCAACCCCAAACATGAACATTTGTTTGTCCTCAAACAAATTATAGTCTAACTTAATCAAAACTTAATTAGATAGCATGCCATTACTCTCAGGATTGGACCCTTACTAATATAAAATGAATAGTGTCAAAATTACATAGTTGAACTTAATTTCTACTTATTCAATGCGAAACTCGACGTGTGTGTGTTAAGACTCATGTACAATATCACAAGCTCGTGATTTGTTCAATTCTCGACCTTCAATAGTCAAATGTTTGCTTTCTCCACTCCCTAAACTTATACTTTTCACTCACTTTTTTCGAGGTGCATCTTAAGTTGAAGTTTAATTGATTCTAGTCATCCATCTCTAGTTTGGATAAATTTTTACAAACACAAGTTAACACTTCAACAAATAAGGATTTTCCTATATTTTTTATTGCTTCAATCTCCTAGAATCTAAGCTAATAATCATTTATCAAATGTCCAATTCTCTAAAATAAACATTTAGGGCTTAATCTTGGCAAATGTGCGCATTTTATTTTCTTGTTGCAATTGATATAATTAAAAACAATCCTCTGCGGGAATGACCCTTACTTGCCATGGTACTATTTCAACGACACATTTTTAACTAAGTAAGGAAATTCTTTTGATACTTCTTTTGGAACTTGTCAATTTTGGCGCCGTTGCCAGGGATCGAACTCGGGTCACCCGCGTGACAGGCGGGAATACTCACCACTAGACTAGAAAGACACATTTTTAACTAAGTAAGGAAATTATTTTGATACTCCTTTTGGAGCTTGTCAATTTTGGCGCCGTGTCGCTGGAGATTGTTCTTTCAATTTGTCAATTGTATTATTTTTATTTTTATTTATGTTTTCTTTGTTTTTGTTATCTTCTTTGTGACTTAGGTTGTGATTGAGCAAAAATTATACAACACACACCACAACCTAGGAGCAAGAGAAGAGATTGGTTGGACAAGTGAGTGAGATGGGAGAAACTTCTCGAATTGAGCGACAATTGTTCGATCTCATATTTCTAACACAACAAGTGGCTCTTCAAGGAATTCAACAACAAGAAGTGTGCGGAATTTGTACATATGTGGGACACCCTACTCATTTATGCCCGACACTTCAACAAAGAAGAGCTTTTGAACAAGCGAATGTCATTGGGGGCTATCAAATGCAACATAGACAAGGGTATGATCCATATGCCTACACGTATAATCATTGATTTAGTGATCACCCTAGTCTCTCTTATGAAGGAAATTACTTCACAATTCCACAAGCACAATTTGATCATCCACGTGGTTTCTATCAACAAGATCAACCACAATACTTCCAACTAAGTAAAATACCTCAAACTCCAAGTTCTAGTATGTCTTTAGAGGAAATGGTTGAGTCCTTGGTTTCGAGCAGTCAACAAGCTCTACCTCAAAGCTCAAATATGTCCTTTGAAGAAATGATTAAGTCTTTGGCCTCAAACAATATGCAATTCCAACAAGAGACTATGCAATTTCAACAAGAGACAAGGACTTTGATCAAGAATATGGAGACACAAGTGAGTCAATTGGCTAGGACGATGGATAATTTGGAGGCTCAAAGATTGGAACAACTTTCTTCTTAAGAAATCAACCCGAATGAAAATGTTAGTGTTGAGACACTAAGAAGTGAGGAAAGTTTAGAGATGGAAAATCATGTTGAGGAACCAACACAAGAGGAGAACTTGGCATGTGAGAGTTTTGTGGAAACCGTGACGTCGCTTGAGCCATTACCGAGCGATTCACCAAGGTATGATCTCTCCTATGTTATTATTCCAATATCTAATGAGAAATTTTTACCTTTTGGTGATGCAGGCTCCCAATGTTGAATTCATACTTTTTCCCGAGCACTTGAAGTATGAAGATGTGCGAGAAGAGAAAACACTACCGGAGATAGTTGCAAGAAACCTCACAACACTCCACAACCAACTTAGGGGAGTACTTGAACCCATTGCCCTTACTCTCTCTTGTTTTATTCTTAAGGGCTATGTACAAATTAAATTTGTGTGTGATGCTCTATGGAGCACTTAAGTCATGAAATTCATCACACGCACTTATTGGTGGCACTTGAGGTTGTTAGTGAACTTAAATGACCATATTGTTGACAATTCTTCTATCACTACCTATGAAAGAATAAGTTTGGGGGTGTGATTGAGCCGGTGTATGAAACTATTTAGAAGTATGTTAATTCTTTGCTCAAATGATTGATATTGTGGAGTGCTCTTGAACTTCAAATGAAAGTTAGATGTTGTTTTTATCCCAATCGAAAAGAAAGAAAAAAAATTCTATAGGAAAAAGTTGCCTACCTTAAGGAGTATGAGTCAACGTTGAGCAATCTAGCCCTGTGCATCTCCAATGTGTGGGAGACGATCTACCAATGAAGAAGGCTACCCTTAGAGACTAGAGCGTGAACTACCTACATTGGAAAAATGAAGCAAAAGAAAATGGATGCTATATCCTCAGTTGCTATTGTTGAAAGATTGGTGATTGTGCATGATTTGTCTAACGTAAGTTTGTAGTCGGAGCACTAAATTTTTTGTGAATTAACACATGACTATATGGTCTAATTTACCGGTTCGATCTAACCAAACTTGAGAGGGAAAGATTGAGTGATTTAAGAGCAACCCTATGTTTTTGACACCTTGGGCTATAATGAAAATATCAAGTTTGGGGAGTGCGTAATCCTACGAGCGAGATAGAAAAATTTGACCATTTTTGGGGTCGAAAAATACCACAACCTTGTGTATTGCGATTAATTGGAATGACTATACACACACACACGAATCAAACATGGTATAAGTTTAAAAATGTTTGTTGTAGCATTTTTGTGTACATTTCATGAGTTATTAGCATATGTGAAAATTGAGGTAAAACGACAAGCTATCTAACTTTTGAAGTTTTTGTTATTATATAGTATTATTGTTTGATTTTTATTTGTTGTTTGCGTGTTTGTTTTTATTGCTTTGTTCGAGGACTAACAAAGATATAAGTTTGGGGGTGTGATAAGTGCAAGTTTTGCACTCATTTATACCATTAAACTTATGTCTTTGTGAGTTTTCTTTTGTAAGTTTCTACTTATTTTTGTTACTTTTGTCATATAGGTGGTAACCCAAGTTTGATGGTAGATTTGGAAGGATTTCAAGCATGAATAGGGCCAAAAGAATTGAAGATGCAATTATCCAAAGTCTTGCTTACAAGGGCTATCAATTGTTGGAGGAAGTTTGGTGGTTTGAAGTGGTGAAAATGGTGGAAAAATCATGCAAAATCAGCCCAAAAATAGAAAACAGATCAGCCGGCACCATGGCGCCCAGAAATCCAAAAACCAGCAGAACTATGAGCGCCATGGCGCCATATCTGGGCGTCGTGGTGCCCATGCCTCTCGGATAGCGAGAAAAACGCGTTTTCACCCTTTTTCGGCTCATTTTTCGACTCGAACCTCCTCCTACCTTCAAGACAATATAAATACAACATTTTTGGACCATTTCTAGGGCAAGAAAAGGGGAAAGAGCCGACCAAAATAGAGCCAAAATCTGGGCGCTCTCCTCTCCATCAACAATGGTGATTTTTGGGTGAAGAAGAAGAAGAATGCATTGATATTGAAGACTTCATCTTTCCATCTCTTTATCAATAAGTTTTCCTCTCCCTTAATCTCGTTTTCATCATTGTGTAGTAGTATTTTGTTGGTTATTTTTGTATTTTTCATGAATAGCTAAACATTTATGTGATTGGGGGTTATTTTGGAACCCTAGAATTATTTTTCTAATGATTTGTGCTTTATAGTTCTTGAGATTGATGTATTTAATCCATGGTGTAAAATGTTTATATTGTTCTTCTTGATTATTTGGGATGACAACTAGATGATCAGATGGACACAATGAATGCTATTTTGGGATTTATAGTACATAATCGCTATTTTTACCAAAACCTAGTAGCAACTACATTTCAATAGATTATGTGGAGTTTTCAATTAAATATTTGTGGATTAACACTTAAGTTAGTAAACCAAGCTTGCGAGTTTGCGTTTAATTCAATTCAACTCTCTCGTTGTAATGCTTTTGTTAAATTAAATCTAGCGAGCTTATCCTAGGTTGTTTAATGAATAGGGTTGGGTAAAGAGCTTGTTTATTCAACTAAAATGTAAAGAGAGTTTGAGGTAATCGAGCTTGTGATTATTCTCGAATTGGTGTTTATCTTGAGAACGAAAATCTTTTGCGAACATTGATAAGAAAGTCATTCTTGCGGTGAAGAAGTACCCCTCGATCACATTTTCATTGCTTTGTTAGTCTAGTATTTTCTTTTATGCATTTATCGCTTCCTTAGTTTAGTTAACCAACCAAACCCCCCCATTTACTTTGTGCGCATTTTATTTTCTTGTTGCAATTAATATAATTGAAAACAATTCTCTGCGAGAATGACCCTTACTTGCCATGGTACTATTTCAACGACACATTTTTAACTAAGTAAGGAAATTATTTTGATACTCCTTTTGGAGCTTGTTAGGGCACCAAGTTTTAAAGACCCTTTTAGCCCTAAGGACTTGATTAAAAAAGCGTTCAAAGAGAACTTTCAAAATTAAGCCATTTTATTTTTTTATTTGCCAAGATTTAGTGCAATGCCTCTTATTAAATCCTCATCCTCAAAAATTGACTTATAACTTAAGATTCTCATCTAATTTCATCTTGTTGGTTTTAGACAATCTCTATAACAAATTCATACATAGAATCTCTATTCATCTCAATGTTCCCTTATACGAGTTCAGTCATCTCCAAACTAACCTAGAACTGGTGTAGGAAAGTATGTAATTGTAATTTTTCGGGTTTAAATCAACTTTGTTCAACTTTTCTCATAATATGAACCAAATCATTAACTCAAAATGCAAAACATGAGTGCCGTGCGTAACGAAACTCAAGTTTCACCTAGACAAGTATTAATCAACTCAACACGTAATATTTTCATACTTCTTAGTCTAACACATAATTCCAATATATATATCATTGCCGACAGGGTCATCTAACCTACACAAGAGCAATAAAAAGCATAAAAGAGCTTGTTTTGTGAATTTTTATGATTTTTTTTGTGACACACTTAACAACTATACAAAAAGTAGAAACTCAATGTTTTTCCACATCCAAACTTAAAGTAGAAATTATCTTTAATGTCTTAAAGAATAAATAGGCATATGAAGGGAAGTGAAAGAAAATGAAGAAAATACTCCCCAAATTTATTAGGAGGTGGTGGTTGCAATGTAATGAAGTGCAAGAGCTAGAAGGTTATCTTGATCACGTTGTCCCGTTGTCCCCTTGATCAACTATGGTTTGAGTGTTTCGTGATATCATATTCTTGTAAAATGATGCCAAATCAAACATTAGATATCAAATAATCTAGAGCAAGTAGTACTTAGCTCAAACATTTCATAAACCAACAATAAATTCAAAGGCTTAAGGGAAAACATAATATGGATGATGATACCTATTAAAAAATTAAACTCCAATCCTAAATCTAAAAAGCAAAATAAACAAAAAGGGAAAGATAATTTGGTTGTCTCCCAATAAGCACTTATTTAAAGTTTTTAGCTTGACTTTGTTGTTTTGGCTACTCATGGTGGCTTAAAAAGGAAATTTGTAGCCTCATCCTTTACTCTCTACGGCTAATAGTTAGTTCTCAGATGAATCCTTCATTGTATTAACCAGTCCAGTAGTCCACCCTCACTTTTTACAGTAATGACTTGCGGAGTCATCTTTTTCTTCTATTACCACCTTCTTAAAGTCCTTAAAATAGGATGGTCGCGTGAGTGGAGTGTTCAATGTGAAATTCTGGTGCTTGTCTTCCACCCTCAAATGAGCTCATTTGTTTCAAAATCCAACAAGGCTCAACCAGTTGATAGGAATGGCTTTCCAAGATAACTGGCAACTGATATGCTTCTTCTATGTTAAGGATAATAAAGTCAACTGGAAAGATAAAGTTTCCAACATTAATAAGCATATTTTCAACTATTCCATAAGGTTCTTTTAGTGTTCTATCCGCCAACTGTAGGATTATTGAGGTTGCCTCTGGATTTCTCAATCGTAATTTTTGTGAATAGGCAGAGAAATCAAATTAATACTTGCACAAGAATCAATCAAAGTATTAATATTATTTAAATTTCCTATAAAAGCAAGGTAAATTGAAACTCCTTGGATCCTTCAGTTTGGGCAGGAGCCTGTGCTCTATGATTGCACTGCACTCTTTAGATAAGTCAACTATTTGATGTTTGGGCAACTTCCTCTTCTTTGTCAACATCTCTTTGAGAAACTTGGAATAATTTGGAATTTAAAGGATTGCATCAATTAAAGGAATGTTGACATGCAACTTTTTCATGATTTCTAATATTTTTGTGAATTGTCTCTCCAACTTGATGTTTTACAACCTTTGAGGAAAAGGGAATAGAGGTGTGAGTGAATTGACTGGAACGGTTACCTTAACATGTGGATTGTCTAAAAGCTTTTGTTGATTACTCTTTGTTGCTACTTCAGACAGCTCAACTTGTTTCCCACCCGTGGTAGGTACTGATTTACTCTTAGTCTATTCCCTTCTTGCACTGATCTTTGACAATTGAACATAACTCCTAGTTGTGATGGCTTGAACCTACTCTCACCTTTGCAGCCTTAGAGAAAATGGGATGGGTGGTGCATAAGCTTTGAAAGGAGTAGCGGATTGAAGGATGGTAGCTCAACAACTTTGTAATTCACCACTTCAACTGCTAACATCTACTCATATGGGTTCTTCTCTGTGTCGCTAGGCAAGGTACCATGTGGTTTGTTTGACAATGCAGCTGCAATCTTGTAATGCCCTGACCCGTATGGATCGAAACGTTACTAGAACAATTGTACCTTAGTCGTGGACTTAGTAATTAACTATACTTTTAGAGGAAAACATAAAGATTTAATTTAAGAATTTTTTCCCCTTTTAAACAATATATTTTTCTCCATGCATATTATCTATTTTATTACATGGCAATGGCATGCATGTGTTTACCAATTAAATAAAAGGTTTTAAATAAAATTTCCATGTATGCACATCTTTAAACAGTAAATAAAATTATGCTGATATATTTTTCTATTTCGTATGGCAAGTGCCAAAATAAATTCGTTTACATAGTTATCAATCTTGAAACTTCACAAAATGTTAAAGGAATGTAGGAAACTTCGTATAATATGACATATTCGAAAATTGGCTTATTTCAACAACATAAAAGGCACTAAAATATTTTCCAAAATCCCACAATGACTCGGTTTGGAAGATAAACTGGCGCATTTTACTTAACATAACATACAAAATTCTATAGATATTGGATTGACAGGATTTCAATTTTATTTAGTAGCTAACCCATTAAACTATCAAACCCAATTGGTTTTGTCCAAAAATTTCAAATAATAATTGAGTTACGATTTTTTGAAATCAAGGACAGAAGCTGAAATTTTAAAAATAGCAATACTAAATCTTATCGATTACATTTTTTACATGAACGGTAACTTATACGTTAATTTTTATAAAACATAACTACTTTTAAATATAAATAATTCATAAAGATCTTCCTAGAATAGTCCCAAAAATTATGTTAATAGAAATATATTTATTTCAAAAAATGTAAATGTTTCGTAATCGAATAAAAATATTAAGTCTTCGGTTTCTCTATAGCACGTTGCATCTTCATCCACCATCATCCACGCCCCAAGAAAATTAAATCAACCCATAGAAAGGGAATTATCCCATAATTTTGAAACTCAATAGATATAATCGGTGCATTTCGTTATCAAATTAAAAAATTCGAACTATAGATTCATACCATCGTATGTAGATGAATTCTGGCAAAATTCGATTTCTATAGAATTATCATAACATGTAGAGCCAGAGAATGATCATTCAAACTATAGTGGTATCGTAGCACGGCTATGTAGGTACCAATTCATTCATACTTTTAATGAAAAATCATAACTTGATAACAAAATAACTACTTGCACCTCTACCTAACTTGATTTCTTTGAATGTAAATTATCAAAATGTGTAAAAATCATCTCTCCTTCACACCCTTACTATTCCTTTAAGCTTAACTTGATATAAAAGATATTTTTGAAAGAAAATAAGAATAAATTCGGATTTGACGAGAGGTGTAATGAAAAAGTGACTTTCCTCTTCTTGTGACCTCCATTTTTAGTGAAAAACTAAATGGGTGAGTCATATTACCATTAATCTCGATATAATTGTTCTTAATGTGCAAAAGAAGGAGTTTTTAACTTCAAATTAATTTTATGAAAATATTTTATAAAACTATCTGCATGGTGATTTAAATCTGGGTTACCTATGTGAATACCATGCAGATGACCATTGTGGCAACGTGCTATAGAGAAATCGATGACTTAATGTTTTTATTCAATTATGAAACATTTACAGGTTTTAAAATAAATATATTTCTATTAACATCATTTTTGGGACTATTCTAGGAAAATTTTTATGAATTATTTATATTTAAAAGTAGTTATGTTTTATAGAAATTAACGTACAAGTTTCCGTTCATGTCAAAAATGTAATCGATAAGATTTAGTATTGCTATTTTTAAAATTTCAGCTTCTGTCCTTGATTTCAAAAATTCATAACTCAATTATTACTTGACTTTTTTGGACAAAACCAATTGGGTTTGATAGTTTAATGGGTTAGCTACTAAATAAACTTGAAATCTTGTCAATTTGATATCCATAGAATTTTGTATGTTATTTTAACTAAACTGCGCCGGTTTATCTTTCAAACCAAGTCGTTGTGGGATTTTGGAAAATATTTTAGTGCCTTTTATATTGTCAAAATAAGCCAATTTTTGGATATGTCATATTATATGAAGTTTCCTACATTCCCTTAAAATTTTGTGAAGTTTCAAGATTGATAACTATGTAAACGAATTTATTTTGATACTTGCCATGCGAAATAGAAAAATAAATCAGCATAGTTTTATTTACTATTTAAAGATGTGCATACATGGAAAATTTATTTAAAACCTTTTATTTAATTGGTAAACACATGCATGCCATGATTTTGAAACTCAATAGATATCATCGGTGCATTTCGTTATCAAATTAAAAATAAAATAAAAAATCGGACTATAGATTCATACCGTCGCATGTATAATTCTGACACAAAATTCGATTTCTATAGAATTATCATAACATGTAGAGCAAGATAATGATCATTCAAACTATAATGGTGCCGTAGCACCATATCTGAAGGTACCAATATGAAAAATCATAACTTGATAACGACAAAACCGCATGCACCTCTACCTAACTTGATTTCTTTGCATGTAAATTATCAAAATGTGTAAAAATCATTTCTCCTTCACACCCTTGCTATTCCTTTAAGTAAGACTTGATATAAAAGATATTTTTGACAGAAAATAAAAGTAAATTCATTAGGAACCTCCATTTTCATTAGGAGTTTTTTTTTTCTTCTAATAAGGTGTTTAACGAAGCATATTCTTTGTGTAATAGATAAATGTCCATAACCTAAAAGATATTTATCCTCAAAATAATACTCTTATATGTTATAAATTGTATACGAGACTCTTAAAGAGAATAACAAGATTTATTTTTCAATAGATCATCATGCTGACTAAAGTCAAACATGGATTGATAAGTATTTTCTATAAAACGATATTACTTTGGACTATAACAAGACAACATGGAACATAATTCACTAGAATCGTGATATTGAAGACATTGATGTACAAGATACAGATTGCTCAATATAAGAATTTTCATTAATTGAAATTAGATGCAATAGATGTACTCTTTTTCCTTCATTCAAATTTTGACCAATTGAATTTTCTTGAAAATCTTTTTTTGAGACAATATATTATTTTAAGTTATTTGTATTCCTTTTTTTTCATTTGTTTGATATTTTTCTCCCATCGAGTTTTTGCCGAACAAGGTTTCACTGGGACAATTATTTTGTAAATAATCATTCAAGGAGAAATGTTATAAATAAAATAGTATTTATGAATGACCATTTTACACCTACAGTCATAATTATAACCTACAAATATAAGACTTTAGTTCTCAATAAAATATACACAGGTCTATCGACTTCTTTGTTTTATTCTCTTTTCACTCTAGTTTATAGTATTTAGTAATATTTTACACTTTTATAATTTTTATATAATTTAAATCGACGAAAAAAATTGCTAAAATCCAAATGTATGAGAATATTTGAATATTATTGTTCTAAAGATTGACCGGCAAAAGAACGTTTAAAGTGGCGTTGGAGTTGCCTAGTGAATATTTTCAACACTCCAAGTCAGCGAAGCAATATGAATATTGTACACAACGAGTCCATAAAATGAACTATACAACCGCATAATTATAACTCTCGCGACAGCAAAGAACAACCATAATTCCATTTTTTTTTTTTTGTTTGTTTCAGGAGTAGTACATGCACAACATCCCTTTTGTACTATGCAAAAGTATAGTTATTCGACTAACTTCCAATTTTATTTTTTTGATTCCAATGCTTCCAACTTGTTTCCGTCTTCATGCCCAACATGAAACTTGGAGTTTGGCTTGTTAACTTCAAACTCTTGGCCTCCGTAGCTTGAACAAATAAATGCATGGCTTCATTGCTCATATTTGCTCGCGATCTCGTCATTAGTTCCTCTTCAAGTTGAGCCGAATCTTTGAAAGTTTGTTACCCTCCATGGATCCTATCAAAAATGTCTTGAATATTATGCATCGTTTGTACTGGATGAATTTTTACTTCACACATGGTTGCCCTTTTATATACTCTTTGTATGAGAATCATGAATTCCAACTCAACTTCATCCCCTGTGGAAAAGAAAGAACACCCCACCGCTGTCGTGGGCACAATAACTAGTACACTAGAGTTACGTCCTTCCTGGACCTCTCGTACTAGGGAAAGGTCATCTCAATGATCTAACGCCCACACCGAATATGTACTGAATTACGATACGACATTCTAAGCCCAGCTCACGTACCGCTTTAACGGGCGAACAACTCAACCTTTGGAACATACTACAGCCTCGATTGGCGAAGAATCGACAATGAGGTGCTAAACCTTCCCGTCGATGTAAGCTCTTAGGAAAGATAAGCCTGTTATCCATAGAGTAACTTTTATCCATTTAGTGATGGATTGGCACTGTCAGATCACTAAGGTCGACTTTCGTCCTTCTTACCATAAAAATGGTTGCAAGTGCAACAACACCAACTATGAAAAATCCATTAATCAACATGTAATGTGTAAAATAATGATAGTTGGGTCCCATATTTAGTAGTTATATATAAGGGGGCATGAAATACATATGGTGAGCTACAACAATGGTTAAAGAGCCTAATATAGCTAAGTCGAGATAAATTATCATTATGAGTCGCACTCAATAGAATTTGCTCAGAGAACTGAACCAAGATTTTTATTTTTTTTTATCATCAATCAAATCACTGTTTGCGATCCAGGATTGTATTTTATCATCAATCTAATCCCCCTACACGTTTTTTATTTTTCTTATCAATGAATAGATCTCTTTACTTGTATGACTTCAGTGAGGGTTGGACAAGGGAAATCACTCATTCTTAAAATCAGCATTCTTAAGATCGAAAAGTTGGGCGAAAAGGGCTCAGTGCATTTTGAGTGAGATTTTGAGAAAAGTTTCTTTTTGAAGAGCACAGTACCATAAATTTT
Organism: Osmanthus fragrans; assembly: GCA_019395295.1. Lineage (NCBI taxonomy): Eukaryota > Viridiplantae > Streptophyta > Magnoliopsida > Lamiales > Oleaceae > Osmanthus > Osmanthus fragrans. Next base: position 17,882,038 of record CM033347.1, on the reverse strand, counting down.
GTAAGCTGGCTTTAAAAAAAAAAAAGGAATCAAGTGTGAATATAATAGAATTTTAGAGAATTCAATCAATCACGTGATTTATTCTGAGAACTAATCCACTTTAATTGAATACTTGCCATATGGTATTAAGAATCTACCACAGTTAGGGAAAGTTTAATTGAGCAAATTTATATGCTCAACAATCAACCTTTTAGTTAGAATATGATATGGATGGCATGGCAGCAAGCTGGGAGAAAATGATCCCCCCCCCCCCCCCCCCCCCCTTTCTCTTTTTTTTTTTTTTTTTTTTCTTGAAAATGAGTTTTGTAGTCAATTTTTGGAGAACGTATAGTTAAGAAATAGGAAAAAATATTTGAATTTATGTACAAAACATTTCTTTGGATCTATCATTCAATATCACTATGTTGCCACATAGAATAGTGCTGACCACCAATTGTTTCATTGCATACTTCATTAAGGGAGTTAAAAGGGACAAAAGAAAGCATTCAAGAAATAATCGAGGTTTGTTAATGCTCTATTAAGTCATTTGTGTTGACAGTTTGCTTTCTCACTAGTAAAGTGCTTCTCTTTTCCGTTTAAGTGGGAGGACAATATACATATTATTGGTTTTCTTGGTCTGGAGCTTGAAGAAACAAGCCTACACCGTCTCTAGGTCCACAATTGAAGCAGAAATTTGTGACTGCAAAATCTTCTAAAGGAATTAAGAGGCCATCAAACCAAACCTCCCTTGAGCAAGTAAATGTCAGCCAATCCTGTGTTAACAAATTGAGATGCACATGTTAAAGGTTCAATATGTAACAGTGACACTATCTTTATCTCAACTAAATTGTGTTTAAAACAAAATAACGATGCAATTTCTGTTCCTAAAAGAATTGAATATCACAAGAAAAGAAAAAAGGAATTGTAATGCATTCCCACGAGGAGGAGTCTGTCTAATGGAGACACAGCATTCATTTCCGTAATAAACCAATTTGACTAACAACACTGGATCAAATAGCTACAGAGACCTTTATACTTCTACAAATCTACAAATGATACTGCAACGAATTGTATACACAGCATATGAATGAGAATCCAACTGTTTTTAAAGTAATTTAGCAAAAAACTAATAACAATATTTAACGGAATCCCCTGGATCCTCTCGATTGATAGAGCTCCAACTTTAATTTGGCCTCTGGCAACAATTTTTGGACATTTTCATCTTGGATATACGAGGCTTGCTTTGATGCCCATTCGAGCACAGTTAGTACCTCGGCTTGAGCAAGTTCTTCACTGTCTGGCACATTCAAAGCAATGTTACATAGCAGGATCAATGCACAACCTTGAACAATTTGTTCCCCAAAGTATACTAGCTGAACTAAGTGCTTTGCCCCTCCAGCACTTATGATTGACTTAGAGTGATCCAGGTGCAAATAGTTATCCGCGCAAGCAAACTTTGTGAGCCCAATGCAAGCTTCTCTAAAAACTTGGGGTTCTTGTTCATCCAGCAACTTTACTAATGGGCTTATTATCCTTGTTTCTGTTGCCCTAAAAGTCCTAGCCAAATTCCCAATAGCCTTAATACATGGAACAAGCAGTTCCGAATCACCTTGTTCGATGATTCTCAGTATCTGATCTACAACAGCTTTGCAGGCAGGCGAATTAGGTTTGAATGCTGATCTTCTCAAATCAGCATCTTCTTCTGCTACTGCTGTGATCTCCATCAATGCCATAGCAGAATTGTACTGAACATCTTTTGATCCTTTCTCCAAAAGGACAGCAAAGCACAATAAGGCTCTTGATTCAGTGATGCTTTTGCAAATGGGCGAATTTCCTTTTGCGAGGTGCCAAAGGGCTCTTGCAGCCATTGCCTTCATATAGGCCTTGGTAGCAGGGTCCTCCATTTCCCGAGCTTTCATACTCGCCCCAGAGAGCGAAAGACTTTGCTGATGGTTGCTAATAGAATTTAGCATTGCGCCACCATTGCTTTTCGCAACATTATCCTGGCTTTCTCCGTTGGTTTGTCCCTTCAATGCCATGCTATTGGTAACAACAGTGTACATCCGATTTAGCGGCTGCTTATTCCCTAGTGGATGCGGCATCTGACTCCTATCATCGTCTAAATCATTCTCCTCATTCGCATTATTATTACTTGCCAAAACAACAGCTTGGTGCATTGAAGTTGCTTTGCTAACAACAGCATACTTGCTATGCTCCTGCACAGTCTCGAAAGCCAGATGCCCAACGAGCAGTCGTATTATGTTATGCTGCACGAACAGATCTTGGCATTTGGGGTAATGAGCAACAAGTTCAGACACTGCCCAAGCCACCACTGCTTGGACCTTCATTGAACCTTCTTTAAGGATTTTTGCAAACACCGAGCACGCCCCGGCGCAAATCAGATGTTCAACGCTTTCGGGATCTCGTCCCAGCAGCCCAATTGCCCTCGCAGCATTCTCCTGACCCTCCAATTTCCCTTCCTTCACCAACTTCAACAGAGGACCCACCCCGCCTTCCTCTATAATCAACTTCCCGTACCGATCGTTGTCCCGAGCCAGGGATACCAGTGAGGCTGCCGCATCGGATCGATCTTCCAGCGACCCAGTATACAAAATCGCGATCTGCTCCCAAATAAGACACAAAATGGGTTCGTTGGCGGCGATCGGAGGGAGCCCAAGGTAGCCATCATCGCGGTCCCCGGCTGAAGCCGAAACACGTAGAACCCACGATACGTCGCCGATAGAATTCTCCAGTTGCGACGACATTTTGCGAAACGCCGCCGTGGGAATGATGGTGAAAACTCGCTTGACAAGGCCGTTGCCTCTGCACTTGAGGACAAGGGCCAAAGCCTTGTCCAATACCTGTTCAGTATCATCAAGAATGCGGAGCGTGGGGCGCTCGTAGAGGTCGTTGCTAGCGCGTGCAGCCTGTCGTAGCAGCCCAGCGAGCTTGTCAGTCTTGGACTTGAGTTCGGCGCACTCTTGCTTGAATAAAGCAGCCTCATCTGCCGCCTTTATCACCTGGTCAGCTAACTGGATCGGTTTTGCCAAGATCTTCTTCACCAAGTCCGCCATCAATAACAGCAGATCCCCACAACTGAAAAAAGAAACCCTCAAATTTCAAGAACCAGCGCTCAAGTTGACTAAAGTTTGGAAGATGGTTTTGGAGAAGATCGTGGAATTTGGTGAATTTATGGTGGTTTTGAGGATTTTGTAATTGTTGTACAGAATAAATTATTTCTTGTTTACAGTGAATAAGTTTTAAGGTGTTCGTTCTTGAGCCAATGGGGATTGCGTATGGAAGAGTGGGTGGCCCAGTCGCAGAAGTCGGACTTCGCATTTGATTGCCTCTTTTCAACTTTATGAGGCCGTTTGATAGAAATTTTAATTAAAATTTAATTGAAAAATTAATCGTTATTGAATTCTATGTATGAGATGAAAGTCAAATATAACGATTATATTTCTCATATCGAAATTCTATACAAATATATAGCAATAAATTTCTCATATGCCTCTTTTCAACTTTGTCTTATTTTCAATTTTCTGTTTTAAAACTACTAAAATGTAATTAATTTGTCATTTTGAAAATTACTTTTTAAAATGAAAAATTAGAAAATACGTTTTATAAAATTATTCCAAGAAATTTGTTTATTCAGTAAAAATAAAATAAATTTATATCAAAATATTATCAAGTAATATATAAATTTTAAAGTTGGTGAATCTTACAATATTTTTTTTTTACCACAAAAGTAAAATAAAATGAATAGTAAATTGAGTGCAAAATATAGAAAATAAAAATAAAATTAATGACATGGATCGAGAATTTTTTTTTATCTGTGTTCATTTGAATTTTTTTTTTTTTTTAGATTTTTTTGGTTAATAATCATTAAGAGTTTGAACTATTTATATATATATATATATATATATATATATATATATATTATATAAATTTAGATTTTATTTTTCCAAAATTTATAATTTTTTATATTTTAGAATTTATAAATTTTTATTTTTTTGCATATTATTTTTTTTTAAAATTTATTGGTTAGAATTTTATATTTTATTTTTTAAAATTTTATTTAAACACTTTGTTTTCCATGTTTTGAGTGTTTTCAGAATTTTCACTAAAAACACAAAATATGAAAAAAAAAAAAAAAAAAAATACGTTTTGAGTTTTATATTGTAAGTTTATCCTTGTTTTTGAAAAAAGCATTTTAAAAAATATCAAACCAAATATTTTGTAAAACTTAAAATTGAAGACGGTTTGAAAATAGCAAATCTAATACACCCTTAAAATCTTGATTGGGATAATTAATAGGGATGAACTATTATATCATTTCAGAATTTTCAAGTATTATAATAAAATTGGTCAATTCTTCGTTTCAATTGAAATTTAAAGAACTGAATCTAATTTAGTCCAATCGATTCTGGTATAAATGTCTTCCAAATAATGAGTATTAGGTAAAAATGTTAGTCATCTAATTTTTTGAAGCTTTGTTTTGATAGTTGTTATTATTCGATTTCAATTAAGTCATGTTAGTATAAATTTAACGCAACCGATTGTTGAAAATTCGTGTCACATTTGCATCGTTAATAACTAGATTATTTAATAACATGTCACATACGAATCATATTAACTTGTGAGATACGATTCTATATAACATGTCAATCTATTGACTTGTCAATAAAATTATGCCATGTAACATTTACTATCAACTGCATTGGATTCACCTATTAACTTTTCGAAGTCAGTCACATATTTCAAATAAAAATATAATATCTGTAACTAACTGGAAACAAAATAAAGATGAGTGATCAAAATGAAATGCCACAAAACAATTGATTATATTTCCTACCGAATGAAAAATTAAAATCAAATTATATTCAAAATAATATTTAGCTTTTGAGCCCCTTTTTTATAATGTATTTTATGGAAAAAATGATTTTTTTTTTTATTTTATTTTTTTTTTTTTTTTGTAGAATGTGTAATTAAAAAAAAAGAATTTTTTTTTTTTTAATTTATATGCAAAATTATTATATAGAGAGATTGTATTGTTGAAAATAAAATTTAAATAATATAACTCAAATAGAAGAATTAGTATCATTGGTTGATGAAAAACAAAAAACTATTTTCCTACTATTATGTATACACTATACTAAAGTGTAAATCCTTATACATGTAGAATAAATCTAATTGAGATAAATGAAATGTGTGACATATTAATTCTACATTGGAACACGTTGCTAGATTTGGACATAAAAGTTGGGTAACAACCTCATTGATTAGCTTTTGTTTCAGTATCCCATGCCAGCTCATAATAATGAACTGCCAATTACAATATTTCAATCATTTCTCTTTTTTTTTTTAATAAACTTTTTTAATATTTTATTTTAGGAATAGTCATCCAATATGCGGCTTATTATTTTAAATTTTGCTATAAGTACAGAGTTTTTTCACATATTTTATACAGAAAGATAGTTGTCTCTTTGTAATTGACTGCTGCCAAAAACAGTTTTTGACAACAGCAAATCACAAAAAGTCTGTGAAAAAAAAATCTGTACTTAATTATTTTTTAATGAAAAGAATTGGGTAAATATGGATATGGTTATCATATAATTGTTGTTAGAAACATGGGCACGCGAAATTATACTTCTCTTTCTTTGTGTAAATAAAATAGAATTGCTCAATCAGAATTAATAATAAAATAAATAACATCATTAGGCAATGTGTCCATACACCTTCTGGGCAAACTTCGACTGATTCTTATGCTACTATCAATAATAATGAAATTAAAACATCTCTATATACTAGAGGATCAAAATATCATCAAGAATTTAATAATTCATTGTCCACCAAATAGGTTTCATGAACAAATATTAAAGAGAAAATTTAATGATCTCATCAAATAAAGTCCAACCTGAAAAAAATAAAAAAAATGTTGAATTTATATTGAATTTGTTGCATTCCGCAGCGGTCGTGTCTCTCTAATTTATGTTGAATTTGTTGATTTTTGGGACACAATTTCTCGAGGTAATGTGTACAAAACGTTCTTAATGTTTGCACCCATTGCACAAATTGTCTCTATCATTTCAAATTTGATATTTGTACACTCATTTCAATATTTTCTTCTGAAGTTAATCATTTGGTTACATCAATTACTTCCATCAAATATGGATAATTGGTGTAAAATGTTCATAACATTTGCCTTCACTGCACAGATTGTCTATATCATTTCAATTTTAGCATTTAGACTCTCAGATCGACATTTTTTCTCGCAAAGGGTCATTACTATCTTTTTTCTCCATTAAAAACTGTATAATGACTAATTTACCATCTTGAAATAAATAAAAATAAAAGAAAAAATAATATAAAAAATAAATAATTGCTATCAAAGTCCTTAAATATATATTAACTCTAAATTTTAAATTTTGCTCCAATTGTTGTTTAAATATCTTTTGGCTCGCAAAATGATGTGTGAAGATGGGATTCCTTCTCTCAATAGAAATCCTACTGTTCTGATTCAAAGCGACTAAAAGGGCAAAAAAAAAAAAAAAAAAAAAAAAAAAAAAAAAAAAGGCGAATATTAAATTATTTTCTGAATATGTTCTGAATTATGTTAAGTGGGTCTCGTTCACACTATTTAAAAATTTAGGACACTGATTGCAATTATTTCTTTTTTAATATATTATTTCTCTTTTCTCTTTTTTATTTAAAGGGGGTAAATTAGTCATTTGCAATGCTTGATGGCGAAAATAGACGGTAAAGACCTTTTGCACAAAGAAATGTTGAATTGAGGGCCCAAATTATAAAATTTAAATGATAGGGACATTTTGCATAATGAAATCAGACTACAAAGACGTTTTGCACCAGTTAACCATATTTGACGAAAGGAATCAATGAAATAAAACAAAACAAAAATAAATAAAATCATGAAATGGGAGTGCAAATGCCCAGTTTGAAACGATATGAACAATTTGCACAATGAATACAAACAATGAAGATATTTTGTGCTCATTATCTCAATTTCACTCTAGAGAACTGTTACTTTATAATGCAGACATCATATTCCCTAATTGGACCCCTTCCATTCTTATAATGAGCTTAAGGATTGTTCCTCATCAGTGTCATATTTACAATGCCCCTCATTGTGTAAAAATAGGTCAATCATATTTGAACAATTTTGGATGACAACCTTTGTTGGCATCGTCACATCCATTCATTTTTAAAATTGTCAAAAACTATTTTTTAAATTATTGATCCGAATTTTGCCATCTCCAACATTGTCAACAATGTTTGTCAACCAACATTATACAAATAGCTTAATTCAAAATCGATTTTATAGAAAATAATTTCTTTGAAAAATATGTGGTTAAATAGAAAGGAAAAGTTTTGAGTTTAAATGTAAAATTATTTTATAAAAAAAAAAATGTGATTGGAAATGAATTTAGGAAAAAATAAGTTTTAAACAATGAGGCTATGTTATGGACTTTGCAAATATGGATCACGCGAGTTGAGTATATTTGAGTAGGATCTACAAGGTCGATTTCTTGCCGATCATGGGTTTGGAACAATCTTTTTCAAGTGCAACGGAGGAGTCTAATTGTTATTTGATTTATGACCTTTTTTAGTTGAAGATTTAAATTAAATATTGGGCTTGTGTCTAAATTTAAATTTTGAGTTAATTTTGGGCCACATATAATTGTTAGTTTATAATCTTTAAATTCTTGTTTGAAATATTAACATTTTAGATATCATGATTTATAGATTAATATATGACAGTGCTCGTGATACTATGAATAGGATATATATCATCGGAGATCGATTTTTCATGATTAAGTTAATTTAGATTAAGGCTTTGTTTGAGCCACATTCTTTCCAAAAAAATATATATATATATTTTTAAACAGTGATTTGACATAATTCTGCTGGGAATTTACTTTTATGCACAGCAAAAAATTAAATAAATTTCAATTCCCACCAACGATCTGCTTTGTGTTTAGATAGAAATTGTGATATGAATCATACATTTAGTCAGATCTGCAAACTTCTTTGACATTCCTGTAGTTCCAGCAATCCTGATCTGCCTCCCACAGCTGTCCAATCGTCCAGCCTCCAATGAAATTCACACAAGGAACAAGATTGAGAGAGAGAACTAGGGTTTACTTTTCTTGTGCTAGTAAGAATAATGAAAATTCATCAACTGCTTTCAAACCCTAGCAGCTTATTTATATAAGCCCAAAAGGACTTGACCCGTCTTAACACTTAACCCGATCCAATATTAATTAATCCAATTAATTAAATCCGGTTAATTAATTTGGGTCTATTAATAAGCAATCCAATTAATTAATTATCCAACGTTTGTCAATTAATTAATTAGCAGATCTCAATCTTCTAGTTCTCCTTTTGTGTGTGACCCATTAGGTTCCTAGTCACGATGTCTAACGACGTGAATTATTATTTTGATCTAATCAAAATCGATAATTCAAAACCCCCTTTTGATTTATCACTAATTCACATCCGTTGTCCTAGATTGACATCTAGCAATGTGTCAGGGCAATACATGTGACAGGAAATGTCACGTGGTATGACAAAACCAAACTCGTTTGTTTATCGTGAAACTATAATCTCTTCGTCAATATGATCCGATCAATTACGAGATATGGATTGTGTCAATCTTGATTATCGATATATTTCATTCTATTTATTAAGTCAATGTAAGTCGAAAACTCCTTTTCGACTTATAGATACATCTTGGTCAAGGAATTTTTATCAACTTATTTGGATGAAATGTAAATCATAAACTCTTACTATCTAAGAGCGACGAATCCTCAATTGATCATTCACAACCTCATATGATTCTTGACATACCCGAACGATGCTGTAGCGGTCCTTGACAGAGCTACTTCCAACATCACCAAAGCATGACTGTCCCCACATAAGGTACTATGATGATCTCAAGTTGAAGGATCAATTTCACTACCGAACATTAGAGATTAACCACTGACACTCAGATAGTTATCCATGTGGAATCTCTCAGCGGGTCTCCAATGTTTTGTTCTATAACAAAACATTCACCTATTCATTTGAGTGTCACTACACTTTAACTTGTGAGATCAGTTACTTACTTCACAAGTAAGGAATGCCACACGTGGTGGTCTATCCGTAATAACGATATCCGTATCTCGTTATTACTTACGACCACTGATGATTTAAGATTCAATCATATGTAATTTGTATCTCACAATCACAACTCGTAATTAACAAATTACCGAGATTTGAATCTACGGACTCTATGATTTAATAGATCTTACCATAATAAATGTATTAAACATATATCAAAAGTACTAATGCCCAAAGTTGATTGGACCTAGGGCATAATACTTACAAACTCCCACTTGTACTAGATCCAATCACTTATGTATCTAATATTATAAGAGTTCACACGACGATAATATTTATATTATGACAACTCTTTGTCAGTGGATCAGCAATATTATCAATTGTGAGAATTCGTTCTTTCTTTACGTCATTTCTTTGTACTATCTTTTTGATGAGATGGTACTGCCTCAACACTTGTTTGGATTATCGATGAGACCTTAGTTTCAACAATGTTAGGAACTATTTTCTTGACCCATATTACAACATTTGCTGCTTCTAAAGCAATAGTGTATAAGGCTCTCGCTATTGAATCAACGGTGGTTTTCTGTTTGGAACCTTTCCACGTTTAAGAGTAAATCAATATCCTGATTGAGATTTGCTATCTTTCTAGTCTGACTAGAAGTTAGCATCAGTGTATTCATGAACTCTCAGTTCATTTTCTCCATATAAAATCTTCTCAAGATTTTATTATTCTGTAGATTGCGATGAATTAAGCAATCTTCTAGATCTATCTCTATAAATCAAGTTGCTTCTCATATATCTTTATGAAGAAATTTTTAAACAACCACAACTTCAACGATTGAAACGTAGGGATGTCGTTCCTATTAATAATATTAGAAATGCGACAACACTCCCACTATTTTATTGTAAACACACAACTCTTCACTTTTGATAAAATCAAACCTTTTGATTTTTCTATCAAATCGAAGATTTCAGCTCCAAAAGGTCTGTTTCAATCTATACGAGAATTGATTAAGCTAACATACTTTGTAAGCATGTTTGGATTCAAAACTTTCGAGTCGTGTCATGCACACTTTCTCTTGCAGGTTCCTGTTAAGGAATATAGTTTTGACATCCTTTTACCATAACTCATAGTCATGGTATGTAGCTATCGCAAGTAAAATTCGAATGGACCTTAGCATGGCTATAGACAAGAAAGATTCATCAAAGTCAACTCTTTTTCTTTGTAATATTTTGCTATTAGCTTCGCTTTGTATGTATGGACGTTTACATCCATGTTGACCCTTTTCACATAAACTCATTTACAACCTATGGGTTCTATCCCATCAGGCGGTCGATCAAGGTTTAAACCTTGTTCACATACATCGAGTCCATCTCGAATTTCATGGCCTTTCGCCATCTCCTTGAATCAACACTTGACTTTATCTTGTGTAACCAATAGGTTCATCATCCTCGATTAATAATGCTTGATTAGTAATCATGGACTCATACTTTCTAAGAGGTTGAATGATCCTATAAGATTTACATAGAGCTGATCTGTCCTCAGAAGTCTCTACTTCCAAATCAGGAGTATGTCCCTTATCAGGTGTGAGATCACACTTAAATTTATCTACTTGGTCAACCATATCTGTGGATTCTTGAACTCTTTCAGGATCCATTCTACTCTTACTGTCCTCTCCTAGAATAAACACTTTTCTTAGGAGTTTAACATGTCTTGAGACGAACATCTTCTTCTCAATAGAATTGATATCCAATTTCATCTTTTGGATATCCCACAAATATTTATTTATCGAATTAGCCTCAAGTTTATCCGAATCAGTGCGCTTCATAAGCGTCACAGCCCCAAACTCTCATATTTGACAAGTTGGGCATTTTGCTTTTCCATAACTCGTATGGAGTTTTGTCGACTGACATAGATGAGACACGATTTAGTGTGTAGAACATTGCAATCAATGCATGGCCCCAAAACCTTTTAGAAGATTTGCATGGCTTATTATTAATCGCATTATATCTAATAGTTTGCGATTCCTCCTTTCAGACACACCATTATGTTGTAGTGTATGTGAGGAGTTTACTGCAAGAGAATCACATTCTCTTTTAGATAATCTAAACTTTATCTTTAAGATATCTCTACCTCAATCGGATCTTAGTGTGAGAATATCTTTACTAATTGTTTTTCTACTTCTAACTTGAATCCCTTGAACGTTTCAAGAGTTTCATGCTTAAGTTTTATCAAATACACATGACCATTTCTGAAACAGTTACTAGTAAGTGTGATGAAATAAGAGAAACTCATCTAGCATTAATCGGCATGGATCCACATACATCATCATGTATTAGATCCAGCAGTTGTGCAGACTTTTCACCTTTTAAATGAAAGGAGATTTAGCAACTATGCCTAATATACACAATTCACATTTGTCAAATGATTCAAAATCACTTGACCACAAATATACATCTATATGTAATTAGTTGACCGAGTCTACAATGCTAGATTTAAGCGTTATTCAGATTATGACTTTTATGCCTCTAAATTTCTATACTTACTATAGAATACTCAGTATTTAGAATATAAATGTTGTTTTGTAATTCACCATAACCATTAAGAAAAAGGGAACAACAATTGTCCTTAACATTAATATCGTTCACATCCAAACATGAAATTCAAATAATGTTCTGGTATTGGTGAGTCCAAACTAACATTTCTTTAATTTAAATACTTAGTTTAAAGGCAACGGTAGGAAGTATGCTTCTACAGACAATGCATCAACATTTGCTCATTTTCAATGTGTAGGCCAACTTCTTCTTTGTGCAGTGGTCTAGTTCCATTTAGTTTCTGCATACTTATACAAATATGAGATCCATATCTAGTATCTAATACCCAAGAAACTAGTGAAGTAGATATAGGCCTTACCCAAGTGGATTTATTTTCTTTTCAAAATCAAATTTTGAATCTAAAAAATAATTTTCTAAATTGCTAGTTCAAGAAACAAATATGAACAATCAACTTTTGACCATCCAATCATGCAAAACAATTTCTAACAAACACAAAGCAGGCTCTGATACCACTGTTGGGAGTTTACTTATCATGCACAGTGAAAAATTAAATAAATTTCAATTCCCACCAAGGATCTGCTTTGTATTTAGATAGAAACTGTGATAAGAATCATACTTTTAGTCAGATTTGCAAACTCCTTTGACATTCCTGTAATTCCAGCAATCCTGATCTGCCTCCCACAGCTGTCCAATCGTCCAGCCTCCAATGGAATCCACACAGGGAACAAGATTGAGAGAGAGAACTAGGGTTTACTTTTCTTGTGCTAGCAAGAATAATGAAAATCCATCAACTGCTTTCAAACACTAGCAGCTTATTTATATAAACCCAAAAGGGCTCGACCCGTCTTACAACTTAACCCGATCCAATATTAATTAATCCAATTTATTAAATCCGATCCATGAATTAATTAATCCAATTATTTAATTCGGGCCTATTAATAAGCAATTCAATTAATTAATTATCCAACATTTGTCAATTAATTAATTAGCAGATCTCAATCTTCTAGTTCTCCTTTTGTGTGTGACCCATTAGGTTCCCAGTCACGATGTCTAACGACGTGAATTATTATTTTGATCTAATCAAAATCGATAAATCAAAATCCCATTTTGATTTATCACTAATTCACATCCGTCGTCCCAAATTGACATCTAGCAATGTGTCAAGGCAATACATGTGACGGGAAATGTCACGTGGTATGACAAAACCAAACTCGTTTGTTTATCGTGAAACTATAATCTCTTTGTCAATATGATCCAATCAATTACGAGATATGGATTGTGTCAATCTCGCTTATCGATCATATCTTTCATTCCACTTATTAAGTCAATGTAAGTCGAAAACTCCTTTTCGACTTATAGGTACATCTTGTTCAAGGATTTCGTTATCAACTTATTTGGATGAAATGTAAATCATAAACTCTTACTATCTAAGAGCGACGAATCCTCAATTGATCATCCACAACCTCATATGATTCTTGACATACCCGAATGATGTTGTAGCAGCCCTTGACAGAGCTACTTCCAACATCACCAAAGCATGACTGTCCCCACATAAGGTACTATGATAATCTCAAGTTGAAGGATCAATTCCACTACCGAACGTTAGAGATTAACCACTGACACTTAGATAGTTATCCATGTGGAATCTCTCAGCGGGTCTCCAATGTTTTGTTCTATAACAAAACATTCACGTGTTCATTTGAGTGTCACTACACTTTAACTTGTGAGATCAGTTACTTACTTCACAAGTAAGGAATGCCACACGTGGTGGTCTATCCGTAATAACGATATCCGTATCTCGTTATTACTTACGACCACGGATGATTTAAGATTCAATCATATGTAATTTGTATCTCACAATCACAACTCGTAATTAACAAATTATCAAGATTTGAATCTACGGACTCTATTATTTAATATAATAGATCTTACCATAATAAATGCATTAAACTTATATCAAAAGTACTAATACCTAAAGTTCATTGGACCTAGGGCATAATACTTACAAATTTTAATCACATTCTTAAATAAAATAATATTATACGCAAATCTAAAAATTTTCCTCATTTTTTAACTACACATTCTCCATCAATCTACTATTCCAAAATACATTCTTTCACAATAATGTGGCTCAAACACACTCTAAGGGTATGTTTGATAACCCCCCCCCCCCTTTTTTTTTCCCATAGAACTAGGAAATCAAATTCCATTTCCAACTTTTTGGTGTTTGATGGCACAAATTTTCCATGGAATTGATTTTCCTACTTTTGCTCACACGTGCATTTTCTTGATTTTTTTAATTTTTTTTAATTTATCCTAAAAACAAACTATTTGTATGAAAAATAAAGCCAAACGGATTAGGTGAAAATTATACCAATCAAATACCTTTAATTACAATTCCTTGTAAAACAAATTTTAGGCAATTCAATTCCTTGTAATTCATTTTCTTTCCACCCAAATTCCATCTTTCTATCAAACGGACCCTAAAATCTTTTAGATAGTAATAAAAAAAATTAATTTATCTATTAATTTGATTAATGAGAATTTGCAATAATTATTTTTAATTAAAAATATATATTTTAAAATATTTAGTAAGAGAGGGTTTTTATTTAAATAATAATCAGTTGTCTCCTTTTGTCAATTCATGAGTAAAGAACATGTTTTTCTCATTTCAGCAATGCAACGAACTCCCTGTACTTCAGGCTGCATAATTTGAATTTCTTTATATCTTACCGTAGGATCATCTATAAAAAAATATAATTTGAGATCATTATATAGATGGTAGAATTATTTTCAAGTGTCTAAAGAGTTAGGCAAAATTTATATAATCAATCTAAGATCACAAATGATCCTTCTACAAAAGCTCTCGTCCATGATTTAGATGATCAAATAAAATAATACTATGCTTATTGATAAGTGTACTTTGAACATTTATCTAGACCATTAATTAAGATATTTTGTATTACTTTTGATGCATTATAGCATAATCTCATGTATTTATCGTTTGTTAGGCAAAACTCAGTGATTGAAGTGAAATTGGAAGAAATGAATAAAAAAATGGGCTAAAATGGAAGAAACCCAAAGTTCGGTGGTAAATACGTTTTGAACACTTATTTAGGCTACAAAACATGAACAATTGCTTGTAATTATGTTGAAATATGGCTTAATTCTATATAATTTGTGTTTACAGGACAATATCGATGAAAATAACGAAAAGTAAAGTAAAAACGAGCAAAAAATAACCAAAAGGAAAGAAAGCTAAAGTTCAAGGACTAAGATGCAATTATTCAAAAGTTGACCCAAAATCCAAATCAAGAATGAAAACGAACCAAGTACAAGATTGGTGAAATCAAAGGGTACTAGAAAGAAAAGAATGAAGAAAAGAAGTCAAAATGAGAAAGAACGAAATATAGGGACCAAAACGATACAAAATGGAAGTTTCTTGTACCATGCGACCGCATGATACAAACTTCCATGCGGTCGCACAACACCAATCCGAGAATCAAAGGAGCCAAATTTGGTGAATCATGCAATCGCACGGTACAAAAAGTTGGCGAATTTTCTGGTTTCCTTATTTGATTCAAACACTTATGGAATCCAATCTATGACGTCTTTATAACCCTAATTACGTCTAGAAACATCGGTTATGCAATTTTGAAGAGAAAAATGCGATTTTGGGAGGACAAATATAACGAATAACACGAAAAATCATCAAGCACTCCAAGGAACTTCAACTAATATTTTGTTTTTATATTTTTAGCATGTTAGGCTAGTTTTTTCTTGTATTAGGAGATCGATGAACCATATAACATGATATTTTAATATCTAGTTTTATTTATTTGACATTATAAACACTTTTTTTGGATATTGAATGATTTACACGTATTTCTTCCATATAATTATTGTGCACGTTAATTATATGAATGTGGTGACATATTTTATGCATTCGAAAGAAGGGAAATATGTTCGATGTAGTATAAATTGTCATAGGGTCCAATAGGAGATAAAAATATACCGTTGTGCCTTGTGTGAATCTTTAAGTGTTCATAAAAGCTCATGCATTCTTTTATGTTGGCATTCCTTATAGAAATATAGTCGGATCGCATGATAGAATAAGTTTTAACATTACTTGAGAGAGATTGTTAAATTCAATAGGAACATTGATTCTTCAATATACTCTCGTGTTGTCAAATTATAAAATTAGAATTGAAATTGATTGTTGCATGGGGATTTGTGATTCTAGTGCATTTTTCTATTGTTAAATTAATCAATTTGCATTCAAATTTCATATTGCATTTTAGTATAATTCGCATATAATTTAGTCAATTCATTCATAATTGCATTCGTACAAAACACTTCAAAAATATATCTAGTTTCGGTTAAGGTCGAGATAATTAACATTGAACTACTCAATCTCTGTGGGATCGACAATCCGGATTCTAAAAGTCCACTTTATTACTTGTAATGAACCGTATACTTGCGGTGGTTTTAAATCGAAACATATTTTTGTGAATAAGTTTTTGGCGCCGTTGTCGGGGATTGAGTTTTTGTTTAATTTTAGTTATTGAGACACTAATTTGAACATCATTTTATTTTAATTTGATTTTAGTTTAGTCATTTAACTTGTTAAACTTCGTTATTTTGGTTTTTGCTTATTTTTGTGCAATTTTGGCTATTTCAGGTTTGCATACTAAGATCAACTGGAGGAGAATTGATTCCAACTGATCCAGAAATCGAGCGTACTTTTTATTAATTGCAAAGAGAAGCTAGAACAGCACAACAACAGCAAATGGCTAAAGAACGACATAACCCAATCGTTCCGGCTAACAAAGAGGAAGCAATGGACGAAGAAAACATGCTTGTAAGGGATTTCATGATCCCCCAAATCATTCAAAGCTAGTCCAACATCGTGTATCCACCGTTTGGGCAACGAAATTTCCAACTAAAGGCCAACGTGATACACCTGTTTCAGAATGGACACCAAATTTATGGGAGAACTGAGGAAAACCCTTATACACGCGTCTCTCGATTCTTGGAGATGTGCCAACACTTTAAATATCAGGGTATCTCAGATGACGCCATTCGATTGAGGCTATTTCCACACACATTACGTGACAAAGCACTTGAATGGTTGGATTCTCAATAGATTACCAGTATCACAACATGGAATGATCTTGCTCAAAAGTTCTGTACTAAGTTCTTTCCACCAGCCAAGATTGCAAAGCTAAAGCATGATCTCTATTTTCCACCAAGGCGATTCTGAATCATTTGATGAAGTTTGGAACATGTTTCGAAAGTTTCCACATCACGGGATCAACAAGGGACTTCAGGTTCAATACTTCTATGTGGAACTATTTCCATCTTTCAAAAGCATGATAGATTCTTCATCTAACGGGTCAGCGTATACAAGGACAGTTGATGATGCATTGAAGCTATTTGAGACTGTGGCCACAACTTCAGCTATGTAGTAATTAGAATGAACAGTTCAGAAGAAGGCACCGGGTTTATACGAGGTGGATACCTATTCAGCCTTGGCAACAAAGATTGATTTACTATTCCATAAGGTTGAAAGCATGTCACAGACGGCCAATGCAGCAAATGTCAAGAAACCAAGTTGTGGGGAGTGTGGAGCTGATCACAATACCTCAAATTGTCCAATACTCACATAGGAGGTAGGACATGTGGATTATGTGCCACATTCTGAGACATTTAATTTGGGGTGGAGAAAGCACCAAAAATTCTCGTGGAGTACTTAGAATCAAAATCAAAATCAGAACAAGAACAGACCACAAGGTCAATTTCAGCAACAGGAGAAGAAGCCACAGTTGGAAGAAATGTTTGGAAAATTCATAAAAACGACTAATCAGCTCGTGGAAGCTAACAACCAATTTATGAAGAAGACATAAACCACTCTCCAAGATCAAAATTCTGCAATTAAAAACTTGGAGACTCAAATGGGGCAAATGGCACTCTCTATGACAAACAGGGCACCGAGAACCCTACCTAGCAACACAAAAATCAAGGGAAGATGCAAAGGCAAATACAACTAGAAGTGGAGTTCGATTATCGGAGATTCATGTCAAAAGGTCGGTCACTAATAAGGAAATAGTGCCTACATCAGAAGAAGATCAAGTGGAACAGACTGAACAACTACTAGAAGAAGGTGCAAAGAAGAGTTCAGGTACACCGCGGGTTAAGGCAACCGCTCCTGTCAATCCTTATGAGCCTCCTATTCTGTTTCCTCAAAGGTTGAAGAAGCACAAGTTGGATAAGCAATATAGCAAGTTTCTTGAGGTCTTCAAGAAGCTTCACATCAACATTTCATTCAATGATGCACTTGTTTAGATGCCTAGCTATGCAAAGTTCCTCAAAGACATTCTCTCTAACAAATGCAAGTTGGAAGACCATGAAACGGTGATGCTTACTGAGGAGTACATCGCCAGGATTCAAAAAAAGCTACCTCCAAAACTGAAAGATCCAGGGAATTTTACTATTCCTTGTACCATTGACAATTGTCATTTTGATAAAGCATTATGTGATTTAGGTGCAAGTATTAATTTAATGCCACTCTCTGTTTTCAGGAAACTTGGTTTGGGAGAAGTAAAAGCAACTACGGTGAATCTACAGTTAGCAGATTGATCCCTTACCCATCCAGGAGGGATTATTGAAGATATATTGATAAAAGTGGAGAAGTTCATATTCCCAGCTGATTTCTTCATTGTTGACATGGAAAACGATAGGGATGTTCCACTCATATTGGGGCGAACTTTTTTAGCAACTGGAAAAGCAATAATTGATGTTCAGAAAGGTCAGCTTATTCTGATATTTCGGGAAGAACATATTTCATTCAATATGTTCAAAGCTATGAGATTTCCAACTGAATAAGATAGCCGTTTTCAGATCGATGTGATTGACAGAGTGATTGAAGACAACTTCCACCTATAACATCCAACCAATGCATATGAGGCTTGCATTACACATTCTCAATCTATCCACACCGATTCCATTGAGATTGAGAAGTGTGCAAGGCTTCTAGAATCTAATCCACCGTATGTACGCAAACATTACTTTGAGGAACCGGGATCTGGAACTACAAAGGTAAAACCATCGATTCAGCAGTCTCCTAAGTTAGAACACTAGCAGCTGCCATCTCACATCCGTTTTGCTTATTTGGGGGAGTTTTCGACACTTCCATTAATTATTTCAAATTCTATCAGCGAGGTAGAGGAGGAGAGGCTACGAATGGTCTATAGTAGACATAAAGGGGCTCAGTCCGTCGTACTACATGCATACAATCCTTATGGAGGAAAACTTTAGACCAACCGTTGATGGTTAGCGACGATTGAATCCAAACATGAATGAAGTGGTACGGGTTGAAGTATTGAAGTTACTAGATGCAGTATCATCTACCCTATCTCAGATAGTGCATAGATCAGTCCAGTATAGGTTGTGCCCAAAAAAGAAGGTAACACAGTGGCAAAGAATGATAAGAATGAACTAATCCCTACTAGAACAGTAACTGAATGGAGAGTTTGCATTGATTATCACAAACTCAACGATGCTACTCGAAAGGATCACTTTCCACTTCCATTCAATGATCAGATGTTGGAGAGACTGGCAAGACACTCTCATTACTATTTTCTGGATGGATACTCGGGGTACAATTAGATCCAGTGACACCTAACGATCAAGAGAAGACCACTTTCACGTGTCCCTATGGTACCTTTGCATACCGTAGGATGCCTTTTAGTTTAACGCACCTGTCACTTTTTAGCGTTGCATGATGGCTATCTTCTCTGACATGGTTGAGAAGTTCATCGAGGTGTTCATGGACGACTTCTCAGTTTTGGCTGGAGCATTTAAGCTTAGTTCTACAACGGTGCATAGAAACAAACTTGGTATTGAACTGGGAAAAATTTCACTTCATGGTACAGGAGGGCATTGTGTTGGGACACAAAATTTTAGCAAATGAGATTGAGGTGGATAGAACAAAGATTCTGGTAATTGAGAAGCTACCACCACCAATATCAGTAAAGGGTGTTCACAGTTTCCTTGGGCATGCAAGGTTCTACAGAAGATTCATAAAAGATTTCTCAAAAATCACGAAACTACTATACAGCCTGTTGTTGAAAGATGTTACCTTTGAGTTCACAGATGAATGCTTGACAACTTTCAATACTTTGAAAGAGAAACTGATTTTAGCACCTGTGATCATCTCACCAAATTGGGATTTATCATTTGAGTTAATGTGTGATGCCAGTGATCATGCAGTAGGGTCTGTATTGGGACAACACCAGAACAAAGTATTTCACGTGATCTATTATGCCAACAAGACCTTGAATGACGCACAGCTTAACTATGCCACTATAGATAAGGAGCTTCTGGCTGTAGTCTATGCCTTCGACAAATTTCGATCATATCTTGTGGGGTTGAAGGTTAGTTTACACAGATCACGCAGCCATCAAGTATCTGATGATGAAGAAGGACGCCAAACCAAGACTCATTCGATGGGTACTATTGCTGCAAGAATTTGATTTGGAGATCAAGGATAAAAATGAAGTGAAAATGTGGTAGCCGACCACTTATCCAGATTTGAGCCCAACGAGTAAACAGAATCAGTGGAAATTAACGAGGTCTTCCCAGATGAGCAGATTTTTAGTGTGGAAGAGACTCCATTGTATGCTGACATATTCAATTATCTAGCAAGGTATGGTCATTCCACTGGATTATTCAAGTCACCAAAGGAAGAAATTTTCGCTGAATTGAAGTACTACTTTTGGGAGGATCCCGTTCTTTACAGGCGAGGGGCTAATCAAATTATTAGGCGGTGTGTTCTTGAAGAAGAGGTACCCAGAATTTTAGAGTAGTGTCACTCATTAACTTATGCAGGGCATTTTGGAGCACCGAAGACAGTAGCTAAGATTTTACAATCAGGGTTCTACTGGCCTTCATTGTTTCGAGACGCCTTTATGTTTTTGAAAAGGTGTAATAGGTGCCAACGAGCTGTAAACATCTCGATGAGGAATGAGATGCCTTTTAATAACATTTTTGAGGTTGAATTATTTGATGTGTGGGGGACTGAGTTTATGGGGGCCATTTCCGCCTTCTTTCTCCAATCAGTACATTTTGGTTGCAGTGATTATGTGTCCACGTGGGTAGAAGCAATAGCATTACCGACCAACGATGCTAATGTGGTGATTGGATTCTTAAAGAAGTATATTTTCACATGATATGGTACACCTTGGAATATCATAAGTGACGGGGCAAACATTTATGCAATCGTCACTTTGAGGCACTATTGGCTAAATATGACGTTCGATACCGTATAGCCACACCATATCATCCTCAGACTAGCGGGCAAGTTGAAGTATCTAATGGGGAGCTCAAAAGGTACTTGAAGTGACAGTGAATTCATCTTGAAAATAGTGGTCTAAAAAGCTTGATGATGCCTTATGAGCCTATAGAACTGTCTTCAAAACATCGATAGAAATGTCTCCCTATTACTTGGTTTTTGGGAAAACATGTCATTTACGAGTTGAATTGGAGCATCAAGCCATTGGGAAATCAAAAGTTTGAATTTTAATTATATAGGCAGCCGGTGAAAAGATGTTACTTTAACTGAATGAAATTGATGAGTTCCATCTGGAAGCATACGAAAATGCCAAGCTGTATAAGGAACAAACCAAAAAATGGCATGACTTGCATATCAACGAAGGAAGTTCGAAGCTGGACAATAGGTGCTACCATACAATTCTAGGCTCAAGTTATTTCGAGGAAAGTTGAGGTCAAGATGGTCTGGTTCATACACTATTACATAGGTTTTTCCACATGGAGCTGTGGAAATAACTCATGAAAGCAAGGAGACAGTCAAGGTAAATGGACAAAGGTTGAAACATTACTGGAATTGTAATTTCTCTAAGGACAAATCCATCGTCCACCTCAAGCCATTAGAATGACAACCATACGGTAAAGTCTACTGATCGACTATAAACTACCGCTGGTTGGGAGGCAACCCAATAATTCTTCAATTTTATTTATTTTGCTTTGTGTATTAACTGAGATTTTTTTTCATAATTTTATGCATTTTGGTAGTTTTTAGGTCATCGATCACCTAAGTAGTTCACAAAGAGTCTATGCATGGTTCACACAAGTTTTAAATGTACTTTGCACGCATCATGAGGTGTTGAAATCCTGTTTGAGATATTTAGGGTAAAAATTACGCATTTCAAGGCAAAAGTGAACTTTTGTCTAATTTTTTCGGGTCAACATGTGATTTCATGTTTAAAATGGGGTTTGAATGTGTTTTCATGGCATACACGAACCTTATATAATTGAAGCATGTTCTGAAAGGTTTTGGGGGCGGTGTATAGTCAAATGGAACCATAGATGAAAAAGTCAGAAATTTAGGAAAAATTGTCAAAAAGCAAGTTTTTGACAGGTTTAATGTGTTTTGAGATTTTTCTATGTTGTATACATTCATTATACCATTTTACCTTGCTAAGCATGTGATTAAATATGAGAATCACGCATATCGGGTAAATATCGAGTTTCTTAAATTTTCGGAGTCAAACAGTGATCTCATGTTTAAAATGGATTTTGAAACTAAATACATGGCCCCACACATACTCCACGAAGTTTGAGATGTGTTTTGAAAAGCCTTGGGAGCAGTGTATGATCGGGTGAAGTCGAGTGCAAAAAATCGAAATTTTGTAAAAGTTTTAAAGAATATAAGTTTTTGTCGTTTTAAACGCATTGTCCGGATTTTTCATGCCACATACATTCACCATATGCATTTAACTTGGTAGGCACGAAAAACGAGGTTTTTGGTGTCGGGATGTGTTGAGGACTGAAAAAGTATGAAAACTGGCCAAAATTTTTCCTCTGGTAGTCCATGCGGTCGCATGGACATGACCTGAGCCAAAAATGTCTCGAGTTGGTTACTCCATGTCATCGCATGGAATTGCACCATGCGGCTGCATGGTGTAAATTTAAAAAAATAATTGGCCGGATTTTTAAACACCAAACCGAGACATCAAACATTTATTCTCTGTATTTCTCGACGTCTCACGCATGACTGAATGCGAACTCTCCCACACCCCTCTCGCATCTCACGCATCCTCAACCCACTTCACACATCCGAGGTTTCATATCATTCCATCCACACACACCAGTCTAACACTACATTCTCATTCTCAAGATTGCAAGGTACGGTTTTTAGTGGCTTTCCCTCTAATTTTCTTTTGAAGTACTACTTAATGCATCAATGATGGAGTATGAGATATGTAGCTAATGGTTGAGATTGGGTGATGTATTAGATGTGAAAATTTGGCTTGAATCTATGCTCAATGCCATACCAATTTTGGACAAATTGTCTTTCTTTCAACGTGTTTGATAAAATGCCTAAGTGATGTATTTTGTGCATTTTTGAGACTTGTGCATTCGGGGCTATTTCTACATGTATTGTGATGTTTTGTTGTGTGTTTTATCATGAGCAATTAGACCGTTTACCACACAAACACAACTTGGCACACATAGGCACCCCATGTCTAGGCATCACGCCCTTCACGTCACTCACGTCACCAACTTCGTCCATTAGGGTTCATATCCAAATGGAGTCCAAATGACCTAAACTTTTAATATGTGGTAGAGCACATTGCATACTTTCATATACCAGGAGGATGCTAGGGAAAATTTTGATTTTTCTCGATGGTATCTGAGGGTGAACATACCCAATCAAACATGCATGCTTTTCGGGAAATTCGACAATTTAGGCTCACTTTGGGTTGTCCATCACATGTTACCCCTTATGTGTTCATAATCATGGTTTTTTGTACATTTCATTGCCCGTGGCTCAATCATGTCATCTCATGTCATACCGTACCTAGGCTCATGTCACCTATTTTGTCCCTCAGTTTCCTAACCCATATGACATCTAAATGACTTGCATTTTGGATATGTGCTAGAATATTATGCCTACTTTCATATGCCAGGACAATCCTTGGGAAAAATTCGTTCTTTCTCGACGGTGACCGTGGGTGAAAGTCCTTGGTCGACCATGGGTGAAAATTTGAGAAATGTATCAATTGATTTCATTTTGGGTTTCTAGGTCCTATTTTGGTATATTTTACGAATGTAACCCTAATTTTTCACACATTCTCATTGATTATGGCATTGTAACTTCACTTTGGACACCATATGCACTCATTACTTGTATAAGCACCTTGAAGCAAGTTGGGGGGGGGGGGGGGTTTGTGCATCTCCCTCCATATCTTTTATATTTGCATCGTACCAATTTCACTTTTGGTCTAATACTCCCACTTCATTTTCGCAGGATGCCGCCAAAGAGGACATCAAAGGGGAAAGATAAAGTCGGCTCTACCTCCGTTACCGAGCATACACGAGAGGCTGAAATGGGCTTCAGGAGATTCCTCAATTAAGAGACTTTATCTCGATACTCAGATATCATAAGCCATTGGGCTATAATCCCGGAGAGACCAATAAAGCTCACAGATTTTCCTAGCATCGAGCTAGCTACTTTGATTCAGAATTGCGGGTGGGAAAAATTGTTAGAGAGGCCATACCAAGTGTATGAAGGCCTCGCCCGTGAGTTTTATGCAAACTTCAATAGTAATTTGACACACTGGGGTCCGAGCATTTACATCAAACATGGGTGCGAGGGCGATGGATCATGTTCTCACCAGAGGTAATTCACGAAACTATCAGCTTACTTGGGACAATACGGTCCCCATCCGAGGGCATTTTTATTGGCCCGAGGTGGCTGAGCTTTTATTGGGGCGTGCGGATGCATGGCCATTACCAACCTCTGTATGGCATCAGATTGAGCTCACACTGTCCATATCCCTTATATGGTATTCATTTGCCATAACATCGAGCCGACCTCGCACTGTACCACCTTCACTGATCCTACATCAGGCTTTCTTTACCATCTAGTCAGGGAAAATAAAATTGATCTTGCCACGTATATCTATAATCAGATATACAACATCGGCACATGGACTGATCATCGCTGCTCCCTAATATTTCTCAGTCTGATTAGTGGCATCTGTAGGGCTGCAGGCATTACCATCCCATCAGGAAAACTTTCGGAGAGACCAAGCCCGTTCATCAAGCTCACTACATGGGAGGTCAGGTGCGTGCTCGGGTAAAGCATCGAGAGTAGTTGGCCGAAGCACAAAGACAATAGCAGCAAGCTGTCCTTGACTAGGAAGCCCCTGAGGATGCTGATATACCTCAAGCCGCAG
Organism: Osmanthus fragrans; assembly: GCA_019395295.1. Taxonomy (NCBI): domain Eukaryota; kingdom Viridiplantae; phylum Streptophyta; class Magnoliopsida; order Lamiales; family Oleaceae; genus Osmanthus; species Osmanthus fragrans. Next base: position 17,857,121 of record CM033347.1, on the reverse strand, counting down.
GACCGCCTCTACCACCACCCGTTGATGTTGATACACAGATTCTAAGGCAGATATTTACCACCATGATGGGATCCAGCTGCGATATTTATTGTCTCCTGTAGGCGTTTGGTGCTATGAGCACTGAAGACCATGCAGTGTAACTTGCAGACCACCCAGAATTTTGCCTCCACAGTGAGCAATGGGTCTTTGGCACTCCGTAGAGCGATTGACACTGTGAAAGACTAGCTCAGTTTGTATATGGGTAGGATGGCTAGCCTTCAGCTGCACATTGACCGATCGAGACTGAGGTGAGGGGGCTGTCAGTTCTACTTAGAGAGATCCTGGCATGGCTACCTCCACCACCAGTCGATGATATAGCAGGACCGAGCTTTCTTCCACCTTGTCACCACCACCTCCATTTTGATCAGGGGAGTCTTTACTAACCTCCCAGATTTTGTTCTGTGTAAGCGTTGTCCTTTAAATTTTATATTCAATTTTACACTATATACATTGAGGGCAACGTTTGTATAAGTTTGGGAGGGTGATCGAATTTGTATGACACATTTAAGGATTTTGCATTGAACTTTGCACTATTTGTTCGTTATTCATCGATGTTGACATATGATTGCCTGTTTTTTTCGTTGTTTACTATTTTGGTGTGTTTGTTTGAATAACCAAAAATCGTTGTTTACTGTTTTTGTGTGTTTGTTTTAAAAAAATGATTTTGTTATTTATATTTCCGTATTTCCTTAGTTGTTTTAATTTGTGTGCTTATGTGGTTTAATAGCCTTGCTAACAATAATGTGTCTATCGAAAATCGTATAAGCTATGAACAGTGGATATTGTGCATGTTAGATTGATCAATACTTGTTTATGTGGAAACTTGACACTTTTGAGCATGACACTTATGTTTGACATGTTAAGTTGATGATAGAGTTCATTATTATAGGAGAATTGAACATGATAGGTTACACTTGAAACACCTCTATTATGTTTAAAGACAGTCCATTATTTCAATAGTTTGGAGATCGTTTAGTCATTGTGATGGAGCATTGAGATGAGTAGGGATTTCGTGTATGAAAACTGTATTGTTTAGGTTGTTTAGACCAATGAGACGAAGATGAGGTGAAAGTCTGAAGTTAGAAGCTGGTTTTTGAAACTAAGTGTCTAGAAAAATAGGGGGCATGTCATAAATTTGTGTGAGGAAAACATTCTTTTCAAGCTTTTATGACTCGAGCAAGTAAATCTGTAAGGGTGAATACAAACCTGGTGCCTTAAAATCAATTGATTTGGGAGTCATCGTCCTAAAGCTCTCTACAGGGGTGATGAGATCCCGGTTGAGGGAATCGCATGGAACTCACGGAATTAGTTTGAAAACGTCGGGAAAGCCGAAATTCAGGTTGTAGACGATAGAATCTCGACCCGTAAATTATTGAACCAAGCAACCAAACAAAAAAGGAGTTTGAATGACCTCTTAATTACAAAACCAACGAACCTCGATTTACGAACGCCACAAAGGATGTCTAGTCCTTCGATAAGTTCTAAGGGTTGAACGCCACAAATATGTAAAATATTTGATAAGTTCGATAAATGTTCATTTAAGAATCATGGAGAGAAAAATCTCAATTTTTATTCATAATCAAAAGCTTAATGTTTACAATGAAAATAAAAACCTATTTATATGAAAAACCTAGAAACTAATTAAAAACGGAATAAAGTCATAAAATATGGAAAGTTACCAAAATATAAGAATTCTAGGCTAAATAAAACTCTTGTGAAAAGGAAACAAAATCTACCTCAAAATTGCTCTATACCAGATCATATCATCATCTCTCTCTTCGAAAGGATTCGACCTTGAATCTATACCTTGAATGCTCAAATTATAGCCCTTGCTTCCAATCATGTCAAGAATGTGAAATGGTCCATCTCCTCTACGATGCAGTTTGGACCTCTTTTGAATTATTTCACCCCTCTTTCGTATGAACACCCAATAACCATCATCTAGATCAAATTTTACTCTTTCCAACGACTTTATTTTGTAAGTTGGAGATGATCCAAAAACTAAGTAACTGTGTTTCCTCCATTCCTGATCCTGTTTAGGTGTTTGGAACAATGACACTGCAAATTGACTCACCTCCCCATCACTTCACCTTGGTAATTCAATCCACTGCATATGAAGTCCTTCCATGGCAGCTTCTTTACCTCTTCAGGGATCACAAAGTCAACCTCTGGTATTAAAGAAATTTTCAAATTGAGGTAGGGCTAATTAGTTTCATCCACAAGTTGCTGTTCAATAGGCCTATTTTTATGGACCAAGTCTTCAAAATCTTGTAATACAGAAATAGTCAAACTAGGGAGGGGATTGTTAGTTCTCACTAATGCCCTCTCAACTCCACTCTCATTTTCATGCAAGCTCACTTCTGGCTTTTATTCTCTTTGAAGACTCACTTTCTTTTTCCTCTTATGGCTCTTCATTTCTTTTATTTGCCACCTCTCCACTCTTATTTTCCTTTTCACTCTTTTGTGGCTCTACTCTTTTTTCATCACAGTTAGTCACCTCACTATTTTCACTCTTTTTCCTCCATTGTTCATTGGTATGATCAACTTGAGAATTAATCATGTCGCGAATCTTTGAAAATTCTAGTTTATAATCTAAACCAGTAAGCTTACTACTAACATGCTTCACAATAGGTGTTTTACCCTCCCATTGAATTCTCAACTCTACCATACTTACTAGGATTCTTTCGAAACCCCCTTTCAAGCATATCTCTCCTATACCCATAATAGTGATAAGGTGCATATCGTTTCCTTATAATATTCCTCAACTCACCCCAAGGTTCAATAGTTCTCTCATAATTTCTCCGCCTAGATGTTGTCAACTGATCCCACCAAATTATAGCATAATCTACAAATTGAGTTACAACTAACTTTACCGTTCTCTCCTCAGGGTAATCATGAGAATCAAATATAAGCTCCACTTTTTATTCCCATGCCAAGTATGCCTCTTGATCACTTCTCCCTTTCAATGAAGGAATTGTCATCATACTATTGTACATCACCTACCATTGATGCATCATCATCCAAATCACTACTATACGCATAATCATCATGCAACTATCTCCTATGCTCTCTCCAACTTGATCTCCTTGCATTTGAGTGTCCCCTATGACTATTTGACTTCGATGCCCTACCAAGCCTTTCAGTCACATCCCCAAGCAATCTTTCAAACCGTTGGATCACCTCATTCGACATCCTAATTTTTAAAATATTTCTGCCTCGCTTTTATTCTCTCGTGTATCACTCAATTTCTTGTGGTATTCAAACGGGTTGTGATTGAGTTTTGTAATCAAGAAGACTCAAGAAAGAATAAAAAGGATTTGATGAAATTTCGAATGAGAATTCTTTTAATTCAAGAAAGTGGTTCTTGAATTTTTGGATTAGAATGAACACGACAAATTTTTTGATTTAGACAAGATAGATATGATATTGGCAATTTCCAGAATGAACAATTTTTTTTACTAAAAAACATAAAATTGAAAACTGCTGAAAATTCCCGGAATGAAATAATAAAAATTTTGTTTCCTGAATTTTTTATTTTCCAAATTCATTTTGTTATAACTCAGGAATTCAACTAGAAAACCAGCAAAACAAACGATACTTAATTTGGACTTTTAAATAGTCCAGAAACAACTTTTGATTTTTTTTTTAAAGTTTTGGATCAAAGACTCAAAATTTTTACCGAACACGAAGAACAAACAAAAAACTCAAAGAGAAGAAAAAAGATAGAACCTGAATCTAGAGCCCGAGCTTTGATACCACTTGATGAGATTCCGGTTGAGGGAATCGTATGGAACTCGCGGAATTAGTTTGAAAACGCCGGGCAAGCCCAAATTCAGGTTGTAGACGATATGATCTTGACCCGCAAATTATTGAACCAAACAACCAAACAAAAAGGGAGTTTGAATGACCTCTTAATTACAAAACAAACGTACCTCGATTTGCGAAAGCTACAAAGGGTCCCTAGTCCTTTGATAAGTTCTAATCGGTGAACGCCACTGTTCGTCAAAATCCCGCAAGCGTACGGGTTCGTTGTACAAGTAATAATTGTGATGAGAGAGTTATCGTCCCACAGAGAATATCATTCAATTCTAGTATATTTGATATATTTAAATTCGTATTTGTAATCAAGAAATTATTCGTGAAATTGTGACTAAACTTAGGAAATCTATGAAAACTTGGTTTAAAAATCAAATATGTGAACATATTGGAATTTCCGACTCCACTGATCAATTCTTAATTCTATTTCTCGACTAGTGTTAAATTTCTCAATTCATGCAATTGTGACAATCGATAATTCTACATTTATTTATTATTCTCTTCCAATAAACCTATGATTACCACGAGACGATCCTATTCCTAGTCCGAATTCATATGACAAACACGCATTATGTTTAGGATTATAATACACGATCACACACACCACAAATTTATTCCTAATACTTATTGCTCGCGTGTCCCAATAACAATGTTCTATCTACCGTGAGTTTTCCAACACAACGACCAAGCAACTTTATTATCCTAATGGTGTGCAAGCATTAAAACAATATAATTATGCATATTATTGGAATCACAATACAAGAATTAATAAACAAAACACTAAATCTCGAATTAAAACTAAGATTCAACCAGTTTCATCATCCATCCAATACAAAAGATTTAGCCTAGCATGTTCATGTAGAAATTACAAAGAAAATAAAAGAAAGACATCACCCGAATCATAGAATGATGAAGAAAATTTGAAAATCTTCAACTTTGCCTTCAAATCTGAATTCAAGCGATGAATTCTTTCTTCTTCGATGTAAAATTCTTTCTTTTCTCTCAAAAGTAGGCTTACAATCCCCAAAATTAGGTCCCCATTTGTTTCTTTACGGTTTTTAATATAAATAGGTCTAACCAAAATCATCCAAAAATATTTCCAAAACAGAATAAGGAAACTGGAATTTTTACTAGGATTGAACCATGCGTACGCATGGTTCAATGTGTGCTTAACCTGAACTTTTTCACGTACGTGTTTTGATCCTTTTCCAAAATTCCTTGTCTTATTGATTCTCTTCAATTCCAATTGAGTTTTGGCATTCCCAAATCATCATTTTGCACTCCGACTTAGCTTCTGAAGTATTGCATTTCAATCCCTGAACTTTGCATTTGACGTGAATGAGTTCTTTTTCCCGCTCATTTTCCTTATTTCAGCAGCTTTCATTGATTGTTATCTACAAACAATATATATATATATATATATATATACACATACACATAGGATTAAGCCATGTTTCATCAAGTTTGCCAGCAAATAATCAAATTTAATTGCTTAAATGAGTGTGTAAAATACCCTTGTCAAATACCCCCAACCTTGAACATTTGTTTGTCCTCAAACAAACTATAGCCTAGCCCGTTCTTCATTTTAGTTAGATGGTATGCTGGTAGTCTCAGGATTGGATATTTGTATTATTACTCCAAACAATGTCCAAATTACACAATTGAAATTGATTTCCACTTATTTAATGTGAAACTTAAAGTGTTTGTGTGAATATTCATGTAGGGATCACAAGATCATAACTGGTTTGATTCCCGCCCTGCAGTAGTCAGTTATTTTCTTTCCTCACTCGTAAGATACACATCCCCAAACTTGTTTCACTCATTTTTCTACAGGTATGTACCAAGTTGACTTTCTACTTCTCACCCTCTCTAGTTTGGATAGATTTTAGCTAGTACAGGTTAACATCTCAATGAATAAGGATTCTCCTCTATTTTTGATCACTTTGGCCTTCATGATTCAATTTAACTAACAACCCGTTGTTAATAGTGCAAGTTTCCAAAACAAGTGTTTGAGGCTTAATCTTGGTACTTGGTGCGTCTTCTGTTTCATGCACCTGCTTTTTCTATTTTTTAAAAAATTTCTCTCCATTAAGCAATTCAGTGACCCCTGTAGCGAGTTTTCAGCCGATGACTCCCAAGTCAGATGACCATATGGCACCAGGTTTTAAAGATCCTTGCAGGCTAAATTGCTCGAGTAAAAAAGGCTCCGAAGTAAAGTGTTTTTTTTGCCAAGATTAGTGCAATGCCCCTTATTAAACACCTATTCTTGAAATCGAACTCTAACTAGAGGTTCTCGCCTCGTTTCATCTTGTTAGCTTTAGAAAATACACACATCAATTTCACACACGGAATCCTTACTTATCTGAATATTCCCCAACACTAGTTCAATGATCTCCAAACTCTCCTAAAGGAAGTTTTATGGCCATATGTATTCGTAATGTTTCAAGTTTTCATCAATTATGTTCAACTTTCTCCTAACATGGACCGAGTCATCAACTCATAATACAAAACATGAATATAGTGCTCAACAAGGATCAAGTTTCACATAAACAAGGTCAATCAGCTCAATACATAATTTTTCCATTGTTCTTAGTTAAATATACAGTTCCAATGTATGCATCATCACTGGCAAGACCATCTAACCCACACAAACACACAAAAACCGAAAGGAAGTCATTTTTATTTTTTTTGTTACAATTTCTAATCATGCAAAAAGCAATAAACTACAAAGCAATAAACGAAGACAAAATCACCCCAAACTTAACACGTACATTGCCCTCAATGTACCACAAAATAAGAATTAAATACAAAAGTAAGGGCAAGAGGGGAACCGAGAACTCCCCTGATCAATCGGAAGGCGGCTGTGGAGGTAAACCGGCAAGAATTTCCCTCATCAAGGCAGACTGCTGGCCTATCTCGGCCTGCATGTGATGAACCATGTCATATGTTCAACCCGAATCTGCATGTCATTCATCATCCCAGTATAATGGTCCAATCGCGCAGTGAGCCTATCAGTACTTCGACATAAATCAGAGACATGCTCCTATGTCCTACTAGAGTTGGCTCGTACAACCCCGATGTCGGTTTGCATATCCTGTACCCGTAAATCCATGGCCGTAAAGGTTTGCTGCAACTACTGAGCATCTCGAGTAACTCCAATCATCGTCGTAAACATCTGACATAGTACAGGGTTGTCTACTGGTGGCTCATGCTGTGGGGCGGGGTGAATGTCGTCATCGTCTCCATTGTCTTCTTCGTCCTCGTCATCTTTTCGTCCTCGCTTATATTGGTTAACCTTTCTCCATGAATATCTGGCAGTATGAATGTTGATCGAGGCAGCAGGATGCATATCCTGTTCATTAGGTAAGAGCCGCACTCCATAAGCTCTGTATATCCCACAGATAAGGCTAGGAAACAGGAGTGAGTGTCGTATGTCTTCCTCAGCTTCTCGGGTACAAATCAAATTATAAGTGTGTGTCCCCATATCAATTTTTAGTCCTCTGGCCAGATGATAGAGCAAGGCAGCTTTTGTAGAAGCCCGAAAATTTAATTAAAGTAGGCTTGTAATATTTTTATGAAGAGTTTAGGCCCAGCCCACATAGGGAAAGGAAGCCCAATAAATGGTCCAATATGTTTACAATGTCATGAAAGTCCAAGTTTGCATTTATTTGACAAATACCTTTTTGGCACTCACAATACCATTTTTGGCACTCGCCAAGGTTCGGTCGACCGGTTGGTCAGTTCGGCCGACCCCCCTTCAGCTAAAAGCTCCTACAGCTAATTGGTTTTGAACATGTAGAGGTTCGGTCGAACGAAGTTACCTAAAAATGTAGAATTCTCGTGTTCTTTCTAGAATTCAGGCTTCTACTCTCTTCAATTACCCTCTTAAATGTCCAAGGAGTGGCCATCCACATTTTGGAGAGTTAAACAACACCAATTGGTGCATTTAACCACCTAAATTACTTCTATACACATAACTCCAAGAAAGTGAAGAGACTCAACCTTTAAGAATGCATTTAGTGACCCCAACCATCATTTTCCTATATAAGGAGGAGGCAATTTTGTGGTTCAACACACCATTTCTCACAAGAAGAGCTTTCAAAAGAGAGAAGAAAGAAAATAAGAGAAAAGATAGAAAGAAAGAGATAAAAAAAAGAGAGAAAAGAGAGGGAGAAATACTAGTTTTTCCTATAAGTTTTGGTGTTATCAAGAAGTGTTTTCTAAGCTTAATTTCTCTACGGTTTTTAAACATCTAAGGAGTGCACTTTTCAACAAGTTTCAAAGTATCAATCAAGGTACGTGGAGGTGTAGAGTTGTTAATTTGTGTTAGGTTGTAATTTTTTTTGCAAATGATGTTTCAATGTCAAATGGTGCCTTTGGGTACGACATGATCTATGTTAATATTTGTATGTCAAATGGTACCTTCGGTACGACATACCTATCCATGTCAAATGGTGTTCTCGAGTACAGCATGAATGTCCGGTTGAGGCATCGTGTTAAGTCATGACTCTACGTGATTGGGATTCTACGAAAAATTCTACTATGAAAAGGTTTTAAAGTTACAAGTTTTTGAAATGTATAGCTTAATCACGAATGCACCAATGACATCTATTGAGTTTTCAACTCACGGGTTAAATCCCTTCTCTACAGATTGAAAGTTTGCTACCTTGGGCATAGATGAAGGAGAAGATGGAGAGTGATGCAATGAGCCCATGGAAACCGGTGAACAAGTTATTTAGGTTTATTTTTATGAAACGTTTCCAATGTTATGTTTTAAAATATTTGAATAATGCTGAATGCGAGAACGTTATATCTTCTTCAAATAAACTCCATTTCGAAGTTTTAGAAAATCATTGAGTATATTGTTTAAAGCACTTCAAGTAATTTTTTTTTTAAATAACTATTGTAAGATTTAAGCTTCCGCTAAGAAAACGTGTATAGTTGTTACTAAACTACTGGTTAATGAAGTAAAGTAAGTAGTGTTCCCGTCCACTAGGGGTCGGGGCGTTACAGCTTTCGTATGATCGAACTTGCGCCGATGCATGGATGTGTCCACATTATGGCATATAAACATTATTAAAACCGTAAAAGATTCGATTAAGTTACTGTATAGGAAATGAGGTCGATGAAGCGGCCAAGCATCTACTCTCCCATATAAGACCCATGCTAATTCTGCCCAATTATGCTCCAATGGTATCGGATTGATCCCATCTTTGTTTAACTCGAGGTATTCATCAATTACCTCGGGTGTGAACATAATCCATCTATCTCGCACCCAAGTTTGGTGTTCATGATCGGTGCCAAGCTCATCAATGGAGAAGTTAAAATTTGTGTAGAATTCCTAGACATGTAGGGTAGATGGCAAATGGTTTAGCTATCACCTTGTTCCAACCCGCACGATGAATTAGTGTCTCTTTCTCAAATCCTGGGAAATCCTCCAATATCACTTGTCGCTTGGGTAAAACGGTCCATTTTGTGACTACTTGTTCAAATCGAAGTTTATGCTCTGGGCTAAAAAACCTTCGCATACCACTGTCATCAACACCGCGAGAGCGTGCCAGGGTAGAAGAGGAAGAAGCCTTACCTTTCTCTCTAGAAGTGGATGGGGCTTCTCGTGTTCGTTTAAGAGGTATGCCTGTCAAAATCGGGAAATAGGCAAAATGAGATAGATATACTAGATAAAAACGATCAATGAAATACCAAAATCCAAAGTGGAGGGACAATGTGTGGATAGTATATGTGGGGAATGCACATAAGTGATATTGTTAAACATATGCATGGGTTTTTATGCTAGTAAATCCATGGGAATATTAATGCGTGTTTAGTCCAAGTGTATTGCAAAGATCAAGTCAAATTATAGACAAATTCTCCATTGGGGCAATTGATCAAACACGTAGTGGGCATAAAAATTGACAATGGTGCCTAATATTTCATGTAAGTGATGAAGCTAACAAATATTTGTCAATACATTCAACTAAACCCAACATCTACCTAAGCCCAACCTCCATAATAGTCCATAACTTCAATAAATTGCACAAACAAGAAGAGGAAAGAAGAGAACTTGAGAGTTTTTAAAGTGAAACCCTTACTGTCGATTTCTTGTTAATTGAAGGAGTGGAGTGAGTGGACTTGGTGTTAATGATGTGCTAATGCCCCTAATTCGTAGTGCCCAAGTGAAAATGGAAGAAATTGAGAGAGGAGGCGCCGGTGTGGAGGAGGAAAGTGAGGGTTCATGTGTTTTGAGAGGAAAGAGTGAGGTTATGTTTGTGGGTGAGGGATTATAATCCCGCACTGGGCTGTACTATGCGTATGCATAGCTTTGGCTGTGCGTACACACGTCAAGAGAAGATTGGCTTCAGTCAGCCAATCTGCCAATCGTGCGTACGCATGGCTTGGAACGCCTTTTTTTTAAATGATTCTTGTGCATAACCTATGTTACAAAAAAATGCAGAAGAACATATGACACAGGTTGAAATTCAATGCTAAGCTTGAATGGCTCGTTTTTGTGTAAAAAGAGCTCGAGCACCTCGTTTTCACCTAGATATTTGTGATTTTCCCCCAACGCATGTAAGTGAGACTTGAACGCCCCCAAACTCATGCAAAACAACTATGAACTTATGTGACTCGCACATTAGCTTAAATTACCTAAGTGATGAATGGATGACGCTAAAGTGCATAATAACACATTAAAGCATAAAAATCATAATCTAATGCATCAAAGCACAATAAATAAAAGGGAAGAGAGTTGGGTTGTCTCCCAATAAGCGCTTGTTTATAATCTATAACTCGCCTTTGTTGTTCAGACTACTCTGCACTATCAAGTGGCACGGTCGTCTTCTCACTGGAGTAGTCACCTCCCATTACGCTTTCAACCGTTGTCTATTTACTTTGAACCTCCTCTGTTGATCTTGAGATACCACCTCTACAGTACCATATGGGAACACGGACACCACTGTGAATTGGCCCGACCACCTAGATTTCAGCTTTCCTGGGAAGAGCCTGAGGTGTGAGTTGAACATCAACACTTGTTGACCAACCTCAAATTCCTTCTCTCTTATATGCTTGTCGTGCCATTTTTTGGCCTTTACTTTGTAAATTTTTGCGTTCTCATATGAATCCAACCGAAACTCATATAGTTCATTAAGTTGTAGAACTCTCTTTTCTCCTGCTGCTCTCATATTGAAATTTAGTAAGTGTGTCGCCCAATATGCCTTATATTCTAACTCAACTGGCAGATGACAAGCCTTTCCGAACACTAGCCTATATGGAGACATGCTAATTGGAGTTTTAAATGCTGTTCTGTATGCCCAAAGTGCATCGTCCAACTTTTTAGCCCAATCCTTACGTGATGTATTGACTGTAGCTTCGAGAATTTTCTTTAGCTCCCTGTTGGAGATTTCCACCCGCCCACTAGTTTGAGGATGATATGGAGTTGAGACACGGTGTTTCACTCCATACTTAGCCAACAATGAAGCAAATAGGCGGTTGTAAAAATGTTTTTCACAATCACTAATAATAGCCATTGGAGTGCCGTACCTCGTGAAAATGTTCTTCTTCAGAAATTGAGTCACCACTCGGCCGTCGTTAGTTGGCAAAGCTATAGCTTCAACCTATTGAGAAACGTAATCCATTGCCAAAAGTATGTATTGTTGACCGTAGGACGAGGGAAATAGTCCCATGAAGTCGATGCCCCCACACGTCGAACATTTCAACCTCTAAAATGCTGTTTAAGGGCATCTCGTCCCTCCTTGAGATGTTTCCAGTCTGTTGGCATTTACCACAATTTTTCACTATATAATGTGCATCCTTGAATAGTGTAGGCCAATAAAAACCTAATTGTAGTACCTTTGTTGCTGTTTTGACTGCTACAAAGTGACCTCCATATGGTACAGAGTGACATGATACCAGTACTTGATGTTGCTCTACTTTGGGCACAAAGTGGCGTTTAATCTGATCTAGACCTTGTCTGTAAAGAAACGGATCATCCCAAAAGTAATGTTTCGGTCACTGAAAAATTTCTTCTTTTGATGACTTGAGTAATCCAGTGGGATGATGGAGCGCGCCAAATAATTTACGTAGTCAGCATACCATGGCGTAGTGATGATCTGAAAGAGCCTCTCATTCGGGAACACTTCATTTATTTCCTTTGTCGGGTATAGTTCATGTGACTCAAGGCAAGATAAGTGATCCGCAACAACATTCTCACTCCCATTTTTATCTCTGATCTCCAAATCAAACTCTTGCAATAAGAGTACCCATCGAATGAGTCTCGACTTTACATCCTTCTTACTCATTAGGTACTTCAAGACTGAATGATCGTGTAGACAATCACTTTCGACCTGATCAAATAAGATCTGAATTTGTCAACGGCGAACACTACTGCCAAAACTTATTTCTCTGTGGTCGCATAATTCATCTGAGCCTCGTCCAAAGTTCTGTTGGCATAATGAATGATGTAAGACATCTTTTCCTTGCGCTGACCCAACACTGCTCCCACTGCGTGATCACTGGCATCACACATCAGCTCAAACAGATAATCCCAATCAGGAGAAGTCAACACTGGAGCAGAAACCAATTTTTCCTTTAAAGTGTTAAAAGCCATCAGGAATTCCTCGGTAAACTGAAATGGAGCTCCTTTTTCCAATAGATTGCACAGTGGCTTGGAGACTTTGAAGAAGTCTTTGATGAATCGGCGGTAGAATCCGGCATGACCCAAGAAACTTCTAATTCCCTTCACTGTTACCGACGGCGGTAGTTTCTCGATGACCTGTATCTTAGCTTTATCTACTTCAATGCCCCGTGCTGATATCAAATGTCCCAACACGATCCCTTCCTGAACCATGAAATGACATTTTTCCCAATTTAATACAAGGTTGTGTCCTCACATCGCTGCAATACTTTCCCAAAATGATTGAGGCATTCTTCGAATGATTTTCCAAAGACTGAGAAATCATCCGTAAGTACCTCAATGATATTTTCCACCATATCCGAGAAGATAGATATCATACAGCACTGAAAGGTGGCTGGAGCGTTGCAAAGGCCGAAAGGCATCCTCCTATAAGCAAAGGTGCCATAGGGGCATGTGAAGGTGATTTTTCTTGATCATTCGACGCTATAGGAATCTGGTTGTACACCGAATAACCATTGAGAAAGTAGTAGTAAGCATGCCCAGCAAGTCTTTCCAACATCTGATCAATGAAACGAAGGGAAAAATGATCCTTCTTTGTGGCGTTGTTGAGTTTGCGATAATCAATGCAAACTCTCCAACCTGTGACTGTGTGTGTAGGAATGAGCTCATTATTTTCATTTGGAATCACCGTGATTCCCTTTTTTTTCAGCACGACCTGTATTGAACTGACCCAATGACTATCTGATACAAGGTAAATGATCTCCGCATCCAGAAGCTTCAATACCTCTTATCTTACCACTTCCTGCATAGTAGGATTTAATCTGCGTTGATGCTTGATTGAAGCTTTGTAATCTCTTCCATCAGTATCTTGTGCATACGAAGGGTTTTTCCATTTTATATCTGAGATGGTCCATCCTATTGTTGTCTTGTGTTCTCGAAGTACTCTTAGCAACCGATCTTTCTCTGTTTCTATAAGTGTATTCGATATAATTATCGGAAGTGAACTCTTTTCTCCTAAGTACGCATACCGAAGGTGAGTGGGAAGCTGTTTGAGTTCAAGTGTTCGAGCTAGCTGTATAGATGGTAAAAGTTTTGTGGGCCCTTTACCTAGCTCCAAACATGGCTGCTTAAAACGTGGTGGTATGGCTGCTAGATAACATGCACATTCTTCTGCTTTTTCCTTTTCTGATGGTAAATCTTGAGAATGCACTAAACAAGTCTCAAGGGGTTCCTGAGGGTGATCAAGTCTGAATGTCTACAACACTGCTTCCTTTATTATATCAACATGCATGGAAGAATCCGGTTCGCTCTGGAATTTAAAAGCTTTGAACACATTGATTTTTAACTCTTCTTCATCTAATCTCAATATCAACTGACCCTTTTGCACATCTATCAGAGTCTTTCCTGTAGCCAAAAATGGGTGACCCAATATGAGAGGGACGTCACTATCTTCCTCCATATCTAAAATAATGAAGTCTGTTGGGAAGATAAACTTGTCAACTTTCACAAATATGTCTTCACAAATGCCTCGAGGGTGTCTTATTGACCTGTCAGCCAGCTGCAGTGAAACTGTAATAGTCTTTGCTTCTCCCAAACCCAATTTCTTGAAAAGAGATAAAGGCATTAAATTAATGCTAGCTCCCAAATCACATAATGCTTTATCTTTATACAAGTTACCAATGTTACAAGTAATAGTAAAACTCCCTGGACCTTTTAACTTTGGTGGTAACTTATGTTGGAGAATTGCGCTGCATTCCTCAGTAAGCATGACTGTTTCGTTATCCTCCAGTTTCCTCTTATTTGATAGAATGTCTTTCATGAACTTGGCGTAACTGGGCATCTGAGCTAAAGTTTCAGCGAATGGTATGTTGATGTGCAGTTTCTTGAATACATCCAAAAATTTCTGGAATTTCTTCTCAAGCTTGTGTTTTTGAAGTCTCTGTGGGAATGAGATCGAAGACACATATGCTTTGCCAGGAGCGGTGGCCTTCACCTGTGGATTATCTGACGATTCAACTTGATTTTCAATTGTAGCCTTGTTTGACTCATCTACATGCTCCTCGCCCGTGGTAGGTACCTTTTCTATGACAGTTGCTGGCCGTTTTACATGATTTCTGGTAATTGGACTCCGTTACGTGCAGTAATGGCTATGACATGTTCCTTAGGATTTGTCTCAGTATTATTGGGTAAAGTCCCTTGAGCTCTACCTGATAGTGCGGCTGCTCTCTGTCCCACATGTTGTTCCAAGTTCTTGATCGAGGCCTGTTGATTCTAAAAGTTGGCCTCAGTTTTAATGATGTAATGAGATAGAAAATCTTCCAACGATGGCTTTCTCCCTTGTTGTTGTTGTTGGTTTAGTCATGTCTTTGTCCCTGATTGTTAGACCATGAAAATTTTTGATGGTTTCTCTAGCCCGGATTATATGTGTTGGAGTAGGGATTATTTTGTTGTCTCTGAAAGTTTTGCACGTAGCTTACATCCTCAGGCTAATTAACATGTGTAGAGGCCAAGGGACAGCTGGTAGTAGTGCGATCCACCCCACACCCTTCGCAAACAGGTGATGATTGGTGTACCATATTAACTGGTTGAGATAGATTGTCCATTTTCATTGTAAGAACTTCCATTTGCGTAGCCAGTGCTATAACTGCATCCACATTCTGCATCCCTGTTATTTACTTTAGAGCTTTCCTATCACTTGGCCACATCGACTGATTTTCGGCTATTTTTTCATACAGACCATAAGCCTCATCGACGTCAAGTTTCATCACCGATCCTCCTGCTGAAGCATCTACCATATTTCTGAACTCTTGTTGTAGACTGTAGTAGAAAAGATACTGTTGAGCTTGCTTAGGAATGTCAAGGCTAAGGCATTTCCTGAACAAATTCTTGAACCTCTTCCATGCCTCAGGATAGCTCTCTAAATCTTTCTGCTTGAAAGTGTGGACTTCATTCCTGATTTGGTGAACTCGAGAAGATGGGAAAAATTTCATCGTGAATTTTTGAACCATATCAGTCCATGATTGTATGCTTTCTGGAGGTAAAAAAAAGAACCATTCTCTAGCGACATCCTTCAAGATATGATGGAATAATCGCATTCGAAAAGCATCTGTTGATACCCCTTCGTAACTGACCATTTCACTTAACATGAGAAAGGCCGAAATGTGTTCATGGGGGTTCCCCGTGGCTTTTCCAAAAAACTTGATGTCTTGGTGATTTTGAAACAAATTTATGACATCCGGTCAAAGGTGAAAATTCGACTATCCGAAGGGAGGGTACACCAAGACAGGTTGCATTGGTCCAGGAATTAGGTTTACATAATCCCCAACTAAAATAGGAGCTTCATCCTGGATGGCTCTTTGTTGATTTTGCTGTGGTATTTGGCCTTGAGGTCGAACATGATTTTGTGGTTGACTATTATTATCGGTCATTCTCCTTGCTTGACGTTGTACTCTTCTGCATTTCTGAATGTCTTTTCAATTTCGTGATCTATCGAAAGGAGATTTGCTTCGTTAAGATTTTGCATATACCAAATTCGCCTGAAGAAGTCAAGAGACAAGAGAATTAAGCAATGTAGTAATAGCCTAAAAACCATAAAATTAAAAATTAAAAATGAATCTAAAGTATCTAATAACCAAAACTAAAACCGTTATTCCCCGACAATGGCACCAAAAACTTGTTTGTCCAAATCCCGCAAGCGTACGGGTTCGTTGTACAAGTAATAATTGTGATGAGAGAGTTATCGTCCCACAGAGAATAACGTTCAATTCTAGTATATTTGATATTTTTAAATTTGTATTTGTAACCAAGAGATAATTCGTGAAATTGTGACTAAACTTAGGAAATCTATGAAAACTTAGTTTAAAAATCAAATATGTGAACGTATTGGATTTTCGACTCCATTGATCAATTCTTAATTCTATTTCTCGACTAGTGTTAAATTTCTCAATTCATGCAATTATGACAATCGATAATTCCACATTTATTTATTATTCTCTTCCAAGACATAATAAACCTATGATTACCACGAGACGATCATAATCCTAATCCGAATTCATATGACAAACACACATTAAGTTTAGGATTATCATACATGATCGCACACACCACAAATATTATTCCTAATATTTATTGCCCGTGTGTCCCAATAACAGTGTTCTACCTACTGTAAGTTTTTCAACACAACGACTAAGCAACTTTATTATCTTAATGGTGCGCAAGCATTAAAACAATATAATTATGCATATTATTGGAATCACAATATAAGAATTAATAAACAAAACACTGAATCTCGAATTAAAACTAAGATTCAACCAGTTTTATCATCCATCCAATACAAAAGATTTAGCCTAGCATGTTCACGTAGAAATTACAAAGAAAATAAAAGAAAGACATCACTCGAATCATAAAACGATGAAGAAAATATGGAAATCTTCAACTTTGCCTTCAAATCCGGATCCAAGCGATGAATTCTTTCTTCTTCGATGTAAAATTCTTTCTTTTCTCTCAAAAGTAGGCTTACAATCCCCAAAATTAGGTCCCCCTCTGTTTCTTGACGGATTTTAATATAAATAGGTCTAACCAAAATCATCCAAAAATATTTCCAAAACAGAATAAGGAAACTTGAATTTTTACTTGGATTGAACCATGCGTACGCATGGTTCAATGTGTGCGTACGCACAATACAATCAAAATGGCTTCAGTCGGGGATTTTTAGAGCCTTGCGTACGCACGGCCTGCAGGCCTATGCGTATGCATGGTACAATTTTTGTGGACCAATTTGGCAAACTGGTCCCCGAACTTTTTCACCTACGTATTTTGATCATTTTTCAAAATTCCTCGTCTTGTTGACTTCTCTTCAATTCCAATTGACTTTTGGCATTCCCAAATCATCATTTTGCACTCCGACTCAGCTTTTGAAGTATTGCATTTCAGTCCTTGAACTTTGCATTTGACGCGAATGAGTTTTTTTTCCCGCTCATTTTTCTTACTTCTGCATTTTTCATTGATTGTTACCTACAAACAATATATAGATAGGATTAAGCCATGTTTCATCAAGTTTGACAACAAATAATCAATTTTAATTGCTTAAATGAGTGTGTAAAATACCCTTATCAGCCACAAATATGTAAAATATTTGATAAGTTCGATAAATGTTCATTCAAGAACCATGGAGAGAAAAGTCTCAATTTTTATTCATAATCAAAAGCTTAATGTTTACAATTAAAGCCTATTTATATGAAAAACCTAAAAACTAATTAAAAACGGAATAAAATCCTAAAATATGGAAAGTTACCAAAATATAAGAATTCTAGGCTAAATGAAACTCTTGCGAAAAGGAAACAAAATTTGCCTGAAAATTGCTCTATGTCGGATCATATTAAGGGGTCATATAGAAAGCAAGTGGGAAAGAGACAAAAGAAAAGAGAAAAAAACACATTTCTCGAGCCTTTATAACTTGAGCAAGTAAACCTCTAAGGGTGAATACAAATCTAGTGCCCTAAAGTTAATTGACTTGGGAGTCATCGACCTAAAGTTTGATACATGTGTTATATAGAAAGCAAATGAGAATGCGTTAAAAGAAAGAAAAAGAATAGAGTGAGAAAAGTGCCCATGACATTTGATTGATAAAATTGTACCTTTGATGCAAGACAAGTAACTTAGTTTAGTCTTAGAGGTTGAAACAACAAAAGAAATAGGAAAATCACTGCTCGTTGAAGTGTAAACTTGTGATTGCGAGGCCTATCCAAACTAAGAGCGGGTAAGAACTCAAGTTAACCAAATCTCAACTCTAGAACACACCTCGGGACAAGTGAGTAAAATAATAAGTTTGGAGGTGTGTATCTCTCGAACGAAGAAAGGAAAAAATTGACTAACGCAGGTTGAGATTTGAACCCATCATAAGCTGAGTATGTCTGCATGAGTACACACACGTCGAGTTATGCATATGATAAGTAGAAGTTGATTTGATTATGCATTGTTGAAACTGTTCACCAAGTGATTACCGAATTCTAATCTCGAGACACGGCAGGTTGTTAAACCATGTTTTGTTTAGAGTTAAGTCACCATCTTGTTTGAGGACAAACAATAGTTCGAGTTTTGTCCAACATATTTTAAATATTTGTTCCAACTGTACAGGTATATGAAAGTGTTGAAAGATTATGTTGTGAATCGTGCACAACCCGAAGGGTGCTTAGCTTAACGTTATATTGTCGAAGAAAATGCAATGTTTTGTAGCAAATACATAACACAAGCATTTGAAATAGGCTTTAAGTTTGTATGCAATGAAGAATATAAGAGTGATTTCTTTGTAGTAGGGCATACAATTTCTAAAGGGAAGCCGCTTGTACTATCTAATGAGATGTTGAAAGTTGCTCATCGCTATGTGTTGTTAAATAGTACAGAAGTTCAACCCCTACATAGAGTATGTTTATTAAATATCCACTTTAATAAATTTTAAGTTGGTAAACCATATTTATATTTTGACATATTGTATTTACCTAGGATGCATATGGATGAATTCAAGAGTTCTGACAAGAGACTAGAAAGAAATAAGACTTTATTGCATAAGAAGCACACTGATTCTTTTGCTACCTGGGTGGATGACAAGGTTGGAGTACACATCAAAAAATATAAATCTAGTTGTTCTATTAGTTATTTTATTTTTAACATTTTTAACATAAAAATAGATTAACGATTAGCTGTTGATGGATAATGTTTCGAACATTCTGACGTGGCTTGCACGTGGTCCTAGATGTCAATCTATGTCATATTCTAGTTTTATCGTAAATGGTCTTCGATTTCACAGTAAAGATTCTGAAAAATCACGCCAAAATAGTGGCATTTTAGTTGAAGCAACAACTATTTGTAGATCCAGTGCAAAAGATAATGCACATACAGTTGGGTAAGTTCTTTATCATGGAGTTTTACGTGACGTTATAGTTCTTGATTATAACACATTTCATGTTCCAATATTCAAGTGTGATTGGGCAAATATCGTGAATGGAATAAAAAAAGGAAGATGGATTCACTCTGGTTAACCTTAACGAGGAACTCAGATAATTTGAAAATGATCCTTTCATCTTGGTAACACAAGCGAAAAAAGTATTTTATTCGAGAGAGAATGAGACATCTAGTTGGCATGTTGCTTTACAAGCACCACCAAGAGACTTTCATGCTTCACAGATGGAAGAAGATACTACTTATGAGGCCACTATTCCACTTGATATATGATAATGAATTTCATACAGCCTTGATAAGGATGAGAATTATGCAATGACAGACGTTGAAGGTTTATTTTGTGATATGTAGAGTAGTTTGGTAAGAAGCTAATATTTTAACATGCGATATACCTGATATTTCATATTGTGATGAGAAATTGAATATTTTCAATTTCTTAATATCTCTAACCATTATTTATTTTGATGTTGTAGATTTGGATTCTATCTAAGTCATCTTTCGAATTTTCACTGTGTGAGACATATTGTATCAAATGGACAATTATGAGATAATTGTGTTTTCTTATAACAAGTAAGACTTTTGTTAAGTTTGAAAAATAATTTCGTTTGTCTTTTTTTTTGAATGTTGCATTCTGAAAGTCAACAAAACAAGCTTCAAGGAATTTTAAACAACAGAGTGCTGCAATTGTTGTGGCAATTCGATTGACCAGTAAGAGACTACGACTATCGAGTAAACTAGAAAATTTTATATCTACTCCGATGAATGATGAACAAAACACCCCGCCAACAAATACAAATGCAGAAGCTTCGAAAAAAAGGGGTCCAACCTAAGTGAAAGTGATTTCTGGAAGCAATTATCAGAAGATGGATCTCGAATTCAATGAATATTGGTAAGTAGTAGGCCATAATTTAGATAAATTTGCTAGCATGGCTAGAGTTATGGTACGAGAACATGTGCCTGTCGTAATTAAAGATTGGCATTCGGGTGATGGAAAGAAAAAGTTGGAACTTTGGAATTTCATATATGTGTATTTCGTAACTACCTTTTAAGATTAAAATGCTATATTATTTTAAGTTTATAATTTATTTTTGCATACAAATACAACAAGGTTCAATGTGAGTGGTTGTCATCAAAAAATAACAATTTGATGTATGGGAAAGTATTGAAGGACATTCAAATCAAGGTTGAGAAAACAGATCAGAACTCAGGTCGAATCATATGTGAATATAGCACGCATTGTGGCCCTTCTTAGACCAAAGAATGCGAAATCTGAAGAAGTTTGGGAAAAAATTGTCAAGGATACGCTTTCTAATGACTTTTATGTAAGTATTTTTGCATAAGAAGTTTCAATTTTTTTTATAATTATAGTTGTTTTATACTTTTTGGTTTTCGTAACAGGAAAAAAGTTCAAAATTTAGCAACATGAGAACATCTCAAAAGCTTCTCCATACTATGGGTCAAAAGGGTTATCCACGCATTGCACATAAAATGGTAAAATTACAAACATATCCTATCTTCTTATTTGAGCTGTCACATTCAAGTTGGAGCTAACGACTAGATTTTTATTACAGAGAAAAAAGAATTCGTTGATAAAAGGATTGAGAACTAGAGTATGGACACATGGACATCTTAGGAAAGATGGAAAACCAATAAATGAAGCAGTTGCTGAAATTATAGTATGTATATTGTATCAACGTTCGACTAACAACGAATTTGATTTATTAAATGTACCACTTGTTAATAAAAAATTTGAGTTCCATGAGTGCAGAGAAGGATTGAAGAGTGTTCCCAATCAATTTCTGATACACCAGAGTATGAAGGATAGGAGTTCACATGCATTTACTCCTCATGTTTTTTTTATCCTACATTATTGAATGTTTATTCAATATAAAGCTACTTATATAGCATACTAATTTAAAAAAGAATATATGAATATATATATATATTTACTTCAACTTTGTAGTCACACCAGGGAAGTGGTGTACAAGGAGGTACTGCACATATGGAAAATGCAATGTGTCAACTATTACATTGGTACATGTTTGAGGAGGAAGAAATTGTAGCGGAAGGAAAAATTGCAACAACAGACCTAAGTGCAAAGGTGCATCACATGCCACTCGACGAGATTGTTGGAAGGTTTGGGTTGAGGAAGTGTACATAGGTAGTTTGACCTTATACAGACCTACACCCGACCTTCGAACTCTTAGTGAAGTCATGAGAAGTATTGTTGCTTGACCAAAGAGCAGTATTAGACTTATTTGATGAAAGTATGTTTCGTAGACTAATTACATATATGTATGAATCTATTTCCATTTTTGAAATCAATTAGAGTTCTATTTACATTTATGATAAGAGTTATGAATCATGCTTCGCTATCATTTCATAGAGTTCCTAGTAGATGACTCATATGGTAGTTTTTTACGATGTACAAGTTTACTTGGCACTACTTTTTCTATGAAATTAATTTCAATGTTGGTTTGATATATTTGGAGAAACATGACGACATGATTATATCTCATTTTCCTTGTAGGTAAAAGCCAAGCAGAGCGCTTCTATATTAGTATTGGGCAAATTTTGTATAAAATGGACAATATGACATTTAAGGTAGTTTGATGAAATGGAGATGTAAGAAGACATTTGTTTCCATTTTATTTATTTTCTATGGTTCAAAAATATGTAATGAAAAATTTTAATATCAGTTTCATGTACTATAAATGTTGCTTAATTTACATATTTTAGATTCATTTACTATCTAAATATATTGGTATTAGTAAAAAGAGGTGAAATAATTAAAAATAACGTAAAGAACTGCTATAAATTAATTATAGAAAATTGGAATTTTATAAACGTTGCAAAAAGTGGGGCTTTTACAACGTTAATAAAACGTTGCAAAAGCCCCACTTTTTGCAACGTTTTAAATACATTACAAAAGGTCCCTCACTCTACGGCAACACTAAGATTTGCAACATATGAAAAAACATTGCAAAAGCCTTTTAGCAACGTTTTCTGAACGTTGCAAAAAGCTTTCTTTTCTTGTAGTGATTGTACCTTTCTTTAGATTTGCAAACTTTTTTACTATTCATGTAGTTCCAACAATCCTGATTTGTCTCCCACAACTGTCCAATTGTCCAGCCTCCAATAGTATCCATACAGAGAACGAGATTGAGAAAGAACCATTCTTTTCTTGTGCTAGCAAGAATAATAATGAAAACCTTTACATATTAAAAAACCCTAGCAGCTTATTTATTCATACCCATACGGGCTTGACCCGTCTTTTAGAATTAACCCGGTCCAATATTTAATTAATTCAATTAATTCAATTCGATCCATGAATTAATTAATCTAATTAATCGATTCGGGCCTATTAATAAGCGACTCAATTAATTAATTATCCAACGCTTGTCAATTAATTAATTGGTAACTCTCATTCTTCTAGTTCTCCTTTTGTGTGTGACCCATTAGGTTCTCAATCACGATATCTAACGACGTGAATTATTATTTAGATCTAATCAAAATTGATAAACTAAAACGCCCTTTTGATTTATCATTAATTCACATCCGTCATCCCAGATTGACATTTAGCAATGTGTTAGGGCAATACACGTGACGAAAAATGTCACGTGGTATGACAATATCAAACTTGTTCGTTTATCGTGAAACTATATTCCCTTCATCAGTATGATCCGATCAATAACGAGATATGGATAAGTGTCAATCTCAATTATCTATCATATCTTTCATTTCACTATTAGTCAATGTAAGTCTAAAACTCCTTTTCAACTTACGGGTAAACCGTGGCCAAAGATTTCATTATCAACTTAACTAGATGAAATGTAGATCATAAACTTTTACTATCTAAGAGTGAGAACCCTCTATTGATCATTCACAACTTTTATATGATTCTTGACATACCTGAACGATGTCGTATTAGCGGCTCTTGACAGAGCAACTTTCAGCATCACCAAAATATGACTGTCCCTACATAAGGTACTATGATGACCTCAAGTTGAAGGCCCAATTCCACTACCAAACGTTAGAGATTAACCACTGACATCCAGAAAGTTATCCATGTGGAATCTCCCAGCGGGTCTCCAATATTTTGTTCTATAACAAAACTTTTAGGTGTTCATTTAAGTGTCACCACACTTTAGCTTGTGAGATCAGCTACTTACTTCACAAGTAAGGAATGACACACGTGATCATCTATCCGCAATAACGATATCCGTATCTCATTATTACTTACGACCATGGATGATTTAAGATTCAATCATATGTAATTTGTATTTCACAATCACAACTCCTTGTGATTAACAAATTATAGAGACTTTAATATCATAATAGATCTTGCCAAAATAAATGCATTAATTATATATCAAAAGTACTTATACCCAAAGTTGATTGGACCTAGGACATAACACTTACAAACTCCAACTTGCACTAGATCCAATCACTTATGTGTCTAATCTCATAAGAGTTCACATGACGATCATGTTTATACTGTGACAACTCTTTGTTAGTGGATATGCAATATTATCAATTATGAGAATTCGTTCTTTCTTTACGTTATTTCTTTGTATTATCTCTCTGATGAGATGGTACCACCTCAACACCTGTTTGGATCATCGATGAGACTTTAGTTCCTTCGCTAGTACGATGACTCCATTGTTATCATAATACAAATGTACGTAATCAACAATGTTAGGAACTACTCTAAGTTCATTAATGAATTTCTTGACCCATACTACAACATTTACTGCTTCTAAAGCAATAGAGTATAAGACTCTCGTTATTGAATCAATGGTGGTTTCTTGTTTAGAACCTTTCCAACACACCGTTTAAATCAATATCTTGATTGAGATTTGCTATCATTCGAGTCTGACTAGAAGTTAGCATTAGTGTATCAATGATTTCTCAATTCATTTTCTCCATATAAAATCTTCTTAAGATTTTATTTCTGTAGATTACGATGAATTAAACAATCTTCTAGATCTATCTCATAGATCAAGTTGCTTCTCATATATCTTTATGAAGAAATCCTTTAACAACCACAATTTCAACGATTGAAACGTAGGGTTGTCGTTTCCTATTAATAATGTCTTATACGTATAATATTAGGAATGCGACAACCCTCACACTATTTTCTTGTAAACACACGGTTCGTCTTTATTTTTGATAAAATCAAAACTTTTGATATTTCTATCAAATCGAAGATTTTAGCTCCAAAAGGCTTACTTCAATCCATATAGGAATTGATCAAGCTTACATACCTTGTAACCATATTTGGATTCAAACTTTCGAGTCGTGTCATGTACACTTTCTCTTGCAAGTTCCTGTGAAGGAATACAGTTTTGACATCCTTTTGCTATAACTCATAGTCATGGTATGTAGCTTTTGCAAGCAAAATTTGAATGGACTTTAGCATGGCCATAGACTAGAAGGCCTCATGAAAGCCAACTCATTGTCATAACCTTTTGTTATTAGCCTCATTTTGTATGTATGGATGTTTCCATCTACATCGACCTTTTGTGTAAACCCATTTACAATCTATGGGTTCTATCTCATCAGGATTTTCGATTAAGGTTTAAACCTTGTTAACATACATCGAGTTCATTCCGAATTCCATGGCCTTTTGCCAGCTTTTTGGGTCAACACTTGACTTTATTTATATCTAACTAATATGTTCATCATCCTTGATTAGTAATCATGGATTCATGCCTTCTAGGAGGTTGAATGATCCCACTAGATTTACGTGGAGCTAATGTGTCCTCAGAAGTTTCTACTTCATTATCAAGAGTATGTCCCCCAGTAGGTGTGAGATCAGACTCAGATTTATCTACTTGGTCAACTATACATGTGGATCTTGAACTCCTTCAAGATCCATTCTACCCCCACTGTCCTCTCTTAGAATAAATTCTTTTTTCTAGGAGTTTAATATGTCTTGAGATGAACATCTTATTCTCAATGGGATTATGGAATTGATATCCAATTGTCTCTTTTTGATAGCCCCACAAATATGCATTTCAAGCTTATCCGATTCAGTGTGTTTCATATAAGCGACGCAATCCCAAACTTTAATAAATGACAAGTTGGCCCTTTTGTTTTCCATAACATGTGTGGAGTTTTGTCGACCGACATAGATGGGACACGATTTAGTGTGTAGAATATTACAATCAATGCATGACCTAAAAACGTTTTTGGGAGGTTTGTATGGCTTATTATTAATCGTACTATATCTAATAGTATGCGATTCCTCCTTTCAAATACACCATTATGTTGCAGTATATGTGAGGAGTCACTGCAAGAGAATCTTATTCTCTTTTAGATAATCTAAAATTCTCCTTTCAGATCTTAGTATGAGGATATTCTTATGTAACGACCCGACCTCTACACCGAAACCGTTATTTCATACGTACTGTTCGCTTTGGGGTGGGTAGAACCAACTTATCCCCTCACGGCTTCCTGTCATGTTCCCCAGGATTCGAACCCAAAACCTCTATCATATGAGACACTTAAGTTGATTCCTGGTACCAATCGGACAAGTTTGCCCACTTATCTCCTCATGGCTTTCTGTCACGTTCCCCAAGATTCGAACTCAAAACCTCTATCATATGAGAGACATAAGTTGATTCTTAGTACCAATCGGACAACTTGCCCAATTGGTACAAGGATTCAATTTAAGTCTCTCATATAATAGAGGTCTTGAGTTCGAATCCTGGAAAACAGGACAGAAAGCCGTGAGGGGATAAGTGGGCTCTGCCCACCCCAAAGCGGACAGTACGTATGATATAACGGGCTTCGATGTAGAGGTCGGGTCGTTACACGCCCCAAATCCATTTCATTTTTATTTTATAAAACAGACTTGAAGTGTTACCAAAAATCTTCTTCTTCCTAATTTAAAAATCTACTTTTATTCAAATTGAAATTTGTTCGACAAGTTGATAATTATAAATCAACAATTTAAGTGAAGAAAATTTTTCACGTCAAATAATTTTTTTAAAGTACTACGATTTTCAACCATCAATCCGAATTTAACATAAAATGTTAAATGTCCAAACACAAGAACAACTATTAAATATTGTGCACGAAATTCAACATAAAATTTATTCTTAAAATAAAATTTGTAATAATCATTTCTTTTACTTGGCGACCCCATGAGCATCACTTGAAAAATCTTCCATGCGTCTACACGATCCGTTCTAATCTGAAAATTTTAGTAAGAGCGAGTATTCTAGAAAACACTTAGTAAAAATACATTCATATTCTTATTAACGTGATATTAAATTTAAAATGGCATAACATGCCAACTTTTCTTAGATTTAGAGCAAACTGATCGCGACATCCAATAGCTCAAGGAATTTCATAAGAATTCCTATATCCCGTAGGATTTACTTATCTGACCAAATGGTCCATCTCGCAGGATTTAACATATAAATCGACCCGAAGGCCTTATAGTATTTCATGCCAGAATTTATCACTTTGCACTATGTATTATTACCTCAATTTGAAACCAAACAAATCTGAAATATGTTTGTAGAATAATAGTAGTTAAGAGAAGTATTTCCAGCAGTGTGTGCGCATATATCAACTTATGTTCTAAAGAAAATTCTAAGTTAACTATACACATATGATTCACTCCAACCGTAACTCCAAGTGACCATTTGGGTTTCATTCCAATCAAACGTCTTTTCGGTTTTCATTCTTTAATTCCAATAGTATTCCTAAGAGTTTATGGATCAATTAAAATAATTATTATCAAAATTGAGGAATTTAATTGTGTTTGGTTTATTAAATTATAATATTCTTTTCAAATTCAAAGTAACCGTACTCCATTGAAATGATAGATCCTTTTATTTTATTATTAATAAAATATATAGTTTGGATTACTTTTTTTTTTTTTATCAAAAGAACTCGAATGTGACTAATTCAAAATTATTTCTTCTTGAGCCAATTTATATTATTTAGCACGAGTTTCAAAATGAGTATAATATCGATATATTTTTATCAACTTTTAAAATACTTAGATATCCGACCCAAATAATTTACGATCAATCCTAAAAGTACACGTAAGCGAAATAAATCATTTATGGAAATAAGTGGGTCACGTTTATTACTTCAACTTTTTGGACTTTAGTGTGACGACAAGGCTGTACATGGACTATTTTATCTACTAAAAGATCAACATCAAATTTAGCCTATAGAAAAACATAATTCAAAACTCGGGGAGTTACATCCTTTCCCCTTAAAATAATTCCGTCCTAGAAATTACCTTATTTAGTTGAAAAGTTCTGGATACTTGACTTTTATTTCCTATTCTTTCTTCCACGAAGCCTTTTCGACTCCATGATTTTTCCATCGGACCTTAACCAATGCAACTTCTTTATTTTTTAATGCATGTACTTTTCTTTCAATAATCTCCAAAGGAGCCTCTTCATACGTGATGTCTTATTGTACTTCCAATGAATCATAGCTTATCACATGCTCGGGATCATGTACATACTTCCTAAGCATTGATACGTGGAATACATTATGTACTGCTGATAGTTAGGTGGCAATGCTAGATGGTATACTACACTCCCAATTCTATCTAGAATTTCGAAAGGTCCTATAAATCAAGGTCTCGGCTTTCCCTTCTTGCCAAATCTAAGAACCCCTTTTATTGGTGCTACTTTTAGAAATACTTTCTCACGGACTTCAAATTTTATCGATTTCCTTCGTTGATCTGCATAGCTTTTCTGTCTATCTTGAGCAGACTTTATTCTGTTTCTAATTTTATTAATTGCTTGTATTGTCCTTGCAATAATTGTTGGACCCAAAATTCATTTTTCTCCGACTTCATCCCAATGAACTGGGGATTTACATATGCTACCAAAGAGGGCTTTATAAGCCAATAGTAACCTGAAAGTTATTATAGTATGCAAATTCCACTAACGATAGGTGTGATTCCTAACTACATCCCAAAATCCAAAACACATGCACGAAGCATATCTTCTAAGATCTAAATAGTCCTTTTAGACTGTCCATCTGACTGAGGATGATATGCAGTGCTAAAATTTAACTTTGTCCCCATAGCTGAATGGCATACTCTTCCAAAATTTAGAAGTAAACCTTGGGTCTCGATCTGAGACAATGGATGCTGGAACTCCATACAACCTAACAATTTTCTTAACATATAATTGGGCAAACTGATCCATACTGTAGCTCATTCTTACTGGAAGAAAATGAGCTGACTTTGTCAACATGTCCACAATTACCCAGATGGCATCATGTCCTTTCATTGTCTTCGGAAAACCTACCACAAAATTCATAGCTATTGCTCCCATTTCCACTCTGAAATTTCCAATGGATTTAATGGTCCTAATGGTCTTTGATGTTCACTTTAACTTGCTGACATACAATACACTTCTCAACAAAGAGACCAATCTCTCTTTTCATATTCCTTCACTAAAATATATCACGAAGGTCCTGGTACATTTTAGTACCACCGAGATGTGCGGCTTACGGGGCATGATGAACTTCTTCTAATATTTCTTTTCTTATCCCTTCATTCTTTGATACACATAACCTTTCCTCAAACATCAAAACATTGTCATCTACTATTGCAAAACCCTTGTTTTTACTTGTTTCGACTTCCGCCTTGATTTTCCTAAAAATAGGTCATTAACTTGAGCATCCTTAATTCGATCCCTAAGGGCCTGTTTGATAGGCCTATAATTCCGGGTAAGTTGGAAAATGTGGGCAAGAATTCCACCTTAAGGCCTGTTTGATGTGCCAATTTTTCAAGGCTTATGAATTCCACCGTAAGGCTGTACGTGACAATTTATCCACCAAAATGAGGAAACAAATTCTTAAGGTTGAGCAAGTCATTCGTTTCTTGGAAAAACCTTTCCCCCTTCCCCTTTTCCCTTTCCCTTTCTCTCTCTCTCTCTCTCTCTCTCTCTCTCTCTCTCACGCCGACTCCTGTCTCTGGAAAATTTTCAAGTCGAACTTTGCTCTCAGATCAGGTATATTTTCTTCGAGCTTGTGCTTTGATTTCTCATCGAGTGGATCTTGGAAGGATGAGGGGAGATGAAGGTTGGGAATTTCTAAGGGTGGTTACCCCTTCCTCCATACACAATGGCTTTTCTGTTAAAATCGCAACAACCCTTGTATCTATGCATTTCTGTCTGTAAAAATGGTTCGGTGTTGTTTGTTGGGGATGTGCTGATTTTCTTTGACCTTCTTTGCTCGTCACCTCAGGCAAAGGAAACAATCCGACCGGTATCTTGGCATGGCAAACCGGAAGGCATGTGATTGGAGGGTTTTTGTACTTTCTATCCTACTTGCAACCGATGTTTTGCAGTCATGGCGTAGCCGATGTTCTCTTCTCAACCCTATGATTTATCCTTTAAAATTGCTTACCCTTGTATCTATGCATATGTCTTTAAACGAAAAATAGAAAATCATTAGCTTTTCCCAAACATATTCGTATGTGTGCGTCAAACATGCCTTCTTTGTTTGAGTGACTGGTAATGGTTGGCTGTAGTTTCATGGGGGATGTGATGAATTTCTTCAACCTTCTATGCCTTTGAATCGGGCAATGAGACATTACGACCCGTATCTTGGCAGGGCAACCCGGATGGAGTGTGATTTGAGGGATTTTGTACTCTCTATCTCACTGCAATCGGTGATTTGCAGGCATGGCGTGGCCACCGTCCTCTTCTCCGATTGTTAGAAATCTGATCCTCCAACAATTCCAGAATGCATATGTCAAATTTTCTACTTATTTCTTCTATACGGGATTTTTTGGTAAATTATTTTGTTCTTCAGTTCAGTAAGCAGAATTTTTCGAATCTGAAAATGCAAATATGTTGTTAATTTGTCACTTGTTTTTCGAATCTGGAATGATAGTTTGAGCTCAACCCACTTTGCTTATTTGTTGGGGCTGACTAAAAGCAGTAAATTGCTGCAATTTATGATTCAATTTCATACCTGCAACTATGAGTTTGTTACTTGTGTTCGAATATGGAATGCTAGTTTGAGCTCAACCCACTTTGCTTATTTGTTGGGGCTGACTGGAAGAACTAAACTGCTGCACTTTATGATTCAATTTCATACCTACAACATTGAGTTTACTGCTTGTTTTCGAATCTGGAATTGCTACTTTGAGCTCAACCTATTGTGCTTCTTTGTTCTGGCTGCCTGAAAGAACTAAACTGCTGCAATTTATTATTCAATTCCATACCTGCAACATTGAGTTTGCTGCTTGTTTTCGAATCTGGAATTTCTACTTTGAGCTCAACCCACTATGCCTCTTTGTTCTGGTTGACTGAAAGAAGTAAACTGCTGCAATTTCTGATTCAATTTCATACCTGCAACATTGAGTTTGCTGCTTGTTTTCGAATATGGAATTTCTACTTTGAGCTCAACCCACTGTGCTTCTTTTTTCTGGCTGCCTGAAAGCAGTATGTAGAATGCAGTTTATTGCAAGAAATTATGATTCAATTTCATACCTTCAACAATGAGTTTGATGTTTGGAAATGTATCTGTGAATAACCAATTTGGTTTTCGGTTTAATGATCGATGAGAAATCCTTTTGTAATTAGCAATTATACAATAGAAATTTATTTTCATTTATGCTATGTTCAATGCAATTTAAATTTTCATTGTCTTCTCTAGTAACATGTAAATTATTTATGCACATATGCTTACGAAATGAAATTAATAATTCTATAAATGCCTTTTATCATTGAACAGTTGAAATAAATTGTAAATCTGTATCTTTGATTTCTTATCATCCCAACACAATTCACAGTGGATTAGTTTAATTCCATAACTTTAAACGTATGAAACTAAAAGTAAAAACGGTTCATTATCATAAAATCCGGAATATGGTATGTAGCAAAATCCGATATTTGACTTCTAGTGAGATTTGTATATTTGAAAATCGTGAATCTTAGATTCGACTTGGACTTTTAGGGAACACACCAACAAAAAAATGAATGGAGACAATGGAATTTTACGTTGAAATAATTGCACATTTTAGTATTACGGTACTTCCATTAACCAACTGCCTACTATTTTTTTCTAATAAAGTACAAGTAACTAGATAAAGACGGCATGAATTATCTAGAAAAGATAAATCTTAAAGCTCAAGGATTGAATAACAAAATTAAATTGTACAAATGAAGAAAGTCAACAACACGTTTGACAAACAACCTTAACGAAGAGAATTATGATTATATATATATGAAATGGATTGAATAAACAATACAGTAATTGGAAAAGAAGAGAAAATAACATACGTTCATTTAATCTTGCATTAGTCTCACCGAAGCGCTTTATAGGCCAACTATGAATTTCTATTAACGATATTTATTGCTAATTCAAAATTCATAGAAATGCAATCATGCAAATATTGTTCATTTCGAATTTGATCGTTTTTTGTTAATTGTCAATAATATTTAACGTGATGTCACTTTCTAGTAGTTTCTCCAAGTCACATGGCTACCATTACGAACCAACGTCGCCGCCAAAGACAAAAACAGGGTCTATTTTGGATGCTGGTCATACAAGTAGTTGTATATTACAATACAATTAGGCGTCGTAATCGACGACTCCCTAGAGGCCCACGTAGGAATTGAGACTTCGAAAGAGAAATTATCCTTACAAGAATGTTCGGTGATAGTGACAGAATTTATCACGATCTACTCAGGATGAAGAGAGCTCTGTTTAAAAGATTTTGTGTTCATTTATGAACATATGGTATGGTTGACAATAGATCAGTCAAAGTAGAGGAACAAGCGACTATATTTTTCAACACCGTTGGACACGACCAACGTAATCGAACTGGGAGTTTTACGTTCTTCAGATCTGGTCAAACCGTTAGTTATTACTTCCATACAGTCCTACAAGCTTGTCTAGGTCTGTATAGAGATGTTGTGAACAATGCTACTATTCAAAACTCACCATACGAGAAGGAGAAATTGCAGCCATGGTTCGAGTACTTTAAGGTGAGGTGCTACTACATATCTTGTAATATAAATTTTCATTTTTTTCACTAGATATTCTGTAAAATAATTTTTTTCTCATTTCAGGATTTCGTTGGGGCCGTCGACGGTACTCATTTTCCTGCAAATATCTCTGTCAAGGATCAAGCGAGGTATCGCAATAGGAAGCAGATGATCACCCAGAATGTTTTGGTCATTTGCACATTTGATATGAAGTTTACGTTTGTGCTTGTTGGTTGGGAGCGATCCGGTCATGATGGTCAGTTGTTAAGGAGTGCAACATTACAACAAGGGCATAGACTAACAATTCCATTCGCTAAGAACTAGACATCTTGTCCTACAAGTTGACTTTTCACCTCATTTTAGTCTACCAAATGTTATATTAACAACCATCCGTTGAATAGGTAAATATTATCTTACCGATACCGTTTTCCATTGGTTAACGGATTCCTATCACTATACTGTCGGACACGATACCATCGTCGAGACATCGAAGGACATCGGCTTGAAAACAAGAAAGAGCTATTTAATTTTCATCATTCAAGTTTACGAAATGTAGTGGAGAGGATTATAGGTCTTCTAAAAAAAGGTTCGCTTATCTGAGGCATCAACCGTACCACGACATTGAAACACAATCAAGGATTGTCCTTGCATGCTGTGCAATTCCCAACTTCTTAAGGCTCGATAACTCAGAGGACCTGTGTGACGCGGATGACTATAATAGCGATGATGAGGTTAACTCTGGACATGTTGATGTACCCAAAGATGACACACCAAATACTCATATATCGTTCATCGCAGAAGCTGCATGGACTACTAAAAGGGAAGAAATGGCTGATGAAATGTGGATCGAGTACCATCCAACGCATGATGCAGGAATAGATTTCGATTGACTGTACTTAGTCATAACATTATTTGTGCGTTAATGTAATGTTTGGATAAAAACTTGCTAATTTTGTGTTCTTTAATTTCAGTCAGTAAATCTGTTCATTGTATCAACAGAGTCAGAACTATTGTACTTCTTCTGTGTTATTGTTTCCATTTTTATGTTAAATTGCATTTATGTCTTGTTGTTTGGTCTATACATGTGTAGAAATAATTTGTTGTTACGATTGTAATCTTGAATAATTTCTTTTTATTTATTCACATGAAAGATTAGATGGCACAGAATCGTCGAAACTATACGGGTTCGTTTCCTATTCCCCGACCGGCTACCGCATCGGACGGGAATGACAATGGAAATAAAAAATTGCAAGTGGATCAGTTTACGAGGAACTGTTATGTACGTTGGAGTGATGACATGGACGGTTTAATGATCATTGCATTGGTTGAACAAGTGTTGGCTGGACACAAAAGAAGTGACAATGGCTTTACTTCGTTCCAAGTAGCGAAGGCAATAGAAAAGGTTCTCCATGGATATGGAGTTACAATTTCAAATAAGAATGTGAGGGCGAGGTTGAAGACGCTAAAGAAGGAGCACACTGAAGTGCAGCAGTTGCTAAGCATGAGTGGTTTTGGGTTGGATCCAGATACAAGCCGCATTGTAGCTGATGTCGTTGCTTGGGACGGGTTTATTAAGGTAAAAAGTAGGATTCATTGTCTACAAATGTTACAAGTTATATATGCAATTAGATATTATTTCATGCAGTTGATTCGCACTAACGTGTGTAACTCGCAGGGAAAGCTAGAATTCGGGAAGTGGAGGAGCAAAAGTGGTCCAAGATTTGATGAGATGGAAATTATATTTGGCAATGATGCTGCCACTGGGGAGTGCGCGGTGTCTGGCTTCGACCATTTCTCGTCTATCAATGGTATGCAGTGCAATTAATATTTTGTCGAATTTGATGTATTATATATATATATATATATATATATATAGTGTTGAAATGTATACAAATTGTTATGGTATGTATGTTTTAGTCTAACAAATTGTTATATTATATATGTAGTAACTGATGACAGTGGAAATGAAGTTGATACCGAAAAGGTGGATATGGATAACAGCCCAGTTACTATTCGTAAGTGTACCAATGAAGAAGTACCCAATAAGAAGCGTCGTCGTGTACAACCGGTGGATGAGAGTACTATCGCCCTACTGAGGATTGTCGATTCGTCAACGAAAATTGCTCAAGTTATGGAAATGCAAGCTACGATTGATACAAACAATTATGTGAACTACAGTTGATTTTGGAGAAGTTAGAGGCTATGAGCCTAGAAATGAAGGACATCATGGAAATCATGAAAGCATTTCAATCCGATGAAGTTTTGGCTAAGGTATTTCAAAACTTGACGAGTGCGAAATACATGCGTGCTTTGGTTTTTGACAAGCTTGGTCGTGATCAACCTCCATTGTTGTAGATTGCTTATGACTATTGGTTTTTATTTGTATGAATTTGTATGTTTTTGTAACACCTAATACAGGGGCATGATGTAATGTGCTTAGTTTTTGTAACACGTAGTTTGTTTTTATTTGTATGGAGGTTTGTGTGCAGTATTTGGTAGCACACGGTACTGGTGTTGGTTTTGTAACATATGGCAAAATCTGTGTCTTATGCCAACTAAATAGATGGACTAGCAAGCCATGTTTTTAATACCCACCGTATGGGCAGAAAAACTATATTTGATATGTATACTATTTTGTAACAAATGTTCCTCTATTCATGGTTGTTTGTGCAAATTTATTTTTCAACATCAACCTCGAAATTTCATATTCATAAACGGTTGATATTAATATTTCAATCTCAATTTTGTCACAATTATGTTAACTTTTGTACTAAAATGTAAAGAATATACTTCAAGAAACGTAGAGTGCATTACATAAATAACATATACAAAATAGAGAAAAAAAAAAGGAAAATACATAATTGGAAAACCAGGGAAAAAGGGGAAAAAATCAAAGGGAAAAAAATTAAAACAAAAAAGGGAATTAAATTTAATATTGAAAAAACAAATTAAAAAAATAAAAACATTAAAAAGAAGGGAAAATATGAAAATAATGAAAAAATAATTAAATAATGAAAAATAAGAAATTCCATGGAAATCATATCGCATCAAACACCAAAAGATGGAAAAATTTGAAATTTTCCATGGAAAATGAAGTCTATCAAACAACAAAAGTTGAAAAATATCTTTATTTTCCACCAGAAAAATGTTGTCAATCAAACACAAATAATTGCCAATTCCCGGTTAACAAGTTCTAGGCAATTCAATTCCCTGGAATTCAATTCCTTTCCACCCAAATTCCACCTTTGCAATCAAATAGACCCTAAGAGTAGGTCGAATCTTAAATGCTGCAATCCTTGCAGTAACTCGAGATGGT
This sequence comes from Osmanthus fragrans, assembly GCA_019395295.1. Taxonomy (NCBI): domain Eukaryota; kingdom Viridiplantae; phylum Streptophyta; class Magnoliopsida; order Lamiales; family Oleaceae; genus Osmanthus; species Osmanthus fragrans. The sequence continues at coordinate 17,821,375 of CM033347.1, read as the reverse complement.
GGAATGAAAACTTCCAATTTTAATTTCTTGAACTCCTTTATCAACTTTACTTAAGTTGTGGGTAAAACTGCTAGTTGTCACACTGTCTTCCTGCTAAGAGCATTCGCGACTACATTAGTTTTACCCAGATGGTAATAGATAGTGCAGTCATAATCCTTAACTAACTCCAACCACTTTCTCTGCCTCATATTCAAATCCTTTTGAGTAAAGAAGTATTTCAAACTCTTATGATCCATATAAATAAAGCATTTTCCCCTGTAAAGGTAGTGACGCTATATCTTTAGAGCATGTACTACCATCGCCAACTCAAGATCATGGGTAGGGTAGTTTTGCTCATGTTGTTTTAATTGTCTCGAAGCGTAAGCGATCACCTTTCCAAACTGCATCAACACACATCCCAAACCCTGTTTGGATGCATCACTGTATAAGATGAATCCATCTGAACCCTCTGGTATAGCTAAGACTGGAGCTGTAACTAGTTTATGTTTCAGTTCTTGAAAGCTCTCTTCACAGTTCTAATTCTATTGAAATTTTACGCACTTTTTGGTTAGTTGGGTCAACGGCCCAGCTATTTTGGAGAATCCCTCAATGAATCTCCGATAATAACCTGTTAGTCCTAAGAAACTACGAACTTCACTTACATTCGTTGGTTTGGACCAGTTGGTTACTGCTTCAATTTTACTAGGGTCTACTTCAATCTCTTGTGCCGTAACCACATGACCAAGGAAGACTATACGATCAAGCCAAAATTCACATTTCTTGAATTTCGCATACAATATTTCCCTTCGTAGTGTTTCCAACACTATCTTGAGTTTTTCTTCACGTTGATCCTTATTCTTGGAATACACTAAAATGTCATCGATGAAGACAATGACAAATTGATCTAGATACTGATGAAATATTCTATTCATCAAATCCATAAATACTACAGGAGCATTTGTTAATCCAAAAGGCATTACATGAACTCATAATGACCATAGTGAGTTCTAAATGTCGTCTTTAAAATGTCATCCATCTTCACTTTCAATTGATGATAACCTGACCTCAAATCAATCTTGAAAAATACAGTTGCACCCTTCAACTGATTGAAGAGATCATCAATCCGAGGAAGGTGATATTTGTTCTTGATAGTCAGTCGATTCAATTCTCTATAATCAATGCACAACCTCATCGATCCATTTTTTTCTTTACAAACAAGGCAGATGCACCCCAAAGAGATGTACTTGGTTGAATGTAACATTTATCCAACAATTCTTGTAAGGCCTCATTTGATTGGGGGTGGAATTGGGTGGAAAAAGAAAACATTTTTCTTTTCCACCCATAAATTTGGTGTTTGATTGCTTAACTTTTCCATGGAATTCATTTCACACATTTTCTAGGTACAACCATTTAAAACACATTTTCTATCTTTTATTTTCCTATGGGTATGGTGGGAAAATATTTTTCATCATTTTTTTTACTTTTTGACAATCGAAACATATTTTAAATCCAATGGTAAAAAAATTTATCCATTTAATTGACAATTTGTATGAAAAATAAAGCCAAACGAACATAAAAAATTTCAAAAATTATTTTTTTAAAATTATTTTTTTACTTTTTTGCAATCCAAATAATTTTTAATACAGATTGTGAAACAATTTATCCCAAAATGTAACAATTTGCATAAAAATAAAGTCAAACGGATTAGGTGAAAAATTAACCAATCAAACACCATTAATTACAATTCTCTCTAAAACAAATTCTATTCAATTGAATTCCCTTCCATTCATTTTCCTTCCACCCATTTTCCACCATTGCAATCAAACGGACCCTAACTATTTCTTTAATTATTGTTGTTCCTTTGACGACATCCTGTATGAAACTTTAGACACTTGAGTTGCTCCAGGTACGAGGTTAATTGTAAATTCCAATTGTCTATCAAGTGGTGTGCCAAGTAAGTCCTCAGAGAATACATCAATAAAATTTTGTACAATCAGCACACTATTAATAGTAAGCTCCGATTGCTGAGTTCCATGTATTCTCACTAGAAATCCCTAGCAAGATCTTTTTTGCCTTCATGGCTGACACAAGATGAGGTAAAGTGATGTGATACGGGATAGGCAAGCACTTGGCCGAGCTTTGGAGTCCAAGAGGTTGAAGTTGACAAGCCAAGGTACAAGTTTGGTGAAGGGGTTGAGGTCCGAATCGAAGGGGATCAACATGTTAGAAGCGATCGAAGACGAAAGGAAAATGAGCATTTATGTGACCGCATAGATGTAATGCCATGCGGCCGCATGGCATCAACAGCAGCTCTCCCAGCAGCGAAGTTTCCTTCTATGCGACCGCATATGTTTTAACTATGCGGCTGCATAGGCAAATTCTGAGACGAGTTTTTTTTTTTTTTTTTTGCGAATTTCCAGATTTCATTATATTTCTTATTTTGGCAAGTTTTATTATTTTTGGACTCTTGATATTTCGTGCTTTTAGGATTTTCCATAGTTTCCATATAAATAGGAAATTTATTTCAATGTAAGAAAAGTTTTGATTATAATAAAAGTTGAGTTTTCTCTCCAATGCGATTCCCCCAACCGGGATCACATCATACCACTTGGAGAGAAAACTCACTTTTATTATTATCAAAACTTTTCTTACATTGAAATAAATTTCCTATTTATATGGAAACTATGGAAAACCCTAAAAGCACGAAATATCAAGAGTCCAAAAATAATAAAACTTGCCAAAATAAGAAATATAATGAAATCTGGAAATTCGCAAAAAAAAAAAAACAAACAACTCGTCTCAGAATTTGCCTATGTGGCCGCATAGTTAAAACATATGCGGTCGCATAGAAGGAAACTTCGCTGCTGGGAGAGCTTCTGTTGATGCCATGCGGCCGCATGGCATTACATCTATGCGGTCACATAGATGCTCATTTTCCTTCCGTCTTCGATCGCTTCTAACATGTTGATCCCCTTCGATTCGGACCTCAACCCCTTCACCAAATTTGTACCTTGGCTTGTCAACTTCAACCTCTTGGACTCCAAAGCTCGGCCAAGTGCTTGCCTATCCCGTATCACATCATAAAGACTTAACTCGTATTGCACAAAATTGAAACTCTTCATCTCCGATCTTTTGAAAAATTACTTCTTTTTCAAAACATCAAATGGTTGCATGGTTGCTTTCCAACCAGTCCATTCCTAAAATAATATCGAAGTCTTTTATGTCTAGGAGGTGTAAATCGGCTTTTAATTCTTTTTCATTCATTTCTAACTTTATCGCCCTAGCGATCTGATTAGTGTCCAAATTTCTACCGGATGGGATGGAAATTTCTAGAACACTATCGAATTTCTCACGTGCAGTACATGATTTAGCAATAAATGCGGTAGAGATAATTGAATGAGTAGCTTCTAAGTCTATAAGAAAATATGCATATAGTTCAGATATTGATAGAATACCTGCCAACACGTTTGAATTCTCTTTTGCCTCTTCCTGGGTTAAAGCAAAAACTTTGGCTTTCACCTTCTTTCCTTGCTCAAAATTTTTCTTAGATGGGAATACCTTACAGTCTGGGGCAAAATGGTCATCCTAGCCACATCGATAGCATACATTTTTCCTAAATAAGCACTCTCCCTTATGTGTCTTATTGCATTTAGGACACCGTGGAGTAACTTTATTTGGGTTGCTAGATCCTAATCCTGATCCCGATCCTGTATTGACCTTCGTGAATTGTCTAAATCTTTCCCTTTATTTGATCCATTCCACTTTCGTTTATCATAAGGTTTATTACTTTTCTCAGTCATTCGATCCTTTTCTAGACGATTAGAAATTGACTGAGCCCGCTGAAGCATTTCACTGTAGGTCGTCGTATCGTGAGATGCCATGATTCATTCAATCTCTGGATACAACCCTAGTTCGAACCTCCTAGCCTTCTTTGGCTCAGTGTCTACCAGTGTGATGCCTACCTAGAAAGTTGTTCAAACTTTCTCTCATACTCATCAAGAAACATATTTCCTTGTTTCAGCTGTAAGAATTCCGTCCCTCTCCGATCTCTAAAGGATTGGGGGAAGTACTTGTCATCACTTTTTCCTTGAACTATGCCCAAGTCATATCACGTTGTTGTACTTCCATTCTGGTACGCGAAGTAGACTCCCACCAGTGATCTACTGCTCCAACCAGCATAAATTCAGCACATGATACCTTCTGTACTTCAGTGCATGCCATGTGTTTGTATATTCGTTCTAACCCTCTTAACCACTCTTTAGCGCCCAAAGGGTCTGCTTTGCCGTCAAAAGAATGAGGTTTGAAACGGCGAAACTGTTCCACAATTGAACCTATGTTATTGGCATTTGCCGATCCATTCTGAAGAGGTGCTGGCGCAGGTGCTTGATTCATACCAAGGTCATGCGCTGCTCTCATCAGATCCCTAAACATAGCTGTTTAGTTTTGTCGTTCTACCATTTTCCTTAAATCAACAAAATAAATCTTATCTTAGAAATGTTGGACAACAAAGCGGCTCAATATGTTTAAAGGGAAGTGCGAATCTTATTAATAATATTCATTGAAATCAGGATACACAATGGTTCGACAATTTTAATTCCTAGTGACTTAATAGAAAGAAAAATTTCACAGTGCAAAGGAAATAGGTTCTAAGTTTCTAATTCCTATTAATCCTACGAAATTTCTTTAGTGGAGGTTCATCTCCGGAGGAGTCCTCTACATTAGGCCCAGACTTTATGTCCATCTCAATCTGTGGCTCAGGTTCATGCTCATGATCATTCTCTAACTCCAACCCAAACTCATCCTCATGCTCCCATTCGGGGTCTTCCTCCAGGTCCGACTCAACCTGAAGTTCTGGCTCGGGCTCGGGCTCGGGCTCGGGCTCGGGCTCATCTTCAACCTCATTTACTGTCGATTGGGGTTCTAAGCTCTCACTCCACCTATCTAGAAGGGTTTGCCAATATATGCCAAACTCAATCGTGTTGGGGTACTCTAGAGGGTTGCCTTCTAGCATCTCATCCCTAACCATAACTCTCATGTCTCCACATTGAGGTGGAAGTGAATGTATGAGGTTATTCACAGCCTCGATAGACGTTTTGCACGTTTTCGACAAGCGAACATATAAGGTCAGTCACGTAATTCTCATAGGACTGAATGATGGACCTACGGTGCAATGCTGCTCTACAAGCTGTGGTCTTTCTAGCTGTCTGATGAGTTCTAACCATGTCTGTCACATAAGTGTCCAATTATGTTTTATCTTTGTTTGTGATATCAAACAATACATTATGCTCTTGTGGTTTTAATATAAAGACTAATCGTCATACCTTCTCGTATATTAAAACACTATAATAACATGAATAACATATTTCATTCTAAACTTTGTAATCAATTCATAAATTCAAGCTTAAATGATTTATAAATCATCCTTGAAAAATAAAATGGAACATAATATTTTATTCTGTACCTTGTGTTCGTCGGACGGTAGTTGATTGACGGGTGATAAATGTCATATGTCTTATTTAATTAAAATCTCATAATGTGTTATAAAAAAAGTATACTTTTGACATGTAACTAGCAAAATAATAATAATCATTTCCTTACAAAAGAAACTATGAAACATTAATTAATGCTTGCAACTCGTAAACTTTTAGGCATAAAGATTCTATCAAAAAAGAAAAAGAAAATTCCAAGCCAAAAAGAGGCTCATTCGAATTCAAGAAATACTTTCTTGAAAATTCTTGAAGTGAAATTTCTTTCAAGAAATCATTTCAATACCTAAATCATCCATTGGTATCAAATTTGTTGTGGAAAAGTTATAAATCGATTTCAAGAAACGCTTTCTTGAATTTTTTTGGTTGTGTTTTCATTCAATTCTTCCATCCATTCCTTTCCTTGAGTCAATATCTTTCTTAAATTCCTTGTACTTCGGGTTTGAACCTCACAAGAGTGAAATGTTTTTATTGAGATTAATTTGTTCCTTAGAGAACTTGAAAGAAAGCATTGAGAGAAAAAAAAAGGTAAGAGTGATGAGATTATTAAAGAGAAAAAACTAATTTCTGAGTGAAAAACAAGTGCAAACACGTTAGGCATACAAAATTCTAGTTATTAATATGTAAAGAAGAATCAACATCAAGAGAGGGAGACAATCAAGCTTTCATGATGATGGCCATGCAATAACAATTCGAGTGGATGAATGTGGTATTTGGAGAAATTAGAGACCTATGGCAGAAGGAGTTTGTGTTCACGCTGATCATGAGTCCTTGAAGCCTTTGAAGGGTCAAGTAAACTAAACAAGAGGCATGCAAGGTAGATGGAGTTCACGGAAACATTTCCATATGTCATTCTGTATAAACAAAGTAAAGAAAATATGGTAGTGAATGCATTGTCAAGAAGGTATGTAATAGTAACTTTGTTAAGTGCCAAATTGCTAGGATCTGAATATGTTAAGGACATGTATATAAACTAATGACGCGGACTTTTCTAATCTACAAATCATGTGATAAAGGTGCTGTAAATAGATTCTTTAGGCATGATGAATATTTATTTCGAAAAAACAAGTTGTGTGCTCCTAAATGCTCAATGATAGAAATGTTAGTATGTGAAGCACACAGTGGAGGTTTAATAAGTCATTTTGGGGTTAAGAAGACCTTAGATATGTTAAGTGAACATTTTAACAGGCCTAAGATGAAGGTTGATGTTGATCGAGTTTACGTCATTTGTAAAAAGATTAAGTCTAAGGTTAAGCCTCAAGGCTTGTTTACGCCATTACCCATCCCTGGTGAACCTTGGGTTGGTATATCAATGGACTTTGTATTATGTTTACATAGGACTAAGAAAGGAAGAGATTCCACTTTTCTGGTAGTAGACAGATTTAGTAAGATGTCACATTTCATTCCATGTCAAAAAACTGATAATGTCATGAATATTGCAAATCTATTCTTTAAAGTAGTGCGCTTACATGGGATTCCTAGAACATTGTATTGGATAGGGACGTTAAATTCCTTTGTCATGTTTGAAATTTTTTGTGGAATAAGTTAGGCACCAAGTTATTCAAACCGATGCACAATTTGAGGTTGTTAATAAGACGATGACACAATTGTTAATAAGAATTTGAAGAGTTGAGAATAATGTTTACCATTCATAGAATTTGCATATAATAGTGGGCATTCTACTACTTCTTGTTTGCCTTATGATGTTGTATATGGTTATAATCCACTAACACCTTTGAATTTAATTACTTTACCTTTTAATGAAAGATGTAGCCTAGATGGAAAAGAGAATGCCTGCTTCGTGAAACCACTCTATGAAAAGGTAAGATTGCAAATTGAGAATAAGAACAAGCACGATGCTTCTCAAGTAAACAAAGGACAAAAAACGTTACATTTAAACCAAGGCATTGAGTTTGGGTACACTTGAGAAATGAACATTTTTTAGAACAAAGAAAATCGAAGTTGCAGCCAAGGGAAGATGGTCCATTTCGTGTCCTTGAAATGATTAATAACAATGCCTACAAACTAGATCGTCCTGGTGAGTGCAATGTTTCAGCTACTTTTAATATTTCTGATCTCTCTCTCTTTAATGCAGGTATATTCGAGGTAGAATCCTTTCAAAGAGGGAGGGGATGATATGATCCATAGTACAAATGTATGTCTGGGCAAGGATCCATTGATCATTAAAGAAGGGCCTATGACTAGGTCGTGAGCGAAGTGGGTTAAAGAAGTGATGAGAATACTTGCTCAAGCTACGGTGGGAAAACCAATGATCATGACAAACAGTGAGACAAGTTCTATATTGGACTCAGAAGAAGAAACACAATGGATCAACTTGATTCAAGCAATAGACGGAGGAGATGACCAATTAAACTATGCGACTGCATAATTAGATTAGGCTTGCGATCGCATGCCATTACGCAGGAAAGCCAGTTTGGAAATATAACTTTAATATGCAACCGCATTGATTAGTACTATGCAGCCGCATAGTACAATTTTGTGCACAAATTTTCCAAAATTTGTGAAATCTCCTAATTTAATTAAAACTCTATAGTTTTGGTGTCTTTTGTAATCTTTAGGATTTGATTTCGTGTCGACTAGGGTTTTATGAGTTCTCTATAAATAGATCTCATTATTTTCACTATAGAACAATTTGGTAGATTATTTTGTAAGCATATTTTGCTTTCAAAACCTGATGATTAGATTAATACAAATCCCCTACTTAACTCCTTAACTTCTATGTTTACTCTTGCATCTCCATTTTCCTAGCTTTTCTGCTCTTTGATTATTTACCAACCAATCACTACAAATAATCAAATCAATTAAATTACTGTACTTTCTTAAAATCACTAATATGTACATATACAACAACTCATGTACATAACTTAATCCATTACCTAGATTTCAATATTTGTTGTATAACTTCATTCAAACCTTTAAAATATTCAAACTTTCATTCTAGTACCTTCACAAATATATTATATATTCAAATTTACATCCATCACAAACATACAAATATATATCCCTTTCAATCTAGTGGAAACTAGAAATCACACTACAACCAATTAATATATATATTGTTCCCCAAAATCATTCTTCCAAGTGAATATTTCCATCAATAAAATCATTTTCACAAATAATCCTTACTCAAGCATTCAATTGAAAATTTAGGGTTTGCCAAAAATAAAATTTCTTACCTGGATTCAAATGGAAGCTAGCCAATCAAGAAACTTGAACTAGAAATCATAATCTTCACCCTAAATACGAAATTTTCGAACCAAGTCAAAACCCTAGAAATTTAACATAATATATTTCCACCTCTTGAAGACCATAAAGAAAATGAATAATGAAAATCAAGCTTAAAATACCTATTTACCATTCATCTTCTTCTTTCTCTTTTCTTCTCTCTTTTTCCTTCCCTTTTCTTCTCTCTTTTTCCTTCCCTTTTCTTTTTCTCTGTCGATTTTGCTTCCTCTCTGCGTGTGTGTGTGTGTGTAATGAAATGGAAATGGGTTTAATTGTAGGATATTTATGGATCTTTACTCATATTTGCAAAAGAGGTCCTCCAACCTTCAAATGAAACCATATCAAATCGTTATATTTTAATACTTGAAAAGTGAACTCCCGACTTAATATTGTATCCTTTTTAGATCCTCATATTTTGTCAATTGCAAAATAAACCCCCAATAAAATAATTTATTCCATCTTGAACCTTCAAATATTTTTAATTATAAAATAAGTCTCAATCAAATGATTTACTTCATTTAAATCCCTATTTAACTTTGACTTTGATCAGTCAAACCTCTGACTTTGATTAAATAATATTGACCTTTGACTAGTATGAAATGGGTGTAACATATTTAGGAGTAAATACTATACAAAGAAAGCTCAAAATCTTCTTGACCGAATTTATCCAATCAAGACAAGGATCAATGACGGTCACAGATTATATTAAGAAATTCGAGGATTTATCTAGGTTTGCTAGTCATATGGTTGGAACAACTAAGTTAAGGACAAATTACTTTGTTGACGGTTTAAGACCAGAGTTGAACAGAGATGTATTAATGTCAGGAATTCAAGATGAAAGTTTTGTTGATGCAACAGATAAAGCTTTAATGGCATAGCAAACCTCTCGAATTTTACAAACTCGAGGATTTCTTAATAAACATGATCCTACAACTAGTAGAACTTGGAGTCCAAAAAGATGGAATGAGAAGAAGAGGAAAGGAAATATGAGATTAATAAACCATACATCAAGAAAGGAAAAGTGATAAATAATAAAACAGAAAGTCAACAAATACCTAGATGTGTTAAGTACAGTGAGAACCATTCTGGTGAATGTTATGCTGGACGGAGAGTATATATTACTTGTAGCAAGCTAGGACATATGATGTGTGAATGTCCCAATAGAAAGAAAGATGAAAGAAGAGCTAATATTTGTGGTATGGTTAGACCTGAAGCTGAGGAAGACAACCAAATAGTGGCAGGTACGATTTTTATTACGTCTAAGCCATTAATTGCATTATTTCATTCCGGTGTGCCCACTTTTATTTTGACTAGGTCATTAAGTGGACTAAATCTTACTCCTATGTCATTATCTTCAAGCATAGAGGTGACTTTACCTTCTAGACCCAATCATGAGGTGACTCGATTTATACCTAAAGTTCCTATTCAACTTAATGGTTACTATTAACCTATGGATTTAATTTTGTTTCATATGAGGGAATTTGATTTGATTTTAGGCAAGGATTGGTTCGCTAAATACCAAGTTACTATCGATTGTAAGAAGAAAACATTGTATATGCCTGATGTACGAATTCTCATTTTCTAAACCTGTAAAACATTGAGAATTGTAATTGCGGCACCTAAGGTTAGTATTTCTAAGGGAAGTAAAGGATTCTAGGTTAGTATTCATCAGTGTTAGGTTACACCTGAGGAATCATTAGGTTAACTACCCGTTGTACAAGAATTCCTAAATGTTTTCCCCCAAGAATGATCAAGTTTAGCTCCAAATAGGAAAATATAGTTTGTAGCAGAGCTTATACTAGGAATATCACCAATATCCAAAGTCCCCTATCGTATGTCTCGTAGAGCTTAAATAATAAAAAACTCGAATAGATGAATTGATGTAAAAAAAACATTTATACGACCTAGCGTATTGCCTTGGGGAACGTCAAGATTATTTGTTAAGAAGAAAGATGGTTCAACGAGGTTATGTATCAATAATAAATACCTAATACCTGAAAACGATGATTTGTTTGATCAGTTACAAGGTTCGGCTATATTTTCTAAGATTGATACTCATAGTGGATATCATCAATTGAAACCATTCGATATGATCTTTATGAAATTTTAGTGATGCCTTTTGGAATAAAAAATGCTCCACCTGTATTCATGGATCTAATGAACCGAGTGTTTAAGGAATATTTGGACAAATCTGGGATTGTATTTATTGTTGGACAAGTTTTTCAGCACTGAATACTGGATTTATAGGTTGAATACCGTATTTCAGGTTGCATACCATATTTACAGGTTGAATACCGAATTTACAGGTTGCATACCGTAATTTGCCACTTACCAGATATGCACATACCGTATATGCAACTCATTGTATCTATGCATAACGTATATGCGGCTTAGATACCGTATATGCGATTACCATATTTGTAGTGGGTTTAAATACCGTATATGCAGCAAATTGTATATGTGTTGAATTTAAATACCGTATATACAAATTCCAATTTACGCTCACCGTATATAGAGTAAACTAAGAGATTAAATAACATATATAGCATATTCAAATATATATATATATATATATAACAGATTTAACAGAATCAAGTAATGTAAAACTACAAAATTTAAATCTGCAAAACGAGTAATACACCAAATAATTGCATAAACGAATTAAACAGTAAAACCTTTAATCGTGACATGTGTTAGACACAGTTTCCTTAAAACAGATTTGTCCCCTCACTGTCTGTGCTTGAGGTCTAGATCAAGTGTCTGTTTCCCAAGATACAACAGTAAAACCATTAGTTTCTTAACACCACAAATACTACTCCGGCGAACCAACTTTGTGTCTAAACAATATCACCACTCGGACAGAAAATAAAATTTATGCAGACAAGACAAAACTGTATGCATAATGGTTTGTGTATGCAGAGGTTTTTCCTGATGAATTCGCATGTGTTTGGAAAGGTGGAAAACGAGTCTATTTATAGGCTCTTCAATTGTAATCTACCCATTAACTAATGGTAATGACCATGGGAGTTTCAACGGTTTCAAAATTTGAAAAGTCACTTGAAGGAAAAAAAAAAATTGTAGCAAAACGTGGACACTCCTAAGGGGCAAATTTTGCTCCTTTCGGTCCGACATTCGTGTACGCAGGTCGTACTCGCACACAAGTTCAATGTCCGAAGCACATTTCGGTCTGTGATTTTCACCCCCTGCGCGAGCATGTGGAGAGAGAGCCTCTGTGCTACACATGATTACACACTTCCAAAGTGCAACCATATTTAAAGTAGTTTTTGTTTTCATCAAATTCCTATGTAGGACAAACTCTTGTTTAGTTTTCCCTCCCACATAAATTCATTTCACATAGCATACTTTGAGTTTCAATTTCTCATTCACCCGAGCATCAATTTTGCCAAGTAAATATATGATTTCGATGTACTTACGGAAGAGAACACAAATCAACATTGATCTTCCAAATTAGCCAAACGGATCCAGCTCAAAATTCATGCTAAATTCAGCCCAACACTCATTTTTCCCAACATTTATAGATGATAATAGATCTACACCAAGACTAAGGAAAAACATAAAAGACATTTGAGGATAGTATTCCAGATCTTAAGGAAAAAGAAATTATATGCCAAACTTAAGAAATGTGAGTTTTGGTTAGAAAAAAAAGGCATTTTAGGACATATTGTGACAAAAGAAGGAATTGCAATTGATCCAACTAAAATTGATGTGATATTAAGATCGATGCGATCCTGGTTGGGGGAATCTCACGGAACTCACGGAATGAATTTGAAAACGTCGGGAAAGCCCAAATTCAGGTTGTAGACGATAGGATCTTGGCCCGAATATTATTGAACCAAGAAACTAAGCAAGAACAGAGCTTGAAAAACCTCTTGATCACAAAACCAACGAACCTCAATTTTCGAACGTCACAAAGGTTGCCTAATCCTTTGATAAGTTCTAGGTTTTGGACTTGAACCCAACGAAGTGAACCAAAAAACTCAACAATAACAAAGATGCGTTGAACCCCTTAATTACACAATGAAGAACCCACGATCCGATGTTTGAACACCACAAATATAATTAAATATTTGATAAGTTCGAGCTGTGTTCATTCAAGAATATTGAAGAGAAAATCTCAATTTAATTCATATCAAAGTTAATGTTTACAATGAAATAAAATCTCTATTTATACTAAAGTAATAAACCCTAAGAAATATGGAAAATAAGAAATCAAAAAGTCCTAAAATAATAAACTTGCCAAAAACAGGAAATCTAGAAAAAAGGAAATAAATCGCGAAAATTACGTTTCTACCGGACGTCCGGTATGACGCGTTGGTCGTGCGGTAAGATTCTTCCGGATGTCCGGTTTGGTAGAGCTTTTTTGTGCCTATTTTCGACTTCATCCGGATGTCTGGTAAAAGGCGTTTGGTCGTCCAGTTTGGCAGAACCTTGCTCCCATCTTCGGTCGGCTTTATCACGTTGATCCAAGTCTTGTCGGTCTTCGACCCCAATATGAAACTTGTCCATTGACATGTTAACTTCGACCCCATATGTCCTGTTTCCCAAGCATGCATTTGTATGAGTTTTTACGACATTGTTAACTTGAATTAGTCTCGACCAAGCCCTTTGTATCTTCTCCACGAACTTTGCACTTGCATCGGCTTTGACCTATCCCGGATCATACCATCCTCTCTTTTCGAAAGGATTAGACCTCGAATCCATAACTTGAATGCCCAAATTATAGCCCTTACTGTCGATCATGGCAAGAACATGAAATGGCCCATCATCTATTGGATGCAATTTGGACCTCCTTTGACTTCGAACTCGCCTCCTTTGAATGTAGACCTAATAACCATCACATAGATCAAAATGTGCTCGCCTTGACTGCTTGATCTTGCAAGTTTGCTATGCTCCAATAGCAACTCCATTTGATGAATGACTGTGCCTTCTCCTTGCTTTACTTGGCACTAACACTTGTGAGAATGCCACTCCCAATGTATTAATTTTACCCCTCAACTCATCTTCCTCATTCAACCCCTTGCATATGAAATTTCCCATCTTATCAACCTGGTATAGCAATGGTCTGCAAATAAACTCCACCCAATGCCTTTGAAACTCCGTTGCCTCCTCACAAATCACAAAGTCAATTATCGGTATGGAATAGAAATCCAATGGATGTAGTATCAACTGTTGTTCAATTTTCGGGATGGGTGGTATTCCAATAGGAGTATTTTCTGGAATGAAATCTTCGGTAACCTGCAAAACAAAAATATCCAAGATAGGGGAGAATTATTAGTCTCCACCATAGCCTCCTCAACTTCAGGCTCTTTTTTAATTAAACTCACTTCCAACTCTTCCTTTCCCTCTGAAGACCCTTCTTCAATTTCTTTTTGCAACTCCACTTTCCCTTCTGGATGTTCACTCTCAACTTTTATTTTACTCTCTTGTCGAATCTCTCCTTTTTTCTTACAATCAACCACTTTACTATGTTCTCTCGAGCTCTTTTGTTTCTCCCTATGACTAATTGAGTAGCGAAGCTTTGAAAGGTCACGCTCATAATCCAACATAGTCCTTTTGCTTGACGTACTACTAATATGCCCCAAAAACGGTATTTTCTCTTCCCTCGAATACCTAACTCCACTATATCTTTTAGGCTCATTTCGAAATTCCCGATCACACATATCCTTCCTACAAAAATGATTAGGCCCATAACGCTTCCTCATAATATTCCTTAACTCACCCCAAGTTTCAATAAGCTTCTTACCATTCCTTCTTCTAGATGTTGTTAACTGATCTCAACAAGTAATTGCATAATCCACAAAAGTGTTCACAGCTAACTTTAATTTTATCTCCCCGTAGTAATCATGGCAATTAAATACTAATTCTACCCTTTCTTCTCGTACCAAGTATGCTTCGGGATCGTTCTTTCCCTTAAATTGTGGATTCGTCAACTTCACATTCCCCAAATTACCATCAACTTCACCTCCATGATTATTTCTACCCCGTCGTTCAAACTTATCCATTCTATGACTCATACCCTCAAGCAATCTTTCCAACTGCCGGATCACACAATTCGACATTGAGATTTGTAATCAAGGAGACTCAAGAAAGAAGAAAAATGATTGGATAAAATTTTGAATACGCACTATGAAAATTCAAGAAAGTGGTTCTCGAATTTGGATTGGATTGAACATAAAGGGATTTTGGAATTAAGATAGATAATAGAAAATTGATAATTCCAAGATAAATCAAAATAATTTTTTTAAAATATTTTTGGGTGAACAGTAACCCACGAACAGTACCGAATTTTTTTTTTTTTACAAAACTTGAAAATTCAACTACAAGAACGACAAAGAAAATGGAAGTTGATTTGAACTTAAATTGAGCACAAAAACAACTATTGACTCTTTTTTTTTTTTTTTTTTTTTGGAAATTTTGGATCAAAGACTTAGAAAAGTTACTGGACAAAAGAACACGAAGAATAGAAGAAAAGGAAAACAAAGACTCAACAAGAAATTAAAACAAAGATAGAACCTAAATCTAGAGCTCGAGCTCTGATACCACTTGATGCGATCCTGATTGGGGGAATCTCATGGAACTCGCGGAATGATTTTGAAAATGTTGGGAAAGCCCAAATTCAGATTGTAGACGATAAGATCTCGACCTGAAGATTATTGAACCAAGCAACCAAGCAAGAACGGAGCTTGAAAAATCTCTTGATCATAAAACCAACAACCTCGATTTGCGAACGCCACAAAGGTTGTCTAATTCTTTGATAATTTCTAGATTTTGGACTTGAACCCAACGAAGTGAACCAAAAAATTCAATAATAAGAAAGATGCGTTGAACCCCTTGATTACGCCATGAAGAATTCACGATCCGATGTTTGAAGACCACAAATATAATTAAATATTTGATAAGTTCGAGTTGTGTTCATTCAAGAACATTGGAGAGAAAATCTCAATTTAATTCATATCAAAGTTAATTTTTACAATAAAATAAAATCTCCATTTATACTAAAACAATAAACCCTAAGAAATATGGAAAATACGAAATCAAAGAGTCCTAAAATAACAAACTTGCCAAAAATAAGAAATCTAGAAAAAAAGGGAAATAAATCGCTAAAATTACATTTCTACCGAACGTCCGGTATGTCGCGTTCAGTTGTCCAGTAAGATTCTTCCAGACGTCCAGTTTGGCAGAGCATTTTTGTTCCTATTTTCGACTTCATCCCGACATCCGGTAAAGGGCGTCCTATCGTCCGGTTTGGTAGAACGTTGCTCCCATCTTCGGCCGACTTTATCACGTTAATCCAAGTCTTGTCGGTCTTCGACCCCAACATGAAACTTGTGCATTGACATGTTAACTTCGACCCCATATGCCCCATTTCCCGAGAATGCATTTGTATGGTTTTTTGTGACATTGTTAACTTGAATTATTCTCAACTGAGCCTTTGCATCTTCTCCATGAACTTTGCACTTGCGTTCGACTTTGGCCTATCCCGGATCATATCAAATATGGAAGTGTCAAATGATACCTACAGAAGTATGAAGTTTTCTAGGACTAGTTGGATATTATCATAGATTTGTTACGGATTTTTCCACGATTGTCACACGTAAAAATGTTGCATTTAAATGGACATTTATGTAATTAGAGTTTTCAGGAACTTAAGAAAAGATTAAAGTCAACACCAATACTTATAATTCCAGTAGGATGTGGACAATATACTGATGTAGATCAAATCTACAAACACCAGAATAATAACATAAAAAAGGATTAAACTGAAGAAAACAAACTTTTCTTATTTCATGAATAACCAAGAAACCCTACAAGACATTTTAGGGTCTTAAATACGAAGAGAAAAGATAACCTACTGGGCCAGCAGTCCCTTAAAGGATTGGGCTACAAAGCAGAATAAATAAATACTGAAAATAATAAAATAATAAACTTTAAATGCCATTTTGAATTAGTAAACGAATTCAAACGACCAAAATCCATCATATGTCATGGCTAACCCGTGATTTCAATGGGAATCGTCGCGAACTTTCCGGAATGGGGTTATGGGCCCGAAACGGACACCGTATGCAAAAGTTACGTCTATTTCTTCGAATACCAACCATCCAAGCGTTACATATATGCAAGCGCCTGTTCTTCCACACGAACCTCATCATATACCATCTATTGCTTCAAAACATGGATTTGTCCAATTGGTACCAAAATTCAATTTAAGTCTCTCATAAGGTAGAGATAAGATGAGCTCAAACCTCTCATAAAGAACCGTACAATAGTTAACAACTTGGGCAAAGAGGTCGGATTATTACAAAAAATGATCATTTTTGTAACAACCTAGGCCTCGTGCCTAAGTCATTATATCATACATACTATCCGCTTTTGAAGGACATTTGCAGCATTCTATTGCGTCCCCCAAAACTCGAACCTAATACCTTTGCCTAATGAGATGCTTAAATTGGATCAAGTTACAACTCTCATAAGGTAGATGTCACATGTTTGAATCCTAGGACATGATAACAATCCATTAGTGGAAGGATGGGCTTAGGTTCTCCCATAACGAATAGTGCGTAAGTTAATGATTTATGAAAAGAGGTCGCATAGATACAAAAATGTGCATTTTTGTAACAATCCAAGCCTCGTGCCCGATCGTTCTCTTACGTACTGTCCACTTTCGAGACAAAATCTTTCGTCTTATCCCTTATAGCTTTTGTCGAGTTTTCCAATATTCGAATCCAAGACCTGCCTTATGAGATATTTAAGTTGAATCCTGGTCCTAATTAGACAAGTTGCCAAATTAGTACCAGAATTCAACTTAAGACTCTCATAATGAAGAAAACTTTAGTTAAAATTCCTAGGGACATAATTGAAATCCGTGAAGGGTAAGATTGTAGAATATATATATATACTACAATTATCTCCCACTACCTATTGTAGTGTGACATGTCAGACAACCAGAGTGTTTACTACCTTATTTAGTGCATAATTATAGGAGCACCATTATAACACTTTCCTTTTTGATACTCCTAAATGTTCTAATATATACCACACGTAAATTACACTTACACAAATTATCTCTTTGTTCAAGAAGTTAAATTTTCCTATACGTACTATGATTCTCTTCAAATTATCAAGGTAGGTGTAGTCACACATCGAATAATTTAGTCATTTTTCATACTTTAAAATACATAATCCGATTTATAAATAATGATATGGGTCCTATACGTGTAAGTTCAAGGAACCAGAGTTCAGTAGCGCAATGCATGAGAATTATATCCACGAAGTTTGGTTCATAATTCTTGTGTCTCCCCATGTATGTTATGATTATACATGAGAATTATGGCGACCTAAGTTCGGTTACTAATTCCCGTGTTTCCTTATATATACCTTAAGAATTCTTATTTTAAAAATGAATTACGATTTTGTAGCTTACTTATTGAGATTTTATCTCATTGTTTATGATTTTTCCCCCTTTAAGAAATTGAGGCTCGATGCAATGAGTTTGGATTGCCCTTTTAAAATAGATGATTTATGAATTTTAAACAATAAATTTTATGAATAAGAAGGTGTTACTCCATCCATTCCATAAAGATAGTCTTATTTTTCTTTTCGTCTGTCCCAAATTATGGTCATATTTTTTATTTGAGAGTATAGTTAATATATTAGTTTTATAATATGTCCCTATTTAATGTGTTTTATTATCAGAAATATAATTTAATTAGCTTCAATTTCTTAATCTGTGTGAAAAAGAAATATGACTATGTTTATACGATCGCGAGAGGGAGTGTATTTTTTAATTATTGTAACTTTGGGAATAATTATCTTTTATGAAAGTTTATTTTACGTTACATGTTTAATGACTCAACGGGTAAGTTTTGGGTTGTTACAAGTTTTACAATTGATATCAAGATTCAACTTAAATCTTACTTAAAGGGAGCTCATGTGTTCAAATCTTAGGGACGCGATAGAAATTCATGAGGTATGAGATGGGCTTAAACTCTCCCAAAATGAACAAAACATAGTTAATGGTCTAAGCATATATGCTGGTTCATTACAAAAAACGTGATTTTTTTGTAATGACTCGGGCCTCATGTCCAAGCCATTATATCATACAACTATCTGCTTTGGGAGGGCATCTGCCCTCTTACTTCCACAATTTTTTATCGCGTCCACTGGCTTATGAGAGACTTAAGTTGAATTCTGGTACCAAATTAGGTAGATGCCCTTCCAAAGTGGATAGTACATATGATATAACGGCTTAGGCACGGAGCTTGAGTCATTACATCATATAAGAAGATTATCCTACGATTGATTTGGAATAGGAGCTATAGTTTCTGCATTGAAAATTTAGAGCATTTATCTGTATAGAGAAAATTTTGAGATATGCATGGATCATGTGTTTGGAACCTTTCTTCACACAAAAACAGATAAATATGCGTCAATGAAGATGGTTAAAATTAGTTAAAGATTATTATTGAAAACTTAACTATTATCATGGAAAGGCTAAGGTTGTAGCTGATGCATTAAGTCGAAAAATACCAAAGAAGCCAAGGGAACTAAATAAGGAAATTGAGAATTTTTATTTGGAAATTTTAGGGTCTGGTGATGAGAGAGTGAGACTCTACAAATTCAATCCACGATACTCGAAATGATTAAAGAAGCAAAAAAGGATGAATAAATGTGCTGAAAAGATAAGGAAAATTTTAGCAAAAGAGAAACATGTACGTTAAAGATGTCTACTGATTAGATACTGCAATTTAAAGAGAGAGTATATGTGCCTAATGATGGGAAAATACGGAAAGAGATACTAAATGAAGCACATAACACCACGTACTCGATACATCTAGGTTCTACTAAAATACATCAACAAAATGTTTAATTTGTCAGTAAGTTAAGGTTGAACATTAGAAACCTGCAGGAAAGTTAGAATCTTTACCAATCCCAAAATGGAAATGGGAACGAATCATGATGGTTTTTATTTCGGATTAACCAAAGTTAACCTAAGGATGCGTGGCAATTTGGATTATAGTAGATAGATTGACGAAATCAACTCATTGCTCACCCGTAAATATTTCTTACAAGATAGAACAGTATGTTAGTTTGTACATTCAAGAGATAGTTAGATTACATGTATTCCAGATAGGTAGATATTTTGGAGAAGTTTGCATCAAATGTTAGCTACTAACTTACATTTCAGTACTGCTTTTCATCCTCTAACTAATGAACAAACTGAGCAGACAATACAAACTCTTGAGGATATGTTAAGATCTAGCATCTAGAATTTTCAAAGAATTGGGATGGCTGCCTACCATTGATTGAATTTACATATATTAATAGTTATCCTTCATCAACGAGTATGCCTCCATATGAAGCACTATATGGAAGGAAGTGCAAATCACTGATATATTCGGATGAAGTCAGAAAATTATAGATTCTAGGACAAGGAATCTAACAATAAATGGTGAAAGTAATTGAGAAAGTTAAGATAAATATCATGGCGGCACAAGATAGGCAACAAAGTCATTCAAATGAAAGACACAGACCTTCAGAATTTGAGATTCGTGATAGAGTTTTTACAGAGGTTTCACTAGTTAAGGGCTAATTATGTTTTGGTAAAAAGGGAAAATTAACACTAGACTATATTGGACCTTTTGAAATTAAGAAAAGAATTGGGCCAGTGGCATATGAGAAGGAATTATTGAATACTTTAAGGAGGAAATTACACAATTCCAGAGGTTTAAAGATCACTTTTTAAAAACCAGGTGTCAAGTTTAATTAATCATAAATCAGGTACTATAATTAACCCACCACACTCAAACCCTAGATCAATTTCCCTTTCTCATCATTTACCTCTCCATTTTCACTCTCACGCACTCTCCATCTAATTTCTCCCTCTCTTCCCTTTCCTCTGCTACGCCGCTGCCGGAGCACCTGCCACAGGAGATCTACCGCACTTCACTTCAACATCGCCATCCCCATCCCTTCAACTCATTCAATTTTTTTACTCATTCCAGCTCACTACCCTCCATAGAAGCAGAAATGGCGATCTCAATCACCATTCCTAGTTATACCCTTTTCTATTTACTCATCTTTTCCTCTTACCACCTCCCCATTTTGTCCGTTAATATCATCGATTTGTTAACCTCGTACCCTGATCTCTCAGACTTCACGAACCTCTTGACAAAAACCATTGTCCCCGTCGATCTGGCCCAACGCACCTTCGTAATGCTCTTGACGGTGTCCAATTTGTTCTTACATAGTTCCTCCCTAGTGACCTTGCTGACGTCATTCGATACCATCTCGCAATAGCAGCGTTGTACTACGCCTCTATGTGCCGATGCGTTGTGGCGATGAGAGTGGTGTTTTGTGCCTCCAACGGCGGTGCGGGTGGTGTTTTGTTCCTCTGCTTCGGAACTTTTTCGTGGTGGTATTTTGTGTTGGTTTTTGGGATGATGGAGTGTAGGCTATCGTTGAAGAGCGCTGGCAGTTGGAGATGTGAGAATCGAGCAACGACATAGTTGCTATAGTGCAACGCAACTGGCCGACGCTCTTATTTTGTGGCAAATGGGTCACAGATGTGAGATCTAGTCACGGCTTCAGATGTTGGGGTGGTTGTGGATCTAGCGGTTGGGTTGGGTTTGGTTGAATTTAGCGGTAGCAAGGGACGGTGGAGGTGGTGATGGCAGTGGTGTGTTCGATTTTCATGATCCGGTCATTCCTTGCCATAGGGACTGGGGAAGGGAAGTGTTGATATGGTAGCGACTGTCGTGGTTATTGTTGGTGGTGGTTGTGGCGTCGGAGGTGGCAACGAATGGGATGAAGAGTGTGTGTGTGTGACCAACTATTTGGTCGATTTGTGACCAAGTATTGGGATTTGGGATTGGCTGTTTGGTTGTATGTGACAAATTATTTATTTATCTGTGACCAAACACTCAATTGTGACCTAAAAATGGTGATAAAGTACTTAATTGTGGCCTAAAAATTTGATAATGTGTGACTGAAAAAAAAATTATGACTAAAGAATTTGAAAAACTATGACCAACAAATAAACTGTGACCTACAATTTGTGACCTCGAAATAAACTGTGACTTGTAAAAAATTTCTCGAAATAATGCGTGTTTTATTAATTTGATAATATGGGACAAATAAACAATTTTATAAATTGTGACCTATAAAATTGTTGATTTGTGACATCGACATAATTTGTGACCTATAAAAATTTTAATTTGTAATCTCAAAATAATTTATAACCTATAAATTTTTTGATTTGTGATCTCGAAATAATTTGTAATTTATAATTTTTTTGATTTGTGACTTCAAAATAATCCATAACCTATAATTATGTAACTGTGACCATTAATTGTATAATTTTGAATTTATTATATTTAATTAATAAAATATTTTTAATTAAAAAATAAAAACCTGATTTTTGCATTTTGACAACTTTAAACATGGAAATTGAATTGTCCATACTTAATGCCTTAAATGTGAATTCTTCCCTACTTTAAGTAGGATTCACAATATGTTCCCTACATCAATATTGCAAAAAATATATACCATACACAATGCATGTACTCAATCAAATACCTATGGATATTCAAGGCAACTTATCATTTGAAGAGAAACCCATTAAGATTTTATATTATGATAAGAAACGACATCGAAATAAAGAAATTAAGTTAGTTAGAGTGTTGTGGAAGAGTGCGCACCTAAAAGAGGAAACATGGGAACATGAAGATATTATGCAAGAAAAATATCCTGAACTATTCGATTGAATTTTGAGGATGAAATTCGCATGAGGGGAGAATTATAACACCCTGAAAATTCAAGGTAATGTCTTATGAAAATTTTACAATATTAGGTTGTTAATACCCCAGATTTAGGGTGGTAATACCGGTTGGTTAGTGTAGGAATAACCTACCTATATGAGAGCTCTAATGATAGAAATAGTAAACATAATTAAATAAAGTTATTTAGCTGAAGGATAAATAATCCCTCACATATAATAAGAGTGAGCATGTATTCTACTGTAGAAACTACCAAACCAAATGAATAAAAGTGGCAGTCACTGTACAAACCACTCCATCTGTCCTCCTTCGCCATTTTTCAACTCTACCGCCATGCCTCTTTGCTCCTCCATTTTCACCACACTACACCCACGCTGCTCGAGTCCAAACCCTACGTCTCTTCAACTCCCATTCCAGGGTTATCTTTCTGAAAGAGTAAGTTTAAATTTTTTATAGTTTTCTTCTTCTCTCTTTTCTATTTTTGGTTTAATTTTGTCCTTCTTTTGTATTTCTGGTTATGGTTTCGTCGATTACAGAATGCCTGACTTCGATTTTTGGCGTTGGCTGTACACCTCATATATGTGGCGCTGAAGGAAATGAAAGTCTCATTTGGCAGACGGCCCCAACCATAAATCTCTATAACAGAGAGATGTTTCAGCGCTTCATTATTTCTTCGTGGGTATTTTTATATTCATATTCTATTGCAGTTGCACCACAAGATTTTCTTAACCCCCTGAAGCTCTCGATTTCACCTGCTTAATTTTCTGATTTCTGAGGTATTTTTCTCATCTGGGTTTCTTTGATTTTCTTTTATGTTACTGGGTTTTGGTTCTGTGAATTACTCTAATTCGAGGAGGTGATCTTGATTCGCACACTCCATCACAGATTTTATTTCAGGTTGGAGCTTCTTTTTTAAGGGCAAAATTATTGGACCAACACTTACAGGGTTGTATCAATTCCTTCTTTCACAACCCTTTCTTTAACAGATATCTAATTGTTTAGGGTTCTTATAAGTTTCTATTTTAATTTAGAACTAAACAGAATCTGTATGAATCAATTTGGCAGGCTGTGTTTTGTTTCACTGAAGCAATTCCAGTGTAGTTCCCAAGAGGGAAGTCATTGGTGAACCCCTTTAGTGATGACTTGCTTTTCTTTCTTATGTAGTAGAAGATCGAATCCACCAACAAAACATTCATCTGAGCTTGATCATGGTAAACTCCAAAGCGTAATATCTTGGAATAGATCTTATCTAGACCTTTATTTATATTTTTCTTCAGCAATCTTTGGATAGACTTGAATAGGCTGTGCACGAGTCATTCTCTTTTAACCTATTTGTTGTGCATATTTAGAATATTCTACTAATTGTTGAATTATAAGCAGAGCTCTCTGGGATCCACAATGTTGTACTTTACTCCTACAAAGAGCTGAGAATGGCTACTGATGATTTTAGTCCGACCAATAAAATTGGGGAAGGAGGTTTTGGTTCTGTTTATAAGGTAAACTTTTCTTCCTATTATACAGTGTTAATTAATTATCTTTGCATTTTGGAGAATGACGTTTCTATTGAAAAATAGGGAAAACTACAGAATAAGAAAATGGCTGCTATAAAAGTTCTCTCCCCTGGATCAACACAAGGAGTAAAAGAGTTTCTAACAGAGATTCAAGTGATCTCTGATGTACAGCATGAAAATTTAGTTAAGCTTTATGGATGTTGTGTTCAAGGAAATAACAGAATTCTCGTTTACAACTACATAGAGAATAGCAGCCTCGCACAAACGCTTATTGGTATAATCACTTTTTCTTAAATTACTGACTTTATAGTTTATGCAAAAGAATATAATTTCACCAGCTCAAAAATTTTGAAACAATATTTTTCCTCTTCGATAAAGAGAAATGAATCTGATGCTGTTAAACATTGTGCATTAGGTGGACGTCATAGTAGCATCCAGTTTAGCTAGCAAACGCGGGTTAAAGTTTGTGTTGGAGTTGCAAAGGGACTTGCATAATCTTCATGAGGAAGTGAAACCACCTGTTGTCCATCGGGATATCAAAGCTAGCAATATTCTTCTCGACAAGGATTTAAGCCCTCAGATTTCAGATTTTGGTCTTGCAAAGCTCATCCCTGCCAACATGACTCATGTCAGTACACGTGTGGCAGGAACCATGTGAGTAGTAAAATTCCTACCAGACGTGTTGAAAGCATGTTTTTGTATGTTCTAATCATCGCCATGAAGTTTACAGAGGGTCTAAGAGCATGTTTGGCTTTGCTTGAAAGTGAGTCAAACTTATATTTAAGTTACTTATTTTGCCAAACCTAATTATAGAGTTACTCTCTGGAAAAGTAGCATTTTAGGCACAGTCAAACATGCTAGCAAGAAGTGAATTTCATATTCCATAGAGCTAATATCAGTCTTAGCCCCATTTCTCATGTTGTGATTTACTAACTTGTACCTGAATATATATATATATATATATATATATATATATATATATATATATATCTATTGTGCAGAGGTTACTTAGCACCAGAATACGCAATGAAAGGCCAGCTTACACGCAAGGCAGATATTTACAGTTTTAGTGTTCTTCTCATCGAAATAGTCAGTGGTAGATGCAACACGAACTCATGGTTACCTGCTGAAGAAAAATATATTCTTGAAAGGGTATAAAACAATGCAGAGATTACATTTTTTATATCATTGCGTAAATATTTCATATTCTGATATACTATTAATGAGCTCTTTCTAGAAGGTAGGCGGCTATCTCCATTAAGCATGGAGATAGCACCCCTATCTCCATGCTTAATGGAGATAATAAAGTTTTTATTCTTATTTGTCATATAGATTTTCTAAACGAGGAAATGAAAGGAATGGTCTTGAGGCTTACATCCAGCTTGAAATGTAATTAAAAAAATGGCTTCAGTGTCTAAGAAAAATAAAAGAAGAAGAGAAGGGTACATTGACAGTGCAAAATTGGATATCAACATACAGGCGCCGAAGAGAAAATCTCAACGTTTTGTTCAATTGGAAGGTATCTATATCTAACTATAAGATAAAACATATTAGTAACAAATTCTTAAAGATGCTATTTCCACCTTCTCTTGTGACTTGTGTCAATTTTTTCATTTATGTAGACTTTTTTTATTTCGACAACTAAGCGTATAAACTATTATGCTTTAGTACTACATTTATAATATTTATTCTTTGTACTTTATTCTCTAAAAAATGTATTTTGAATGAAAATGTTTTTTCTCTTTTCTTTCTTTATTTTTAAAGTGAACTTCTTTATCAAAAGTTCTACTATATTATTTTTAGCATACAAAATCGTAGATTTTCACTAGAGATTTTACTCTTTTTATCTATAGAAGTTTGATACAGTATTGATGTATTATTTCTTTCATCTTGTGTAGCTTTAATTTTTGAAATGGTTGTGCAAAATGAACATTTCGCAACTGTTGGTTTCACCAATTCAGAATCAGGTACTCTTTTTACTGATTGTGAAAATGAAGATAATTAAGCATGTTATAAAATATTTAACCTGTTTATATTAATTACATATTGTTTAAGCAAGTTAATAAAATGGTTGGCCATTGACATTAACTTTTGACTGATGAAAACTTATTTTCTATATGTTTCATAGGTTTCCTGCTTGATCGAGTTTTACTGCACAGGTAAATAAAGTTTGGGAAATAGGAAAGGAGGGAGTTAAGACACTATATGGACGAGAATATCCCTCATTCACTTCACTCGCTTACTAATAGACAAGTAGCCACGAGAACGGCAGTCTATTGGTCTGAGGAGATAAACTAAGTTTTACAGTTTAATGGTTGGTGGTCGGTACCTAGCCATTTAATTGGACTTTTAGAAGTATATGACCATATAGTTGTCGGAAAAGGAAGTGAATTGTAAGTAGAATTGTTGTCATTATATGACACTTGAACAAAGGGAAGAAAGGAAAGAACAATAGGGAAGAAAAGAGTTTGGACACACTTAATATACCAATTTTTGAGTGGGTTTGGGCCTTAAGAGGGACCCAACTTTTGGGCAAGGAAGAGGTCTTACATAATGGAGGACTTGACCAACAAACAAGCACATCTTGTCACCATTGGCTGCCCTACTCGATTCAACTCAACTAGGCACCACCACCAATATGCTCTCAGGGTTAGGGATTGGGTTTTCGTTAGATCAAAACAAATATTTTTTGCAATAATTTTGTTTGGAAATTTATCCCTTATTTTAATTTGTGATCTTTTCTAAAACCTAAATGATAAATCTGGCCCCAAACCATGTATACTTGTTCAGATTGGCACATAAAATTGTGATCATCCATGTAAGAATTTTCTTCTCCTGGAAATATCACTCCCTAATCCCTATCATGTATCATCTCAAGTCTTTATTCAAATGTTGCAACATTCTGGAAAAGTCACGGTGATATGAAAAAGAGTCATGCTTCTTGATTACTGTGGAATAGAGGTGTTGCTTTTACAAAACGAAAATATGCTAAATTCTTCGAAGTCCACTAGCAGTTTCAATTTTCTTGACAAGTCAGCCTGAAGTCGTTGAATTTGAATTTCTGAAAGTTTTTCTGGTTTGTATTTAAGCTCCTGTTTGGCTCAAATGAAAATCACATTTTTAGTAGATTTTGTTAAAAATTGAGTGAATTGTGTGATTAAAAAGTTTCCACTAGCAATTCTGGAGGCGATCAAGCTTCACTCAGCACTTCTACATACACGGTGAGTTCAAAAATCAGTTCTCATTTACTGCCTTTTGTGGTAAGAGGCTGCTTTATGACAAAGGAAGCATACAAGGCTTAATTCGGCTTCTATGCACTTGTTCGAGTGGTTCTCCTTTAGGGGCAAAGTCATTACTACTACTTGGGATTAGTGGCATTCTTAAAGATATCCTATTGAGTTCTGGCTTTGTATCCAGCATGTTTGTTTCACCTGCCTTAAGTAAACCACCAGAGCAGGTATATGCTATATCTTTGCTCACTTTTTGGCCTAACACTATTCCCAAGTTCATTTGTCCTTAAATCCTTCTAAAAAACTGAATTTTTACTTTGGGTTAATTTCCTTTTGCCTATGCTTTATTTTATTTTTTTCTAGCATAGATCTGCTCATAAAATTAGTTCAATGCATAGTAGGGTGATCTTCATGAAAATAATCTTCTACCTATTGAAGAATTCTTGAATAAAGTAATGTCTCTTTGGCCAGTGTGAGCCCTTTCTTGATCTCTATATAAAACTAATGTGATTCTCCATATCATCAGATTTTTGAGATTGTGAATCTGGCTAATGAGCTTCTTCCCCCGCTGCCTCAAGGAACAATCTCTCTTCCAGCCAGCAACAATCTATTTGGTAAAAGTTCTTTTTCTAAGAAGGATCAATTCCACCAAATAGGAAGATTTGAATGGGAACGTGCTAGAGGTTTCAGCTCGTGAGAAATTGTTGAATGATCATCGTGAACTGCTGCAGCAGTTTGGAATGGGTCTCCTTCCTGTTCTAATCCAGGTTGGTTTTTAGAAGGAATTAATTTTTCCGTGTTTTACTCCCTATATTCTATAAACAATTTGCCTATATTCTATAAACAATTTGTTGTGTTGTACCAAGGATTTAAAATTGAGAAGTTGTATTTTCTTTTGGACTCCAAACCCCATTCATGTATGCTTGATACGTATGTTAACTGCTCAAGTAGCTAAATGATTAACAGAAAAATACTCATCGTGTAATAAGTATATTTTGTGTGTTCTATTGAAGTATATTTACTCTGTTAGTTTCTTTATTTCTACCAGCAGTTTCTTATTTCGCCTGTCCTCTATTTACAAACATTTCAGTTTTAAGTACTTATAGTATTCAAAATACTTTTTTTTTCTTTTTGTAACAGAAATTTCTTCTTCACTTACATGTTATTCATGACTTTATTTTCATCTATTTATTGTAGTATATGTATACAGTCCCAACGCTAATATGCACAAAGAGAAAAACGCATGCACGTGCATCGCACGTGCCTTCACTAGTGTTTATATATAAATATGTATATGTATATTATTTTAGTTTTTGTAGTGTTAATGAGTTTTCGTTTTACGCAATTTTAGAAGCTACATATATCCATCTTTAACAATTCAAAATGAATTGGAAAGCTCGTGTCATGATCTTCCTAAAATTGTTTCATGCAAAAGTTTTCGATGAACGGTTACCTCAAAAATCTTTAAATTGGATTTTGGCCAATTTAATACATGGACACGGGGCATATATTTACAAAGTTTTCTACCACCATTTTCATGAATGGACGGCAATAAATGTGAATTGCAGGAAAATTTCACCCTTTATAAATCCCATGTGAAGACAATTTGGACATTTGTGAAATGAAAAGTTGTGCAAATTGATGTCTTGCAAATATTGGAATAGGTATGACTAAATTAAAGTAAGTGTAAAATGACATGCAAGCATAGAATCCTAGTGAATAAAATTTGTGGTGGACAATTTTCAAGGGTAAACTAATGAATATTTCAGTAAACCAATGGTAACCATTTATTTTTTAGTAAGCAAGTAGTAACTGGGGGTAAAGTTGAGTGGGCACTCATTTAATTAAGTCTAATCTTAAACTTCAACTTGGAAATATATTAACATAAATTTTAGTTTTTATCCCAAATTTTAGTTCTTGTTTGCCTATCATTATCCTGTATTGGAGGCTTTGTTTTAATTACCTCTTTATATTTTTTTTCATTTGCTTTTCTTTAAGGATATTGTATATTGAGTATATTTTAAACATCGGTGTTAGAAAATACGGGTGCTGGGTCACCCATGTGACTCGACCCACAAGTTATTAAAGTGAATTGGAGGGAGTGATTTGAATAGAATTCAAACCCATAACTTCCCTAGTCTTGAAATAACTCGTCACTTGAAATTGCGTGATGAGAGAGAAACAATGGCAAGAAAATATGGTGAAATTCGTATGTAAAAAATACATGAAAAATGGAATGGCCCTAAGTCACTATTTTGGCATGAAAAATCACAAAATAAGAAAGGCCATAAATGCCCTTTCATTGTGATCAGGGATTGAGACCAATGGAGAACAAGAAAATGTAGAATTTGATGCATAGAAAGCAAAGTGATTCAACATTCAAAAGATCTTGGAATTTACCAATTCAAGTAAGGATTCTTGACTCGAAATTTATGATTATGCATGCTGTGAATTATTACATTGGTATCAGAGCCTTAAGGTTGAATTCCTTGCATTATGTCATGCTTAAATATGCCATTACATAATTCAATCGAGTTATGAATTTTGTACGTAAAGGTTTTAAGCCTTATGCAATTTTTATGGCATCTTTTGATAATTTACTGCTTTCTTTACATTGATAATTATGTAGTAAGATTAGTGTGGTAAGAAATATATTTCAATGAGCTTTCCAACCGTATAAAGAACTTAAATGTTGGACTTAAAATGAAGAAGTTATGAGGTTTTGAAATTTGGATAAAAATCTGAATTTGTTTATGAAAATTGGTAAAATACGAAACTTTATCACATGCTAACTTCTTCTACACTTCATTTCATGTTTTCTATTTGGTACAGTTGGGTAGATCTTTTCGAGACCTGTCTAACGGTATAAAGATAATTGATTTTGACCATGAAATGAAGAAGTTATGCCCTCTTGAAGTTTGTATGAAAATCTGATATTTTGTATGAAAATGGTAAAATTCGAAACTTCATCACATGATAACTTCTTCTACGCCGCGTTTCATGATCCCCATTTAGTATGGTTGGATAGATCTTCTCTAGACTTTTCAACAGAATATAATTCATTAATTTTGGCCTTGAAATGAAGAAGTTATGACCTCTTGAAGTTTGAAAAAAAATTGGAAATTTTACATGATTTTTTTGCCATTTTCACTCTTATATTGATATTTTGATGTTCCAAATGCGGCCTTAAAAATTAATTTTTAAAATATGACCACACAGATGGACTTAGAACATCGAAATTAGTTAAGATGACCAATCGGAAAAAAAATTGAGGATGGCGACCTAATGGGACACGTAATATTTTGGAGATATTTTTGTGATAAGCAGAATATGATAATTCCGATGTCACTTCCTATTTGGGAAAATAGTGTACTTTTGACTCCGTGCCTAACATTGAGATAATATATGTTAATTTCTATTAATGCGAAATTGTATATGTGCCTATTTACATTGATTGAGAATAAACTGTCTCTAAAATCTGATAGATCATGGCATCAAAATCTATAATTGTTTACCTTAATAAAGGTGATAAGGTAAATGTGGTAACATTTGGTATGATAAGATTTTGAGTGTACTAGAAGAACATGAGCATCAACCACACAATAGTAGACCTGATGTGGGTCATATTATTCTAGAGAATAAAGACCAAAACTTTGTTAAGTACAAAAAAATATAGATTCTAGTGCTAGAGAAATTGTTAAGTAATGTTATAGATGATCTTTTCTCGAATGTGACTTAGTTGAGATGGTTAACATAATATTGACATTTTTGAAGATTACAATTTTTTTAGATGAGTAGTAAGTTCAAACTAGTCTCATCTCAATAGGTAAAACTTTGAATTGAAGCGCCAATTTTCTCTATTGACACTACCCATTGTATGAGTTGAAAGATGTGCGATTTGATGTTGCTAAGTCTCGAGGACATGCTTATGTAGCAAAGTTCTAGTTTTCATAAGACTTCTGAACTTAAGAATTAAATGAGCTAGAACAAATGCGAGATAGATGAGAAGACTACAAAGGAATCAAGAAAAACATATCAGATAGTAAGTACATGAAAGTGATTTTGGTATAGGACCAATATTATAAAAGTTCAAGTGTTTCAACCATACGGTTTGAATCTTTTAGCTGACAGTAGTTAAGCTAAAGGATATTGCACTTGAATATGTTATTCTTAGTTTTATTTACTATATGTATTGGACCTTATCTTGTATGGATAATGAATTCAATAGAAATCCACTTTTTATGAGATCAAGAAATGTCTTTGATCTATTGTCGAGTCTTTGACTTAATACAAAATAGATATATACAAATAATGAAGATGGAGTAGAGGATTATATGATTGATACTACAACTTAGTGTTGCAAAGTGGATAAACTAGCCTCCTATTTGATATTAAGATAGTTTCAAAGACTCCACTAAACTTGATCTCAGTTGTTCTTCTAAGAGTTGTCTATTACTTGAAATTATATGTGGTAGTTCTATTCGTATTCACAGTGGTGATGTTTATTATGGTTCTGAATATTTGTGCAATGGTTTAAGGTTTTGAGTTGAGAAAACCGTTCAAAATTGTAAGAGTCAAACTTCCGTAGAGTAAATCCATCCGAATTTCTTTGCAAGCTATGATTAAGAGAGATAGGGTTGGAATTTAATTTTTCGTTACATCTATAGATGCAGTCACGCATTTTAGTTGTGCCTTTGATTTTCTTAACTTGAAGATATTGTATTGATTTAGACTTTTTTAAAGTAGAGTAGAAAATCATATTATGGAAGTCTCCACTTTTAGAACAATTTGAAAGCGTGAATCTCTATCAAGATTTGGATAATAAAAGAGAAATTCTTACTGGATTAACTATTCCTTAATCACCAATAATTATATGGTTTACTGGGTAGAAGGAATGAAATATTGTTGAATGTGATAAGGCTTTAAATAATACAGTCCAATTTACCTGTTTGGTGAAGTGCGACTGTGACCCCCCGAACTTAAACTTCAAGGGTCACGTACTAATCCTAATAGGTTCTGCCTTTGGTACATGTAAATACTCTAAAAAAAAAACGTATTACATGTTAGAAACTTATTTTCAATTTTGTAAAATGTCTCTCGTAAAAAAAATAATGGCCAGCAGAAGCGCATGTCGACAAAAATTATACTTTACAAAAATGGATTTGATGCAGCCACGGTAAGTTAGGGCAGTAAATTCAACTATTTTTATAAAATTCATCCCAACTCCGTTTTCTATGAAATCTATGGCATTAGAAAGATAATTTCAAGTAGTTTTCTAGGTTAAAACATGAAAATTTTCCGAGTTCATATAGTATGGACGTTTTATTGAAAACAGTGTAGTGTTGCACAGAAAATTCCAGATTGACCCTTCAATGTTTAAAATTTCATATCTCAGGCCATAGACATCCAAATTGAGTGATTTTTACGCCCATATCTAGACAACTCAAATAGGAACGCAGTAGTATTTTTAGAATCTCAAACGGATGCCTATAGAGTTGGAAATATCGTTTTGAAAATGACCTAGAATCTGCCCGGATTCTGCCTCTTTGTCATTCAAGAAAATAAGTCTAAAAATATGTTTCTTAACATAACATGGAAGATATAATTACATAATTTACTTCCGGTACCATATTACATCATGTCTTATACATGTTTTTATACAATACCATAAGAAAAACATATATGAAGCAGTCGAACAAAACATGCAAAAACAAAACTTCGATGCGAAGTAACCTTGTCCTTAACTCATCATCGACTACGCCGACTGACTTCCACCAACGTCACATCTATGGATCTGAAAATTTATTATAGAATACTATGAGTATAAAGGATACTCAGTAAGATACCATGCTTGGATTTAACATGTTAATACTACGCAAAAGAAAGCATACAAACACATACTTGCACATTCCGGCTTGCCGGTGCCCTTCAGACTTGTCCTAAGGCATAGATATCTAACTTTGTGGACTTGTCCACATCTTTCATGTTATGGTTTTCATGCATAACTTAAGCATAAATATTACCATGAAATCCTACCACTTAAGCAAAGAAAGTATCTTACAGAAACACTTGAAGAAACTTCGGTTGATAGATGAATTGAGAGTGTTAGACTTTGCTTCCTTTTCTCTTTCCTTTATTTTTTTTTTCTTTCTTCTTGCACGTTTTTTCTCTCTAACTAAACTCTAGTTTTGCAAAGATATAGGCTGCTCATCCCTTGGTTATATATATATAGAAGCAAAGCAATGCAAATGATAATTAATAAAATTGGTAGGCCACGTGTGTTTGCATAAATCCTCCTTTCATGGCATCATTCCACCTCCAACTTGTTTTAGCTTAGTCATTAGTCTTGCATGTCCAGCAATAACCACCTCATGCTTGATTAAAAAATGGTAAACATCTCATGCATTAATCTCCTACAAAGGTGGTACTCCCCCCCCCCCCCCAATTTTCGGCCAAGAGAAATACAAGTAGGAAAATAGGTGTAAAATTTAACAATTATCCCAAACCCCCAATTAACTAATCATGGTAAACTTTTAATCAATCGAAAATGCGAACCTTCAATAAATCGACCAATGCAAAATTGGCAACCATTAATAACTTTGGCAATAGAATTTTGAAAGTTTAATTGCTATCTTAAAAAGAAGTGAGCAAATTAATTTAACGAGCATAAAATTTTGGGGTATTACAGCGACCTATCATTTAATGGAGTTTTCTCCATGTTATACCTTCATAAAATATTAGTTTTAGATACGTAGATAACCAAATATGGGTTATCTTAGACTGATAATCGACTATACATATTCTCGATAATGAGTTTGGGAAGATGAGTCTATTAAAAGCGAGATGCATCTCTAAGATACACATGATAGTCCAAAAAGGTACTTAAGTGAGACTTTGGATGGATATTGGGCCACAAGATGAGACATTTGACATTTTTTCCTAGTAAGGGAAAAAAAATTGGAGAATATTATTGAAATTGATATTATGTGTATTGATGAATCAATTTTGAATATAAGTTGGTTTATATTTCTGATTCAAGTGGGAGTAATTTGTTTTCGAGTAGGAGTTACTATTCGAGTGGAATCTATCTAATTTCAATAATTCTTGATTTCGAGTGGGAACTAAGAATTATTTAATTTCAATGATTCTTGGTTCAAAAAATTAGTGGAGAAATTTGAGGAAACAGATGGAAGATACATATAGAGCACAGAGTTCCAACCTAATTTGAGATGTGGAGGAAGTTCTAATCATTATGTTTATTAAGAACATCCGGGTTCTTAAAAACTAAATGAAAAACTAATGAATTTATAATAGATAAAGCTCATATTTTTTAGAAAGGTTTTACTCAATATGAGTATATTGAGTTAGATAAACCTTTTTTCTTAGCAGTGAGATTCACTTCTATGCCCCCAATGCTAAACATGATAGTGTGTTTAAGTTTAGATTACACTAAATAGACTTAGAGACTGTTTTTCATTCTCAATTGAAAATTGATTAAAAGATCTACGTGAATCGATTTACAGGTTTCATGTTGAAGGATTTTATGGTATTGTGATAACTTTATGGTCATTCTTGTAGCCTCATGCAGTCATCTTGACAATGGTGCGTGAGTTTTACCATGGTTTAAATCTTGTACAAAATTTCATCATGTGATTGTATATATATATCGAGTGATGGTAGGTTGTAATTCTAATTTTCATGTTGATTACATTATACTGGCCTTATGAGAAGGAGTGTATTGAAACCATTTTGAAATGTTTGTCCTCAATCTTTGAAGTATATGTAATTAGCAAATTATACATTTTGTGTTAAAAAGATTGTTCTAGTCTTCTTATTCTGTCATAAGACAACTATACTATAAAATTCTAGAATATTTTTTACTATGAAATTGCTACATTATTGATACTCCTAAATCGGAAGGCGAATATATAAGTCTTCATGTATGTCCAAAGACTCCATAAGTGCACATAGAAATATCCAAAGAATCATATCTAGTACAATTAGGAGTTAGAAGTATGCTATGATATATATTGTCCTAACATTTGTCCTGACATGGATCTAATCAGTAGGTATCAATATTATCCTTAGAAAGAATATTGTGATACTTGAATGGTGTTGCCATTAGTTATTCTATTTTATTTTTGAAGGAATAACTTTTTACTAGAATAGATATGTAAATGTCGACTGAGGATGAGAGTTCGTCGAGCACAATTAGTTATTAGACTTGTGCACTCTTGCTATATATTGAGTGGCAAGAAGTATAACTTGTAGTATATATCTTGACAGCTAAAGAAATTGTTTGGTATAGATGTATTGGACATCTAATGATACTAGTTGAGAATATGGAATCTATGATAATTATGCAATTATCTCACGTGCTGAGGATTTCTAATAGATGGAACCAGACATTTGATGGTATTTTTGTGAGAGGCATTAGTAAAGAAAGTGTCAATGTAATATATCTACGTAAATGATGATATGCAATCATCAAACTCTGAAAAATGTCTAGATATACTTGGTAATATCAAATATCTAGAATTGCGTATAATACAATACTTAGTGTATTAGAAAACACTTTATTGAAATTTTTTGTATGCCCATAGATGAACAAGTTTGAGTTCATGTGTAATCTAATATTGAGATTATGAGATAATAATTTGCATGCACATATAAAGTATGTTGATATTTGTTCAATCCATGGGCAAATTCCCGGCCCTCCAACCCAAATACTAATAAAAAAAAATTTAATTTTTTTTTTCATGTGTAAATTTTTTTTTAATATTAGCCCGTGCTAAAAAAAAAATTCCCGTATTAACCCGTGTTAAATTTTTTCCTGGATCCGCCCCTAGTTCAATCACACGAACAATCAGCTCAGACACTTTAGGATGTTTTGAGATGAGACAAAGTGATCATGTCTTGATGAGATATCAAGATGAGGTTATAATAAGTAATCGAAATGAACTTTGCTATCCATTAAACCTTTTTAGTTGTCAGATCAAGTTCTCGATTTGAGATTACTTAGAGGAATGAACATAAGGAGAACTCAAATTAGGTATCAAGAAATACCTGAACTAAGATTTGTACGATATTATATGTTTATAGAGAATATAACATACACCTTAAGATAGGGAGAAAATATCGTAGTACGTGTTTCATACCACGTGTGCTTTTATGATCAATATTGGGTAAATAAGTTAATGGATTCTTGCTTCCTCATTGTGTGAGAACTTGAGGTTTATATAACATTATGTTTAGCGTTATGACTTTTGACTATTTCTTGAGATTTTATTCCAGTATTGTTACTTTATCATGTTACCAATGAGTCAATGACTATGATTGATTCGATTTGATGGGAAATATCTAGGAAAGTAGTCGATTTAAAGTTGAAGGATTCAAGTAGGAAAGAAAATGCTATTTTAAACAACATTTATATTTGTATTCACCAGCCAGACAATTGTGTTGAACTATTTAGGAGTTAAAACACAATTGTGAATACAATGATATGATGTGGGGTTTAAGTAAGATCTATAAATACTCGAGAAAATCGAAAGTACTTGAATTAATGTTGAAAAATAAGTTTAGGGAATACGAGATGTGATGTTCCTCTAGTAGAGCTACTATATATCCCTAAAAGGTTTATAATACCGTGAGCTCTATTACTCGTTGGTCACAGGATCTATTTGCCATATGAATTTTGTGAGATAGATCTTGAGAATGATCTAAGGTGTGACATTCGTTATCACTTATGGTTCAGGTCAAACCCATCATGTGCAAGTAGGAGATGTTGGAAAATACGGGTCGTGGATCGCCCATGTTGGGTGACCCGACCCACAAGTTATTAAAGTGAATTAGATGAAGTGGTTTAAATAGAATTCAAACTCATAACTTCCCTCAATTCTCATCCACTTCCCCAATCTTGAAATAACTCACGTCACTTGAAATTGCGTGATGAGAGAAAAATGATGGCAAGAAAATATGGTGAAATTCGTATGTGAAAATACACGAAAAATTGAAAAAGCCCATCACTATTCTGACATGAAAACTCATAAAATAAGGCACTTGGATTGTGGATAATAATCAGCTTCCATTGTGATCGGGATTGGGACCATTGGAGTGCAAGAAAATGCAGAATTTGATACTTGGAAAAGTAAGGTGATTCAATCATTCAAAAGATCTCGGAATTCACCAATTCAAGTAAGGATTTTTTTACCCGAAATTTATGATTATGCATGTTGTGAATTATTACAATAAGCTTTACTGCTACAACTTAAATAATAGGCCAAAACTAGGATCATTTTGTACTCTTTTTAAGGCTTGGTTATTATCATACACACTTTTGGTACGGAAAGAAAATCATAGTGCTATTATTTGAAATAAAAGAATTATTGATAGTATATTTTAATTAGTTGACCATCAAAATTAAATGAGAGTAATTTAGCACAAGGCCCCATGCAATTGCAGGGATCATTAAAACTAGAATGAGTTTTCAAAATCAATGTAATTTATCACATTTTAGCAGTATGATGTTCAAATACAAGTGACAACACTGCTTGGAACTTAGAATATATCTATGTGTAAGTATGGTAATGCAGTCCTAGATAAACTAGTAATCTACACAATCAATATCTAAAAGGTGATAGTATTGTATTATTGCAAATTGAGAAATTTTCACTTAGTAGTTGGCCATAATAATACAGTAGGGTTCAGAAGTACAGCCAGACAGCTTGTTGGATGCTCCTAAAGCTAACAAGTCCATATTGGTTTTCAAATTTTTTACTTCAAAGTCCATGCTTGTCCACACAATGTCTACTACAGTTTCCTTTTGCATATTACATACAAGAATTTCAGCATTGAATGCTCATCGTCCTATCCAACCAAAAGAAAGTGGCTTGGGGGAATAATTGAGAAGAGAGTTCACATCACAACACATAATTGAAAAGATAGTTCATATCACAACCAAAGACTTTCAAAAAGACTAGTCGTCTTTGAAAAATGACAAAAGTCTTTCAAACTAACCGCAATCCTTTTATTGCATATTCGTATAATAGATTTAAACAAGTCTGATTCATAATGTATAATGAACTAGACATTTCCACTAAACTTAATCTATTTGTATAAGTTAAATCATAAGGGAGCATCAAGAACCTAATTAACCTATAATGCTTACATAGGCCTTCATTTTCAAATAAATTTTAACAAATAAGTTGAATGTTGAAGAAGTATGTACCAACATCAATTGCAAGTTTAATTGGCATATGATTATGTCCAAAGAATGACGCGGTGTTGTAGTGTAGCTTTGGAGCGTCATATCCACAAGGAGATGGAAGAGTTATCAAAGGTTCCAAAAGAGGTGATTTATCCTCTTAAATTTGTAGGAAAGTTTAGTTGTTGATCAAATAAATTAATATCGAAATTATGAGAAAAATCTATAAATTGAGGCAATGAACCTTTGGAATTCCCTCACCCGGTTCAGATCATTCAACGTAGCTTATTCAAATTGATAACACAATTAGAGACTTTCATCCCGTTACTCTAATCTGAAGGTTTATCATTCAAGACCAATATAATTCATAAATATACTCCTAGGTTCTAGAATCTCTTCATAATCTCCACAATTATTAATTGAAATCAGATTATAAATCGACCATATACTCATAGCATAAGATAGTAAATAACCACATCAATAAATTTAATGAAATCGAAATTCAACAAGTAGTTTGATCGTTCAATAGAAAAAACATGATTAAGTCTATGAAAAATCAATTACATGTTAAACCAATTTCACAAATAACTCATAAGAATAAAAGATCTAGGTCTAGGAGTGTTTAACAAAAATAAATACCAAATAGAGTGAATAAATGACGTGAAATCTCCAATTTCAAGTGAGTTCCTTCCTCGCTTCACCAAGGGGATTAGTTTTTCATCATGTTCTTGAGCCAAAAACTTTAGAGAAAAGTGTTTTAGAGGTCCAAGATGAAGTTCCCCTCTTTTGGATGTGTTCTGGGTCTTTTTAGGGATGAGGAATCATGAAAAAATCACCTATCATAAGTGTTTGTATCAAATCCGGAAGTTACCAATTTTCCCCAAGAAAATGCCTATGCGACCACATAGGCTTAAGCTATGCAACCCCATACGGTCGCATAGAAGGCTGGAATTGGCTGCTGGAAGTCTCTGACAGGCTCAATGCGACCGCGTATAAATAACCCTATGTAACCGCAAAGGTTTAGAATTTTTCACCGGGCAGCCTTTAGTATTTTGGCTATAACTTTCTTTCTCGATATCCAATTGAGGTGATCTAAGATGTGTTGGAAAGGTCATTCAAAGGGTTATAACTTTGTTTCAGATTTAAACCTCCAATTTGATCGTTTACCATGTCAAAATGGGTCCTAATGTGAGGCTGAAAATTCGAGTTGATATATGATAATATGATAATACTTTTCGGCTGGGAGTTGATATATGATAATACTTTCATATTTCACTCTCTCAAATCTTTATATCTTCATTTTACCTTCCGAGTCATCTTTTGGTATTTGCAATTTGGTCCTTGAACTTTTCTTTTCTTCCACTTTGGTCCTTTTCACTTGTTTCTCCAATTTTCCATCATTTACATCCATTTGTGACTTAAACCAAAATATAGGTATATTTAGAACATTTAATCACTAATTATTCATGAAAATGCAATTATGAATGGATGATAAATGTGATAAATGAGCTACTATTAGATCTCATGTTCCATCATACACGATGATTAACTACTGAAATCAATTAGAAGTCTTATAAGCAAAAATCAATCACGGTTTATTTAAGCAGTGCATATTGGAGCACAAGGAATTATATATCACAATATTCGTCTTCGAATATGTTTTTAAAAAAAAACGTTGAATGTTTCAGAAAAGGATATGATGTAAAACGTGCTTGTTTGCCCCTTCTAACGGAATTACAAGTTGTAAAACTTACTTAAAATACCCAAAACGAGGTTGAATCACTTGCCTTTTGTTTGCTTGTCTTCTACACTAGCCTTGTACTCACCCGTTGATTGAAAAATCGATCACAAAGGAACAAATTTGATAGTCACAATCCAAGAACCAATTTAGAGATGATATACTTCCAAAATCATGCCACCACACTCATATATTTTTCTCTCAATTCGGAAACCTGAATTTTGTATGTATTTTTTTATTTTATTTTCATAATTGTGTAGTAATGGAAGTTGCATGGGAGTTATTGGTGATGGGGAGATTAATTTTCAAATTCAAAACTCAACTCCTCCCTCCACTTGCTCCATGTAATTCGGGTTGAGTCAGCCTAGATGGGCGATCGTGTTCTTCCAACATCTCCCATTCGTACAGGTAAATGGATCGTACGACCAACGAGTTAATTTAAGAGCACATAACGCTACACACCTATTAGGGATATATAGCATCTCTTCAAGAGGAAATATATTTTCTCGCTATAATTTTATAACACCAATTCAAGTATTTCTAACCTCTCAATAAACCAAAGAACAACTCAACTTTGTCATATTTACTGTATTCACAATTGTGTCGCAAAACTCAAATAATTAACACATTTGTCTAGCCAATGAATATTAGCTGAGGTATTAGATAAAATAGTCTTCCTTTCCTACTTGAATCCCTTAATTTCAAGTTAGTTGTTTTCCTAAACATGTCCAATCAAACCGAATCAACCATAATTATCGGCAACATACTAAAGTAGCAATGACGAAGGTATAAGGGTATAAAAATTTCGAGAAACAGTCAAAAGGTATAAGGGTATAAAAATTGAGGTAATAAGCGCCTCGCAGACTAACACAATGAAGAAGCAATGATCAATTCTTTCGTTTCTCATTGGTTGTTAAAGTCCAATGGTACGAAACACGAGTTACGGTATTTTCTCCATTTGTTAGGGCATATGTCTTTTCTTACAGATTAAATACACCGTACAGATCATAGTTCAAATATTTCTTGTTGTATAACGTGAGTTCTTCTTATATTTATTCATCTATGCAATCCCAATCGAGAACTCGATCTGGCTTTGAAACAAGTCTAATGGATAGCA
This sequence comes from Osmanthus fragrans, assembly GCA_019395295.1. NCBI lineage: Eukaryota > Viridiplantae > Streptophyta > Magnoliopsida > Lamiales > Oleaceae > Osmanthus > Osmanthus fragrans. Next base: position 17,780,069 of record CM033347.1, on the reverse strand, counting down.
GAATCCATTTCAATACTTGTTGTAATCTTATCTTGACATCTCATCAAGGCAACTGGATCATGTACACAACAGGATCACAGTGTCTCATCTCAACACACCCCAAAGTGTCAAGGCGATTGTTCGTGTGAGTGAACCAATCTGAACCTGTTTGACATATGTGTGCATAACGATAATCAAAAATTCGCAACAAAAGATTACTTTAATATATGAACTCAAAGCATTGCTCATTAATTGATAAGGAAATACATGTTTGTTTCTCACTACTCCAAGAGATGGCACCATTAATTGATTATTAACCAAAACCAATACAGGAGTGTCAATGTAATCTGCTTCACACATGTCCTTCATTTCAAAATTTGAGGACAACCATTTCTTAATGGTTTTAATTTACTCCTATCATCCCCAACCAGTAAGATATTATCATCTATGTAGAGAGATAAAATTACAAATTTCTCATTAGACCTTTCCAAATAAATACTATCTTCGTCCATCATAACAAAATTGTATAAGATAACTACTTTGTCAAATCTCAAGTACCATTGTCGAGAAGACTACTTTAGGCCATAGATTGATCTATTCAATTTTCAAAATTTATTCTATTGGACACTTTTAATGAAACCTACTGGTTGTTGCATATAGATTCTTCATCCAATTCTCAATTGAGAAAAGAAGTCTTCATGTCCATTTGATGCAATTCTAAATCTAAACATGCCATGATAGCTAAGAATAGGTGAATCGAAGTAAATCTCACTACTGGTGAAAAAGGTCACTTCATAATCTATACCCTCCCATCAGAACCTATTTGTTCCCAATAGCTTTTTGACCCGATGGAAGATCAACCAAGTCCCAGATTTGATTCAATTTCATAGACTCCATCTTTTCTATGATTGCATTTTCGACTTTTCCTTTATAAGGCATGATAGAGCTTCTTGTATTGATTTTGGTTCTTCATCATCTTCTGGAGATACTAGAAAAACTTGCCCTTCAATCTCGAAATGACATTTAGGTATATTTTCTCTAGTGCTCTTACAAAAGTGAAAGCTTTGATGTGACCCTGTCACTTGGAGTTGGAGATAAATTGATCCCACTTGGATCGAAGGTGGAAGTGCTTTCTCTTACACCTCAGTTGATCCATCAAGTACAACTCTATCATCTAATTCATACAAAGGTTCTTCCTTTTTAATTTTTCTCCTACTAGAAAAATCACTCGTGAGAAACGTCACATCATGTGACTCTATCTTAGTTATAGTCCATCTTGATTTTTACCTATGACACATATCATTTGGACTGATCTGAGTATCTTATAAAGCTACACTTCTTGCCTTATGGAACCAATTTTCCAAACTTACTTGAGGAATCATGAATATAGACAACTGATTCCCAGGATCTAAGAGAACTCAAATAAGAGGAACTAACTTTCCAAAGTTAATATAGTGTAGTAGGTACTAATTTAGAGGAAACTCTATTCAGAATATAGGTCGCAGTTAACAAAGCATCTCCCTAATAGGAAATAGGTAAGTTGACATGCATCATCATGGACCTTACAATTTCCAGTAACATTCTATTCCTCCTCTCAGCAACACCAATTTGTTGAGGTGTATTGGGAATAGTTAACTGCCTAATGATTTCCTTATCATTACATAGTTCTTTAAACTCATCAGAAAATCTATTCACGTCCTCGATCAGTTCTTAAGGCAACCTTTCTATCTATTTGATTTTCTACCACATTTAAATATCATCTAAAGCATTATAATGCCTCTGAGAAATCAAATAGAAATAAAATATCGCTTGATCATCTATAAAAGTAATGAAATAAGAGGCACCATGTCTTGCCCTTACATTCATAGGGCCATAAATATCTTAATAGACTAACTACAATGGAAGTTCGGCTCTCAAGGCTTTACCGAATGTTTTTCGTGTTATTTTTCCGATTAGGCAATGTTCACAGGTAGGTAACGAAACCCTAGAGATTGAACCTATCAAACCTTCTTTAGCTAACATATTCATTCTATCTTGCCCAATATGTCCTAATCTAGCATACCATACAGATGTATCATCATTCAAATCTTTAGAAGAAGAAAAAGATACATTCATAGAAAAACAACGATCAATATAATGATTATAAGTGTTTAGATCATAGTCCAACACTACAAACCACATGATACATATCCAAATCCACAATAAACATTGCATTACAAATACGAGCAGAAGTACCACAAAAGTTCGAAACTAAAACATAATTTCAAAACATAAATTAAGTTCTTTCGTATTCCTGATGCAAATAGGACATTATGATGGAGAATAGTATGGCCACGACGTAAATGTAACTTACATGTAACGATCCCTTCCACCTCCATTCTATCATCATTGTCAACGTACATCCACTTTGTACCAGTTGGAAATCAATAGAACTCCACAAACGCTTCTCGATCCCTAGTTACATGGTCCTGACTCTACAATCCACATAGATAAGATTCAGTTAGCATAATAGTACTTGAAATATAAACAGCACTAAAGAAATATTTATAGGAGCTACCTTCTTTGACTCAAGGCAATCTCGAGCAAAGTGACCCAGTACATGACAGTTGAAGCATTTCAGCTTTCTCTTATCTTTCTACTTTCCAAATCATTTACCCTTTTTTGTTTTGCTTGGGTTTATTCTTTTTAGATCCTTGTCCATTTTCTTTTTCCCTTCACTTTCCCGCCTTTGAACTAGTTATTCTTACGCTTAAAACCTGAAACTTTTCCAGAACTAGATTCAACCACAAAAACATGTCCTAGTGATTTAGCCGCACCATGAAGCTCTTCTTCCAGTTCCACATGGTGGGCAACATTAGCTAATGTTTTGATGCTATCATTGTGAGTTAGATTGACTTTCAAATGTTCCCAATTATCAAGAAAAGAGCGAATCAAAGCTTGAACTTGTTGCTCATCAGATATTATGTGACCAGCCAACTTAAACTCCCTAATCATAGTAGACATGATCCTCACACACTATGGGATGTTGTGATTGGGAGGTTTCTTGTAAGTATCAAAATTAATAGTCAGCTGTCTGGATCTAGACACACTAATACTACCATATTTCTTTTCAAATATGTTCAGATGTCATGAGCAGTAGAGAACTGCTCACACTCGTGAATGAGATCATCCACTACGAAACTTACCAAAATCGTACGAGCAGTGGGATCTTTCTTTTTCCATGTCTAGTAAGTTTCCTGATCCCTTCTCTGTTGAACAGATTGACCCATCCTTGGGTCTTCTACCACGTGGTTAATGCCCTCAAGGTATTCTTGTTCATCTAGCACATACCAAATTTTATGTGCCAAATTTTATAGTTATTGCTATTCAATTTGTCATCCTTATTAAGGCTAGCTATGATATTCTTATATGACAGTCTATCAAAATTTTAGAGACAAACATATAAATATCCATTTATGCACACATCATTTTCTGCTCATGCAAAATGCAACTATCGAAAGGGCATTTTCTGCTATGAATCTAATTAAAAGTAACTAGTGCAAAAAAATGAGAGATGATTGGTTGAATGATAATCTGGTGGGATACATGGAGCTAGAGACTTCTGGAAAAAAAAATTGAAAATGAGGCAATCTTGTAGCGCTTTCAAAATATGATAACCCGGAGAATGCATTTGTTTGAGCTTAAAGTTATTGAGTGAAATCATATTATGTATTTATTATTGTATTTTTTTTGGGTTGGGTCATATTGTCATATGTATATGATTGTTACATTTTAGTACATCCATATATTGATTGTTTTAATATTAATTAACGATCTCGCTATTGCGGCTGTTAACGATCGATGGTCAACACTCAATGATAGCCCTAGATTATGGTGATTCCTAGATCCGCCACTATATGCGATCAAGATTCATTGATTTGTACACAAATTTCGAAAAGGAACCAAGAAATTAAAGATAAACTCACAATATTTTTTTTTAAAAAAAATTATAATAAAAACAATCTTTCGACCTTCTATTGAAACTTAAGTGCAAACTTTTAAAAAAAATTAATAATAATAAAATAAAAAATTGAAATAGTATTCCCTAAACTCCTAACATATTGTAAAATATACCAATAGCAAATAATTATAAAAATATAATATTCTGACTATGGTCTATTCAGACTTATAAAAGTTAAATTAAATTATTATTATTATTATTATTATTATTATTATTATTATTATTATTATTAAGAATTTACAATCACCAATGAGGAAGTTGTGATGTAATTGATGAAAGTTTATTACTTTTTTTACTTTTTAGTATTTTAATATTCTAATACGTTAAGACATCATTTTTAAAATGTTTTATTTATAATATTATCAACATATAAGTTCGTTATTTAACTCTTTTTATTCCTAACATTTTTTTCCATATTTAATTATATTTTTTCATTACATTGTTGTGTGACAAAATTCATCCATAAAGTATATTTATTTATATATTTTTATTTTTAATTACTCATTGATTTTTTATTCCTAGTCTAATTATCATTTTGAAGTTTTATTTTGAATAATTTCTGAAGTAAATATTTAATTGCTTTATTAGTTTGAATTATTTTTACTATAAAATATCTTGAATCCTAACAGGTAACACGACATGATTTGTCGATTTCATCTAAATAAGATGATTTTCTTAGGTCATTAGGCAGATAGATTAAACAGTTAAAAAAATGCATGAAATGCATAATATTATAATATCTATATCTAATATCCTCATGTCAAAAACCAGAAAATTGAAAGATGATTTAATTCTAAGATGCATTTAATGAGTTAAAAGAGATTAATCAAATCTTTGTTGTAAATGCTTCAAATCAGATTGACATTTTGGAAGAACAATTCGTTAACAATATATTTTATTAACTTAAGAGACACTTGAAGTGTGATATATCATTTGATTCCTAGATAAAAATTCTCAAAAGAAAATTGTAATAAAATAGTAAAGATTTTCTCATTGAGGATGTGCATACTCTTGAAACTTATATAGACATAACTAATTGTAAAACTCCATAAGAGGTTGAGATACCTTGAAAATTGAAAATATAGATATATCAATAAGTTATGTAGTTATGAGAAAAAAATGGTATCAAAAATAAAAAAAAATATCGACGATACTTTTGTACATGATGTAGCACCTCATATTATAAATGATAGTGATGATATCGAAGGAAATTCGTTGAAAATATTAAAGTAGAAATGATTGGCCAAAACAGAAAGACTTGCATAGGCAAAATTGAACTTACTATAAAAAACCTTAATATTTTGGATCTGTAGTCCAAAACCTAAAGATGTGAAGTCGGTATTATTTATACGGAAATGAAATGAGAACTTGAAGTTGCAAGATACATAATGGTTTTCTCAAAGAGTTATATATATGGATATGTTCTACCTGTGGTTCATACAATCACAAGTATCACCTTATTAACCTAGCAATACATGGAACTTTGATATGCATTTAATGAATATAGTTATAACCAACTCATATGACATGACTAATAATATTATATATGTAATGAGAAAATATTATGCAATATGATCGTTCTAATGAATATCTATTGAAAATAGGTACAAGAATACTCCTATGTCCATGTATTTATCAATATATGAATTTTTCAATATTGTAATAGATTATTTAAATATTATTGGAACTTCTGAAGAGATTCTAAAGAAAATTGTTTATGTGAGAAAGAATTCAAATGAAAAATCTTAGAAAATTAAAGTCTTGTTTTGATATGCAGATTGAGCATATAACCAAATGAATTTTTATTTTATTAATGAACTTATATAAAAAATCATGAAATAGTTTCATATGTAAAAATTAAAAGATCCATTTGATACTAGTTAATTATTTGTACGCTTGAAGTGAAAAGGGGGGACAACTCTAGATGCACTATTGTATCTTTCTAATAATTCATAATTCATAACTAGTTAGTGATGATCAAGGTTCTAAAATACGTAATGTGTGTGTGTGTGTGTGTGTATTCAAAATTAAAAAAACCACAATTACTTGAACTTTATACATATTTTTCAAATTTTCAACAAACATATATAGCTCAAAATCATAAATATTACAATTACCTGATGATCAATTCCTACAAATAGATTAAAAATTAACTCTAGTTAAAAAAAATCCAAAATCTTGTCTAGCTCTTTATTTGATTCCAATTCATTCTCATCTTCTTCATTCAAGTCATTTTCCGTGTCATTCAATACAAAATCACCTTCATCGGCTCCTTATTTCAACTCGAGAATTTCTATTACCTCTTGTAGATTGTATGATATCATTGTAACATCCTCATCATCATAACCATCAAGAATTCAAGATTGTGTATTACTAGCATCACTTCTAGTAAAACTAGAGGAAGACCGAAGAAGAAAGAGGCTCGTGCTTGCGTAGATCTTTTGCAACTCTATGAAAAAATTCTTTTATTTTTTATTTTTCTAAACATCAAAACCCTACCAATCATTGTATATAATTCATGTTTTTAGGTTATTTGGGCTAATTTGATGTTTATTGGGATAAATATGCTTTTTTAAGCTATAAAAATGGGTTAGGTTGAATTGGGATGGGCTAAACTAATTTTGACAAATTGTTTAACACAATTGCATGTATATTTTGACATTTAAGCATGCATATACTGTCACGAAAATGGGTTGACTGTATTATCATCCGCATACCCCATATGACAGGATTTTTGAAAATGCTCTGAGCATATGCGCGCATTTTAGAACACTGGTTATGATGATGCAGTGCACTATTCGATGCACATAAAGCTTATCAACCAATTTATATATTCACATGTGGCCATTATGACGATTTATGTGGCAATTATTCACAAGTATTATCTACAACAATATTTGAGAAGTTGGTAAACAAACTATACTAATACTAGTGGTAATATGAGAGTAAATAAGCATTTTACTCTCTTTTCGTTGAACCTTTTCCCCATGTGTTTTCATGGCAAGGTTTCTAGTGAGCCAACTTTGTATCGTATTTAAATGAATAATGCAATATTTTTCTTCACTAGGTGATGTGAACCCACGTAGAAATAGTAGGTCTGAAACCCACAAAAGATTGAATTACTACCCAAGAAAGCTAAAATCTCGATTCAAAGTTTGACCCAATAATTTATTGAATCAAGGAGCCAATGTTATGGAAGAACTTAACTCCTTAATTACAAAAACTATGAACATTGCTATGAATTTATTGAACACCACAAAGATGAAACATTTGATAAGTTCAAATTTAGGTTCAATGAAGAACTAGAAGTAAGCAAATCTCGCTTTTTTAGTTCTCTCGATAGTGTGTTCCATTTACAATGAAAATAATGAATCATATTTATAGGAAACCCATAAAAATCTAATTAAAACATATTACATCAAAAAAGATACCATAACAAGAGTTCTACAAAAAATGGACTTCTAAAAAATCTTAAAGAACTCATCTAGAAATTGAACTATGCAACCGTATAGTTGTAACTTCCGCGACCGCATAGAACAACCAAAATTTCACTTTTTGTTTCAGGAATAGTACATGAGACAACATCTCGTTTTATACTATGCGATAGCATAGTTATACGATTGGCTTCCAATTTTATTTTCTTGATTCCAATGCATCCAACTTGTTTCCGCCTTCATGCCTAACATGAAACTTGGTATTTTGCTTGTTAACTTGAAACTCTTGGCCTCCGTAGCTTGAACAAGTAAATGTATGACTTCATTGATCTCATTTGCTCGGCATCTCGTCATTGGTTCCTTTTCAAGTTGGACATGAACTCTTTATGATCGCGGCATTCCTTGGATCGTATCATTCATTTCCTCAATGAAAGGGTTTAACCTCAAATATGTACCTACATCAAACAGAGCAAGATAAGAAACATTGAAAAAAAATGCAAATTATCACAACCTTACCTTGAAGATCCAAGTTGTAACCATTGTTTTCAATCCTTGCAATGATGTGAAATGGTCCATCTTTTGGATGGAACAGTGACCTTCATTGCATTCGAACATGCCATTTTTGCCTAAGTACCCATACCCAATCATCTAGTTTGAATACTTTACGCCTCTTCCTTTTGCTACCTCAGATGCATATAATTTAATCCCCTACTTTTCATCTAAACTTACAATAATAGTTAACGGAATTAAATCAAACAAAGTTAGCAGATTTAAATTATAAACCATATTAGAATGTGTAGTAGAAGTAGTAGAGGATACTAAATTGGTTCCCAACATACTTCATAAATTCTAACGAAAATAGTTATGGACTTAAAGATTGAAATATAGATTTTCATTCCTCAAATCGCAGACAATGCACCCCAATTATCTATGATGCTAAATTAATTTCTTGCAGCATCCTAGAATATCATAAACTAGTAAATGATTGCTTATGAATGCATGTGATTAGATTCAGTCTGTTTGGACGCTCATCTCAGACAGCTGGTAAAGTCGACAGAAAAATTATTTATTACTTTCATAGAAATATTAGATGCATTATTATGTGTAATAGTACATGCCCATGTGAAAAACTATTCATACATGCTAGACCATCATCTAACCTATGTACGGAGTATTAATACTTTACCATAGTTGAATGTTTCTCCTTCAATGCTCACCAAATTCTCCACTTGTATAAAATCAATTTGATATTCAATAGTATTCCACTAATTAAGTTTTCATGGAATAAGTCTTTAAATTCCTCTAATAAAAAAAATATCCAAACTAATGAGGGATTTGATAGTTCTCACTAAAGTCCTCTCAATCTCGCTATTTTTGCATAGAAACTCACTTTTAATTTTTTCGTTGTTTTCTCTCTTGTGGCTTTGCTCTTTTTCTCACAATTAGCCACATCACTATCTTCTCTCATACTCTCTTTGTGCTTCTCTTTGTTTTTTTTTCTTCCTTATCTCTCAGTTTCAATTGGTCATCATAGACTTGTTGTGGAGTTAATGGTACAAGAGTAAGAACTCTCCCATCTTTTACAAAGTTGTACATATTCTTGAAGCCATCATGTTTTACCTTTCTATCATACTATCATGGTTTTCCTAACAAAATATGCACAGCATGCATAAGAACTACATCACTTCATCACTATACCTACCAATTGAGAAGTTCACCAAAAATTTGCCACCATACCTAATCATAAAGGTCATTGGACAAAGAGCCTCTAAGCTACGCACCTCGGACGGTAGAGATATCAACAACAGCTGGAACGCCATCCACCTTCGCAAATATTACTTCTAATCATCTAAACACTTTTCATTTGTTACAGTTTCATTCAAGATTCGTACTGACTTAGGCATAGGAGAGCCGATGGCATAAATGCCATCGGTGTTCTTAACCTCTCTATGCTTTTAAGAGAATTGATTACAAAGCTCTAAGCGGAACTGAACATCATAACTATTTCCTTACTTAGGTACTACAAAGGTTATTCCAAAACATTGAAGAAACTGGTGCAAAAATGTTCACAACAAATTAGGAAGGACCATCCTCTGTCACAAAGTCGTCAGACAAGAAGCCTACACCCCAGATAGAAGGCGTATCAACAATGGCTGGAACACCATCCACCTATGCAAATATTATTTCTAAGTCTTCCAAACACTTTTCATTTATTGCATCTTTATTTTCGTTCTGAATTCATACTGACTTAGGCATCGGAGAGCCAATGGTAAAAATGTTATTGGTGGTCCTAACCTCTCTCTTCTTTTAGGAGAATCAATAACAACATTCCGAGTGGAACTGAACATGTCATCCCTCCATCATGGGATATCATCTTTACTTTCTTCTAAACACTTTTCATTTCTTGCATCTTTATTTTCGTTCTGAATTCATACTGACTTAGGCATCGAAGAGCCGATGGCAAAAATGCCATCGATGGTCCTAACCTCTCTCTGCTTTCAGGAGAATCAATGATAACATTCCGAGCGGAACTAAACATGTCACCCCTCCATCATGGGATATCATCGTTACTTTCTTATTTTCTTTTACCACCATCAGGATCAATGCTAACTTAAACACTGCCTAACATGCCTTTGCTCTCAGGAGATCCACCAAACGAAAAAAACATATCAAAGATCAAGAACTTCCTCATCAATGGAAATTTGGAAAGCCTTGACCTTGGGGAAGGAAGATCCCATTATTTGGAATCTAGACGCTGAACAATAAAGATGACCACTCTACCCAATAAAACAGTTTGGATGAAGAAGACCGCATGGTTGCCTTCAAGCCGTCTCGACAAGGGTGGCCCTACCTTTATCCAAACAAAGACTTTGTTGCCTTCAAGAGAATCAATAACATTACCTACCAAATTGGATGGATCAGACTGATCGATTCCTTTGTAAAAATATATTCATGAGTCTATTTTACATTTAAATTGAGAAGTAAGTCCAATTTTTTATCAAATGGTATGATCATTTATTGGTGCATGATTTCATTGTACTTCTAATAAAATATGATATTTCACTAAATTCATCAACAGTCTAGCAATATTACATAATTTAGAAATACATAAGTTCAAATATCCTTTTACAAATACAGATACATAATTCTGAAAGGCATTGTTAGTCGATAAGCACACTTGGAAAATGTGTTATCAAAGGAATCTAATACTGCCCATCATCGGCGTTCTGGACTCTCTCACCGGACACAACCCCGACTTCGGGCGATTCTTCTATCACATTCGGCATGCCAAGCATCTGGCACAACTCATCATAATCGGTAATCGCCTTGTCTACATCCCACTTGACATGTTTACCTTTCTTATAATCATTCATAAGAAAGGCTCTAGTGGCTATCTCAACCTCCAGATGACAATTCTCCAAACGATCCTCCAGAGAAGTAATCTTTTCACCCGAAGATCTCTTCAAATTCACGAGCTCCTCTTCCAGCGAAAGTTTCCCACGAACCATCTCGGCTAGCTCATCTAGTGTCTTCCTAGAAGCCAAGTCGACATCTTTCTTCCCTGCTTTCAAACTTTCAACTTCTCCACGTAGTGAAGTATTTGCATCCTGCAATGAGCGCACCTTTCTAACATGTCTGATAGCTTCGTTCTTCTGAAAATTGGATCCTTGCAACCCCTGAAATCAATAGGAGAAATAGCTCGTGTCAACCACTTGGGTCATCTATAATGAATAACCAAAAATATTATACCTAGAAAAGTTGAGTCATTGTGTTCTCGGCTGCCTTTACAAAACCAAGTTGTTTATAGCGTGTACGATCTTCGGGGAATAAAAGTCCTTCGCCCCAGATGAATCAAAAGGAAACGTAACCACGATCGAGTCATCATCTGCCACAATTGGTCCCGGATGACTACGTTTTCGGATCAACGGAGATGGAGCATCAGGTTGCTCGGTCTGGCTCAAATAACCGTCGGACAGAACTGGCGTGTTAGCTAATAAAGTATACGGAGAAATCTTCTTGGACTTTTCCTTCATCTTTCTCCTCTCCAAAGCATCAAGTGAAGATCCTACCACTCTCGACATGATTTGATCTGCAATCTTGAGTCAAGCAGATTGCTCAAAAGAAGGTCACAACCAAAAATTTCCATGCCTCTCTTTGCCATTATAATAGGGATCTCATTTCTTGGAAAATTGGAAGGAATACCTCTTGGTTCTGTCGAAGTATGTTCCCATAAGCTGCTAGAAGAAAGGATTTCTGGAAACAGAAGGAACTGACAATCTCTCTTATCTTTAGGTATTTCTAGGATCTTAGAAATGTGTTCTCTTACGAACAAGCTTTCGACTGGCCGTGAGTTGATGCAAGCGAAGACCAACAAAAAAATGAAATAAGAACCGCAAATCAGAGAAGTGCATTGAAAGTAAACAATCTGCAAAACTCACCGCGTGACCACGCTGAAGGAAAATGGTAATTCTCCGACTGAACCAGTTCACCTAACATGAGAAAGTAAGACCCTTTTTCCAATCTTTATCCCCAGAAGAAAGACCAACTATCAATCGATTGATATTTTTCCTTGCATTTAAGGAAAATCGACCTTTCTTACCATCATGCTCTCTTATGAAGTAACCGTACAGCAGTTCCGGCATGCCAAACAGTAAATCATACTCATCGACAAAACCTAGAGAGCTAAGAGCAATCGCCAAGAGTTAGGCATGAGTTGGCTGGGTGCGATCTCAAAGTACTCCAACACCATCCCAACCACGGGGGGAATCGAAAATCAAAAGCCATCCTTAAATGGCAACTCATAGAAAAAAGTCCAACCTGGGACATTCCAAGAAACTCTCTTACGCACCCCCAAACTTAAATCTTTGTTAGTCCTCGAACAAAACTATAAAAATAAATATGCAAACACACAAATAAAAATCAAACAATAATACTATAACAAAAACTTCAAGGTTTGATAGTTTGCCACTTTGCCTCAATTCTCACATATGCTAATAACTCATGAAATGCACACAAAAATGCTACAACAAACATTTTTTGAACTTACACCATGCTTAACTCGTGTGTATGTGTTGTCATTCAAATTCATCGCATTGCATAAGTTGGTGGTGTTCCCGACCCTCAAAATGGTCAAATTTCCCTTTCTCGCTCAAGGGTTGCACACTCCCCCAAACTTGATATTCTCACTAAAGTCCCAAGATATCGAAAACATAGGGTTGCTCTCAAATCACTCAATCTTTCCCTCTCAAATTTGGTTGGATCGAACCGACAAATTAGACCATCTAGTCATGTATATTACACCAAAAATTTCGAGTGCTAAAACTACAAACTTTCATTAGGCAAATAATGCACAAATTACCAATCATTCAACAACATCAACAAGGATATAGCATCCATTTTTTTTTGCTTCAAATTTTTTTTTCTTTTTCCAATGTAGGTAGTTCACGCTCCGGTCCCTAAGGGTAGCCTTCTTCATTGGTAGATCGTCTCCTACACATTGGAGATGCATAGGGTCAGATTACTCAACGCTGACTCACACTCCTTAAGATGGGCAACTTTTTCCTACAGAATTTTTTTTTTTCGATTGGAATAGAAACAACATCTAACTTTCATTTGAAGTTCAAGAGCACTCATTAAAATAAATCATTTGAACAAGGAATTAATACACTTCTAAACAATTTTCTTCACCGGTTCAACCACCCACAAACTTATCCTTTTATAGGTAGTGATCAAAGAATTTTTATCATCAACAATGTGGTCATTTAAGTTCATAACAATCTCAAGTGCCACCAACAAGTGCGTGTGACGAATTTCATGACTCAAGTGCTCCATAAATAGTCAAACATGGAATAAGTGGATGAAAATAAACAACATATAGCATTCATGTCCACATTCCATAAACTAAAGCAATGTAATAACTAAAAGTAAAGCCGGCAAGACTATCCAACCAAACAAGCATAAATCATCACACAAAAATTTAAACTGTCCAAAGCCCTTAAGAATAAAACATGAAAGAGTAAGGGCAAGGGGTTCAAGTACTCCCCTTAGTTGGTTGTGAAGTGTGGTGAGATTTCTTGCAACGATCTCCGGTAGTAGTTTTCTTTCTTGCAAATCTGCATACTTCAAGTGCTCGGGAAAGAGTATGAATTGAAACATAGGAGCCTGCATCACCAAATGTAAAAATTTCTCATTAGAAATTGGAGTTGTAAAACATGAGAGATTATACCTTGGTGAATTGCTTGGCAATGAATCAAGTGGTGCCATGGTTTCAACAAAATCCTCACAAGCTAAGTCATTTTCTTGTGTTGGTTCCTCAATATGATCTTCCATCTCCATTGGTACCTCATCTAAAATCTCCTCACTTCTTAGTGCCTCGACACTAACATTTTCTTTTGGGTTGAGTGTTTGAGAAAGAAGTTGTTTAGATCTTCGAGCCTCCATTTTCCCCGCCATGCTAGCCAATTCACTCACTTGTGCCTCCAAATTCTTGATTGAAGTCATTGTCTCTTGTTGAAATATCTCTTGTTGAAATTGCACAGTCTCTTGTTGGAATTGCATATTGTTTGAGGCCAAAGACTTTACCATTTCTTCAAGGGACATATCCGAGCTTTGAGTTGGAGCTTATTGATTGCTCGAAGCCAAGGACTCAACCATTTCCTCTAAAGACATACTAGCACTTGAAGTTTGAGTTTGTTGACTAGGTTGGAAGTATTGCCCTTGGTCTTGTTGAAATTGCACAGTCTCTTGTTGGATTTGCATCGTGTGTTGTTGCAATTGCACCGTGTTTGATGCCAAATATTTAACCATATCCTCAAGAGACATACTAGAAGCTTGAGGTTGATCTTGTTGATAGAAACCATGTGGATGATATTGTGCTTGTGGAGACGTGAAATAATTTCCTTCATAATCGAGACTAGGGTGATCACTAAATCCATAATTATACATGTAGGCATATGGATCATATCCTTGTCTCGGTTGCATTTGATAGCCCCCAATGACATCCGCTCGTTCAAAGGCGCTTTGTTGGCTATTCCCATGAGCCACTTGTTGTACAAGAGATGCAAGGTCGGCCAATTGACGATCAAGTTGAGAAGTTGCCTCCATCTCACAAACTTCAATAACCAACCTCTTCTTTTGCTCCTAGGTTGTAGTATTCTTGATGTGTTCGTTTCGCTCAATCACAACCTAAGTCACAAAGAAGAAACACAAAAATAAATAATAAAAAAATATAATACAATTGACAAATTGAAAAAAACAATCCTCGGCAACACGGCGCCAAAATTGACACGCCCAAAAGGGGGTCAAAATAATATTCCTTACTTTTATGAAATTTGTCGTCCGAGTAGTATTGTAGTAAGTAAGGATCATTCCCGCAGAGAATTGTTTTCAATTACGCCAATTGCAATAAGAAAGTAAAAATGTGCAAATAAGTAAATGGGAGGAGGGTTTGGTTGGATTAAACTAATGAAGCGATAAACTAAAAATTGGAAAAGACAATAATAAAAAGGAAACAAAAGAAAGAATATGTGATCGAGGGGTACTCCTTCACCGTTAGAATGAATTTCTTATCGATATTCGCAAAGGATTTTCGTTCAAAAGATCAACAACAATTCGAGAATAATCACAAGCTCGATTACCTCAAACTCTCCTTACATTTTAGTTGAATAAAACAAGCTCTTTACCCAACCCTATTCATTAAACAACCTAGGATAAGCTCCATCGATTTAATTTAACAAAAGCATTCACACGAGAGAGTCGAATTGAATTAAGCACAAACACACAAACTCGGTTTGTTAACTTAAGCGATAATCTACTTACATTTAATAGAAAATTCCTCATAATCCATCAAAATATAGTTGCTACTAGGGTTTGGTCAAATTAGCAATTACGGACTAAAAATCCCAAAATAGCATAAATTGTAAACAACCCAATCATCTAGTTGGCCCGCTAAATAATCAAGAAGAACAATAAAAACAATGAGCACAATGAATTAAACACATCAATCTCAAGAACTATAAAGCACAAATTGATTTAAAATCATTCTAGGGTTAGAAAATACCCCCAAATCACAATAGTTTTAGTTACACATGGATGATTCAAAAATAACTAACAAAATACTACAACACATAGATGAAAACGAAATTAAAGGAAAAAGAAAGGCTTATTGAAGGAGATGTGGCATTCTTCATCATGGAGTCTTCTTCTTCATCTTCCCATTTCCACCATTGTTATAGAAAGTGGAGCTCCCAAGTTTTCTCTATTTTTTTGTGGTCAGCTCCTCCCTCCTTTTCTTGCCCTAGAAGTGGTCTTCAAGTAGTATTTATATTGTAGGAAGGAAATGAGATAAGTTGGGTCAAAAATAAGCCAAAAAGGGGTCAAAAATCGGGTTTCTCGCTACTGGGCACGCGGCGCCTATACTTGAAGCTTGGGCGCCACGGCGCCGCTACAGTAGCGCCGCGGCGCTACAGTAAAATATATATATTTTTTTTATAAGAATTGAAACCCAATTCCTCTTTTTTTTACTTTTGAACTTTTCTTCATTTCTTCTTCCGTTTTCTTCTTCAAATTGGGATTTAGCATTGAAATACCTACAAAATAAAAATAAACTATATTAGGTAGCAAAATCTTAATAAAAACTCACAAATATCTAAATTTAACGGCCCAAATAAGTGCGAAAACCCGCACTTATCAGCGACTGTGGCAAACGTAGCTTGGCAGATACAGGAATACCATAGGCATCTCGAATTCTTATCAAGTCGTTCTCCTTCAACTTGCTCGATATGTTTTTATTAAACATGATGTTGCTACCGCTTGGATAGCTCTGTTCATGCGAACTATATCTACGATGGCCTCCCTCAAGACTTGGATCGATCAGACTACTATTAATACCAATGCTCTCCAGATCAATCTCATAAGAGGAATGAATCCCCGGATCACCCGCAAAACCCACCAGTGTTGGCCCGTCTGGACAATCCGAACACATATAATTGTCTAACCATGAGTTTTCGCCTGGATTGATTGACCTACTTATATCACCAGTCGGCCATGATCCAGACAGAATTTCATACGGAACGCTGCAAAAATCGTCCCAATCCATTGCTCATCGAAAACAACTATTCACCAACAATCTTACTCTACGATGGATCTAACTCCAGAAACACCGAATTAAAACCAACACAACCACCGAAAAACTAGAAAAAAGTGTTTGAAGAAAACTAAAGAACATTCAAAAAATAAGGAAAGAACTTGAAGAATAGAGGAGAGAAGACTCACCAAAACCTTTACAACTTCTTGAATTCTACCCAAGTCACTTGAAAAATTAGAGGTATGTTGTGTCTTAAATTGCAAAAATTGACACGCTATACGAAATGGAGAAAATGAATTCATAAATGTGTTCAGAATTATCAGTCAAATGTTCACCCAACCTTGCGAACATACATGCTTATCGGCTGACCAATGTGCTACATAGAGCGTAGCACACTATCTAGAAAGATCAACCATCTTTCTTTCCAAATGGATGCATTAACCCTTCGGACCATGCACTGAGCGACGAGTGTGACATGATCTAGACAGATCGACAATATTTTCTTTCAAACGGACACATCGACCAATCGAAAAAGAAAGCAAAGCAAACCATATAATACGAACGAACAGATCGACGATCCTCTTTTCAAGTGGATATACTTATCGCTCGAACTAGAGAGCCAAGGACGTGTATCGCACGGTTTGCATAGATTGTGATACATATTATCAATCTTAAAAAAAAAAAAAAAAAAAATTGGTCACCGCTCGGCATAATTGTCGAGTGGTGACAAGAGGTTGCATGCATGCCACCATTGTGGTAAGTTGCCACAATCCGCACGGCTCAGATATTTCAATGTGTATATATATATATATATATATATTTATTTATTTATTTATTTTTAGGCTATCTATTAACTTTCCAAAAATTCGTCGTCTGGCTTCCGAGCTGTATGGCAGTTTTAGAGTCATGCAGAATCGAAAATCAAATGACTTACAAGCAAAAATTTGGTGTAAAAATTGTACGCCTCGACAAGACGTATGTCGTTCCCTCAGATATCACATGACTTCCGATCATACAATAACTTCTATAAAATCGTAGGGCTCAACAAGCGAGCAGTAGACTCTACGACATTTTAAATGATCAGAAGATCTGTCCTATGATTAAGCCCACTCTCCACCAAGGGTCTGATCATCCTTGAGCCTAAATTACTCTTTTATTCAAGTAGAACTCGTATAAAAGAGTGGGGGACAAATTGTAGTGGCAAAAATTAATCCATTGGTCCAAGCGGCCCAAGTCATAAAATAAGACCCATAGACGTTCCCACCATGCCATCTTTGGCCCAACTCATTGTGCCAATCGATTCGAATGCACGGTCCAAGAACTGCATGACGATTTGGAACCCCAATAATTTATCTTCAACATAAATTACACTACGATTTGACCAAATCAATTTGGAACTATCTGCAAGTAACATGTGCAACTCAACTGACTAAATCTGATCGGATTTAGCTCTAACCAACCACAAAATCTAGGAGAATCCTCGCCTATCCCGCCTAGACAGTTACTTACCCCTATAAATTTTGTGGTCATTCAAGCTTTCAGGTATCTCAATCTACTCAATTCTAAGTGATTTCTTCTTGCTTTTGATCTATTATTCGTGTAATTTTCGACAAGCTATACTGACTTGGCCATCGGAGGATCTTCGATCGATGCCACATCGGTACCCTCTTAAGATATCTTGCGGTCATTCTCTTTCATTCTTTATTTCTCGAGTTCCGCAGGATTGTTGGTAGTCCAATTGATCCAACTTTCTCAATTGTAGAATTTATAATCTACACTAGAATGTTGGGAATCCGTCTTGGGTGTAATTTTGCTAGCAACTTCCTCCTTTTCCCTTGGTAGTTAGATCTTACTACTTGAAACAACTTCATCACCTCTATTATCATCCTACTTTGGTTTCCAAGAAGGGTTAGAAACCGAAAAACCAAATGAACATCTAGTTGTTCCTTTTTCTTTTAACTGTCTCTCCACCTTCATAGTCACATGCAATATATCCTCCAATTTCAAATAATGTTGCAACTCCACTACATTGGCTATCTCCCTATTCAAACCATTCAAAAACCTGGACATTGTGGCTTCAATATCCTCCTCAACATTCACCCTAATCATAGCAATCTCCATCTCCTTGTGATAATCCTCTACACTCTATGAACCTTAACTAAGGCTTTGAAGTTTTTGATAAAGATCCATATAATAGTGATTAGGCGCAAATCTCTTCCTCGTGACAGCCTGAAAACTCACCACATGTTTCAATATGCCTCTCATGATCACTCCTCCTATTGTTGCTAATTTGACCCCACCATATAATCATAATCGATGAACTCTATCATAGCTAGTTTCACCTTTTACTTCCTGGAATAATTATAGCAATCAAAGATCAACTCCAACTTCTTTTCCCACTTTAAATACACCTCTGGATCGTTTCTACCTCGAAATGAAGGAATTTTCATCTTAACGCTACCCAAATTTCGATCAACTCTATCTCCATCAAAGTTTCTAGGATCTCTTCTAGGCCTCATTTTCACCCATCTCCTCTATTTCCCATCCTACCCATTTCGGCTCTTATATTTGATTATCCTCATTAGTACTATACATTTCATTCCCATCATCAGATTCAATCCTAAGATCATGTCTACTTTGCCTCCTAACGTTAGGAGCTCCTCTAGGTTGCACCCTTTATAAGTTAGCTATCCCCATATCCTATTGATACATCCTATCTCTGATTTTTCCAAATATCACATTCATCCGCTCGAATTATTATTTCATGGCCCTCATAATGAAGCCTTGATTTTCCCATTTTATTGATATTGATTCTTCTTTATTATACATATTATTAACTAGAATTTTGTATGCCTCAGGCGTTTGCAGTCATGTTTCACTCAAATATTGGTTTTTTCCCTCCAATAATTTAAGCACTTTTGCCTATCTCTTTTTCTCTCTCAATGCTTTCTTTCAAGTTCTCTAAAGAACTAAATGATCTCAATAAAAAATTTCCACCCTTGTGAGGTTCAAACCTGAAGTACAAAGAAGTTAAGAAGGATATTGACTCGAGAGAATGACTCAAGAAAGGAAGAAATGGAAGAATTGAATGAAAACACAACCAAAACTTTCAACGAAGTGTTGCTTGAAATTGATTTATGCCTATTCCACAACAATATTAATATCAACTGATGATTTAGATATTGAACTGATTTCTTGAAGAAAAAAATTGAGTCTCAAGAAATTTCAAGTTACACATTCTTGAAAAATGAATAAGCCTTTTTTTGGCTTGGAATTTTATTTTTCTTTTTGCTGGAAACTTTTTTTTTCTTAATTTCATTTTTTTTTTACAATAAATATGAAGAAAAATCAACAAAGGAACGAAACATCAAGAAATTGTATTGATCAATAAATTTAATGCACAAAACAATTCTTGAATGTGCTTGGTATTTGTGTTAGTATAAAATATTCAAGAAGATGATGAAAACTCAAGAAAATGATGGAGACTGGACGAAAAAGATGAAGATTCAACGAAAAAAATGGAAATATAAAGATATAACCTTTATTTTAGAGTCAAAGCTCTGATACCAACTGATGTGAACTCACGTGACAATAGTAGCTCCAAGATTCAAGAAGATGATGAAAATTCAAGAAAACGATGGAGACTCAACGAAAAAGATGAAGATTCAATGAAAAAAATGCAGAAAGATAAAGATATAACCTTGATTTTAGAGTCAAAACTCTGATACCAACTGATGTGAACCCACATAACAATAATAGCTCCAAAACCCACAAAAGATTGCATCACAATCCAATAAAACTAAAATCCCGATTTGAAACTTGATCCAATAATTTATTGAATTAAGGAACCAAAATTATGGAAAAACTTAACCCCCTTAATTACAAAACTATGAACCTTGCTATGAATTTATTAAACACCACAAAAATGATGTCTTTGATAAGTTCAAAATTAAGTTCAATGAAGAATAAGAAGAAAGCAAATCTCGCTTTATTAATTCTCTTAATAATGTGTTCTGTTTACAATGAAAATAATGAATATTATTTATAAGGAGTCCATAAAAACCTTATTAAAACGGAATTATATATATAAAAAAATATCATAACAAGAGTTTTACCAAAATGGACTTTTGAAAAAATTCTGAAAAGAGTCTAGAAAATCAACTATGCGACTGCATAGAATAACCAAAATTCCAGTTTTTTATTTCGAGAATAGTACATGCGACAGCATCCCATTTTATACTATGTGACAGTATAGTTATCCCACTAGTTTTCATTTTTGTTTTCTTGATTCCAATACATCCAACTTATTTCCGCCTTCATGCCCAACATGAAACTTGGTGTTTGGATTATTAACTCAAACTCTTAGTCTTCGTAGCTTGAACAAGTAAATGGGTGACTTCATTGATCCTATTTGCTCGCAATCTTGTCATTGGTTCTTCTTCAAGTTGAACCTAAACTTTGTATGATTGTGCCCTTCATTGGATCGTATTACTAGGATTTTCCTAGTAAAGTTTTTTATGACTCACATTCGTTGTGTGATGCACCTAAAATAGTGTTATAAAGATTATAATAATGTATGTTTATAATCTACAAACCATTTACTCTTAACATAACTTTATTTTTCTACTCTTGTATGTTACAAATTGTATATGACTTTGAAGTGGACAATAACAAGAATTGTTTTTCATCATACCATCATGCCGACTACATTCAACCTAGGATATATGAATATTTTTGTACGAAGATGGTATTGCTTGAAGACTATAACAAAGATATCAACATGGAACACTAGAATTGTGTTATACAAGTTCTATAAAGATTGCTGCATTGAATTTATTGTCATATAAGATATTGATGGTTCGATAAATAGATTTTTCATTAATAGAAATCAAGGAGAGAAGTTGTACTATTTTTCCATCGCTGAAATTTTACCCATTGAATTTTCTAATAATGTTTTAATAAAGGTAACATTTGGGCCAAATTCTTTGCACTCTTTTTTCCGTCTTTTGGTATGTCCCACCGAGTTTTACCAAACAAGGTTTTTCATGAGGGAATTGTATAAATAGTCATTCAAATAGGAGTGTTGTTTATTAGTTAGAATTTATGAATGATATTGTACGCTTACAATCCTAATTAAATATGAGATATTTGTTTTTAATAAAATACACATATACAATTAACTCATTTAACTTATTCGGCAATTTTAAATTATTTCTCTAAGTTATTATTTAGTTATCAAATGGGTTGGTGATTCAACTACATTCAACATGATATATTCTCACATCAACTATGCTCAATAAAATTTCACAAGGTTTAAAGATAAAATCTTGTTGACTAGAAGATAACATATTCAAGATTTACTTGAATTTACTTTCAGAATTGGAATTGATTTTTTTTAATGGGAATGTACCAATTTTCGTACCCTAAACTATAACTATATTCCCTATCCAATTAAGACAAAAAATTAAAATGAGTTGAGTAACCTTATATTGTCAAGATCAAGTTGTAGAAAGTTAGCATTGAACAGCACTCTCTGTATTTATTTTTCCAATCAAAATTAGGCATCAATTTTTTTATTATGTTTTTTTCTTCTTCTAATTTTTATTTATCAATTTATTTAAAATATAAAATTGTCATTTTGACCCAAAAAAAAAAAATCGACATTTCTATTAAAGATAAGTGTGCGTACCAGGACTTATGTGCTCTCAAAATGAAAGACGAAAATTTAAATACTATTATTTTTTCCATATTTTCAATTTTCAAACATGAATTTGAAGTTTGAAGTAATAGATCACATACAAAATCAAGATAATTTAAGTAATTGGGACTAATTTCGTTAAGTTAGTGATTCTAAAAGGTATGACTAACATTTAAATAAAAACAATGTTTGACTTAACATTCATAAGTCATAACACAAAAAGGTTTGACCAAAAAAATAATTTTTTTCTTCTTTCAAACATACTAATAAGTTAGATTTCTTCTTCATTTCATTATAAGTATAAAAAAAATTGCATATTTTAACAACAAAATAAAAGTTACTATTAAAATAAGTAACTTATTGAGTTCAAAAAATAGGGCCCCACACTTTTATTTTCCTAAGAACTTCCACTTTTGGCTTGTTTGATAACCATTTTTCTAGGGAATTCATTTTCCATGGATGACCCATTTTTCTTCTTTTTGTTGAATTTCAATTTCCACATTTTTTTTTGTGGGAATTTGTTTTTCACCTTTTTTTTTTTTTTTTTTTTTTTTTTTTTTTTTTTTTTTTTTTTTTTTGCAATCCAAAACAAAATTTTATCACCAATTGTAAAAAAAATTATCCATTTAATTGAAAATTTTCATGGAAAACAAAGTCAATCGAATGATTTTTGGGTTTTTCGGTTTTCCATTTTTTTTTTTTTTTTTTTTTTTTTTTTTTTTTTGCAATTGGAACAAATTTTTATCAATTTAATGGACAATTTTCTTGAAAAATAAAGCCAAATAAATACCAAAAAAATCCAAAATTTAAAAAAAATTCGGGTGAAAAATTATACCAATCAAACACGATTAATTGACAATTTTCAGTAAAACAAATTCTAAACAATTCAATTTCTTACAATTGATTTTCTTTCTACCCAAATTCTATATTGCTATCAAACGGAACCTAAGTAATTTTCTTATTTTAACTTTCTACTTTAGTTTTATTTTAAAATATATTTAAATAAGTTACATTTTTTCTTCATTATAAGCAAAAAAGTAAAAAAATTGACCAAAAAAGTCACTAAGCCCTTGTTTGAATCCCATTTTTAGGATAAAATGCATTTTCGAATAGTATTTTTATGCATTTTGTGAGAAAATGTGTAGTTAAAAGTTAAGCCCTTGTTTGGTGGCCATTATTTCAAAAAAATAAATTTTAGGAGAATGTGTGATTGAAAAGTATGAAAAATTTTTAGGTTTACATATAGAATATGTTATTATGTGAATGTGTGGTTAAAAATGAATCTGTAGAATTTTTTTTTGAAAATAATGGTTTCCAAATAGGGTTAAGGAAAAATTTTAAATTTATGTGTGAAATTATATTATGGGGGAATGTGTGATTGATAATAAATTTTGAAAAAAGTGAGTTTTTGAAAAAATAGAGACAAACATAGGCAAGTAACCTTTTAACGGATTTAAATTGTTATATTTTTTAAGGGATTTAAGTTTCTTTTTTTACAACTTATTTAGTAAGCCCCTGTGTGAATTTTATTAAAAATATATTTTGAAATAGTGATTTTTTTGAAGTATGTATGATTAAAAAATAAGATTTTTTTAATAATTTACTTGAAATATTGTTTTACTATAGAATGTGTGGTCAAAAATAAAATAGAAAAATATTTTTTTTTTTTTTAAATTTAGTGGAAATTGGATGAGGTAGCCTTTCTTGAAAGCTACTTTGTGAAATTTGCATTTGACCAGAATATTGAAATAATAAATCTCTTAATTTTTAGTTATCCAAAATACCTCAAAGAAAAGCAAAATAAGACAAATCAAATTACCAATTATTTCCCCAATTCAAAACCTCATCTTGTTCGTACTGCTTCCTTCATTCTTCCTCAATGGTTATTGGATTTCTACTCCACTTCATATTTTTTACCACCGTTGTCGCCACCTTAACTATTGCTTACTACCATCGCCCGTGTCGAAGAAGATTCGTGAACCCTAGGTAAAAATTCTTTTGCTTCTAAGTATTTCTTCATATGTGCTTTTTATTTTATGGGTCTTATTGGTCTATTGAGTTTAATTTTGAGTTATATAAGTGTTCATAGTTTTAATAATATGAGATTTTTCTTTGATATCATTGTTGGTTAATGCTTGTGTTTTTACCTTAGTCGAATGATTGTGGTTTCTCCAATACATTATTTAGTTTTCTTTGTGGAGGCTGAGATTTATATTAAGCATGTGTTTGGCCCCCATTTTTGAAATGAAATTGGGTGGAATAGTATTTTTTTTGAAAAATGAGTGGTTGAAAACGAAAAAAGAGTAGTCAACAGTTGGAATGATGAATACCTATAAAGTTCTCTTTCATCCCAATATGTAGGCAAAAGTAGACACCCGGTTATATCATTCATCAAGGTGAGATGCTGTTGAGATTTTTCTCGAGAATAAGATAAGGTGTTCTGTTTGATAATGTTGGGTAAAGATTCTTTATTTCTGAACACAATCTATGTTTTAGATCAAAACTTGTTTGCGTTGCTAGCTGGACTCCTGTTATTGTGCAAGCTGCTTCTATCAAAAAAAATTACTTCAGCATTTTATATAAATTGCTCAAATAGGTCACAGGAAATGTATATTTCAAGTGTTATTTTTCGAGTTTGGGTATTCTTTTTTTGTGATTTCAATTTAATAGTTAAATAATTTTCTTATATGATTTTTTTTCTCTTTGAAGTGTATTTCGCCATATTTGTATTTCACAGATGTATACCCTTCAAAAGTTTGATTATGTTTGGGAGATGTTAGATGATGTTCATCAAGAAATGTTGATGGAATCTTGTTTAGAGCAACTATATCGAATGAAGATTATACACTTTTTAACCCAATCCACCAGCTTGAAATGAGGATGATTGTAACCAAAAAAAAAAATGAAACATGGTTTTCAATTGGCGTTCCTTTCATAAGCTTGATTATATGCCCTTTGTCTAGCTGCTAAAATTTTTGCTTTGCATTTCGATTCATAAAAGTTTTCTTTGTATATTTTTCATTTTTTTATGGATGGAGAATATATGACTGAGATGTTGAATTTGTCTAGATAGTAGTGATTTTTATGATTTAGTTGGGAAAACAAATGTATATATGCTGATTTTGTATAGTTGGTAGTGGTGGTTAAGATTTTGATTGGGGGAAAGTGTATGGATGCTGACTAATGTTTATTATTTTTGTATGGATGCTATCTTCGGATGCTAAAGCAGTTTAGTTGTAATGACATTGTGCAATTTTTATGACGGCTTGTATAGGCTCGAAAAAAGGACGGGTGCAACAAAATTAGTAGAAATGGACAGTCCTACGTTTAAAACGACCACGTGCTATTTTGGGTCATGAGGTTTCGATTTCACTTCAAAACTAGTTTAGAATACCATAGATGACTTGTACAGTTCTGCTTTTGTTGTCTGAATATGACTTACTCTTATTTGAGGTTGTACACGATTATGCTTTTTCACGAAACTTAGACTTGCTCCTATAAAAAAAATTATGTGATGAAATTGTGGCAATTGCAAAAAACAAGTTATTGTTTTTTCCTAGATAATGAAATACCACAATCGCCTTCTGGTTATGCTCCACTTATTGTTTGAGGGATTTTTTTTTTTTTTTTGACTAAAAAAATATTTTTCTAGCAAGCTATGATTCTTTTGGATTCTAATTCTTGTGGAGCTGATAGTTGAAAGCAAATATGGCAATTTAATAAAAAATGCTATCGAAAATTAGATCTTTAAGTATTCTACTTGCTGAAAATATTTAAATGTCATGTTAGTTGCGATGTTAGTGTAATGAAATGAGTATTCCATGATATCCTTGAAGTCTTAGTACATTGGCATTATTTTGTGTTATTTAACCAAGTATCTTCTTGAAGGTTTTGGACTTTGCTGATTATGCAGAGATTTTGAGTTTATTCTTTTTCTTAAAGTTTCACGAAATACTTCATCTTAACTATTCTTTGATGAACATTTATATTGTATTGTGATATTTGCTTGTCAATGAGATATAGATAAACTATTTTTCCTCCTATAATGTGGCTTTTTCTACTGTGATGTGTTGGATTCAAGAGCACTGCATCAAAATGGAACATGGTAGTGTACTAAACGATCGTGATTTTGGACTATAACGAAGATATGATAGTATTTTGCATGTTTTTCATAAAGTAAATGGATTTATTTGGTTGAATTTGTGATATTTGATATGTTAGTTGTTGAATTAACCTGTGTGACACCTTAAAGTTCATCTAGTTATGAAAATGGTACTCTGAAATTTATCTAATTCTAAAAATGACACTATGTCGTTTATGTAATTCTGAAAATGTCAACTTGCCGTTTATCTTTTTTGAAAATGGATTGTACCAAGTATCACTTAGCATGATTGTAAAATCTTCATGTTTGTTCATTGACTTAATATGATCGTTTTATGTTTTTCATTATAGAAATGAAATGCTCATTTGAGTATGTGATTCTCATTGAAAAACTTGACTATGTTCAGGAAATGTTAGATGATGTTCATCAAGAAATGTTGATGGAATTTTGTTTCGGACAACTATATTGAATGAAACATATGCCTCTTTTAGCCCAGCTAGTCCGCTAGCTTGTAATGAGAATTATCGTAACCAAAAAATAAAATGAGATTTGATTTTCAATTGGTGGTAAGGTAACATGATTTTCATCATACGTGTTTTCATTGATAATGGGGTTGAAAAACAACAGTTATACGTTTAAAACGACAATGTGCCGTTTGGGTTACGGGATCTAAATTTCACTGTAAAATAAAATATTGAAACTTCAGAGATAACTTGTCTAGGTTGAATGAGCAAAAATGATGTGAATTGAACACTGAATTAGAAAAAATGACAGCCATATGACTACAATGTTCACGTGCCATTTTAGGTGATGGTCGATTGTGAAACGAAATGTGCTATGTTTTTTATATCGTAAATGACAGTCATACTTGTAAAATGATCACGCATAATTCTGGGTAGTAATGTTTTGATTTCACTTGTACGTATTGAATGATTACACGTTCGATATTTTTGCATAACCTATACCCTAAATTACGTCCCTACAAGTAAAACGAAAATACGTCGTTTTGGGTCAAGGATTCTTAATTTCATTTCAAAACTAGTAAAATAATGTTTGGAACATCATGCAAGATTATATATATTGAAAAATTAAACGGCAACCATACATTTAAACCCTAAACGATAATCATATGTTTAAAGTGACCAGATGCCTTTTTTGGTCACGAGATATCGATTTCATTCCAAAATTAGTAAAATAGTATTTGAAACATCATACATGTTTTATACACATTGAACGACTACTGTGCTATATTTTGCATATCACACTTGCCACTTACGTTTTTCTTTATTGTAAAGTGAAGTGTAGTGCAGTTTTCAATTGAATTATAGAGTGACTTGCTATATTTTGGACAAATGTGTCGACCATAATGTCAAACTGTAGTTAAAACTTTCATCCTTAAACTTTCAAGTAGTTACGAACTCAAATGCACCGAAAAGAATACGAAATGAGTAGAAAGGTCATCCATACGTTTAAAACGATTAGATGCCATTTTCAGTCACGGGGTATTGATTTCACTTTGAAAATAGTAAAACAGTGTTTAAAACATCATACATATCTTGTACACTTTGAACAACTACCCTTGCTATGTTTAGCATATCATACTTGCCACTTACATTTTTCTTTATAGAGTGACTTGTTATAGGTTGGACAAATGTGTCGATAGTAACGTCAAAATGTAGTTAAAACTTTCATTCTTAAACTTTCAATTGATTACGGGTTTGAATGCATCGAAACGAACACGACATGAGTAGAAACGTCATCCGTACATTTAAAACAAATAGATGTCATTTTGGTCTAAACAAATAGTGTTGATGTCATTTTTATCAAAAAATTGATTGAAATACCTATCAGAATTTATCAAAAAATAACTAGTATAAACGAACTACTTTATTGAGTATCTTATCTCATAATTGGAATATAATGAAATATGGATTATTTACCTTCATTCACAGTTTAGTGTAGTGTAGTTTACTCACAGAACAATAGTATTGGTTATCATCGCATGAACTTTGTATCGAAATTGTGGTCCAAATATAATGAAAACTTGCAATCGTTCATTTTTCATGTACATACGAGTGAAAATAAAGTGAAACGGATACAAAATTAGTTGAAACAATACCCAATAATCTAAAATAGCAACATGACATTTTTAGGTTGCGGGGCCTCAATTTTCACTCCAAAACAAGTCGATCATATCTTGAAATGTCTTATAAGACAGAGAGAAATTAAACAAGCTAATAGAAATGTATCTATTAACCTTAGTCTAAAAAATCTAAGGATAAAGATATATGTATAAACACATTTTGTACAAAATGTGTTACTCTCTCTCAAAAAAATGCGGACCCCACGTTAATTCAAAAATATTGGTTGTGTGGTTCCCACCTATATTGTGAATAGTGTGTAAGAGATTTTGTAAATGATTTTGTACGTGTAGCATGATCCAAAATCTAAATCCATCAATCAGTTGATTCATTTTAATTCATTAATTTATTCCAATATAAATATTAGAAATAAAAGGGAGTCATTTTTGCAAACATGAATCCATAGTTAATGGCTACTCATTTGCTTTCGGGCAATGCCTAATCCTCTTTAAGCCGGAACAATATTGTTGGTCATTATCGAGGGAATTTTGGTATCGGCCTTGGTATAAAAATATAGTAAAAACTTGCATTGGTCAATTTTTTATGGATATTAGTGAACATAAAGTGAGATAAAACAAAAATAGTTGAAACGACATATAGTCGTTTAAGACAACATCATACCGTTTTGGATCACAAGGCCTTGATTTCACCAAAACGAGTTGATTAGATCTTGAAATATTTTAGAAGACTTATAAAAGTTGAACGAGCTAATTTATTGAGTATCTTATCTCATAATTGGAATATAATCAAATTTGGGATACTTACCTTCGTTCGTAGTTAATTCTAGTATAATTTACTCACAGAACAATAGTTTTGGTCATTATCGTAAGAACTTTGTATCAATACTTGGCTCAAAAATAATAAAACTTGAACTCGTTCGTTTTCATGTGCATATAAGTGAAAATAAGGCTCTGTTTGGGAGCCATTTTGGCCCAATTTTAATATAAAATGTGACCATGATAACACAATTTGTAGCTATTGTGAGCCACAATTTTTGACCAAAATTTATAAAATTACCCATTTCTCCTTTTGTCATTTAATTCATTCAACATTACGTGAAGGACATATGTGGTAATGTAACAAGAAATTGGGTAAAAAATTACTGCTGACAAAGGGGACCCACATTCCAACGGTCCAAATTTCCATTCTAATTTTGTGGAAATGGCCTCCAAACAGGCGCTAAAGTGAAACGAATATGAAATTAGTTGAAACAGCAACAAGAAATTTTGATTACATATCTTGATTTCACTCTAAATATAGTGAAAATTTGCTTACTTTCATTTTCATGTGGATTCGAGACAACATTAAGTGAAACATAAATAAAATTAATTAAAATGTCACCTAACCATTTATAAATGATAGCATGCCGCCTCATATCATGAACTCTAAATTTAACTATAAATATAGTTAAAACTTATTTTCATTAATTTTTATGTGAATTTGAGGGAACATAAAGTGATACAAATATAAAATTAGTTAAAACAATACTCAATCGTTTAAAAATGTAGAATGTTATTTTGTTGTTGGTTTTAAATTAGGCATGAAAAGTGAGAATGAAAGTGAGTATTTTATGTTTGAGGATTAGGTAAATTTTTGTTTCAAATTGGATATTTTAGACATTTCAATGAGATGTGTTCAATATATGACAAAATAGACTAAAGGCTAATTATAATAAAAAAAGTATTGACCATGGATAATTTTAACAAACATTATTGTTGACAGGTTTTTTAAGCAAATCCCCGTAAATTTACTTCTATCAAATGTTTAAAGCTTAGCCAAAACATACCCTTACGTTGATACGAGTGTGTACGTTAGGTAGAGAGGGGGAACCACATTAGAAGTCGCGTGATGAAATTTCCACTATCATTTCACAGCTATAATCTTCGAATTCCCATGGAAATCACCCATTTACCTCCATCAAATTCTTCATAAATTATTATGCAGATCAATTTTACGTCTGCATATACGTATATATAGTTAGGGTTTTCGAAAATCTAATTTTAGATGGCAACATCTTCCTCAGTACCAATTCAGTGGATCCCCGAAGATGACCTCTTGTTGAAAAACGCTGTCGAGGTACAATTTTTAGCACATATAGTCACATTTTTGTGGTTAAATATAATTTGGCGTCGAATTTGCATTAAATTCGTGAATATTGTGTTTTTAAGCATTGATTGTTTTTTTTTATATATAATAAATAATTTCATGTCAATTGCTAGTTTTTGGAACTCTGTTTCTTGATTTTACTGATGCAAGATTCTTAATGAATTAGTAAATTAATGTCATAGACTAGTGATATTTAAACATTTTTCACTGTGAGTTATGTAATTGAGTATTTTGTGATTGGTAGCATTATTATATCAAATTATAGTATCTTTTAATATTTTTTGTCTCTTTCTCATAGAAACGAGTACTCATTAATCATTTTTGGTTCAGTAAGTCTAGATTTAAAATGTTTGGATCATACCATGAAGATAAGTTGACAATACCAATGCTTGAGCTTTTTAAAAGTGCCCAACCAGCAAAAAGACAATGTTTTGAAATTATTGAGGATTATAGTGTTGCCATTTTAGTTCTGCCCGCTTGTTTGTTTCTATAAATGAAGTCCCAAATATGCACTACCTCCATACATTGTTCGCTATGTTCTTAGGATGCTGCTATACAAAGTGAGTTGGATTTGCACATGGTGTTTGGTGGACCTAATTTCTATGTTGATTGACCATCACCACTAAAGAAAACAGAGATATAGTAGCATCAGTTTGAAAGCAACAGGGGTTAGCATACCTATTGTATTGCATATAGCCCATTTAATGTGGAAACTCTTGCCAAGTCTCATCACGTTTGGATAGCTTTCTGAGCAATAAAAGAGCTGCCACTTTCGTTGGATGGGCATGATTCATATATCTTTTGACTTTTTCTTTATGTGAATTTTTCTTGTTTTAACATTTGAAAGCATGTGGAAAGCAGATCTGACAGTGAATAGTTCAATCATACACCTTGAATTTTATTCTGTAAGAAAATGATTATTGGACCTTATGCCACTTGGCATGTTTGGAGCATTTTTAATTTCCCTTCGATCCATGGAAAATTGGTGGAAGAAGAGGATGCAGGAAGTGATTGTGAGAATTTTGTATTTGCAGCTAACATGAAAGTGTAGTTGCCGCTGTTAATTTTATTTCTTTGTCTCAAAGTTAAGAAATTATTGCAGAACTTCCATTACTTCTCTCATTATGTGCTTCCATTGTGGAATGCCATGTTATGTTTAATACAATAATGTTCTCTATTGCAGGCTGGTGCGTCATTGGAAGCACTTGCTAAAGGCGCAGTTCAATTTTCTCGCAGATTTACCTTTCAAGAACTGCGAGACAGATGGCATTCTCTTCTCTATGATCCTGATATTTCGACCCAAGCTTCTGTCCGCATGTTTGAGTTTGAGATCTCTGGCTTCAACTCTTCATCAAAGTTAACTAGATTGGAGAACAACTTCAAAGGCAATAAAGAGGTTCCATGGAAGAGGAAACTTGAAAGCATTCGGAGTCATTACTATGCCATGCGGAAAAAAATTCGCAGCGAATTGTTCGGTAACATTGATCTAGGTTTTTTCGAACCCGATCTTCATGACTGCAGTGGGCAGGCTGCTTCTTTTCAGAAGCATGGGGTACTTGATGGTAATAATCCTCTGGGTGGAAATTGTTCAGATAATATAGGGCTTCATGTAAAACACTTGGATATTCTATGCCATGCCTTTCCAGATGTTGCTGTGGCTTCTAATTCAACTATTATATCTCACTCTGAATGTCCAAATCCAATTGAAGATAATTGCCCAACTGAAATCATGAGAAGATATGGGTTTGATGAAAATGCCTCAACGTCAATAACACAAGGTGAAAGTCAGTTTTTTGAGGCTAACATCAGAAGTACGAAAAGTCTTCCAGTAGTGCCATCTGGAAGAGAATTTATTGGATGTTCAGAGACAAAACACTTGCCTCCTTTCAATTCAACAAATGAAAACCTTCATAATGACCGTGTTAAATTAGAAGGTAGCCAAAAATTCAACCCCTCTAACACAGATGACATTGCCCCATTTTGCACAATGAGGTTTCCATCTTACCAGCCTAATTTGCACCCCTGGAAAAAAATGCAAGATGTTTCTTCTTCTCTTATGCCAGCTAGTGTAAGCCAGAGAGATACAGCTCAGGTTGCTGTAAAGATGCTTCCTGATGATGGTGAGGGTAAAATAAGGCCGTCAACATCCACGGTCGTACATTCAAGGTCTTTACTGAGTGTGAGACGCAGTAATTCTGATGTCATCAATATATCAACTGTTTCAGAGAGCGAATTTGCAGACCCTGATTCACTATTGAACCTCTCAAATGAAGAAGAGATACTCTTGGAGGATGTGGATGAGAGACATGCAACTGATAAATCTTGTATTGATAATAGTAATTCACTTCTTCTGGACTCTCCAAATTATGTTCAAGAAGATGATAACGTTGGCAAACTCGAAGTTGAGGCTGTAATGGTTTCGCAGATTTGTTTTGCATCTACTCCTAGTGGAAATCTTGTGGTGTCAGAAGTTACACCTTCCACCATTCCTAGAGAGCAGACTCATTTAGAGGTTAATACACCATCAACTTCAACTTTAAATTGTGAATTCAATGAAATTAGTGATGGAAACATATTCTGCACTTTGAACACTGAAGACACTGAAATTCCAAGCAATGATGATATATTCTTACTCATCCACCCTTCCACTTCATTTGGTTCTTCTGCAACACAACCAATTTCGACAGCTTCTGTGGACTTACCTTCTGCTGCTCATCAAAAGGATAAGGAACGAGCAATGAACTTGTTGAGAAAAGTAAATCATTCTGCAGAAGCTTTTGCATGGTCTCACAAGGTCGAACCACAGAAAGTGTCAGAACCACGTCCTTCCCACCCACTTTTTGGTCGTGCAGCTAAAGATGAGCTGCTTGATTTTAAACCTCATGCCTTGCTTCCTGGATGTGCCACCAGATCTTTTGCTGATTCCGGTAAAGGCAAATCACTGCATGCATTTCAAACAGTATCGAGTGATAGACTGCTACATAAAGATGTTGAAGGAGTTGGTACGAGGGTACTTATCTTCAATTTCTTCCATTAATTCATTCCAAAATCAGATTACTTGAGGATGTGATCACATTACCATGTCAAACTTTTTGTTCATTAACAGGTTGGAGACAGGGCATCAACAGTCATGGAGATGCCACAATATACTGAAGCAGGTTCTGGCAAAACTGTAGTTCCAGAAGATGGGGATGACCCCTTGACGTCTGATCTGGAAGACTCTCTGATTGATGATGATGTGCCTTATTTTTCTGAAGTTGAAGCTATGGTATACGTTCTGATCCTAGTTGTTGTTGGGTTCTGATCTTGTCTAATAATATACAGACTAAATTTCACTCTCTTGATTGTTTTAATATAATCTTCCAGATACTTGATATGGACTTGCATCCATTTGATCAAGACTCTAATATGACTAGGCAAGGTAATACCAATTTACTTTGTTGTTCATTTTGCAAATGGCCGCTCACATATAGGGATGATTGCCTATTACACCAGAATCAACAAAATTTTAGATAGTAGAAATATTTGGGTTTCTTTTTCCCTTTAATCTTTAAACGTACTAGTGCATTCTAAAGATAATGCTGGGTTCATATGTCTCCAAGCTGTACATAAGACTTTCATCGAGTACGACTTTCCGCATAATTCTATATGTATCTTTAAGATCGAGTATGGAAGTTTACTCACTATCGAAGAATTTCTTGGGAATCTTACAAGATCCGTTCGTTCTTTTTTCTCTAATAGATGATCAGAACTTAATCTGGATTCGAATCCTACTAATATGAGCTCGAAGCTTCCTTCATAACTCCAAGAACTTCTTCGTAGTGGCTCCTTCCATGTCTCATTTAAGAGGGAACCAGTGACGCTTTCATTAGATATCTTACAACTAGAATCCCTCTTTTTTCTGATCCAGTTCCTCCACCACCTCAAACCCCAGTTAGATTCAGGCATGCTACACTTTTTAGTTATTGGGAGAACCCAAATACTCTCTTTCGGATTCAGGAAACAACTCTCAGAGATCTTTTTTCTTTTTGGAAGATACAGGAGCGAAACAATCAACCTGTTGATATCTCGTGATCCTGAATTGTTCTTACATGGGATCGCAAATCTCAAGTTTGTCCATGAAGAGCGGATCTAATTTTATTAGGGTCTATAATTGATTTCTTTTAAAATAAATTAAATAATTTTAGGAACAAAACTTTGAAATAAGTACATGATGGAGTATAAACAACCTTGCATACACTAGCGTGAAGAATTTGTGATATATCATCATAGCCAGCAACTGAAGAAGCATCTTAATGAATGGCCATGAGCATCTATTCAATAATTGAACCTTGTATATATATATATATATATATATTTTTTTAATCAATTATGGTGCTTACAATAATTTAGGCCGTTTTTATCTTACTGTCCAGTTCCAAGTTACCAGTATGATGGCACTAAAAGGACAATCATAAAGTTGGAACAATGTGCTCGTTCCCCTTTGCATAGGGTCATGACATCTCAAGGAGCCCTTGCTATTTTATATGGCCGCCATCTTACACACTATATCAGAAAGCCCAAGGCACGTTATCCATTTACTGACTTTCTAAATTTCTTTTTAAATTTTAACTGTATTACATGTCGTAATAAGCCTTTCTGTGTTGTTATTTCTTATTTTTTTCGTACTTTCTACTATTTATTTGAAAGGAACTCACTGCTGCATAGTTGGTGATTATAATTACCCATGGATGTTCGGTGAAATCCCGCAAGCGTACATGACCGTTGACAAGTATTAATGTAGCGAGTAAAAGTATCGTCCCACAATGAATAAATCTTAAATCGACTAGTATTAATCCGTTATCAAATTCAAATATAAATTTAACAAAAGAGATTTACATGTTTATGTCCAAATTATTTAAGATGGTTTTGAATTAAATATGAGATTTATGTGTTGGAATTTCGAATTCACCTATTATTATTTTCATATTTTCAATTCTTGACCTGAGTGTGATTTATATAATTTTGACTATCAATAATCCAATTTTATTTAACTATCTCTTCTAGGGTAAGTTAAACTTGTTCTAAGCACGACCTAGTCATATTCCTATTTTGATTTCATATGCAAAGTAATACATTAAGTCTCATGAATAAATCTCGTATATGTTATACATATCATCTATTGCCTGTGTGTTGAAATTGCAAAGTTCTAAACCCATCGTGAATCTTGGAAAATATAATAAGCAACTAATAACCTAAATGGTGCGTAAGTATTTAAATAATTCAACAAGACATATAAGATCAATCAAGAACACAAATTAACTAAACTACATAGTCTTTGAATTAAAAATAATCAACAAAAGGTTTCATCTTCATCCAACACAAAAAAGATATAGCCTAGCATGTTTATGATGAATATTGGCTTGGGCATAATGCTCTTCAACACAAAAGTGATGGGGTATGTTTTTTATGAATATCTTCATCTAACACAAAAAAGATGGGTTCATGCTTTTTCAAAGCGGACAATACGTACAGTATAATGGATTTAGCACGAGGCTCGAATCGTTACAAACTCATTCCTTCATAATGTAAAATTTAAATCTTGAGCATAATGAATATCAAATTCTACGAGGATAAGCATATATTAATTAAAGCATGTAATCTGTTTACAGTTTATAAACTAACACATTGTTCCAAATATATTTATCATAGTCGGTAAGGCTATTTAACCTACACAATTAAGCAAACTAAAAAGTGTCTTCCAACGACGGCATCGTCTCTTGTTGCTATTGAAATGCTGATGGATTGTCCTGATTTTGAATTCCTAGACCTTGATTGTTTGTCTAAGAGAAATTTAGATGATTTTCTTACCCGAATTGTGTTTCACTGCCTCTGTAAGTTATGTACACTACTAACCTCTTTAGATTGGAATGCATGAGTGGATGCCAAAGGGTAGCTTGTAGTGGTGTGATTTACCTTGTAGCCTTCACAAACTGTTGTAGGCAGGTGTACTATATTTATTGTGTGAGCAAGGTTGTACCATGTTAAGACCTCCATTTGGGCTGCTAAAGCTGATATTGTATCAATATCGTAAAGTTTTGCTGTTTTCTTTGATGTCTCCCTATCGGATGGTCACATAACTTAATTATCTGCTATTCTTTCATATAGCTCGTATGCATCATCCACTAGCAGCTTCATTATTGATCCACCTACTAAAGCATCGGTCATGTTACGATATTAAGGTTGTAAGCCTATTAGAAATAGTAGACTTTGGTTTATTTAGGTTTGGACATGTTTAAAATAGACCCTTGAACATTTTCCATGCTTCTAGATAACACGGGTTCCTTTTGCTTAAATGTTTGTATTTCGTTTCTGACTTGATGGACTCAAGATTGTGGAAAGAATATCAGGGTAAATTTCTGTACCATGCCATTCCAAGATATAATGCTCTCGGCAGGTAATGAATATAGCCAATCTCTTGTGCTATCCTTCAAGGTACGAGGGAATAAACACATTTGAAAGGCATCTGCTGTCATCCTTTCATGACTGATGACCTCGTATAGTAGGAAAGCTCGAATGAAATCACGTGGATTTTCATGTGCTTTTTCATAGAACCTGATGTCATGATGATTCTAGAATAAAGTTATGACATCTGTCGGACATGATAGCTTACCCGAATGGAGGGTATATGATATTGGACCATGTGGGTGTGGAACGAGGATCATATAGTCCCTAACTAGCACGTCATCTTCGTTGGCGATTGCTCGATTAGCTAAACTGGTATTAATTGATTTTGAA
This sequence comes from Osmanthus fragrans, assembly GCA_019395295.1. Lineage (NCBI taxonomy): Eukaryota > Viridiplantae > Streptophyta > Magnoliopsida > Lamiales > Oleaceae > Osmanthus > Osmanthus fragrans. Next base: position 17,742,747 of record CM033347.1, on the reverse strand, counting down.
TATGATTTTGATTTTTGTTTCTCTTGCTATTCTCTATTCTCTTCTTCGCTACCTAAAAGTTCTTTCAATCTTTGGATCTAACGGTAGAAGCTCAAGCTGGTTAGAATATTGCATATACTAATGAATAGTACTTGAAAAAAAATACAAAACACAAAAGAGATCAAGATTGTAATGAATAGCCAAAACAACTTTTCGAACCTAATTACAAATTAATGAATTTGGTTTAAATATTTTATTCCTTGAAACGACGTTAAAAACTTGTTTAACGAAGTCTTGCAAGTGTATGAGATTGTTGACAAGTAATAGTGTAATGAGCAAAAGTATCGTCCCACGAGTAATAAATCTTATAGCCAATATTTTTAATCTTTTATGAAATTCAAATGTAAGTTTAACAAAAGCAATTTATATATTTATGTCCAAATTATCTACTAATTTTCTAAGATTTTGAATTAAATGAGATTTTGTGTTGGAATTCCGAATCTACCTATTACTATCATATTTTCAATTATTGACTGATGTAATCTAGTGTGATTTGTGTAGTCTTGACAATCGATAACCCAATTTTATTTAAGTATCTCTCTCGAGGTAAGTTAAACCTATTCAAAACATGATTTGGCCATATTTCTATTCCGAATTCATATGTAAAGTAATGCATTAAATCTCATGATTAGCTATATGATTACACATGTCATATATGTTATTTCTAACATTTATTGATCGTGTGTTAAAATTGTAAAGTTCTAAACCTCTCGAAAACATAGTAAGCAACTAATTACCTAAATTGTGCATAAGCATTTAAACAATTTAACAAGGCATTCAAGATCAATCAAGAACACAAATTAACTAAACTACGTGGTCTTTGAATTGAAAATAATCAACAAAATGTTTCATCTTCATCAAATACAAAAAAGATGTAGGTTAGCACGTTTCTAATGATAATACAACAAAAGAATTGAAAAATCATCACTTGGAATGTTTATGAATACAAGAAATATGTGGAATCAATTCTTGTTTTTAATCTTCAATTCCAAGCATTATTTCTTCAAGTTCTTGATGTTATTTGCCTTGGATTCTTTGTTAGGTTTGTTCTTCTCCTTCAATTGTGGTGAATTGGTGTCCTTTAATTGTATGATTTGTGAGTTATGAATGATATGAGAGACGTCTGAGAGATCCCTTCTATGTTTGTTCACGTTTTGTATTTAAGGAGGTTGGAATTAGGTCAAGAGTCGAATTGAAATTGGTTTTCAAAAGGAGTTTGCATTGTAGAAGGAAAGCTGGAATTTCCTCAAAAAACACACCATGTAGTTTGCATGGTAGGCGCTATTTGGTCTCGGGTTAACCAAATTAAGGGGTTGCGATCGGGTGTGCAAGTGCACCCCATATCTTCCAAAGTGTTCACTTTGGTTCTCTAGTTTCTTCTTCCATTTTGATTGAATCCTTTGCTCGTGCAATATTCATCCTTTGTCTCCTAATTGCACCCTATTGATCTAGTATGAGCTTCAATTTGGATAATTATAATTTGGTCCTTGAACTTTGGAAATCTTCCTTTTTTGTCGATTTTCGTTAATTTTTTCCAATTTCACTTCAATAATTGAATTTTACTTAACAAACAATATATACAAGAGATGAAGCTATAATTCATCAGAAGTACTCCCAAATATCCATATTTAATGGCTTAGACAAGTGCATAAAAATGCACAATTGAGTTTTCCTCAACCTCAACCGTAGGATAAGTCAATGTAGACATGTCCATTATCCGCATTACTCTATAGTTACCATCATTCCTTGATATTATCGATGTAAAATGGGAAAGAAAAAGCAAAAGAGATAAAACGAAGAGAGAAGTAGAAAGAAAGGAAAAAAAAATTGGAGAAGTTTTTGGAGAGAAATTAGAGAAAATCAATATCACTAAGTTTCACTAATGATTGTCAACATTAAAAAAAAATCTATTTTTATTAAACTTGAAATGAGAATGAAAATTTATCGAAACATCTGAATTGTGTGATTCCATTCGCATCGGAACTTGGTTGCATCAGGAAAAGAACTAGTTTCTCCACCCAGTGCATATTTTGAGAAGTCGTTCAGTTGTGAAATTAACAGAGTAGGGCACAAGGAGGTGGATGGATTGGGTGATTTATGATGATGAAGCTCAGAACATTGTGAAATAGGCATGCTGGTCAGGGAGGAACATAGACAGAGCATTTGGCATCTTCTGGAGAAACTGGAGGCAGCAGACACTGAAGATCAATAAATGCGTGCTGATTTCCAGGGCACTTGAGCAAGACTAGTGTTGGATCAACCGTAGCAAAAATGGTGTGGTGGATTTTATTTTGATGGTGCATGGATGTTTGTTGCTGGTTATTGATGGTTTCGGGATGGTGTGCCATTAAAAGCACGTCAGTGAATCTATAGGGCGGGGCAGACCTATAACAGCACCTCTTTTTTTAGCTGATAAACATAATATTGAGACTTTATTAATAAATAGCACACATGATTTGAACAGTATCTTTTTTTGACAGTAGGAACAGTACTGTGAACAGTGACCTTTCTTGAAAAACAATACCTAGAATTATAGGTATTATAGTCCTAATTAGTATACACTAGACCTCCTAACAACAATAAAAAGTTTCCAAAATAAAAAATTTCTGACTTACAACTAATTATGTTAGGAAAATAAGTCAAAATATATTCTTGTTTTTACACCTAAAATAAGTGCATATTGTTGCAAGTATTTTTTAAAATCTTTATGAATTATACTTGATATTTATCATGCATAAATTTTCTTTGTTGTGTAGCCTAATGAACTTAAGTTTGCAGGTAATACTTGGAAGATCAACGGAGGATATCGATGTTGATATTGATTTAAGCAAAGAAGGACGTGCTAATAAAATATCTAGACGACAGGTGGGCTTATAATCCTCTCTGATTTGCATGTGGAGACTATTAGTAAGATTCAATATTAATGTGAACATGGTTTACAGTGATGTGTGGTTTTCCGTCAATAAAATTAACGTATTTAGATTGTCTCTTTGTAAATAAGAAGAAATAGTGGGTATGATCTCCTTTTAGTGCAATGGTACACTGACATCCGTTAGTTAGATTTTTTAAATAAACCTAATTGGTAATAGATGTTTTATTAGTTGTCTTCTTTTGGAATTAGTAAAAACGGTTCAGTTATTTACTCGGCCTGATAATTTGTCAAATGATCACATATAAACTTTTCTTAAAATTGAAACCAGACATTGATTCCAAGATAGAAGATTGATGATGATGCTGATTGGAAAAAGGTTGGTGATAAGAAGAATGTGAGGTTTACATGTATTACCTGAGCAGAGATGATAGTAGTTAGGGGAAAAAAAAAACTGTCAAATGTGCCCTAGTATTATTACTCATTTTGGAGACAAAATAACTAGACAAGGTTACACTATATGAACATTCATTTTCAGCATATTGATATTCTGATATATTCTTAATCCATCAAACACTAGTACATGCCACTATCTTGCATCTATGTCCGGTCCATGTAAGGTAGATCTATGAACCAGCTCCCGTGAGAATTGTTTGCAGACTTATTTTTCAATGTAAATATGAATGACCGAGCCAAAAAAGTGATTTGTCTGGAGTTACAAAACCTTCTAATGAGTTGGGAATGGCTTCAGCTCATTGGGCATTCCTTATTTTTAAGCTGCCATAACAATTTTTTTCATTTGCATATCGTTAGGCACTCATCCAAATGGAAGCAGATGGTTCTTTCTTTCTGAGAAATCTTGGTAAGAGTCCAGTTTCTGTGAATGGCATTGTGATAGCTACTGGACAGTTGCTGACCCTTAGTTCCAGTTGTTTGATTGAGGTAATATTTCTGTTTCACCTCTTAAATTTCTTAGTAAATGGGTTTCATTCTTAGTTATACACTTACAATGATGTCGTTCCATTATATTGTCTCTTCTGAGAAGAACAATATGGGTCATTATATTTGTACAATGTACACAAACTATTATGGGTTAAACTGAGAGCAATTAACAACGTGAAATAAGAAAATCAAAAGTAAGAATAACACATGATTTAACATATTTCACTCTTAATGCAAGAGCTACAGCACTTGATGCCGCTAAGTAGGAAAATATGTGCTTCCAGACATGCGCAAAAATATGTTTTTCTATTTTCTTTTGAATAGACATTGTGTTGACTTTTTCTATTTATTTTCTTAAAGCACATTCTTTTCAGTTCATAGAGTTGACTTTCACACATCTATAGGGGTTACCCTTTTCTCATGACTTATGTTCATTATCAAGGACGACTTCACACACCAATGATGGTAGTCCTCTTCTCCATTGAACCTGCCTGCTAACACAACAGCATATTATTGTAGTGCTGAGAGAGAGACACTGACCAATGATCCACAACTAAGTACATGTCACTTTAAGATGACAACCCAGTCACTAGTAGTGCAAAATTAAACCAATAGGTGTCTTTAAAGTGTGCTTATCTGATCATGATTTATCATAAAGTATAATGAACACACTATGCTGATTGGATAATTCATTTTCATTCTAATAATCATAAACCAGTCGGAAATTCACTCCATATGACGTTTGCAAGAAAAACACCATTTTTTTGTGGTATTTTTCTTTGTTTAAGAGAATGCATAAACACAAACATACAAAATGAACACACACACACCAAGAGTACATCAAGAACTATAAAATGCATCATGTATACGACCATGACTTTTCGTAAATTTTCAAATCTAATAGCATCTAAAGCCTCGGTAAGCAAATCAGCCATCTGTCCTCAAGTATGTGCATGTTCTAGGATAACTACATTTCTCTCGACCAAGTCCCTAATGATAATGAAGTGGTGTCTAATGTCAGTATGTTTGGTTCTAATATGTTGACTGGATTCTTAGATATATTTATAGCACTAGTGTTATCACAGAACATAGTATTAAAATCCTAATCAATATAATAGTCACTGAGCATTTGCTTCATCCATAGTAGTTGAGTACAACAACTACCGACAACAATATACTCAGCTTCTACAGTAGATAAGGATATGGAGTTTTGTTTCTTACTCTACCAAGCAATGAGATTGTTACCCATATAGAAATGTCCTCCAGTAGTCCTTTTTTTGTTATTCATATTTGATGTCCAATCAGCATCAATATATCCTGCAAGATCAGAGTTTGAATAATTAGTATAACACTAACCAAAACTAGAAGTGCTATTAACATATCTAATGAAGCATTTCACAGTTACCAAGTGGGATTCTTTTGGTTTGGCTTAATATCTCTCATAGACTTTTAACACTGAAGGCTTTGTTAGGACGGCTTGTAGTCAGATGCATCAGGCTACCTATCACGATCTTGTACACACTAGGGTGAAACTTCTTAACTGTATTCTTTGCATACTTTGCCTAAGAAATGAAGACCCCCGTGTCAATCTGTTTGACCTGCAAACCTAAAAAATAGTTTAGTTCATCAACTATGCTCATTTCAAATTCATTTTGCATAAGATTAACAAAATTAATGAATTTTGTTTCAGATGTAGAACCAAACACGATATCATCAACATGTATTTATGCTACTATTAATCTAGATTTGAGATGTCTGATGAACAAAGTCTTGTCGGCTCCCCCTGTCTTGTATTGTTTATCAAGTAGAAATATATTCAATCTTTCATACCAGGCATAGAGAGCTTCTTTCAGTCCATATAACGCCCTTTTAAGTTTGAATACATGATCAAGAAGATATGGGTCAATGAATCTTTTGGTTGCTCAACATAGACTTCTTCATTTAAGATTCCATATGGATAGAGTTTGAATTCCATCTGACACGCTACAGATGGTAAAAGTTTGATGAATTCAAGTCTGGTCGTATGGTCAAATATTTAATCAAAATCCACCCCTTCAACTTGAGTGTAGCCCTGTGCTACTAGTCATGCCTTGTTTCTGACTATATCTACCTTGCTCATTTGATTTTTTTAAAGATCCACTTTGTTCTGATCACATTTGTATTTTTTGGTAGAGGTACTAACTCCCATACGTTGTTTTGCTCAAATTGAGCCAGTTCTTCCTGCATTACAAGTATCCAACATTCATTTCCAAGTGCCTTAGTCACATTTTTGAGCTCAATATGTGAGGTATAGCATACGTTCCTAAGTTTAGTGGCAAGTCTTCTTCTAGTCATGATTCCATTTCCAATGTCTAAAAGTATGTTATCCAATGGATGAGCCTTTGTATCCAAGTAGGAGATTGTTTTCAGTTATGCGGTTTATCTTTTTCCTTTGGTGGGTGTCACGCATTTTCTACAACGTGATTATGCCGCAAGTGTACGGTGTCAAGTTCTGTAATATAGTAAAAGAGTTAGGATATCGAACCTACAGGGATTGTAATTTAATTCCACCAAGCACTACAATTATGTAACTTTTATTTTATCTAGATGAATGAATGATTGTTTTAAACTAAATTAATGAGATTGGTTGTGACAAATGTGATGAATGCAAGTATCAAAATGAGAAAGCTCAGGGAAGATTTCACTTTACTCTCGATTATGCTTCAATAATTCCAATTATTTCTGCTTAATTTTTCCATTATTTAAAAGTAAGAATTCTAATATAATTTTCTCCCCTCTCTCCAGTGCTGGCTAGAATGTAATTCTAGAATCCAATCACAATATTTCTATTCTGAATTAAAACCTAGAATTTACAAAAGTTCCGATTCTTTTATGGAGTAATAAGCCTCATAGATTTTATACCTTCTCTCAAAGTGTAAAAACCTACGTCGTGTCAATCCTATGATCGTGCCTAAATTTTCCTCTCTCGAGTGCCGGAATTGACAAGCATCTAATAATTCAATTAGTGGCCAATTAATTGAAAGCATTAAAATAATGATATAATTAAACAGAAGCGGGAAAATTAAATAGAAATAATCATAAAATCATCAATCCATAATATCAAGTTCAGTTACATCAAACCCTAGATAAATTATTTAGCTCATGATAGGAAAACTTGTCTTTTGGGTAGATCTTCAATCTTCTTCTTTGATGATGTTTTACCTCATTTTGATTTCTTCAATCTTGCCTCTTTTTGACTAGTGTTATTTGCTCCCTTCTATTCTAGAGGAAAATTCAGTCTTTTGGATGGTATGCCTAGTATCTTGAAGTCTTTAGACGAATTAAGGTTCCATTGGGCCAAGAAAAGAGTTCAAAAACATTAAAAAATATTTTCCCACAGTGCCACCACCTATTTTGTTGGTTTTCAGTAACGTGGGCGCTGCGGCGCCCAAGCGCCCGGTTCGGGTAAAAAATGCAGACTGCGCTTGTTTCAGTATTTTTATCATAACTTTCTTGTTCGATATCCAATTGAGGTGATTCAAGATGTGTTGGAAAGATAACTCCAAGGGCTACAACTTTGATTCAGACATCATTTTCCAATTCGATCGTTGCTATGTCAAAAACAGGTCTCAATATGAGACAAAATCTGGGGCAAAACGTTTTCGGTTGGAAATTGATGTGTGATCACTTTGTCTATACTTCATCCCATTGATATCTTTCTTTATCCAATTTACTCCAAGTACTCTCGGATCTTCATCGTGTACACAACTTTTGAACATTTTCACTTTAATTCCCGAATTTTGGATCTCTTACAATTTAGCCATTTTTCTCCAAATTTGCCAATTTTTCTTATTTCCTTCAATTTCATCAACCTATACCACAACACCAAATCGCACATTAAAACATTCTAAAACGCTCTCAATAGTAACTAAATAATAAATTAAGTGGCATAAATATCACGAGTGTGGAGTACTCATCAGTGGGTCAACACCTCTAGTAACAGGTTAGGATCATCAGTAAGGTTGAAAATAATAACCTTGTATATATGCAGTCCTAGTTTGTTTACCTTTTTGACATGAACCATACCTTCAAGTTTTTCAGTGAGCTTAGGAAATCCTCTTACTGCATTGAGTTTGGTAAGTTTGACTAAGTCTCCATAGTTCAAATGTCCTTACCTTTTATGCGACAAGTCTCTAAAATTAGATTTTTAACATGGCGTGAAATTTTGGATTCAAGTAGATAGCATTTATCACTTGACCTAGTACCACGTAAGACACAACTACCATCATTTTTTAGAACTTTGCATGCACTCTTTGTGAGCATGACCATAAGATCATTATCATAAAGTTGACCTATACTAATTAGGTTAGCTTTTAAGTTCGCAATAAATGAGACATCATTTATGATGAGGAGTCCATCAATTATAATGGTACCAACACCTTCAATTTTACTTTTATCTCCATCCCCAAAAGTAACCAGACCACATTCATGAATTTTATAGTTGATTAGAATGGAATGATTACCTGTCATGTGTCTAGAGCAAGTGGTGTTAAAATACTAAGAGTTGGGTACAATCAAGGTTTAAAAAGACGAAATTAAGTACTGATGTAGTTTTTCTTTATGAGGTGAGGCGTAAGACTAGAGGCGGATTGAGGCGTAAGCCTCACAAAAAACAAAAAATTTAAGTAAAAGAATCATAAAATAATACAACAATACATTTATACAAAAAAATAAAAGTTGGAGCATATAGTAAATAGGATATATATTGAGATATAGTCCACCAAAAGAAAAAAGATGTTTAGCAAAAAAAAGTATTACAGAAGTTAGAAATCACTTCATTTGCAATGGAAAAAAAGAAGCAGCTTAAACTAAAAAAAAGCCTAATAGTCTGCAATATCATCACTATTAGTAGGATCGTTAATGGAATCATCATCATATCTAATTTCCCCATCATCTTCCTCTTTGCTACTCTCAATTTCTACAAAATCATCTTCATCCACCAATTGCAATGTGACATTTTCCTTCCCTGTAAATTCAATAAAAAACAATCTGTTAATATAGGTCCGGTTTGGCCCCCATTCCATCTAATTCTCATTCTCTTTTTTTCTTTTTTTCTTCATTTCAACCACATTTTTCAAATAAAATAATATTACACACAAATCTAAAACTTTTCATAATTTTTCTACCACACATTCTTCCATCAATCACTATTTCAAAAATTCTATTCTCATTAAAATTAACATCAAACACACTCATAATTTCATAAATAAAAGCAAATTTGAATTATAAAAGTATGAATACATTTTCGTGAAGAAGTTCTTTTCCTAATAGGTTGACTTTGTGTACGCGTAGAACTTTCAATCCCGTTTGATTGTGAAAAATTTGGACTCGAGTCGTCATAATTTACATCGCATGTGTTTGATGGAGCTCCAATATCATGATCTACAATCCATTCATCATCGGATGGAACTTTAGAATCAAAGGATCTTCACCCTCTTTAAGTGACTTTAATCGCCTATGTCGATCTTTGAGCTTTTTGTTATAATTGATGTAAACCAAAATATGCAATCTCTTTGTTGTCAAACGATTCGTTCTCTTAGTGTCTACTAAATTAAATGTACTCCAATTGCGCTCACATGCAGAAGATGAGCAAGTAAGACTTAAAACTCTCGTTGCAAACTTAGTTAGTTCTGGAGTACCAACACCAAATTGAGTCCACCAAGCAACTGGATCAAAATTAAGAAAAAAAATGTTACATGCAACTTTACAACTATTAAGTATAGGCTAATCAAATTGTGTATATAATGTATAAAAATGTATATATTAATAATTTAATACATACCAGGAGACCGTTTAGTGAAAGTTAATTTTGCTTGTTCGAGACCAAATAAATTTTGTTTTTCAACAAATTGGTCTAATTAGAGATCTGCTTTCTCCCTTTTAGTTGGATCGGAAATGAGTCTCACCATGTAATTATACAAACCCGCCATAACTTCAGAATGCCTGGAAAAATTATTAGCATATTGACGAGGATTCAAATAATAAGCAGCAGCATGTAGGCCTCGATGTAATTGAAACTCCCACTTCTCATCTATGATATTCCAAATTTCCTTGTACGCAGCTTCATCTTCACCCAAATTTTTCGCTATTAGCATTATCCATGGCTCTATAAATAAATCCCATTGCTGGCATTTGTTCAGAATCAACAAGTCTTAAAACACTAACTAGAGGATTTGTGGTCTTCAAAGCATATGCAACACTTGGCTAAACAAATTTATCCTTCAAAATGATTCCCCTAACCTGTTTCCCTTCCACTTTCCTAGCCCAAGGAGAATTTACCCACTCTTCCGAAGTGAACATAGTTCGTAGTGAGTTTCTCAACTCATAGATCCTCTGTAAAGTCAAGTAGGCTGTAGCAAATCTCTAATAACTTGAACATGAGATCCGCATCTTTAATTGCATTAGAAGTATCAATAGATTTCATAAACACCGTTCCATGTGGATTATTCACAAGAAAATTGATCAAGCTTCTATTTCTCATGTCAGATCACCCGTCAGATAATATAGAAATTCTAGTTGTAATCCATGTTGCCTTTACATCGTCAACTATTTTTCCCTGTCGATTCCTCTTTCTCTTTAAGAATTCATGTCCAGAGTTCGTATATTGTAGGGGGCTGAAAACCTCTACTATATGAACCAAGAGCCCGACACATGCTGATAAACGAAGGAGATTCAACCGCGAAGAAGAATTTGCCAACATCTAAACAGACGCTATTTCACATCTCTTTTATCTTTGCTGCACTCATCTTTGGATGTGTCTCATCATCACCACCAATGTTTGACACGAACCTATCCATTGGTCCTCTAATGCTTCTCATAAAATCTTTTTCTTTATCATTCTTCTCATAATAAGAACCAAGCTCGACCATATCTTCAAACTGTTGTGATAGGTGTCTTTTCATGTTTTCAGCATTCATATACTCCGCAATCTCTTGTTTAACATCCACAGGAACTCCAGGACATGAGGCTACATTCTTGTGAGTACATGCTAACTGTTCCTTCATCCGCTTCACCCCTCTGGTAATGGTTTTCTTGCAAAACATACACTTGATGTAGACGTATATCTTTTTATCACCTCTCGTCTTTTCAATTTTTTTTCCATACTTCCAAGTTGGATCCGTTCGATGGTTTTTTCCCATCCTATAGTACAAGACAAAATTAGGATCAAATACGAGAGTTATGCTTTGTACAAAAGACGTGGACGTGTAAATGGTGTTTTTGAGCATTGGAAGTGTGAAATATTACACCTGCTACATCTGATAATTTATAATTGTTTGGTCTTCAAGATAATAGTTTCATAGAAAGCTAACTGAATATCATTTTCCCATCACACTCACAGTGTTTGGCCCTAGAATATCATACAAAATACTTGGATAACCAATAGACCACTGACAATGTCCAAGAGTGATGCATACTCAAATCTTCTTAAATGTTTTCCTAGAAATTCAAGACAAACTCAAAGACTCACTGAAAAAAGTGGGAACACAGGTTGGGGATTGGTACATGTTAATATGTAGACTGATGAAGGCAGGTCGAAAAACAGCAGGTAAAAACTAGTGTTCTGCCTAGTTTCTTGTGTTTTGTACAAAATAATCTTGAGAAATTATAGTATTCAGAATTCTCCGGAATATGCTATTAGATCAGTTTAGGTTCAGTCTAGTTACGATCTAGTGTTTCTTGATGGTTCAGATGTGTTTATTTGTCAATTGAGTTATTTTACTTAGATAGACTCTATGTCTCAATTGGAAGGGTCTTCTGGAGACTAAAATACACGTCTACTTTTCACAAATCTCATTCTTCAAAAGAACATTTAAGTTTCTACCGCCATGTTGAGAAAAAGAAAAAGAAAAGAGGAAAAAACATACCTGATGTTTGATGAACTGATGAAGAAGACGACACCCTTCTGCGGTTCTGCCTTTTGAAATTCCGTTTCTGCTGTCAAATTTCTGGCTACCGATTGTATTCTTTAGGTGTTTTATTGTTTTGTTTGGCCCAAAATGCCTTTTTAAATGAGCTACATTTTCTTTTTAAAAAAGGCCCTTTCAAATTTTAAATGAGGCCTCATATTTTTGGCCTCAAAAATACCGCCTTGAGGCATTATACATGCGCCTCACGGTGAGGCGCGCCTTTTAAACCATTGGTACAATGGATTTATGTGCTATATTGACAACATAGCAGCTAAGATCACTCTTTCTTACCAAGATTTGCTTTATTCTAGCATTAAGATTTTTTAAAGTACCAGCTAGCAAGTTAACTCTTTGTGTGACATGTTTCTTGTGAGACAAGCAGTTAATTGAATCATGTCCATACTTACCACAGAAAATGCATCTGATAGTGTGATGTGTCTTACCTTTTTGATTTAGAGAGTCATACTTTACCTGATTACTTGGTGGAATGATCTGAGTCAAGTTTTTGGAGTCGGTTGGAACCTACTTGTATGAGTCAGACATTGCTATGTCCTTGTTGTTTGAGATTCTGAATGCTTGCTTCACTGCAGCTTCAAAGGTCTGACCTGTTGATCCATCATATTTGATTTCTTTGATAAACTTGAAGTAATTAGATTTCTTATCCTTCCCTTTTCTAAGCTCTCTTTGATGCTAGATGTTCTTTCATAGCTAAGAACTTCACTTAGACGGGTGGATAAAATGATTAGTTGTCTAACTCTTTCCTTAGTGTGATTCAGTTCAGCAATGAGCTCCAGGACTTGATTTTCCTTCTCCTTTAATAGTTTGGATAGAGTTTCATTTTCAGTGCCAATCATAGCTCTTTCTTCTTCAATGAACTCAATCATTGAATGAAGAGTGATATTTTTTTCTTGTTGAGTTTTCAGATGTGCATTTTGAACAAATGTGACTTGGTCCAGCTATGTCTCTAACCAGTGAGTTTGTACCTGCAGGCAACAATTGTAGCGAGTCGGACTCAGACTGTAGGTTAATAGTAAACGAGGTTACCTGATTTTTGTCAATTATGCCTTCATCTGAGTTTGATTCTCTGTCCTCATCTTCACTCTTATGTGATATTCATTGCTTTCTTGGATCAAGACTTCTTCAATGTGTTAGCGCATTCAACAGCTATGTGTCTAAAATCCTTCACATTTATGGCATTAAATATGATTTTGAGTTCTCATCATCAATGAAGTTGGATTTTACCTTGAGTTAAAGAATTTCTTCTTTTGTTGTGGTTAATGTTTTGAATTTCTTCCTTTTTGATTGTTATTTAAGAATTTCTAGATCTGTTTGGTGAGCATGACCATATGTTCATCACTTTCACTTTCTTCATCCTCAACATTCTTGGCTTTAATGGCAACTCCAAATCCATTTTTTTCCTCGTATGGAGGTGCAACTCATAGGTGATCAAGGAACCTACCAACTCGCCAACCTTCACGCTTTCAATATTTTTACTCTCCTCTATGACAGTTACTTTGGAATGAGATCTATCAGGCAGTGATCTAAGTATCTTCACTATCTTGCTCTCTGAATACTTCTTCCCCATAGTGTATGCCAAGTTGTTGATGTCACTGAGCTTGGCATAAAAGTCCTTGAATTGTTCATCTTGTCTCATTGTTAATTGTTCAAGCTCAAGTGTGAGCATTTGAAGCTTGAATCACTTTTATAATGGAAGTTCCTTCATGAGTAACTTGCAGAATATCCCAAGCTTTCTTGGCCACCTTGCATGTAGAAATCAAGTGAAATTGGTTAGAATTCACAAAAGAAAAAATAACATTCAAGGCTTTTGAATTCCAACTAGCATTATTAAAGTTTGTAGTTACCCACTTCTCTCTACCTTTTCCTTTTTTTTTTTTTTTCAGTTACAGTAAATACTTCATATCCATACACGATTGAATGCCAAACCTTTTCATCAAGGGATTAAACATAAACCTACATCCTAATTTTTCAACAGGAGTAATTAGTTCTGTCTAGGACAGGAGGTCTAAAGGGTGTTCTGTCCATATCTAGATTTTTCCTGGATCACAATTTTTAAAAGCGAATCTGCTCTGATACCAAATGTAAATTCTAAAACCTAGATAAATTAAAAATGAATTTTAATTTCACTATTATAATTCTGGACGAAGGCAGTCAGAACTTCCTATAATCAGTTTCTAACGGTTCTGACTGTAACGTGTAGGATGTTACTGTGTTCGAGCACTTTAATTGGGTTCTATGCCACGGGTAAAACAATCTACTAATTAATTTAATAAAAAATACAATAGTATCCAATATTTGTTATTTCGCAAAATTAACAAAAGAACAATCAAAAGAACTAAGAATAACTCCCTTTGTTTCTTCTTTTTTTGACTTCTTGATGATGTGGAATCAAATCCACCCTTCTTGATTTTATCACCACTTATCTATTGTACTCGATCGCAAACTACCACTTGTATTAAGAATCACCATTCTTAACTTCACGTCAAATAGCTTAATCAAGGGCCCGTTTGAGCCACATTCTCATTTTTCATTAGCATTCTTTTACTCATTTTCAATCACACATTCTTTAATAAAATAATATTTTCCATCACATCAATAACTTTTCTTTCTTTTTCAACCACACATTCCCCATGATATCACTATTTAAAATACATTATTTTCCCAATAATCTCCATCAAACACACTCCAAATTGTGGAATTGTACATTAAGTGCCCGTTGTCTTGTATTCTCCAAATACTTAAAGAAGACGTTGACTTTGAAAATATTCAATGAAGTATTACGTTGCGTGAACCTGCTAGAAAATGGTAGAATTGCTTGAAATAATAAATGAAGCATCACGTCGCCTGAATGTGTTGGAAAACAGCAGAGCTGTTCGTTGCTGGTTCAAGGATTGTAGGTAAAATAATTATCATAGATAGGAATTAAATTTTACCTAATAATCTGCAATAAAAAGGTAAGAGATTGGCATAAAAGATTTTTCTAGATTTGTAGTAGGCTAATATAAGGAAGGATAATTTTAATTGAATATATCCTTATATTCTTTCTTTAAATAAATCTGAAAATATCCAAAAGATATCTTTAGATTTGGAGAAGTCCAATATAAGGAAAGATAACTTTAATTTACAAATCCTTATATTTTCCTTCTAAACAAATTTGAAAATAATTAGGATGGTATAAAATTTATTCTGCATGAGCTGTATATGTATAACAAGAATAATCCTTTTATACAAGGCAAACAATAAAATTCGTAGCTCAAATATTCTGGACGGATCTGCTTACCATCCTAATCAGTCCAGATTGGCAACCAAAAAAAACTGTAACCTTATGCTCATGATTTGGACAATTTATTTCCAAAGTATGACCATTAAAAAAGACAAGTGTGTTAAGAAAGCCAATAAATAAAGTTTGTAAAAGTATGACATTTTTCCAACAAATACTAAAGGAAAAGTTAAAGCAGCAACTTGTTCTCTAACTATCTTCCTTTTCTTTTACTTCACATTTGGCATTACCATAAAGACGTTGATCGCCACCAAAAGGGTGTCAAAAATTAATTCCTTACTTCACTAAAAATATATGTTGTCGCAAGTAGTAAACGGCAAGCAAAGGTCATTTCCCACAGGGGATTGAGTCAATTATATTAATTGCGCAAAATAAAATAAAAGGCGAAAGCATGTAAATGGGTTGGGGGGTTTGATTGTTAACAAATAACACAACAATTAAAATAAGAAAATAAGAAATGCTCGATACTTAGAGTGAAATTAAATTAAACAACGGAGGCGATTAATCAACAAAAGAAAGTGTGATCGGGGGATAATACTTTACTGTGAGAATGATTTTTCAATCTAATTTTACAAAAGATATTCGTTCGAATGATTAACAACAATTCGAGAATAATCAAAAGTTCGACTACCTTGAACTCTCTTTAATTTTAGTTGAATAAAAGAAGTTCGTTACCCAATCCTAATCATTAAATAGCCTAGGACAAGATTGCTAGATTTAATTTAACGAAAACATTAACACGAGAGAGTCAAATTGAATTAAGCTTAAACTCGAAAGCTCGGTTTACTAACTTAAGTGATAATCCACCTACATTCAAATGAAAATTCCTCATAATCTATTGAAATGTAGTTGTCACTAGGGTTTGGTGAAAATAGCGATCACGTACTAAAATTTCCAAAATAGCAAATATTGAAATAACTCAATCATCTAATTGCGCCGCTAAATAACCGAGAAGAACAATATAAACATTAAACACAATGGAGTAATCACATTAACCACAAGAACTATCAAGCACAAATCAATTGGAAAATCATTACTCGGGTAAAAAATTACCCCCAATCACATCTAGGTTTAGCCACTCATAATGTATTTACAAATGGCCAACAAAATCATAAAATACATTGATGAAAAATGAGATTAAAGATAAGAGAGAGCTTATTGAAATGAAGATAGATGGTAGGAATCTTCAATGTCAAGAGTCTTCTCCTTTAAATTCTTCAAAAATCACAGATTTTCGCACTAGATTTTTACCCCAGATTTTTCCCTCTTTTTGGTTGATTTTCTCCCAAGAACGTGACCTAGAAATAGTCACTACTAATATATATAGTGTGGAGAAAGGGAAAAAGGGGTTTGGAGTTTAAAGGGGTGATATTAGAATTTAAAATCGGGTTTTGCGTGTTTTCCTGGGTTCTGCTATAGATTTGTACCATGCGTACGCATGGCACACAAATCAGTTTCAGTCACTGTATTTAGCAAGCGTGCGTACGCACAGTACAATTTTCTGCATTTCAGCTGAGTTACTTCAATTTTCTGGTGCCAGCTTCATTTTCTTCCTGGTTTTGCACTCCAATTCATCCCCTCAAGCCACAATGTTTCAAACACAAGTGATGGTAATGATCGTCAAACTTCGGAATTTTTGCATAATAAATCTTGTCTCTTTTTTCGCACAAAATCTTTCCAAACGTCAATTACTTCAGGTATTCGCCTATAAAATAAAATTGACTAAATTAAGTATTAAAACGCCATCGAAAATTCACAAACATCTAATTTTAATGGTTGATTTAAGTGCGAAATCCGCACTTATCAGACGTGAAGGATTGGAAGCTATTGAAAAATTAATGGTTAAATTGTTAAAGGCTTTTGGCGCCCCTAATATGGCTCATTAATTTTGCTATGATTAGGGAACAGTTTATGGGACCTGATTTCGCTTGATTTATGATAAAAGTACTCAGTTAAATTTCTCATCAGAGAATAAATTGAGTTTCCCGTTGGAATTCAAACTTCACTTATCATTTTCTTATTCCTTTTTGTTTATTGTTTCACGGATTGCTCCTTATTTCTCCAATATTCTCGCTCAATAATGCTCATAAGTCATAGCAGAGGATCATGATTTCAGTCTTTAGCCATGAGAATCATTTTAAATATTTATAGGAAGATATATTTGCAAGTTCACCTTGTTTACATTTTCCTGAATTGATGGAAGCTAAACGATACATGTGATGTATTTGACGCTTTTTTTTTTTTCCTTTTTCCTTCTATTGGCGGCTGTGCCATAAGCAATGTTTATGAAAGGATTTATGCTATATGTACAAAATTGGTTTACAAAGTTGGTTGACAAAGTAATATCTACATCAATCATTTTGAAAACAGATTTTTAAATCATTGGAAATTAATGGCTTGAATTTTGCCAACACTTATTAACCAATTTTGTAAACATATTTTGTACAAATAGCATAATACTTATGAAAGTAAACGGTCAATAAGTCCAAACATTTGAAGAGGTTATTTACTGGTCTAAAAATCATAAGCTATATTTATGAAAGTAAACGGTCAATAAGTCCAAACATTTGAAGAGGTTATTTACAGGTCTAAAATCTTGGAAGTGCTTCATGAGAGAAATGCAACTGTTACTTTCTAGTTTCTTGATCCTTTTACTTTGGTTTTGGTTGCAAAATTTCTTTTCATTTGATCACTCACTTAGCTGGTATTTGGGGGGTGAGGGTGGCTGGTGTTGTCAAGTTTATCAATTGATCTCATGTAATATCATGAGTATTTCTAGCCATGCAATGTTGATTGTCGATATCTATCTCCTGAGGTTGGTTTCTTAACCCACCCGCTCTCTAAAAGCCGTATCTTTATGGGATTATAGTTTCTGTTTGACTTTTAGGACTGAATTAGTTGAATAAAAACTATAATTACTGTATCCAAATGCTTGTTTGTATGTCTTCTCTAGCCTACCTCATGGTTTTGTTCCCAAAAAGTCCCTCACTCTGCACCTAACTGGAGGCATCATATGTATCTTAGATACTCACTCCAGTTTTGATGTAGGGGCATCTCTTTCTATTTCTTTTCTTTTCTTTAAGGCATTTAGTAAAACGATGTTACATGTTTGGTTGCTTTCCCTTCTAACCCCACGGTAGACTCTTAGACCATGATTCTCATCTGAATAGATCTAAATACTCCTGAAATTAGTTCGATCAAATACTTTATGTTAGCATGTAGAGAAAAAGGTGTAAGAATTTCAATTTCAAGCGACAGAGTTTTAGCATATGTTAAGCATTAATTTGTAAATGGAGTCTGAATATTCTTTGTGATATCTACTTCTATTTCACTTATTACATTAGCTTCTTCATCCAGTTTGTATTAGAAAAATGCGACTACTTTGCAATTTGAGGGAAATCGAGGTTTCCCCCTACAACTGCTGCATTATCATGCTCTAAAACTGGCTTCATGAGTTCTACAATGCAAATAACTTTTTCCAAATCGTAAATTTGCAGATAAGAGAAATGAGCTTTGTGTTTGAAATCAACAAAAGATATGTGAGGCAGCACTTGGAAAACGTCATCCAGAAAAAAGAAAGGAAAGATGAGCAAATTTGATTGGTTGAAGCGCAATGGTAAGAATGCCCAGTTTATTTAAATAAATTATGTTTAACGACATAATTATAGATCCTTGAGGGAGAAATAATTTGCTCCTGTCCAATATAACGTGTACATATATTAAGTTGTATTTTGTTGTTGGTAGAGTACATAATCTTGTCCTTTTAACAAAATCTGTGGGCAATATCACAATATCCCGTCTGGGCTGTCTTGAAGAATATGTTTATCAGTGTTTTGTTATGTAACCAGCTTGGGGAGAGACACTATTTCACCAATCAAGTCATGGGTATCTAATGTATTGATCATTTTTTCGCAAAGTGGTGACAAAATGCCTTCGTTGGACCTTGCTTTTTGCTCGTGTGAATTTCTACACCCCGAAATCGTGGTTTCCTAATGCAAGAAATGGTCGGAAAATGGGAAGGTTTAAATGGTAAAATTGTCGCCAGATTTAAATTTGATAAAATAATGGGTTTTAATTTAAAAGGCATTTGATCTAATAGTAGTGCCTTCTCTATTTTTATACCTTTTCTTGAGACTAGTTTTTACATTTTACACAGCGTTAAAAATTAAATCTCAGATTTAGAACACTTCACTCTAAATTAAATGTTGGCCTTGTTTGATTATCCTTTTGTCAAAATACATTTTTTTTTCCTCTTCTTATTAAATACACATTTTTCAATAAAATAATATTACACGCAAATTTAAAACTTGCCTTTATTTTTTAACTACACATTCTCTATCAAATCATTATTTTGAAATGCATTTTTTGCTAAAAAAAAAAAAAAAAAAAAAAAGAGCACCAAACATTTATTGGTTAAATATTCATGCTCGTCTATGTTATTAACTTTTGTACTGTGTTGAAAATGATATTTTTGCTTTAAAAAAAATAAAAATCAATATACAAATATATTTAAAAAAAAGTTTTAAATAATTTTAACTTTTTAAAAACTTTAGCCAAACATGGCCTCCCATTATAATGAGAATTTGAGAAAAGTATATTATGGAATAGTAATTTTTTGATAATGTGATTAAAAAAGAATGATTTTTTTTGAGTTTAAGTGTAGTATTATTTTGTTGGAGAATGCACAAAAGAGAAATGAATTATAATTTTAATAGGAGCTAAAACATGATCTATGTTGGGACTCGAAAACACCAGTCCGATTATAGTGGTCCAATTTTCAATAAAATGAATGTTAAAATGTCGGGAAAACTGCACATGGGATCCCAAACCTTTGAAAGTTATGACAATAAGGTTCTAAATCTTCGATTTCTTGCATCTAAAGTCCCCAACCTTACAAACACTACGACTGAGGTGCTTTTGCCACAAACCATTGGTTTGACCTTTAAAATATCGAAGTTTTGAGTAAAATGCTAATTTTACCTTTAGTTTGATTTTAAAAAATATTTTCTCTAAAGAAAGCAGAGATTAGTGAGAAAATATTTTTTTTACATCATACTAAGGATAAAGTAATTATTTTACAAAAAAAAAAAAAATGATCTTATGGGCGTTTCAGTCACAAAAGGGCCTCAAATATAGGTGTTTGAAATGTTTGGGACCTCGGGTGCTAGAAATAAAAGAATAGGGATTCATGGAAATTATTTAATTATTACAAAATAGAGAGTGATGTGAACTCACGTAGCAATAATCACTCCGAAATCCACAAAAGATTGAATCACAACCCAAGAAACTAAAATTCCAATTTGAAACTTGACCTAATAATTTATTGAATCAAGGAACGTAAGTTATGGAAGAACTGAACACCTTGATTACAAAAATTATGAACCTTGTTATGAATTTATTAAACTCCACAAAAATGAAATTTTTAATAAGTTTGAAATTAAGTTCAATGAAGAACAAGAAGAAAGCAAATCTCGTTATATTAATTCTCTCAATAATATGTTGTTTTTACAATGAAAAAAATGAATCATATTTATAGTGAACTCATAAAAACCTAATTAAAATGGAATTATATAAAAAGATACTATAACAAGAGTCCTACCAAAATTAGATTTCTAGGAAAAATCTAAAAAAAAATGTCAAAAAAATGAACTCTGACTGCATATTTATAACTCTCTCGATAGCATAGAACAACCAAAATTCCACATATTTGTTTTGGAAATAGTACCTGCTACATAATCCCGTTTTATACTATGCGATAACATAGTTATCCGATTGACTTCCAATTTGTTTTATTGATTCCAATGCATCCAACTTGTCCGCCTTCATGCCCAACATGAAACTTAATGTTTGGCTTGTTAATTTCAAACTCTTGGCCTCCATAGCTTGAACAAGTAAATGCATGGCTTCATTGATCATATTTGCTCGCAATATCGTCATTAGTTTCTCTTCAAGTTGGACCTGAACTTTGTATGATTGTGGCCTTGGATCGTATCATTCCATTCATCTTTGAAAGGATTCAACCTCAGATCTTTATTACATCAAACAGAGCAAGATAAGAAACATAAAAAATGCAAATTATCAAACTTCCTTGAAAATCCAAGTTATAGTCATTGTTTTCAATCCTTGCAATGATACGGAATGATCCATCTCCTCTAAGATGAAACATTGACATTCTTTGCATTCAAACACACCATTTTTGCCTAAGCACCCAAATCCAATTACCTAGTTCGAATACTTAAAGCCTTTTCCTCTTGTTCCTACCTTGAGATGCATATAATTCAATCCCCTGCTTTCCATCTAAACTACTACTTACAATAATAGTTAACATAATTAAACCAGACAAAAGTAAGGGGATTTAAACCATAAACCATATCAAAATGTATAGTAGAAGTAGTAGAGGATATTAAATTGGTTTCCAACATATTCCATAAATTTGAACCAAAGTAGTTAAGGACTTCAAGATTGAAATATTGATCATCATGCCTCAAATCATCAACAATGCTCCCCAATTGTTTATTATGCCCCATTGATATCTTGCAACATACTATAATATCATAAACTAATAAATGATTGCATATGAATGCACGTACCAAATGATTTATTACTCTTATAGAAATATTAGATGCATTAATATGTGTAAAAGTACATGCCCTATGTGAAATGATAAGTTTGTTTTTACACACTTATTTTGCCCACAAAACATGACAAATTGTTGATAAAAGTGTTTGAATACGCCTTAATTATGTATAATTTCATTTTGTAGGACAATATTAATTAATGTAGCGGAATTCAAGAGAACATAAACAAAAATGACCAAAATGGACGAAAACGAAAGTTTTGAACCAAAATGTAAATAGATAAAAGATGAATTGAAGTAAGAAACGAGATTGTGAACAACCTAAGTACCAATTTGGTGAAGACATGAGATATGATCCAGGATGTAGGAGTCATGAATGCAAGCCCAAACCGAGACCCGTTGATTATCAAAGAAAGGGCAATGACGCGATCGAGAGCAAAACGAGTTAAAGAGGCGTTGAGGATGCTCGTAGAAGCCACTATTGAAGAAACCATGTTCAGAATGCAAAATGGAGCAAGTTTCATATTGGGGTCGAAGGATGAAAAGATTTAGATCAACGTGATAAAGCTGGCCGAAGAAAGTTCTGGCCAACCGGACTCGTCTATCTCTGTCTCCTTGTGGCAATCCTTTACACTTCTCGAACCTTGACTAAGGCTTTGAAGTTTTTGATAAAGATCCCTATAATAGTGATTATGTACAAATCTCTTCCTCGTGATAGCATTCAACTCACCCCCGTGTTTTAATAGGCTTATCATGATTCCTCCTCCTACTTGTTGCTAATTGATACCATTATATGATTGCATAGTCGGTGAACTCTATCACATCTAGTTTCACATTTTCTCCTCTAAACAGTTATGGCAGTCAAGGATGAATTCCAACTTTTTTCCCACTCTAAATATTCATCTGGATCATTTCTACCTTGGAATAAAGAAATTTTCATCTTAATGCTACCCAAATTTCAATCAACTCGATCTCCACCAAAGTTTCTAGGATCTCTTCTAAGCCTCCTTTCACGCCTATCTCCTCTATTTTCCGTCCTACCCATTTCGGTCTCCAATATTTGATCACCCTCATTAGCACTATCCAATTCATTTCCATCATCAGATTCAATCATAGTATCATGTCTACCTTGCTTCCTAACATTAGGAGCTCCTCTAGGTTGTCCCCTTTGTAAGTTAGCTAATGGTATCCTGTCGATCCATTCTGTCTCTAATTTCTCCAAGTACCACATTCATCTGTTCAAATTGTTGTTGCATGGCCCTCTTCACGAAGGCTTGATTGTATCCCTCTCTTGATACTGATTCTTATTTATCAGACATATTAATAACTAGAATTTTGTAAGCATTGTTTGCACTTGTGTTTTACTCAAAAATTGGTTTTTTCCTCTTATAATCTCACCACTCTTGCATTTTTTCTCTCAATGCTTTCTACCCTTGTAAGGTTCAAACCTGAAGTACAAGAACTTTAAGAATTAAATGAAAGGGCTCAAGAAAGGAAGGAATGAAAGAATTAAATGAAAAACAATCAAGAATTTCAAGAAAATGTTTCTTGAATTCGATTTATACTTTTTCCATAACAAAATTAATATCAATAGATGATTTAGGTATTGAATTTATTTTTTGAAAGAAATTGCGCTTCAAAGATTTTCAAGAAACTGTTTCTTGAATGGAATAAGCCTCTTTTTGACTTGAGATTTTCTTTTTTCTTTTTGCTGATTTTTTTGAATTTTTTTTTACACTAAATACGTGGAAAATAAACAAAGGCAAGAAAGGTCGAATCAATATTGTATTGATTCACTAAATTTAATGCACAAAATAATTCTTGATTGTTCTTGATATTTGTGTTGATGTAAAAGACTCAATAAGATGATGAAGAGTTAAGAAAATGACAGAGACTCGATGAGTGTATTTCACTTATACTTTAGACACCATCTAAACTTGATATTCAGCTAATTCCTGTAAGTTTTAGAGCGTTTTAATGTGTGTTTTTTTTATGCTGTGATATATGTTGATGAAATTAAAGGAAATGAGCAAAAACTCGTAAAATTTAAAAAATGGCTAAATTGTAAGAGATCCAAAGTTCGGTGACTAAAGTGTAAATACTCAAAAAGTTGTGTTGGACCATTCAAGAGTGCTAAAAGTCAATTGGATAAACAAAAAAGTCAAAGGGATGAATTATAGTCAAAGTATGATCATACATAAATTTCCAACCGAAAAAAGTTATGCTCCGGATTTTTAGTCTCATATTGAAACCCATTTTTGATGTAGTAAACATTCAAATTATAAAATTATATCAGAAGAAAAGTTGTAGCTCTTTAAGTTATCTTTCCAACACATCTTGAATCGTCTCAATCGGATATTAGGAGAAAAATTACGATAAAAATATTGAAAGATGTGCAATGTTATTTTTCCATCCGAAGTGGGCGCCGCAGCGCTACTAAAGCTGAAAATCAATAGCATCGTGGTGCCGCAGGGCCGCCGGGCGAGATAAAGAATTTTGAATTTCTTGAACTCTTTTCTTGGCCCATTCCAACACTAACCCTTCCAAGACTTCAAAATACTATAAACACAAACCTAACGACCACAATTCAGAGAGATTTCAACCGGGCAAGAATGGGACAAGATTAAAGAAATCAAAGAGGCAAAGGCAACTCTCAGTGAAGAAGATTGATTCAACCATCCAAAAAATAGTTTTATCTTTCTTCTCTTCATGCTATTCTTTATGAATTGTGTAGATTTCATGGCGTCTATCATGATCTAAACTATTCTTCTAGGGTTTGATTAGCCAGAACTTAAGAGTACGATTTGAATTTATTTTAGTTATTTCTATGAAATTTTCCATTATGTTTATTTGTGTCATGATTTTAATGCTTTCAGTTACTTGGCCACTAATTGAACGAGTAGATGCTAGTCAATTTCAGTACTTGAGATAGAGGAATTTAGGCGCGATCATGAGATTAACACAACGTAGATTTTATGGGTTTTGAGAGAAAGTGTAGAATCTATGAAGCTTACTCCATAAAAGAACCATGAATTTGATAAATTCTTGATTTTAATTCGGAATAGAGATATTGAAATTGAAATCTAGGATTAATTTCCGTGTAATACCCCGAGGTTCACATTACACATTTGGCCAATATGATTCATGCATTTCATGCTATTTACAATGTCATTTGCATTAATTTTCCTAATTGCTTTCCCTTAAAACGGTGCATTTGATTATTGATATTTTAAGATCTTTATATGGTGTTAGTATTCGGCTCCTCGACCTAGGTGGTGAATTTTACATTGAGTTATGATAGAAAATTACGATAATCTAGATGTTGGAGATTGACTTGTTAAGCAATGGGAATATTGGAAAAGCCGGAATTAGTATTGATTAAGGTTCAAGCATTCCATTCGGTTGATCAGGGTCATCTTAAACCTTTGATAGGTAATTGACATATCTGGGACATGAGGCATGAAGTGACATGATCACGATGCAATAATATAGGTTTTATATGATGTTATTAATATTGAGGTGTGAAGTGCTGAAATTGGTCGAGAATCGGGTTTCAATCGGGTAAGTAATTAGATAAATGATTAAGGAATTAGGTCTATAAAATATTTTGGAATTTTAGGGCAAGTAAAATGGATTGTAAGCACATTAAAATAAGTCAAGGACACTTGATTTGTACCTGCAAGGATAGATGTAAAATCAGGTTTTAACCACAAGAGACCACCTCATGCTTAGGGATACTTGTCATTTTAACATCTAATTTCTTTATCCTTAAGGCATCCATCCCGTCTCCTACCCCTTAGTACTTCATATATAGGATAGATATATATCTTATAAGCCAATATGGATCCAAATAGGATAAGAGAAAAGTCAAATATTGACGGAAGAAGCTACCTCCTGCTTAACACATATTAACTTGGCTGCAGGCTAAATTTTCTTAATCCTCAAGCAAGAGTCACGACCCAAACCCCTTTAAGACTCTTTATATACCTCCTACCAATATATTTATCCCTTAAAGTTATCCCCAACTGATGCCCAAGTGAGAGAGAAAGCAAAAGAATTAGAGAGAAGCTGTAAACTGAATTTTTGGATGGGTGAGTTTAGCTCACGGTTTTGAAGGTTCTTTGCACTGTCTTTGAAGGTGTTATAATCTCTTGAGCCTCTTAAATTGCTTGATATTATGTTAACGTTGGTGTTTGGGATGTTATTATGGGAATAAGAGAGAAAAATGCTAGAGATATATTGAATAAAACAAGTGAGGACAGAAATTACATAGTTGCTGGATTCTGCCTATTCAACCTTTGATTTTGTATGATACATAGGAGATAACTTGTATCTATATATATGAATGTCTTTATATGAGAGTTAGAAGTGTTGAAAGGATTTATAATAGCCTAGAATCTGATTGGTGGCATGCTAATACAATGGAAATTGAAAACGGTTATAGGGAAATTGCCTGATTTGGTGTGGTAAAAGGGACTGATTTTCAGGTTATAAATCCTCTACTTGTGGTAACTTAATAAGATTTTAACGAGTGCAAGTTTGTTGACAACAATTGGATGACATTGACATTCATAACTGGACTCGAGACAGTGAGATTTATGGGACTAGTTTGCAATGCAATCGGTAACTTGAAATGATAATGCCATCTAAATTATTTTGGCATGAATGGATGTAGTACAGGATTGTGTGTGTTAAGGTTATCAAATTGAGGATTGTGTTTAATATTAAATGGTAATACATGTGATTTTTTGACTTTAAGTGAAAAAGGAAATTGATCTACACTCCATAGAAGTGCACACACAAGGGCATGAAGGTAAGTAAAAATCTATTCGCAACTACGATGTAAGAACATAGCATTTGTGATATAGTAATGTTGGATATTTACATAACTTTGGCTTGTATATCATATGATAGTTATGATAATTGAGTATGTGGCTTTGAAATATATTGACATCGATTTTGAGTAAGTACGTCATTCACGAGCATTTTCATGTGCATGCACGACATATGTCCATGGTTGAAAATCTAGCATGGACAACATGATTTGAAATTGAGTTTTCCTCATAAATGTTTTGTTGACCACTGCTACGGTACCGAAGCATATGAGATATGCTTAAATGATATGTTTTAGTATCGCGGGTGATACTTCTTGGGTGATTGCAAAGGTAGATAGGGGATGAGCCTTTGGTGATCACGGGAGCATGGACCACTCGACTGTGCCCTTGTGATATTATGGTTATTGGCACTACAAGGTGGGATATTTCTTGGTTGATCATAGGGGCAGTTAGTGGATGGGCCTCTAGTGGTCACAAGAGGCTGGTCCACTCGTCGGTGTCATTGTCATACTGACCATTTGATTATTGATTATTGATATTGAGTAGAACTCTATCCTGTGTATAGTAGGTAGTAGGGTTGTCAATGGATTGGATTAATCCGAATCCGATAATCCATTAACCAAATGGATCAAATATGGATATAGGTCAATCCGATCCGATAACAATCCGATCCGATTTTTTATAATAATATAATATATTTTATAAAAGCATGTTTTTTATTATTATTTTTGTTATGAAAAATGATTTTAATTGACATTTTAACATATTTTTGTTATGCCACTATCCCACATTGAAAATTCATAAAACCATTGGAGAGAAATACATCTATAAAAGGCACTATCCCACACTAAAAGTTTATAAAACTATAGGAGAGAGTGCATTAATAAAATGTATTATCCCACATTGGAACTTTATAAAACAATTTTGAGATAAAAGCATTTATAAAAGGAGCATGTTATCCAATAATTCTTCATGGGCATTTGAATTGTAGTTTATGAGGCCTTTCATGAAGTGCAAAATTTTCAAACTAAAAAACAAAAAAAAATTTAAAAAAAAAAAAAATCGCCCGGTTAACCGGGCATGACTGGCTCGGTATAGGACATAAATGTGTAAAATATTTCGGATCGGATTATCGGATTGGATATCCGATAATATAACAAATCGGATATAGGTTTAATAATCAAATATCTGTCGGATTATCGGATCGGATCGGATCGGATCCGTGAATCATTCTTAGCAGATCAGATCAGATATGGGTAGATCCGAACCATATCCGATCCATTGACAGCCCTAGTAGGTAGGTCAAGGGCCCACTGAAATGAAAGATTTCAAAAGAAATTATTTCGAGTTGACTTCGACAAATATTTGAACACGATACATTTTTAGCATGACATGATGTCATATACCATTATTACTCATACTCATGACATGTATGATTTTTGCTTACTGAGCATTAGCTTATGTAGTTCTTGCATTGTAGGTAAGCATGGAACTTAAAAGAGGTCATGGCTAGTTGTGAAGCTCTTATGGGATTCCGAAATTTGATGTACATGAATGACGACCTGTAGGATTATTTTGTGGACTTCCGTTGTGTTATATTTTGGGGATTCTGTATTATATATTATCTTTTCAAATAGCCTGTAGATACTTTTATAAACTTAGAATATATATGTTTGACCAGCAATGAATATATCGGGATATATTTGTAGAAATGCTTATTTCATTTTGTCAAGTAAAAAAATATGTGAAATCCTGCTTCTAGGTCAAGTCATCAATTTCATTCCTGCACAAGTTAATGTGTGGTTTTCTATATAAAGGGGTAATGACAAGCCGATAATTGAGAGAGTGAATAGAAATAAAATTGATTCTTGCTTATAAACATGAGAAAGTTGATTAGAGATAACTAGATAATTGAGAATCATATTTGATAGTTAGGTGAAATCAAATCCGAGGCTTTCTTATCTTGAGTAATTTTTCAAACTTGTTTTGATATAGTTGAATTTGTCACCATATTCATCATTAGATTAGTTTAAAAATATTAATTTCATAACTCATTCATCTAGATAAAATAAAGGCTATATAATTATAGTACTTAGTAGAATTTGAATTACTACCCTTGTGGGTTCGACATTCTAACTCTATTATTATATTACAAAACTTGATCCCGTACACTTGCGATATAAATCACGTTATAGAAAACGCGTGACAAGAAGATAAAAAAAGCGGAAAGATAATTTTATATAATCTTGATTTTAGAACCAAAGCTCTGATACCAATTGATATGAATTCACGTAGCAATAGTAGTTCCGAAACCCACAAAAGATTGAATCACAACCCAAGAAAGCTAAAAGCCCAATTTCAAGTTTGACCCAATAATTTATTGAATCAAGGAACCTAAGTTATGGAAGAACTTGACCCCTTAATTACAAAAACTATGAACTTTGTTATGAATTTATTAAACGCCATAAAGATGAAATCTTTGATAAGTTTAGAATAAGTTCAATGAAGAACAAAAAGAAAGCAAATCTCGCTTTATTAATTCTCTCAATAATGTGTTGTTTTTACAATGAAAGAAAGAATTCTATTTATAGTGAACCCATAAAAACCTAATTAAAATGGAATTATATAAAAAAAAATATATCAAAAATATACCATAACAAGAGTTCTAACAAAAATAGACTTCTAGGAAAAATCTGAAAAAATGCATCAAAAAAATGAACTATGCGACCGCATTGATAAAACTCCCGCGATAGCATAGAACACCAAAATTCCACTATCTATTTCGTGAATAGTACATGCTACAACATCCAATTTTGTACTATGCGACAATCTAGTTATCCGTCTGGCTTCCAATTTTGTTTTCTTGATCCAATGCATCCAACTTGTTTCCGCCTTCATTAATACCATTACAAAATGTCTATATCGTTAAAACCTTGTCAAAAAAATTCAATGGCACAAACCTTAAGCTAAGGAAAAAGAGTACAACAGCTCCCCATTATTTCAATAAATAATTTTTTTTTTGTATCGAACCATCCATGTCTTGTACACCAGTGTCCTCAATATTGTAATTCTGGTGAAGCATGTTCCGTGTTGTCTTGTTATAGCCTTCAAGCAATATCGTCTTCATAGATGATATTTATCAATTTTTTGTTTTTCTTTAGCCACATGATGATATGTTGAAAAATAGATTATGTTGTTGCTCTCTTCAAGAGTCGTAAACAGTTTTTAACATATAACAATATTATTCTGAGGCTAAATGTTTTGTAGGTAATGGACATCATTACACAAAGAATATGACTCGTTTTAATCTTATTAGGAAATATCCTGAGGGAAAAATCCTAATAAAAGAAAAATAGTACATTATTATTTTGAGTATGCTACAAAAGTTATCTCATTAAAAATCTTGCCAAGAAAATTCAACGGGACAAAACCATAGTTAAAGAAAAAACAGTACAACACGTATTAACTCCCTTTCATGATAATATTATTTGAATTATTTGCTTCATGCTTATTAAATCATTTAGGGATAGTCTTAATACTCATGCAACATGAGTTGACTAAAAGTACATTTATTGTACACATATCAAATTTCATGTATTGAAAAGAAAATAAAATACAGACTTAAGATTGCATCCACCATGAGATAATTTATCTATTTTTTCAAGTCTTCGCAAAATTTATTTTTAATGTTGTGTATTACAAATTACAACTTTATTTTAGACCAATTATTTATACTTCCGTATTCTTTGACTAATTTTCTTCAATATCCTATCATTCATAATGAAGTGCTACATTATATTAAAAAAACATTGTCAACAATTTTTCCATTTAGATTCAATTTGTTTCTCCATAATGACATAACTTATTCAGATATTTCAAGTTTCATTATTTCAGGTATCTAAATCTCCTTTGGAATTTTACAATTTGTTATGTCTAAATACTCACAAAAATTATATGTGACAATATTCGCTTATTGTTTCAAATTCTTTTGAAGTTTTTTGTATTAGATTTGAATGACGATCATTCAGGCGTGCCATAGATTTATTAATATAATATTAACTAATTGTCCTCCAAGATATTTATTCGAGTTGGAGCATTTAAAGTTGGTGTGTGAGATATTGTTGATCTCTTTGGTCAGTAAATACATCTAAATAAATTATTTTTCGAACTTCTGGTTTGAATTATTTTTTGCTAGGACTTAGATAATTTAATGATGCATTTATACATTATTCCCAGTTTCTTAATTCATCTCTCTATGTTGAGAGAATTATTTGGTCAAATTGACAATTAGCAAATCGCGTTATAAAATATTATTAGTTAGGGCTTGAGATTTTTTTAATAAAGGTTCAAACTGCACATTTATCCTCAAAATTTTTTACTTTTCATCTCAGTACGTTGTGCTGGATCAATTTTACATCTACTATTGCACTATCAGAATAATTAGATAAAAATATTAGACTTTGACTATAAGAAGGAGAACTATGATATTAGCATGATACATAATAATATTCTCTAAACAGAAATGAGAACTAATTTGTTCTCAATAGTAAATATTATGAAATTAATTGGAGGTACTTAACAAATAAATGTGTTAAACCATTTATTAACATTCCAACTAACATTTATTAAAAAATTGAGATTTAAGCTCACTAGTATTAACAAGACACTGTCTTGATAGTATAATCTGAAAATTATGCTTATAATTTAAAATTCGAACAGTAATTTCGTAAACTTCAAGTTGCAAAAGCTTTGCAATTATCTAGTAGATATGTCAAATCTATTAGATACAAATAATATTTAGACGGTCAACATGGAAAATGATGGGGCCACATATATCATTCTAACTAATTTTTAAGATTATAAGGTTTTAATTCCAATATTAGCTAGTGATGGTCAATGACCAATTAATGATATAGAGAATAAGCATTATATGTGAATTCGTTTGGATTGAAGAATCTTCTGATTCTTCATTGAATATTCATTCAAATTATTAAGAATTCTTTTTCGCATCGTGATTGATCTGGGAGGCAATCTTATACTTAGGAGCATTTATTTTTCACCACAATAAAATGTCGAGTGACTCCTAAATCAAATCTTCACATCGGTCGGACAAGTAATCTACAAAATCATTTTTCTCCAACATAGCATCCCAATTATGTCTCAGTTTAAAGATTAAGGACTGTAATTCATTTGAGTTCTGAAGAGGAAAATGGTTATGATAGATTATGTTAGTCTTGAGATTATTAGATATAAATTAGGATTATTGGGTAATAATAATATATATGTTGTAGAAAATTAGAAATTGACAAAAATACCCACAAATGACAAAACTATTGAATTTTATATATTTGGATGAATATTCAAAAGATTTCATTTTTTAATTTTTATATATTTTTTTGCTGGTCCGGTTTGGTTTTAAATCGCAATTAAAATTCTCAAACCTAAACCAAACTGTTTTTAACCGGTTTGGTTTGGTTCAAAATCATTTCGTTGATGGGTCCACGTGGCACCAAACCAATGGTTTCTAAAATGCGGTTTCGGTTCGATTTTTCGGTTTGGCGGTTTTTGCTTACCACCCTAATTTAGGCCGTGCACGTATTTTCTAAGCATCAAAATATGGAATACATCGTGTACTATGCTAAACTAGGTGGCAATACAAGACGATATGCCACATTTCTCACCCTCTCCAAGATTTCAAAAGGGCCTATAAACCAAGGTCTCAGTTTTCCTTTCTTGCTAAACCTAAGAACTTCCTTCATAGGTATCACTTTAAGATACACCTTTTCACCAACTTCAAATTCCACATCATTTCTTTTCCCATTAGCTTAACTTTTTTTGTTTACTCAATAATTTTGGACCTAACATCCTATTTTGTCCCACTTTGTCCCAATGAACAGGAGATCCATATTTTCTATTGTACAAAGCTTCATAAGGTTCTACGAAAATAGTGGTCTGAAAACTATTGCTGTAAGCATAGCTTCTAAATCTATCTCCCAAATCTAAAACATAAGCTTAAAGCATATCTTCTAGGATTTGAATTATCCTTTTTGACTGTCCATTTGATTGTGGATGGTAGGTAGCACTAAAAATAAGTTATTTATCCATAGCTCTTTACTATAGCTCATCCTTACTGGAAGGAAATGGGCTAATTTTGTGAGTTAATCTACTACCACCTAGATGGCATCATGGTCTTTAGCTGATTTTGGAAAACCAACCATGAAATCCATAGCTATTGTTTCCCACTTCCACTCTAGTACTTCCAGTGGATTCAATAGCCTTGATGGCCTTTGATATTTTGAATTGACATGTCGACAGTTATACATTTCTCAACGAAGAGGCCTAGTCCTCTATTCATGTTCTTCTACCAAAATATTTCAAGAAGATCTTGATACATTTTTGTACCGCCAGGGTATGCTGCATATGGGGGAGAGTGGGCCTCTTCTAAAATTTTCTTTCTTAACACTTTATCTTATACGTATAACATGCTCATAAACATCAATGCTTTATCATTGGATATCTCAAAATCTTTACGCTTACTCATTCTAACCTTTCTACCTTAATTTTCTTCAAAACTGGATCTTTATCTTGAGGTTCATTGATCGGATCCCAAAGAGTAGGTTGGATACATAAAGTCGTTAATATGGCCGTTACCTGACTGAAGATGTGACCAATTCTAAGTTCAATTTCTCAAACTCCTGCACTAGCTTTTTTGAATTGTGGGTAAAGCTATTATTCCCCGTTATTTTCCTACTAAGAGCATCCGTGATGAGGACCACGTAGCAACGATCATTACGTAACCCTGCAAAAGATTGATATCCCAAGAAAGCCCAAAAAATATCCCGGTTTAGAGTTTTTTGAATAACCTCTTGATTACACAACCCGTGATCCATATCAGATACTGAATGCCACAAGAAAATCTTGATAAGTTCACGATGTTCAATGAAGAACGAAGAATAAAACACAATTGTCTCTCAAATGAATTATCAAAATTGTCAAAAGTTGTAATACAATGAAATATGAAAATTATTTATACTAGACCTAAAACTAGTAAAAAACGTGCATAAATGGACTAGAGTATTACAAGTTATGGTAGGAATATAATTCTAGTCAAAATAGGAAAAACGCGAAAAAGGAAATAACTCTGTCCAGATTTGTACTATGCACCGCAACGTGCTTTCCATGCGGTCGCATGGTTGTCAAGTTTTGCGCCTCTTTGCTCTCGGTAATAGGCTGTGTGACCGCATGCCTAATTGTGCTATGCGACTAGTTTGGCCTCCGTCTTTGGCCGTTTCTAACATGTTGATCAAAGTTGATTTGGACTTCGATCCCAACACGGAACTTGCTCATTTCTTCTCCAAGATCATTATTTCATCAACCGTTTCTTGAATGAGCAATCTCATCGCCTCTTTCACTCGATTTGCTCGTGATCGCATTGGTCCTCCTTCGATAATCAACAGATCTCGTCCTGGGCTCATCTTCGTCGAGCTCGTGTAACGCCCCAAATTTTTGTAAAACACTGGAGTATTACAAAAAATTCAATTTTCTTTGAAATAAATGCGGAACGTCATAAATAAAATAAATTTTCATTTAAACAAAAATTGGAACATTCATAAACTTAAATCATGATATTTTATCTTTAAAAAATGAAACATTCTCAACTAACTAAGTTAACAATAACATTTGAACAATTTAAAACTAATAAATCCAAAGGCAATAAAACTTAATATTTTTCGTAGTGTCGAAATTCCTTAGCAGTCCACTGCACCATCGTGCCACAATTTCAATCGACCCGAACTAACCTGTAAAATTTAGTAAGAATGAGTATTTTAAAAACACTCAGTAAGATACGTGCAGTTTCCATATACAAATACATAATAATAAAATTATACCCTTCATACCACTCTTCTCTTATGGAGTACATCGGTGACCAAGTGACACACCCATCTTAGGTCCTATTATAATCCCGTAGGATTTCATGTCACTTTTTGAAGAACCCGAAGGTCACTAGTAATTCATGCATATTTAATTGAACATAAAAGTATAAGAATACGAAACACTTGCACAAAAGTATCTTACCCGTTACTGAAATAAAAATATGAATACACGATCAAATCTTTTTCTCTGCTTTGGATTAAAGATCTTTGATTAACAATGATGTATGCACCTTTGACTTTCCACAATTTCTCTCTCTCTCTCTCTCTCTCTCTTCTTTACTCTTCTTGTTCTGTGTTACTATGACCACAAGGGGCATATATATATAGGGCAAGGAATTTAAATCCTAGTGTACCTAGGATTTGAAAAAGACGTGCCCTCCAAGTATAGGTAATTGGATAGGTGTGAATTTAAAAACTATATCTCAAAAATTGTACTATAATATTATCTTATTCAACCACTATCTCTATCATCTGGTGGCAGCCATAGCAGAAGTTTCAAAAATAACACCAATTAATAACACATGTGCATGTTGATATAGGTTATGTGATAAGCCAAAACTCTTATTAGGATTATGCTTAAATAAATGAAAGTGATGATTATCTACAAATATTGGATAACAGTAAAAGAGTTTTGATGCCATAAAAATTGAAGCGTCATTTTCTGCAAATAATTTGGATAAGAATAATAAATTTCGAATTAATATTAAACTATCTAATAATCCAATTAAACTTACCATAAGAATTATAATTTAGGGCAAAAAAAATGCATTCCACACGTTGGCAGCCACAATTTCACTAAAATAGGATAACTATCACGTGATGGCAAGTTCCATGATGGGTTTCAATAGTAGACTATCAATAGTAAATGAATTTGTATAGTCAACCAACCAATCATCAAATAGAATTCTAATTTATAGAAAAAATATCTAATGGTTCTTCCCTTGCTCATCTGTACACGTGAAACAACATAATTATACTAACATATTAATTACCAATAAAAGGTAAAATATTACAATGTCCCACTTAACTTATCCGAATTGACATTTTCTCGGGCCTAAAATACATGATTAAATACGAGCTATCCAACGAGCCCAAAATTGATATACTAAATCTCTTTTTATTAAAACCTAAATATTTGGCCCAATTGAAAATAGGAAATTAAAATCCATCAACTTTAAAAATAAAAAAAAAATATAACATATAGAAGAAATAAATTTTATTCCAAAACTTCGGGGCTTTACAATCTCCCATTCTTAAAAAATTTCTTCCTTGAAATTATCTGCGTTCGAGTCCTCTGTTGCTCCATCTTGAATTAAAGCAAAAACTCGGGCATTTCCCTTCATCTCTTACTCATCATTCTTCGAGTGGTCTTCCTTGCAGTTTCTGGAAATATGGCCTATTTTGCCGCATCAATAGCATGTCTCCCAAACAGACATTCACCCCTATGTGTAAAGTCCCAAAATTTCATTCAATAGAATTAATTTTCTATTATGCTATATTTTTAATATTATTTTGAAGTGAGGACTATAGTGATATAAATAGTAAATTTCAATTTTAATTGTGAGAATATTTAGATTTTGGCAGAGCATTAATAAGCATATGAATTTTGGACTCGTTGGATACATTGTATTTAATCATGCTTAATAGGCTCGAGAAATAGTTATTTTGGTTAAGCGAGACTCAGGTAATCGAGGTCGAAAGATATGGTCTCGTATTGCATTTTTTTGGTTGGCACGTGTATTGAGTAAAGTCTTGGTAGGTTGTTTTTGATTTTATTAAGTACAAAAGAAAGTATAATAATAAAATATTGGAGGAGAGAGATAGGATTGGTTGTAGAATATGTCAATGGTCAACCTTATATTTTGGTGAAAATTGTACCGGCTTGCCACGTATCCCACTATGTTGTTGGTGGAGATATCTCTTTTCACGTTGATAGAGACGTGTACTAGAAATATGTCATCATCTACATGAAACCCTTATCCCCACTAAAGTTATATTTTATAAAACTTATTTGGACAGCAACTTTTTCTATACAAAATAATAATTTATAGCACAGACCAGCGGAGGCAAAAAATCAAACCCTTTGGAATGTGAATTTTGATTTTCATCTTTCAAAAATCTATTTTTCAAGGTAGGAAAAGAGGTGCAGTTGATTTATCCCGTTTAAATCTTTTGTTCAGGTTGATGAATTTTTATACTTATGAAAAATATGATATGATATGCTATGATATGATGATATGGTCATTCCAGTACAAAGGATATGATATGATATGAGCTCTTACCGGTTTCTAAAGATATGATGACGGTATGATTTTTCTAACGCGTGTTCTAAAATTTTTATTCGGGATGCACCAATATTTTATGTCCTACTGAGTATTCTCATATACTCACCCATTTCCTACCCTACCTCACAGGTTAGAACAGGTCGTGTCGGAGCGTGGCGGTACGATGGCGTGGTTGTGCCTCGAGACTAGGATCTGAAAGCTAAGCTCGTAACTTTATTTCTTTTAATTTGATTGCAATGGACGTTTATGTTTAATTTAATGCCCAGACATGTTAAAGTATAATTGTTTGGTTTTTGGCATGAATAAATACGATAAATTGGAGTTTGGAAACGTGTAGCAACTTGGAAATTAATTTATACTTCCTGTGCAAGTCTTTGTAAAGAAACCTGGCATATGATATAAATTTGGGTGAGGGCCGGGTCCCACTCACTGAACCAAGGAAAATGTTTGAGGGGTCACTACCATGATTTTGAGAAGATCATAATAAATATACATATATACTTGTCATTGATTTGGTACAGACTTGAATTAAATGCGTGGGACTCATCATATGCCTTGTATGTTTGTATTGTTTGATGAGAAAAGGGAAGAACTTATCTTATAATTTATACTGTGTCCTTGTACCATTCAATTATGCTTTGAAAAGGATTTTATTATAATATTATTTCATGACCTGTTTTCTATGTAAACGTGAATTTATGTATAAGACAAATAGCAAATATTTTATACTTGTAATATGATTATGCCTCTAATTCTTGAATTATAGATTTATTTTATGTGATATTTCCAAATGAATACATTAAAAATATATCGTAGGAAAATACTTTTATTTCATTTTAGTAATTAACATACAAATTTTCTGCAAATTTTGAGTAAGTTACTATATCATAATTATATATATAATTGCATGCCACATTCTTTAGAATTTAAATGAAATTTTGGCAATGCTTTAAATCTTTGAAAATTTGGGTCGTTACACTATGTATCCAAGCATTTTGGACAGGATAGAACGTTTTGTCAAAAACTTGATCCAAACTTGATTTTCTTGTTCTGTCCTACTCTTTTTCTTCATTGGACACATTCTATTTCCACTTTCCTGAATGCTCGGCTCCTTGTTGAGTAGTTTGATCAATCTCTAACCTATTTGAGATTACCTGAGCAGTTTGTAAAATCCGACTATAGGTAGTGAATTGGTGGGATGCCATTATTCCACCAATCTCAGGACGCAATCTCAGTTCGAACCTCCTCGCTTTCTTTGCTTCTGTGTCCACTAGGTATGGTGCGTACTTAGAGAGTTGTTCGAACTTCCTCTCATAATCCTCAAGCTTCATCCTTCCCTATTTCAGTTGAAGAAATTTTGTCTCCTTTCGATCTCTCGGAGCTTGTGGGAAGTATTTTCCCATCACAACGTTCTTGAATTGAGTCCACGTCAGAGTACATTGTTGACCTTCTATTCTGGTACGCGATGCTGACTTCCACCAGTGGCCTGCAGCATCAACCAACATAAATTCTACACATAATACCTTTTGAGAATCGGTGCAGGAAAGATGTTTGAAGATTCGCTCAATTCTTCTTATCCATTCCTCAGCTGCCAATGGGTCTGCCTTGCCATCGAAAGTTGGGGGTTTGTAGCGGCGAAATTGTTCTACAATTGAACTAATGTTATTAGCATTTGCATTCTGGGGACCAACTTGTGCTTGTTGTCTACCCAAATCTTGTACAGCCCTCAATAAATTCCCGATGACCGTTGCTTGATTTTGTTGTTGTCTCGACATTTTCTTAACACAAATAAAATTTTAACTTAGAAAGAAAATTTGATAAGATATAAATTAATTATAATAATATTAATGGTAAAAATTTTAAAATTTTCGAATCATTATATATAGTAGGGGGGGCAAAAACCAGACCAACCCGACCAACCAAACCAACCTGATCGGTTTGGGTTGGTTTTTTAAGTTCAATTGGGTTGGGTTGGGTTGAAAAATTGAATTTAAGGTTGGGTTGGGTCTTGGGTTATGAATTAAAACTCAACCCGACCCAACCCAACCCGATGAATTAAAAAAATTAATATCTAAGATGAAAAAAATAAATTAAATAGACATAATAGTAAAGATAAGATAATGACTTATAATATATAAATGTCAATTTTCTTCACATAGACCGATTCACATGAACACTATTTAAAATGTAATGTCATTTGACGTTAAAATAAAAATTAAAGACATGATAATGAAGTGATTGAATTTCAAAAAATTGTAAAAAAGAAAATGCTTCTTAAATTTTAAACTTATTTATACATTATTTTTAGAAAGAATTCCTTATATGTGTGTTTAAAAAGCGTAGATTTTCAAGTAATTTCAAATTCTAAAAAATTATCCAAATTTAACAAATAAATCGAATCTAACTTTGATTGGGCCGAAACCCAACCCGACCAACCCAACCCAAATCGATTTTGTTCGGTTTGAGTTGGGTTGGGTTTAAATCAATAATTGGATTGGGTTGTGTTGTGTTGTGTTGTGTTGATTTTTTTTATCAAATCGACCAAGTTGGGTTGGGTTTGGGTTGGAAAAAAATCGACCCAACCCAACCCACGCCCACCCCTAATATATAGTATCTGGTTTTCGAAATAAATTCCAATAAGTAAACAAATAAACTTTGGCTAAAAGAGTAAATAAAAACTATCTCTAATCTCAATGAGTCCTAAAAATCTTCTTTTGGTGGAGTTTCATCATCCGACGTAAGGCATGACTCGGGCTCAGAATCCAAATCCATGAAATTTTGTGGCTCAAGTTTTTGCTCAGGGTCTTCCAGTTCTAGTTTGATTTCCTCCTCTGGGTTTTTCTCAGGGTCCTCTTTAGGCTTTTCCTCTGGGTCCTCTTCAGGTTCTTCCTCTAACTCAGGTTCTGGCTTAAGCTCAAGCTCAGGTTCAGGTTCAGGCTCGGGCTGGGGCACTAGTGCTAGTTGTTGTTGTCTGTGGATGGCAATGGGACGAGGCGAGGTGCGGGGTTGGGACGGGACGAGAATTTGTCCCGTTTAATTTTTTTTTACATTTTCAAAAATTCGAGTTATGTTATTATTTAAAGTTCAACCCTTAACCCAAAACCTAAATGTCATTCCATATATTTTAATTTTTTTTTAGTTTTTTCAATCAAAATATTAACTTGTTTT
The DNA here is from genome assembly GCA_019395295.1 of Osmanthus fragrans. Lineage (NCBI taxonomy): Eukaryota > Viridiplantae > Streptophyta > Magnoliopsida > Lamiales > Oleaceae > Osmanthus > Osmanthus fragrans. The sequence goes on along the minus strand of CM033347.1, from coordinate 17,702,854 downwards.
GATTAATTGGTATAAATCTTTCAAAAGTAAAGAATATTTATTTAACTATCATGATTTAGAATTTCAGATTATATAATTTAATTATAATAAAAAGATTGAATGACAGAATTTATAAATTATATAAACAATTGTTAGTTATGTAAAATTTAAATTGGCAATTGTATAATATAATTGTTGGATTAGAAACATATTATAAAATTGTAAATACATTCAACAATATTTTAAAACTAACAATTTATTAAAATTCTATTTTTAATTTTTTTTTTCAAGGGGCGGATTCGGGGCGGGGTGAGGACGACCCGCCATGGGGTGACCCCCGACGCCCTGTCCCGTCCCGTCCCACCAATCCGTCGGGGCAGGTTTTTTGGTCCCCGTCGGGGTGGGTCGGGGCAAATTAAATTGTCATCCCTTATGGTTCCACAAGATTATGATGTCCTCACAGTATCTCCTAAAATTAATCTTGTCCCAATCTTCCTGCAAATATATCCCAAACTCCATATCTCTTACGCAATAGGCCACATCTCTCAATTGAGGATGCATAGCGGTTATCAGGTGATATATTGAGAGGATTGTCCCCTCATTGTATCCGAACGATCTTGTTTGCTCCCTCTTAAGAAGGAAATCTTCAACATGTTCGACAAAAGTCCGCTCCCATCTCACTTTGTAATTTATGTATCTCTCGATAGCAATATTAGCACGTTCTAGGTATGTGAGGCTACGTCCAGTCATCCTAGTTACTTTTCAAGTCCTAATCATGTGACCAGTATAACTTCAATTATGCTTGATCTTTCAATGACAATGTTATTTCATTCCGTGTTTACATCTCATATAAATTTGTGAAAATTTTAGCAACTAAAATGCAAAGTAAACATGATTATATATGACATATAAACATGCTAAAATAATAACATTTCTTTTTCATACCTGGATCAATTGGTGAGTTATCGAGTAGTGAGCGCTACGTGCCAATGATTCATCATTTCCTTCCATGTTTAAAACTTTAAAAAAAATAAAAATAAAAATCTTACATTGTCCATAAACTCCTAATGTTAAAAGAAAATTTGCATTTTTTTTTTTAAAATTTCCAAAAATTGGATATTCTCAAAATAGAAGTTTCTAAAAATAGAATTTTTCTTAAATTTTTGAAAGGTTTGAAATATTGTATTTCATCTCGTTAATTTGAATAACACGCAATCAAGAGGCTTCCAAATGAGAGGGGGGGGCTCACAACGGACCGCTTAAATCCCAAGCCTTTCTTAGACAGTTTAGGTCTTTTTGACAAAGCCCTTCAATTTTGCAATTACGCAAATCAACAGAACTCTAACAATAAATCAAATGTTTAATCTCTAAAAATGTGAACTTTCAAATTGGTAAATTTTTAAAACATCAAAAAATGCTAAAGCTAATCACATAAAAAAATGATCACATGTGAGATTTAAACTATGAGCATTAAACCATAATCATTTAAATTCTAACTACCATTATTCAAAAATCAACATTTATCATTTAAATAAAAGAAACAAATAAATAAAGAAATTTTATTTTTCCTTTTTTACTGTTCACGTGAAAGTACTTACTGTTCATGTGAATAGTATCATAGCAACATGCACTATTCACATGACAGTGTATACTATTCACCACAAACTATTTTTTTTTTGAAAAAAAATGTCTACATGAAAGTAGAATCGCGCTCTGATACGAAATTGTAACGCCCCAAATTTTTGTGAAACACTGGAGCGTTACGAAAAATTCAATTTTCTTTGAAATAATGCGGAACGTCACAAATAAAATAAATTCTTTATTTAAACAAAAATTGGAACATTCAAAAACTTAAATCATGAAATTGTATCTTAAAAAAATGAAACATTCTCAACTAAGTTAATAATACAATTTGAACAATTTAAAACTAATAAATCTAAAGGTAATAAAACTTAATATTTTTCGTAGTGTCAAAGCGGCAGTCCACTGCACCATCCCATCACAATTTCAATTGACTCGAACTAATTTGTAAAATTTTAGTAAGAGTGAGTATTTTAAAAACACACAGTAAAATACGTGCAGTTTCCATTTACAAATACATAATAATAAAATTATACAGTTCATATCACTCTTCTCTTATGGAGTATATTGGTGACCAAGTGACACACCCATCTTGGGTCCTATTATAATCCCGTAGGATTTCATATCTCTTTTTAAAGAACGCAAAGGTCCACTAATAATTCATGCACATTTAATTGAATATAAAAGTATAAGGATACGAAACACTTGCACAAAAGTATCTTACCCGTTACTGAAATAAAAATATGAATACACGATCAAGTCTTTTTCTTTGCTTTGGATTAAAGATCTTTGATTGACAATGATGTATGCGCCTTTGACTTTCCACAATTTCTCTCTCTCTCTCTCTCTTTCACGGGTAGCTCTCTCTCTCTCTCTCTCTCTCTCTCTCTCTCTCTTCTTTACTCTTCTTATTTTGTGTGGTACATTACTATGACCACAAGGGGTATATAGGGCAAGGAATTTAAATCCTAGTGTACCTAGGATTTGAAAAAAAAAAAACGTGCCCTCCAAGCATAGGCAATTGGATAGGTGTGAATTTAAAAACTATATCTCAAAAATTGTACTAAAATATTATCTTATTCAACAAATATCTCTATCAACAGGTGGCCGCCATAGAAGAAATTTCAAAAATCAAACCAATTAAGAAGACACGTGCATGTTGATCTAGGATATGTGATAAGCCAAAACTTTTATTAGGATTATGCTTAAATAAATCCTAATCATTCAATTGGTTGAAAACTAGTTTGGAGATAATAAATACGGTATTTTTAAATGAAAGTGGTGATTATTTACAAATATTGGATAACAGTAAAAGAGTTTTTATGCCATAAAAATTGAAGAGCAATATTCTACAAATAATTTGGATAAGAATAATGAATTTAGAATTAATATTAAACTATATAATAATCCAATTAAACTTACCATAAGAATTATAATTTAGGGTAAAAAAATGCATTCCACACGTTGGCAGCCACAATTCCACTAAAATAGGATAACTATCACGTGATTGCAAGTTCCATGATGGGTTTCAATAATATACTATTAATAGGAAATGAATTCGTATAGTCAACCAACCAATCATCAAATAGAATTCTTTTTTATAAAAAAAAAAATTTAATGGTTCTTCCCTTGCTCATATGTACACGTGAAACAACATAATTATACTAACATATTAATTACCAATAAAAGGTAAAATCTTACAATGTCAATAACTTGGGCTTAACATATCTGAATTGACATTTTCTCGAGCCTAAAATACAAGATTAAATATGTGCTATCCAACGAGCCCAAAATTGACATACTAAATCTCTTTTTATTAAAACCTAAATATTTGGCCCAATTAAAAATAGGAAATTAAAATCCATCAACTTTAAAAAAAAAAAAAAAAAAAAAAATATATATATATATATATATATATATATATATAACATATAGAAGAAATAAATTTTATTCCAAAACTTCGGGGCTTTACAGCTCGACTCCTGGATCTTATCATCCTCTCACTCTTCGATTGGTTCGACCTTGAATCTATACCTTCATCAAATAGAGAGAGATCAGACACATTAAAAGTTGTTGAAACATTGTACTCACCTGAAAGATCCAATTTATATGTTGTCATTGATCTTCTCCACAACTTGAAATGGATTATCCCCTCGTGGTTGTAATTTTGATTTCCTCTGCTCTGGAAAGCGTTCATTTCTGAAATGTACACAGGCCCAATCTCCAGGTTCAGATGTCAAGCTTCTCTGACCCTTATTTGCTTGTGAGGCGAAGTGTTTATTTTTATTCTCAATTTGCAACTTTACCTTTTCTTGGAGTGACTTCACCAACTCGATCTTTCTTTCACCATCTAAGCTACCTCGTTCATTCACAGGTAAATGTATTAAATCCAAAGGTACTAGTGGATTAAAATCATAAACAATTTCAAATGGTGAAAAAGAAGTAGTAGAATGCGTGACCCTATTAAATGCAAACTCTATAAAAGGTGTTCGTCCCAACTTTTCAAATTCTTATTAACTACAGTGCGCAATAGTTGTCTCATGGTCCTATTCACTACCTCAGTCTGACTATCGGTCAGTGGATGATAAGTTGTTGAAAACAAAAGTTCAGTGCCTAACTTACCCCACAAAACCCGCCAAAAATGATTCAAAAATTTCACATCCCGATCAAAAACTATGCTCTTAGGTACCCCATGTAAACATACTATTTCCTTAAAGAATAACTCCTAATTGCTAAACCTATCTACCATCACAAATATTGAATTCCATCCCTTCTTAGTCTTTGGTAAACCCAAAACAAAATCCATAGAAATATCACCCATGGTTCACTAGGTGTAGGTAACGGTGTATACAAACTTTGAGGTAAAACTTTAGACTTAGCCCTTTTACAATTTATGTATCGACTACATACTCTCTCAACATCACCTTTCATCCTAGGCCAATAAAAATGCTCCACCAACGTATCTAAAGTCTTTTTAACCCCAAAATGTTCCATCAATCCACCACTATGTGCTTCCCTTACTAGCAACTCTCGCATTGTACAATTAGGAACACACAGCCTATTTTCCTTAAATAAATATCCTTCATGCTTAAAAATTTTATCTACAGCCTCTTTGTTACATGATGAATAAATATTAGAAAAATCTAGACCACTAGCATACATGTCCTCAATATATTCAAAACCAAGCAGTTTAGAATTAAGAGAAGTCAATAGTGCATACCTTCGAGATAATGCATCTGCTACCACATTTTCCTTACCTTGCTTGTACCGATGACATATGGGAATATCTCTACGGACCCCATCCATCTTGCATACTTTTTGTTTAACTTACCTTGACCTCGCAAATGCTTCATGGTCCGTGTGAATGATTAACTCCTTAGGCCACATGTAGTGTTGTCATGTCTCCAAGGCTCGAACAAGTGAATACAACTCTTTGTCATAGGTGGGATAATTGAGAGCTGTTCCACTTAACTTCTCACTGAAATTGGCTATTGGTATTTTGTCCTACATTAAAACTGCTCCAATCCCTATTCCTGATGCATCACACTCAATTTCAAAAGTTTTATCAAAGTTAGGAAGTGCTAAAATCGGTGTCTTACACAACCTATCCTTAATTGTATTGAATGCATGCTCTTGTTCATCACCCCAATGAAATTCCACACTCTTCTTAACAATCTGTGAGTGGTGTAGTGATTTTGCTAAAATCTTTCACAAAATGCCTATAAAAACTAGTCAGACCATGAAAACTCCTATCTTCGGTTATGCTTTTAGGTGCCATTCTTTAATAGTTTTTATCTTCTCTTCATCTACTTCTACCCCATTTGCACCCACTACAAATCCAAGGAAAACAACATTCTCCATGTAAAACGTACATTTCTTAAAATTAGCATACAATTGTTCATTTTCAATACCACAAGCACACACCTAAGATGTTCTACATGCTCATTAAAGTTATTGCTATAAACTAAGATGTCATCAAAATAAACCACAACAAATTTACCTATAAAAGCACGTAAAACATGATTCATAAATCGCATAAAAGTGCTCGGTGCATTAGTGAGTCCAAACGGCATTATTAACCATTCATTCAAGTCATATTTAATTTTAAAAGCAGTTTTTCACTCATCACATTCTCTCATTCGAATTTGGTGGTATCCACTTTTAAGGTTAATTTTACTAAATATGCAAGCACCATACAATTCATCCAACATATCATCTCACCTAGGAATAGGATGACGATACTTTACCGTTATGTTGTTGATGGCTCTACAATCTACGCACATCCTCCAAGTCCCATCTTTCTTTAGCACAAGTGGCAATGGCGTGGACTCATGCTCTCCCTCACATATCTCTTACTCATCAATTCATCTACTTGCCTTTGAAGTTCCTTTGTCTCATCGAGGTTCCTTCAATAAGCTGGTCGGTTTGGAATGACAATTCCAAGAACTAAGTCAATCTGGTGTTCAATGCCTCGAATGGGTGGTAACCCACTAGGCATGTCCTTTGGGAAAATATTATCAAATTCCTGCAATAAAGAGATAGCTAAACTAGGGAGGGGTGGGTTAGGTTCTTCAAGATTGAGGAATAACTCCTTATAGACTAACAATATTACTTGTTGTCTCTCAACTATCGCTCTTTTCAACTCACTCCCTTTTACAAAGAAATTTACTTTTGACTTTTCTCTCCTCTCGGACGACCCTCTTTCTTTTCTCTCATGTGGTTCCACTCTCTTTTACTCTCTACTAACCACCTCAACATTTTTTCTCATACTCCCCATCTCACTATCTTCTCTCATTCTCTCTACTCTTTCATTCTCATTTTTTCCTCATTTTTCAATTTGATTTGGTCTTCATACACTTGTGCTAGTGTTAATGACACAAGGGTAATGGACCTCACATCCTTAACAAAACTATATCGATTCTTGTACCCATCATGAATAATTTTTCTATCATATTACCATGGTCGACCCAATAAAATATATCCTGCATACATAGGTTAGTAATTACACATGATCTCATCTCGATAACTACCAATAGAAAATTTAGTCAACACTCTCCTATTCACCTTAACTTCACCACTTTCATTTAACCATTGTAACATATAGGGTTTAGGGTGTCTTAATATAGTTAATCCCAATTTTTCTACAAGATTTGTACTAGCCACATTAGTACAGCACCCACCATCAATGATCGAGTGAATTGCCCATTTGATCACTGAAGTTTTCACCATGTTTCCACCAGGTCACTGAACTTCAAAAATCAGCTAAATAGTCACTGAACTTTGCCATCTGTAATACCACTAGTCACTAAAACTTTTCCAGAATTTCATGCTTCCATCCCCACTTTTGGGCCACCAAAACTCCACCTTCCGGCCACCTTTTTCGCGGGACCAATATACCACCTTGAAGCCCTCACTTCCCTCTTTGCAACCCACCCAAGCTCCGGCAATAACACCAACCGAGTTGGCCGAAAATTCAAGCCAAAATAGGCTGCCCAACCACTTCCGGCCAATTTGGCCAGAATTTCATACTTCCGTCACCACTTTTGGACCACAAAAACTCCACCCTCCGACCACCTTTTCCGCCGGACCAACATACCACCTTGAAGCTCTCACTTCCCTCTTCGTAACCCACCTTAGCTCCGGCCAGTAAACCAACCAAGTTGGCCGGAAATTTAAGCCAAAACAGGCTGCCCAAACACGCAACAATTTGGCCAAAATTCTTCAATTTTGTCACCACTTTTGGGCCACCAAAACTCCACCTTCCGGACACCTTTTTCGCCGGACCAACATACCACCCTGAAGCCCTCACTTCCCTCTTCCTAACCCACCCTAGCTCCGGCCATAACACCAAACAAGTTGGCTGGAAATTCAAGCCAAAACAGGTTGCCCATATCGCACACCAACCTGTTTTGGCTTGAATTTCCAGCCAACTTGGTTCGTGTTATGGCCAGAGCTAGGGTGGGTTAGGAAGAGGGTAGTGAGGGCTTCAAGGTGGTATATTGGTCCAGCGAAAAAGGTGGCCGAAAGATGGAGTTTTGGTGGCCCAAAAGTCGTGACAAAATTGAAGAATTCTGGCCAAATTGTTGCGTGTTTGGGCAGCCTGTTTTGGCTTGAATTTCCAGCCAACTTGGTTGGTTTAATGGCCGGAGCTAAGGTGGGTTACGAAGAGGGAAGTGAGAGCTTCAAGGTGGTATGTTAGTCCGGCGGAAAAGGTGGCCGGAGGGTGGAGTTTTTGTTGTCCAAAAGTGGTGACGGAAGTATGAAATTCTGGCCAAATTGGCCGGAAGTGGTTGGGCAGCCTATTTTGGCTTGAATTTTCGGCCAACTCGGTTGGTGCTATTGCCGGAGCTTGGGTGGGTTGTGAAGAGGGAAGTGAGGGTTTCAAGGTGGTATATTGGTCCGGCGAAAAAGGTGGCTGGAAGGTGGGGTTTTGGTGGCCCAAAAGTGGTGACGGAAGCATGAAATTCTGCAAAAGTTTTAGTGACTAGTGGTATTACAAATGGCAAAGTTCAGGGACTATTTAGGTGATTTTTGAAGTTCAGTGACTTTGTGGAAACATGGTGGAAAGTTCAGTGACCAAATGGGCAATTCACTCTCAATGATCATGCTACATACCTGATTGTTAACATGACATCGTGTATGGAATATGTTTTCTCTTTGATGCTCCAAGTGCGGGCATACCTTCATAATCTGCTTCACTGTCAGTTACCACCTCTTCATTGCGCAAGATCATAGTCCTTTTGTTTGGACATTGAGAAGAGATGTGTCCTGTCCCCAACACCTGAAGCACTTGATATCCCGATTTCTGGTTGGTTGTGGCTCTGCTTTAGGTGTTGTTCTGCTAGCACTTTCATCTTTCCCATTTGTCCTTTCCCTCGAAACAGCTCCATCTCCTTTGTTATCCCATCTCGATTTTCAAGTGGAATTAGATACTGAAGTACCCAATGGTTGCCTAGTTGCCCCATTTTCTCTTCAACTGTTTTTCCACCTTCATGGCCACATGCAACATATCTTCGATCTCCACATAATGCTGCAACTCCACGATATTATCAATGTCTTTGTTCAACCCATTTAAGAAACAAGCCATGCTGGTTTCCCAATCTTCTTCCACATTCACCATGATCATCAAGATTTCCATTTCTTTATGGTAGTCTTCCACATTCTTTGAACCCTGATACAAACCTTGTAATTTCTGATGCAGCTCCCTGTAATAGTGATTAGGCACGAAATGGTAGTTTTCAACTTATCCCAAATACTAACCGCTCACTCTCGATTCCTCCTCCTTGATGTAACCACCTGACGCCCACCAAGTTATGGAGTAGTCAACAAACTCAAGAATTGCTATTTTCACCTTCTTTTCCTCCAAATAGTTATGGTACTCAAATATCAACTCTCCATTCTTCTCTCACTCTGCATGAGCCTTAGGATCTACTTTATCTCCATAATTGATATTTTAATATTGCTCATATTCCCATCTACTTTATCTCCATAATTGTTCCTACCCCTTCTTTCAAACCTACCTCCTCTATTCCTCAACCTACCCATTTCACCAGCCATCGATGCACCCTAATCCAAGTCACTACCATACACATAGTCATCATGCATTTCCATCATAGGCTCTTTTATACATGGTCTCCTTACATTCTGTTGTCCCCTATGAAAGTTTGTCATCGATGTATCTAACCTATTAAAACTTGACCTACTAGAAGAAGTAAGAGAGAAGGCCATAAGGACGACTGCTTGCAAACGAAGGGCCGTCGAATATTTCAACTAAAGGGTGAAGCCGAGAGTTTTTCAGCCGGGAGATCTTGTGCTGCGAGACGCAGCAGCTGCCTGGCACCCACCACCTAAGCTCTGACCAAATTGGGAAGGACCTTATGAAGTGATTCGCAACTTGGGAAAGGGAGCTTACAGCCTGAAGGACATGCAAGGAAAACCACTAGGTCGACCATAGAACGCAGAACATCTCAAGAAGTACTACCATAGGCTGTCGAGTAGAAGACAAGTCATGGTCTTTGTAAATACAGTAGATAGGTTGCATTGTTGAAATTTCCTAATGTAATGCCTCCCGTAGGCACGATCTATTGTAATTATTATTGTTAATTCAATGAAAAGCCTAGATGGTGATGGTGATGAATGATGAGGGTGCTAAGGAAGGGCCAGCCTAACTGGGACGTCCCGGTGCGCCTACTGAGCTCACAAATTCAAGCAACTTTTATGTCAGACTACTGTCTAAAATCTCCCTAAAAACTCACAATGCCCCGCAATCTAGTGGAGAGCCCCCAAAGCCAAAAATTGGCTAAGGCCCTAAACCACTAGGCGAGGCCCCACGCTCGACGAAGCCTAGGAGGCTAAACGAAGGTCAAAAAAATCGATAACTTAGTTGTGAAAACTCACAACGTCCCGCAATCTAGTGGAGAGCCCCCAAAGCCAAAAATTGGCTAAGGTCCTAAACCACTAGGCGAGGCCCCACGCTCGACGAAGCCTAGGAGGCTAAACGAGGGTCGAAAAAATCGATAACTTAGTTGTGAAAACTTGCAATGCCCCGCAATCTAGTGGAGAGCCGCCAAAGCTAAAATTTGGCTACGGCCCTAAACCACTAGGCAAGGCTCTACGCTCGAAGAAACCCAGGGGGCTAATCGAGGGATGAAAAACCAACGATTTGGTTGTAACAACTTACAACGCCCTGTGGTCTAGTGGAGAGCCTGCAAAGCCAAAAACAGGCAAGACCCTAAATCACTAAACCCGCGCTCGACGTTGCCCAAGGGGCTGGGCGAGAGACAACAAAGCCAATAGCTCGCTTGTAAAAATCAAACTTGGCAAGCAACACCCAATGCGAAGATAAAAAAAGAGGAAGAATAAACATTGACAATACCCACCAAAATACGTTTCTCAACCCACATCCCGGGCCGGTAGGAAACAAAACGAGTCGAAGGCCAAAAATGAACAACGATAAAGAGTGCCAAAAAGCATACAACTAAGCAATGCATCAACTCGAGCAGTAGGCTCCTTCGCTCTCGCCTCTCGACGTGCACCCCAAAGTACCGGACTGGTCAGCTCCGCTCTCTCTACCCTTGCGCCTCGCCAGAAACCTATCAAAATCCGAAGCATCAATGGAAGGGTGCTCAGCAGAAACCACTCCTTGGTCAATTTAATGGACGCCGTCAATGCCTTCCCCCGTATGAATGCAAGGCCTTGACATAATCTGACGATGCTAGATACTCATCTACAGATGCCTTCAAGTCCCTAGATGATCTGCAGAAGTCTTATATTGTTCCACGGCCTCTTCTAGCGCTCAGGCTAAAATCGATCTCAGGTTGTCAATCTCCGTTTCCACGGCTTCGAGGAACTTCTTTAAGGAAGAGTTTTTCTTCTTGTAATGGTGAGCATCTTTCTTCTTTTCTTTCGCGAGAACCTTCAACTTGGAGGCTTGACAACGATTTGAGTCCACAAGCTCGGTCTGGAGGGCGCCTACTTGGCAAAAAAGAAAGCAAAACGATATAAGTGCGTTACGTGGGACAAGAAAAAAAAACTTTGACGAAAATGTGATAAACGAAGTATAGCAAGAGCGTTACCCTCTGGGTATAAACCGCGATGCCTCTCTCGATGTCCTCGGCGCTGCGCCCAATGATCGCCCTTCCCCTAACGAGTGTCACCAAAGAACGAAGCACCCTCATCTCCTCGAAACCTTTAGTAGGATGAAATTCGAAATTGGGAAGAGCATTCTGAAGGTCACGCCTGATGCGGCTTGGAAGGTCCATTTCGGCCCTCGAGGACGAGACTATGCAAACAAGCTCATCAGAAGATTGAGGAGCATCCTCAGCAGCACAGCACTCGATCGCCCTACCAGTCGGTTTCTTCCTCGTCAATGGGACGGGAGCCAGCTCTGTGTCATCCTCAAGCTCCTGCTCCAGAATGGACTCCATAGCAACGTCTAGGTCAAACTCCACACTTGCACATACAAAGCAACCCATCAACCTCAAAGAACGGCAAACTAAAGTGCGAACAAAATGCTAAGTTAAAAACAGTGTATCTAAAACTTACCATCCGCAGGGGAGAACCCCTCATCTCTCCCCGGAGCGGGCAAAGTCTTTAGCACCTCGTCAAGATCGAAGTCCATATCTGCACAACATTTCTAGGTTGTCAAACCCAAGACATAGCGAGCGGAAGCACTTATAAATATGAATATGCCTGCAAGTAACGAAAGCCTACCTGTAGATGACTGATCCCCACTATCAACATGTTCCTCATGGTCAGTACGTACCCTAAGTCGGAGGTGAGTGTCGGTCAATGTTTTGAGTTGGGTTTCTAGGATAGGTGTGACCTCTACCTTACTATTGAAAAAGCGGATTTGAGGATGTCTCCAGTTGGTATTAAAGGGAAACTGACCCTCTGAAGGACGAACAAAAAAGAACCAGGATTTCCACCCACTATTGGAATTCCTAAACTTTGGAAATCGGAACGGGATCCTAGCCGTGAAGTAGACAAACGTATTATACTGGGCCAACTCATACATCTCAAAAATGCATCTAAAGAGGTCTAGAGAAATCGAAATTTTCTTGTTGAGACATACATATAGAAAGTACAACGCCTTCCTCCACGCGTTTGGGTTTATCTGAGTCGGGGTGAGATGAAATTCGTTGAACACTGAAACAAAGAAGGGATGGATGGCGAATCGAAAACCACCATCCATCATGTCTTTATAAATTGCCACCTCGCGGGGTCGAACCATGGGAGTTCTTCTTTAGGCCTAGGGGATCTATAAACGTAGTTGTCAACCCGAACAAACCTACTTAGAGATTTCTCTAACTTTAGCGAGGTATTGTAAAGACTGTGGCAGTCCGAGATTTCAAGAATAACAGGCTCACCCGCCGGATCTCGCCCAATTTCTAGATTTTTGTCCAAGGATTTTTTCGAACCAATGTATCTTTTAGGACAACTCGGGCTAAATGTTTGAGGTTCAACCGGATGGGTTGGATTTTCTCAATCGCAGGGGGACATACTAGACTCGCGGGGAGGCGAAATGGAGGGTCGGCCAGCACTTAGGCTTGCCGACGATCACCAGCGACGCTGGTCGACGATCGACCGCCGCTGGTTGACCGTTGACCAGCGTTGCTGCTGGTCGACAATCGACCACCAGCGCTGTCAATCGTCGACCAGCGTTGCTGGTCGATTTACGGCCAGCGATACTGGTCCATCGACCAGCGTCGCTGGTCGACAACCGACGATCGCCAGTCGGCGATTTACGTCGATCGACGACCCACTCATCCTCCTGCTTGCTCTCGCCCCCATCGGATGAAGAAATAATGACAGTTTTATACATAATCGAATAACAAAAAACTTCAAAGCTAGAATGGAAGGAGAAGAGAGAGGAATGACCTTGTCTATTGATGGAAGAAGATGAGTCTGTGATGAAAGGGAAATGAGAGGGAGGCCTTCCCTCTTATATAGACCAAAAGTTTGAAATTCAAAATTTTTTGGGGGAAATTTCCCCACAATATTAAGCCCACACATGGGATGTCAATTGTAATAAATTTATCATCTCTCTCCGGCACTTAGACCGCTCGGTTGAGTCGATCGTCGATAAATATATAAAAAAAACACGAAGGAGAACGAACGCTACCCCTCATCAATGAAAATCGACAAGAGGTAGAGGGGCTAATGATGTTGGGTAAGATCAAACTCACCCGCGACACCACACTACTAAACTCACCCGCGTAACCATCCCGCGAAACTCACCTGTGACACCACACCGTGAAACTCACCCGTAACACTACGCGGCCGGACCGTCGACCCTTATGGGTGCTCTACCACTACGCAGTTGGAACGTCGACCCATATGTACTAGGGCGCTCTACAACTACGCGGCCAACACAACACTCAACCATTATTAAAGGTCGACCCCCTGCCTACCACGCCGAGCCATCGACCCTATGCGGGAGCTCAACGCACAGGTTGAGCTGTCTACCGCTACAAGACACTCTATTATACTTAGTCACGAGGAATCACTCAAGTAGATAGAGGTCGCTTGGAGGTTATCGCAAAGACAACCAACCACTAGGCGGGTAGTGACCACTTTCTCAGAACGTGGGGAAAGTGGGAGCACAACGAGGGACACGTGGCATTGCAACCGTCCGGCAGTTACGCGGCCCCAGCCGCCTTTAAATACCCCCAAGACGGGTCAGGTATAAACTAATGAAATTTTTACTATCTAAACGTTCCCTACACATTTAACTCCAAAAAGAGATATTTCTCATCTGATTCTAATTCTTACGCTGGAGGTACAACGGGGGAGAAGAGTCCCGTCCTCATTTTGCAGGTGACTTTGGATTATCGGAGTAGGAGAACCACCCTACGCCACTAGGAAAACACGGAGGTTTACTTTGAACCTTTTCAATTAGATTTCTTCCTCAACATCTTTTCTGCCTGTAAGGTATCATGAGAGGCGATAAGGGTCTTTGCTATGGTGAAATGAAATTTCTTTTCTCCAGGTTTTTGAAAAATCACTCATTTTTCAAGAATTGAATGGTTGCATGATTATTTCCCAACCAGTCTATACCCAAAATAGCATGAAAGTCTTTCACGTCTAATTTGTAGAAGTCAGTCTTAAATTCTTTCCCATCTATTTTTAACTCGATGACTTTAGCTATCTTATTGGTATTCAAAGGTTTGCCCGAAGAGATAGTAACTTGTAGAATACTATCGGATTTCTCACATATAATACATAGTTATTAATAAATGTAGCAGAAATGAATGAATGAGTAGCTACAAAGTCTATAAGAACATAAGCAGGAATTCTAGATAACAAGAAAATACCTGCCATCATGTTTGGGTCCTATGTTGCCACATCCTAAGTTATAGTAAAGCTCTGGCTTTTCCTTTCTTGCCTTGTTCATTATCTTTCTTTGAGGGGGCTTCTTTACACCTTTTATCAATATGACTTGCATTGTTGCATTGATAGCACACATTATTCCCATACACACATTCATCTTTATGCGTCTTGTTGCATTCTGGATAGGGCAAAATAGCTTGTAAAAAAATCGATCCAATGTTAATTATCTTGTTCTATCCATCTCTTTTTTGTTAGACCCATTCCATTTTTGCTTTCTAAACGACTAGGTACCGTGTTGAACAATATAGTCAATCTCTAATTTATTTCTTTGTTTTCAATAATATATCTATATATATATATATATATATATATATATATATATATATATATATATATATATATCAATTAAACACATGGTGTTTGTATTTATTTAAAAATAAATATAACCATCTAAATATTTCACAAACATTTCTTTGAACAATTTAAAACTAAATGCTCAATTGAAAGATAAAAAACTTAATGCTTTTAGTTCTTTAAATCCTCTTGGCAGCCTGTATCACGACTTTGCCACGGTTTCAATCGACCCGAACTAACCTATAAATTACTGTAAGACTGAGTATTTGACAATAGCCCATAAGATACGTGCAATTTTCATATGAAATTATGTAAAACAATAAAACAGACACTTCATACCACATTTCATTTGGAGTATATCGATGATCAAACAATACATTCATCACGTAGTCATTTTGAATTTCCGAAATAATTCACATAAACTCCACACATAATACTTTCAAGGCATCCATGCATGAAAGGTACTTTAGTTCGGTTTGGTTGGTCGGTTTGAACTTTTAGTCCAAAATTGAATTTTTTTAAAAAAAACGTTTGAGTTTTGGGCCCATTTAGATTACAAGAACTAAAATAATTAAATAATTTTATATTACAATAACTATTAACTAACAAAAAAAACCAGGTTAATAGAGACGCATCAACAGAAAACATAAGATTTTTGATACCTTTTATGCATTATTACTGTCTGAATGGGAAAAATGCTAAGTATAATATAACGAGCTTGTGAAAGAAAAATCTCAGTGTTATTACTTACCGGCAACATCATAGATTGAAGATAATCGAGATATAGTTATGAGATTAGAGCTTGTGAAAGAGTCTTTTTGTCAATGACAGTTGAACATGGGCGATTAATAAGAAAATGGGCTATAGAAATAGCTTTAGCCTAAAGCGACTTAAGTAAACGAGCATTGGAATGCCTACAATGTACTTTCTCCATCAAAGCCCTATTCATCCGCTCTGCAATACTATTTTACTGTGGAGTCTTATAAACTGTCAAATGTCTCAAAATTCCTTCTAACTTGCAGAAAACATTAAACTCATTTAAAAAAAAAAAAAAAAAAAAAAACTCCAAACCATTATCTTAGTGGAGACATTATACTTGCTTCCCTTTCTACTTCTCAATCATTGTCTTCCACTCCAAGATATAATAAGCACCTCCAATGGAAGACACCCTAAACGGTCCCTGAAGATCAGAATGTACGTAATCAAGTATTTCCTTTGTATTGTGAATGTCTTTGGTGAATTTAACTCGCTTCTGCTTTCTAAAGTGCTCACAGAATTTCAATTTATTAGAACATTGTCCAAGAAGAAGTCATCTCCTGCTCAGTTCAGCCATCATACTCTTACTCATATGCCTTGGATGCATATGCTAGAGTCTAGTAACATCATTGTCTGACAAGGAAAGAGTAGCTCTACATCATGTGTAATCGTAGAACCTTACAAGACATATAATATGAACCCCATTGCGGGATGTACCTTGGAATCCACACAAGTTTTGATAATAACCTCAAGAAAGCTAAAATCGGATGAAAAATCTTGACCTAGTGATGTTTTGAATCAAGAATCAATGCTAAAATGTTGAACGCTACAAAGATTGGAAATCATTGATAAGCTTATGATAGTTCAATTAAAAACAAGATTGAAAGCACTTTATGATTAATCTCTCAATTAATAATGTGTTCTTTGTACAATGAATATGCCTTATAAAGGCTAACATAAAATAAATCCTAATTAAAAAAAAATTAAGATTCTAGAGACAAATCCAAATAAACTTGAAAACAATAAAATAATTTTGAATAAAATTAAAATATAGCAAAATAACGAAAATACCTTTAAACAACTAAAAACAAACACACTAAAATGGACCCCTAAATAATGAAATTTGACCTCAAAGTTCGACAAAATCACCGGACGAACATGTGCAAAATCGAAAAATGTTTTCGGATTGTACTCATGGACTGAAATCCAACAATCCAACTAAAAGTTATACATGTACATCCTATACATTTTCGTACATCCTTCTTATCCTCTACTTTTCTAATTCGTTCAAGATTTTTTTCTTTTAAATGATTCGCATTATTCCCTCCAATTTCAAAAGTATTCGAACTCAAATCTTCACCTTCAAATTGAATATACTTTAACTTTAACTTTTTCTTGAATCTTCTTAGCTTTTTCTTTAACTTTCTTTGTAGAATGTTTCTAATGCTCTTTTCTATTTTCTTATCAACTAAATGGAAAGATAAAACAAAATCCGATTTTAGAGCTAAAGTTGTGATACCAACTGATGTGAACTCATTGCAGGATGTACCCTGAAACCTAAAGATTTGATACAATCCTTAGATAGCTAAAATCAGATAAAAATCATTCACCGAATAATTTCTTAAAAGGTTGGAATGTCTGAATGTCACAAAGATTGAAAATCCTTGATAAGTTTGGGATAGTTCAATTAAGAACAAGATTGAAAGTGAATTCTTATTTTATGATTAATCTCTCAATTAATAATGTGTTCTTTGTACAATGAATATGCCTTATATTGGCAAACGTGAAACAAAAATATGATTCTAGAGACAAATCAAAATAAACTTGAAAACTATAAAACAAATTTGAATAAAATTAAAATACTATAAAATAACAAAAATACCTTTAAACTAACTAAAAATAGGAAAACGCTAAAATGGATCCCTAAACAATGGAATTTGACCCTCAAAGTTTGACAACGTTATCCGACAAACATGTACATAATCGAAAAATGCTTTCGGATTGTACTCATAGATGAGAATATGACAATCAAGCTTAAAGTTATGCATGTTTTTATACGCCCTTTTATTATTCACTTTTCTAATTGGTTTAGGATTTTTCTTCTAATTGATTTGCATCAACATATATTTGGACAAACGTTCTTTGCCTTTTCATCGACATGAGGGCACCTTTGCTAATCTTAAGGAATCTACCTTCACCAGTGTACTTATTCCCTTTTGAATCAAGAGTACTCAAAGAGATAAGATTTCTCTTCAAATCCAAGATTTGTCTTTCATCACTAATTATCCTGACAACCACATCAAATATTTTAATTCTGACCATTCCAATACCAATTATCTTACAAGGTGCATTATTTTCCATGATCACAATATCTTTAGAATCTATTTCATATGTTGAAAACCAGTCCCGATTGGGACACATATGAAATGTGCAAGTTGAACCAAGAATTCAATCCTCGTAAGGTTTAGAGTTACCATTAGAAACATAGAAATTTTCCATCACTGTGACCGTTTTCTGCAACACTAGCTTTACCCAGATTTTCCAATTGTTTTCCCTTCTGATTAGCAGCAACTCTTTTTATACTTTTTCTGCAACTTATAGTAGTCGAATTTGATATGCTTCTTTTTCTTGCAGTAATTATAGATGTCTCTGATTTTAGATTTCAATCTGCCTCTCATATCACTTACCAGAATTCCTGTCATGTGTCCTCCCACAAACAACAAGGCCCTCTGCTTGAGCCTCAGATCCAACCACAAGCTGCTTCATCTTCTCCTTAGGGAACAAAGCGTCGTATAATTCATTCGGGGTGAGAGTATGATGGCTATGCAAAAATAGTATACCTGAAAGTCATATATGAAGAAGGCAATGAGCATAATAGAATCAACCCTAAAATATATCAAAGTAGCAAAATGTGAATCTAATATTTCTACATCAATAAATCAACAAGATGTCTTACTTAATGTCATTCCAACAATAATAATGTAGCAGAAGCACAAAATCAATAGTAAAAACATAAAATACAAATTATAATACAATTTTATAATGAACCAGCAAATTGTTCATAATAAAAAAAGTGTCCAATAAACAAAAAAGTTATAAGGTTCAAAATTCTTTTTCAATTTGCAACAAGTGGTTGCCTTCAAGTGCAACTTCTTTTGTTGTACCATATCCCACCATACAGTCTATACTTCATCACTATTCCTTTTTTTGAGGAACTTTCAATACTAGAGGTCATGGTGCAGGTTAGTGTAGGTGTTGACCTATGGTTAATTATAACAAACAAATTAATCTTGTTTACTAACAATTGAATTTAAAGTGATTATAGTTTTTAAAGCATCCAATAGAAAATTGATCGATGATTATCAAAAGATCAAAAGTTATTATCACAATCGGACTCATGAAGGAATTCAAGATCGAAGTCACACTTTCAAGAGCTTAACAGCCAAACTTTGAAACAAGATCAAAGATTAGATTTCTTAACCGCATTCGTTCAGTCGGGTCGCCAAAGCAGCAGTGATGTTATTCCAAGGTTTAACACTTTGTTGACATTTGTTTTTTTTCACTGAGTAAGCAATATCTTTCCCATTGGCATTGGAACCCGACACAAGAAGATCTCTTCCGACGATGGCATAAAAAGAATTGGAATCAAACCTTCGAACGGAGAGAGTCATAGAACTGGCCATGATCACATGCCTGCAGAGCCGGACCAAAGGCCGTATATCCAAAATCCTTCTCTGGCTCATACCTTCTCCAATCTCTATTTGCAAGGGTAGTGACTCAATCCGAAACTGCATACGTGGGATTTAGGGAAACCTTCTAAGCCTACCCAATGCTTACTATCGAGATTGGTTAGTGAAGCTTTGCTTCGCACTTTTCAAAACCTTCGAATCAGATCAAACATGGTCAAAACATAAAAAGACCAAAACTACTAAGAGGTCGACCGCAGGACGAGACGGTCAACCTTAGGCGATTGACAGGCCAAAGAGGAGTCAACCGAAGTTTCCAACAGTGCAAAAATTGACCATTCTGACCTCTGATTTTTACTGAACAAATGACTATATTGGTCATCCGAACCAGAGACGGAACTTATAGATTTTTTTTGGCGTTTTGAACTCTACAAATATCCTCACTTTTTCTATTCTTCAAAAGACTCTCAAGAGCATTAAAGTGAGTTTTTTTTTTTTTTTTTAGAATTCTTTGAGCTTTCCTTTGCATTCATTTCATTTATTTCTTCATATCAAAAACTTTGATTAATTGGAACTCTTTAATCATCATCTTCATCAAAGTTTTGCATCTCTCTTTTTTTATTTAACTTATTTCAATCATTCATCGAAGAGAGATATTTTGAAAAAAAAGTTTTGAACTTACATTGTTTCATTTCTTCTACTTCTCTATACCAAAACTTTTATTTGTTCAATCAAACTTGTAAAATCATCATATTCATCAAAGTTTCATATTTCTCTCTTGGTACTTAATTATAACAATCATTCGTTAAAAGAGAGATATATTTTGAGAAGATTTTTGGACTTACATTGCACTTATTTCTTCTTCATCTTCTTATTGAAAAACTTTGATTGATTGAATCAAATTGTTAATTATCATATTCTTCAAAGTTTTTCATCTAACACTTGAACTATCATTTATTGTTATTCATTGAAATATTAGTCTCTCTTAATACTTAATTCATTTGTATCATTTATTAAGAGAGTAATTTTATTGTAAAATCATTGCTCTAAACTTGTGGGTCGTATTGAGGTGCTGTGAAAGCTCAAGAGTATAAGGATCGGTGCTAATTATTATAAGTCATCGTGTTGGTCATTTGTTAAGGTCCCGTAAAGCTCTATGCAGTAGCAGAAAAGAAAAGAAAATTGTTGGAACGTGATTTTTTGTTTTGTCTTCCAAAATTAAAGCAAGTTTGACAAGGTAGGAAAAGAGGTGAAGTTGATTTATCCCGTTTAAATCTTTTGTTCATGTTGAAGAATTTTTATGCTTATGAAAGATATGATATGATATGATGATATGGCTATTCCGGTACAAATGATATGATATGATATGAGCTTTTACCGGCTTCTAAAGATATGATGACGGTATGATTTTTCTGACGTGTGTTCTAAATTTTTTTATTCGGGATGCACCAATATTTTTGTCCTACTGAGTATTCTCATACACTCACCATTTTCCCCACTTTTCATAGATTAGAACGGGTCGTTGGGTGGCGGACGATGAGATGCAGTCGTAGTGCCAAGATTTATGGAACTCAATAAATAATCCGGTGTAATGTGATTAAATATTTTTATTTTCAACAATTGCTTCAATTTTATTATTATGTGGATCTGTAATTTAGGATTGAGAACATGGTTTATTTGGTTTTATTCTCCAAGTGATTGATTTTCATTATTTTTATATTGGTTGGATAAACACTTTATTTTTATTTTTTTGTCAATTGAACGTGATATGCATGAAGTTTTTATTTTAAGGTATCAGTTGCTGAAAATTTATTATGAAAAATATATTTATTTATTTATTGAATGAAATTTTTAGTAAGGATTTAAATTAAAAATTTGGATCGTTACATCTATGTCAATGTATTATTGTTGTCTTTAAACAGTAAATGAGGTGGAAACTAATTGCAAAGGAGAAAGAAAAAAAAAATGGGGACCAAACTGGTCAACTTGTACCAAATACTAACTAATTCACACGAGCCTAATCACCAGTTACCTAAAATAATTTCTTTCCAACTATTCTGTGTCCCTAGTCCCTACATGCATTAGTTATCACATCACATGACCACCATTATTTGAAAAGTTTTTATTTTTAATTACATATTCATACAATAAAATATTTTATATGTAAATTTAATATCATTTTCTACTTTATAACTACACATTCTCCTAAAAATTACCATTCAAATTTTTTTATTTTTTTTCCAAATAATGATCATCAAATATGAGCTTAATATAGCACATTTTTTTTTCCATTTCACACTAAGACGTAATTTTCTAAGGAAAGATTTGTATGTTCAATATTATTATAATAATTGTTGACCTCAATTCTTGTGTGAATGAAATGGTCAACAGATTCTGATTCTACTCACGTTCACGTAGCCTTTTCCCTGCACATTTGGACAAATCATTAGGGCACTTGACCTTCTTCGTCGAGCACTCTAACCGTCAAATCAATCTACTTGTGAATATATATTTAGATGTAAGACATGCTAAAGATGTGAGCTATAAAAAGGGGTTCAGATTCAAAAGTAATACGAGAGTAAAAATAGTATAGAGCAATGTTACAGTTGAGTGTGTAAAATTACATTACATTTAAATGATAATAAGCCCTTAAGCTTTTATATTGGAAGAAGAGAAATAATAAGCGTTGGATAAAAATGTAGAGGCCCAAATCTTTTGTATAAAGCTAGGCCCATAATTGTGTGATTAACTTCACATTAGGCCCAATAAAGGAAAAATAAGCCCAAAAGATAGTCCAATACATGTTTAAAAGTAAAACGATGTTTATAAAGTATTTTCTTAAAAACGATTTGATGAAAATTGGACGGAATGCAAAGTATTTCATTTTATGGCTAAAAGTACACTTTAAATATTTTTAGTCTCCTTTGAGACCCATTTTCGACATAGAAAACATTCGAATTTAAAAATGATATCTGAATAACAGTTGTAGCTCTTTGAGTTAGCTTTCCAACGCACTTTGAATCACCTCAATCGGATATCGGAAAAAAAAGATATGATACAAATACTGTAAACTATGCAGTGTCGACCGGAAAACCTGAAAGGACCATCCAGACTTTAGAGGACATGTTGAGAGCATGTGTTTTGGATCTAGGTGGTAGTTGGGAGTCATACTTATCCCTAGTAGAATTTGCGTATAACAATAGTTTTCAAGCAACTATTGGAATGGCACCGTATGAAGCTCTCTATGGAAGAAGATGTAGATCCCCTGTTCATTGGGACGAAGTCGGGGAGAAGAGAATTTTGGGACCAGAAATAGTTGAAAGGACAGTTGAAGCGATCAATTAGATCCGAGCAAGGATAAAGGCAGCACATGATTGGCAGAAGAGCTATGCTGACACGAGAAGAAAGGATTTAGAGTTTCAAGTGGGAGACAAAGTCTTTCTAAAGATAGCACCAATGAAAGGTGTACTTAGATTTGGAAAGAAAGGCAAGCTACGACCCAGGTATATTGGACCTTTCGAGATACTTGATAAGGTTGGTAACGTGGCTTACCGATTAGCTTTGCCACCTGAATTGTCAGCGGTACACGATGTGTTCCACGTATCAATGATAAAGAAATACATGCACGATCCTAATCATGTGATAAGTTATCAGACCCTAGAAGTATAAAAGGATTTATCTTATGAGGAATGACCAATTAAGATACTGGATCGAAAAGTGCATAAGCTAAGGAATAAAGAGATTCAACTTGTTAAGATACAGTGGAATAATCACGGAATGGAAGAAGCTACGTGGGAAAAGGAAGAAGAAGCTAAAGTCAAGTATCCCACACTCTTTGGCCAATTATAAGGTAAATTTCGAGGACGAAATTTATATAAGGGAGGAGGGATGTAGAGGTCCAAATCTTTTGTATAAAGCTAGGCCCACAATTGTGTTATTAACTTCACATTAGGCCCAATAAAGGAAAAATAAGCCCAAAAGATAGTCCAATACATGTTTAAAGGTAAAACGATGTTTATAAAGTATTTTCTTAAAAACGATTTGATGAAGATTGGACGGAATGCAAAGTATTTCATTTTATGGCTAAAAGTACACTTCAAATATTTTTAGTCTCCTTGGAGACCCATTTTTGACATAGAAAACATTCGAATTTGAAAATGATATCTGAATACAAGTTGTAGCTCTTTGAGTTAGCTTTCCAACGCACTTTGAATCACCTCAATCGGATATCGGGAGAAAATATTGTGATAAAAATACTGTAAGCTATGCAGTGTCGACCGGAAAACCCGAAACCCGCGAATTTTTGAGAATTAATGGCCACTACTTGCACTACTTAATTACCCTATTTAATATGATCTTTCACCCACCCCAAACCTCACCTTCACTCATTTTATTTTTCACACCAAAAACACTTTCAATTTGCTTTCAAAGTTGAGAGAAAAATAGAGAGTTTGGGAGAGAAAAGGAAGGTGATTTTTCAAAGTGTTTTCCAGAAGTTTTAAGTGTGGGCAAAAATATTCTGCAAAAAACTTTTTGTGATTTCAAAAGGCGTTTTCAAACAACAAAGAAAGGTCCAAACGTCCAAACTTCGTCAAAGTTTTGAAGTTCATCCAAAGTTTTTCAAAATTCTTTTCAAAGTTCATCAAGCATCAAATCGAGGTAGGTAGAGGTGCATAAAGTTGTTATACGTGTTTAAGTTATAATTTCTAGCAAGTAATGTTCTATGTTAAAGGCTAATGTTGTGTGTCAAATGGTATCGTCGGTTCGGCATGTGCCTTTCATGTCAAATGGTTCCGTCGATGCGGCATACATTTAAAGGTTAATGTTGTGTGTCAAATGGTATCTTCGGTTCGACATGCACCTTTTATGTCAAATGGTTCCGTTGGTACGGCATACATTTTCATGTCAAATGGTACCTTCGGGTACGGCATGTTTTATGGAAGTTCTAATGTTAATTGTTATGAAATGCTTAGCTTAATCACGATTGCACCTATGACGCCTATTGAGTTTTCAACTTACGGGTTTCTACCCTATATCTACAGATTAAATGTTGATGCACCGGGTTGGATGATGGAAGAGATGGAAGGAGATGCAATAAGCGTATGGGAACCCGGTGAACAAGTGATTTAGATTTAAAGTCTTTAATGTTTCAAATGTTACTTCCAACGTTATTTCTTTTGAGTATCTTGAACAAGTCATGATTTCATCAAATAAATTATATTTCGTTATTTTGGAAAGTTATAAAGTGTTTTATTTCAATATCCTTCAAAAAGAATGTTTGTTAAGATTTAAACTTTCGCTAAGATATGCACACTTGTTACTAAACCACCGGTTAAGTTAAGTAAAGTAAGTAGCGTCCCAGTCCACTAGGGGTTGGGGCGTTACAAAAAAGACACGTGATCTTTAATAATCAAGAAGTCTTGTCATGGCGTCATTTTTATTCTTTCAATCCTAGGCTCATGTACATTTAATGCTTCTGACGATTATTCACCCTATGGCTAGGTCTAACATAAGTAACAGACTTGACAAGTTTACTTGATAAAGTGACTACTATAAAGAAATCACATCAATTAATTATAGAAGATCTTGTGCAGAAAATCTTTTAGGAAACGTGCCTCATAAGCTTAGAGGCCGTTCTCATTGGATTGGTGCTACAGCGCTTCACATTGTCTCGTCTCGTCCATGGGGAAAAGCCTATATATGGGAGTTCGATGAATTACATCACTTCCACTACTAAAGAACCTCACCTCGTCCATGGGGATTTGACAGATTACATCACTTCGACTATTAAAGGACTTCACCTCTCAAAAAAATAATTCAATAACTTTGGTATGATTCGGATCATGTGTTGACTAATAATGATGTTTATAGTGTGTGTAATTTATTTAATTGTAAACAGGATTGCCTCATCACGACTAAATTTAATTTAGTTTGAGAAAATATCAATTGCGATTAATAAGTTTCTAGCTAGAAAATTTAAAAGTCACAAACGTATTGAAATTACATTATAGTTTTAGTACCCTCGATCGAGTAGACAAACATTGGAAAAAACTAAAAAGTAAATATGTTTAAATATGCATTTAGTAAACTCAATAACTTTAGATTGTAATAAGTTTTTTCTCGCTGGATTTATGTTCTTGGCTAGAGGCGTCAATGTTTGTGGACGTTAAATTTTGTGTTTTTATCTTACACTCTTTGATTAATTGCAATTGATATTTTCGCAAACTAAATTATATTCAGTCGTGATGAGGCATTGCTATTTACAAATAAGCAATACTTCAATTCCTACTTAACCCCTGCCTATGGATGTGATCTAAAATCATAAATAATTATTGAATTTAGACACTCCTGACCAAGGATTCTGACTTCACTAGATAGCCCAGGAAGCTTCACATTTAGACTAAAATTGATCTTCTTTATCTTGAAATTGTAAATATATATATAAGAAAAAAAATCCTTCACCAAAAAAGTAAGTAATTCTAAAGTTGAACAGAAGCAACAGCAGATAAAAAAAACTTGGCTCCATGCATCTTCTACATCCTTGAATTATCTGCCTGCACAAAAAGTATGAAAACAATGTACTTATGTTTCATTGAATTTTAGCAAAATATTATTCATATTTGAAGCTTCAAACTATTTTGTTTCAAGGCCTCAAGTAATTAAAAGTATGATTTAAGTTTGTTATGGTAATATCATTGGAGAATTTCGAAAGTAGAATCAGTTATAAATGTTGAAGAATTTCATACAACTACACTAGAAATTCAAATTTCTTAATTCCATAGTATATATAAGATAAAAAAAGAAACCTCCAGCATTTTTATTTTTCACATCTCGGATTAGCAAATAGAGCATATGAAAATGATTAACAAGAAACCTGGACAGGCTAAGTAGGATATGATCTATACCTACCATTTTCAGTAATTAAAAAGAGAAAGAAAAACCTGTTTTGGTGCTGCGAATTCCCTGCTCAAGTTTTCAACAGGAGTAAGAAGATAAAAAATTATCACCTGATGATTTGTCATGATCTGGAGGATAAATGAAAAGCTTCATTTCACTTTGTTGGGTGGTTTCTTGCATCTCTTTTTTAGCCAGCTGAATTTTCTTTGCAGAAGCAGCTGCTGATTCAGTAGTACAGTGCAGGCGCATTAGCTGTAGGCTTGAAACATCTGCGAAGCTGAATGGGACTTCTTGGAGTTTATTGCATTGCTCCAGATAAAGAGACCTTAGTCTTGGAAAGTGATGAGAAGAAGCCTTCCAAGTAACTAAATCCGTCTTTCCAATATGCAACACTTTAAGAACACCAAAACCTCCATCCTTTGGCTCCCACCATTCTCCCTTGAACGCATTTTCTTTCAGCTTCAGGATCTCAAGTCTTTCCAACATTCCAAGTGTAGACATGTGTTTCCAATTAAGAAGGGTACCTTCTAATGTTAGCTTCTTTAGATTTGGTGGAAATTTGTAACTTTGGGGAAAGCTCAGTAGTTTTCCTTCTGAAGGTGACTGAGGATATACATCATGCCATAGCTTCAAATTTTCGAGGCAATCCAACTTTCCCACACTATCAAACAAACTAGATCCACCTTTGTCATCCAATACTTCAGCTAATCGGCCACGAATACCCAATTTCTTCAGGTTAGGAACCCGAGCAAAGATATCTTCTGTACAACTTTTAGGTGATATTGTAGAGAGTGTCCTTAGGTTTCTATTGGTCAGAGACTCTTCTTTATTTCTCTGCGTTTTCTCATGAGGGGGTAAAGATGTGGGTGCATTTGTTTTTAGATGCCTCAGTTGAATCATCTTCCATATATCTGCTTTGATTTCAAGGATGCGTGACTCCGTCTCAATTACAAGAGTTTGAATATTCCAAAGGTTAGAAAAGTTTGAAGGAACGGTTCGTGATTTGATGGTAAGAACAAGGTACCTTAGATGAACTAGTTGACACATATCCTTGGGAATAAAATCGTAACGGATTGGTTTACCATCCAACACCCTTAGCAATTTAAAAGCACCAGGGATTGAAGAATTCTGTTCACGTGGCAAGATAGTTTCTTCAGAAGAAAAACACAGAAATGAGCGAACCCGTGGACCACATGGTTTTGAAGATATATAGTTCAGAACATTCGAATGAATGCAAAGGCGACGACATATTTCAAGGCTAGGAATGGAAGATGATGAAGAAGAAACTTGATCAACCTCTTTAATTTCCTGGAATAAACTTTCCTGTTTAGCTTGATTCTTACAAAACACATGTAGCATATCATGAACATGACAGGTCTTGACTTTGCCATTTGATGTCCAGTCTCCAACCATGACTAAATTCATTTTGACAAGATCATCTAAGTATTCCTCCGCAATATCCTCCAAGCTCATTCCCTCATCATGTTGTATGAATCCTTCGGCGATCCATATACGAACCAGTTTCCAAACCGGGATTTGGGAGTCTTCTGGAAACATCCCAAAGTAGAGAAAACATGATTTCAAGTGATAAGGTAAATGATTAAAACTCAGTTCTATAAACTTGTTCATGCGTTTCTCCTTGTCCATGGTAAGATAGGCATGCACGCTTTTAGAAACCCTTTCCCACGAATTACCATCGCGACCTTTCTGCAGTAGAATTCCTCCAATTACCACTATTGCAAGCGGTAGTCCCTCACATTCTTTGGCTATAATCATTCCATGCCTCGTTAACTCTTCATCGCATTTCTTTGAGCCAATTGCCTCTCTTTGGAGTAACGTCCAACTTTCTTGAAGTGTCAAAAACCGCAATCTATAGGGATTCCTATTGGGGTTGGCACTCAAAGCCACATTCTCGATACGACTGGTTAATAAGATTCTGCTCCTACTCGTATTCGCACGAAAAGCAACTTTGAGATCATTACAAACCTCTTCACTCCAAACATCATCCATCACAATTAAATACTTTCCTTTCTCCAACAGTTTACGAAGTTCGTCAGCTAAACTTTCGTCATCCCTATTAGACATCTCATTAGTTGGCTTACCAAACCGACTAAGAATATTGAGGATCACTTCCCTCCTACTATATTCTTGAGAAACAAAAACCCATGCGCGATTGTAGAATTCATATTCAATTCTAGAATCACGAAATATCATTTTAGCTAGTGTAGTTTTACCGAGGCCGGGCATTCCAATGATTGAGGTGACTTCCAGTTCCTCTGATCCATTCTTTAGAAGATTGATTAAGTTGTCCGCCTCATCTTGAAAACCCACCACATTGTGTTCCTCTACTATAGGAGCCTGTGTTTTGGTGAAGAATAAACAAATTAGAGATTAGAATGCATCAACTATATATATGTTTTTAAAATATATCTGGAAAATAAAGATCTGGCACATTTGTTTTTCCTCTTTTGATAGAAAAAAGTAGTATTGTAGCATTCAATACTACTAGACAGTGTAAAAACAAAAAAATATTATTTTGGGTGGCTTTATTCAAACAATACGTGCTACTATTTATGATATTTAAATTTTTACATTGTGAAAAGACTAGTAAAATGGTGTGCCCGAATAATGATTAATTTAATGTTATTAAGTGTAATCCAAGGAGATTATCGTTCTTTAGTGAGATAGGATTAGATCATATTATAATATTTAGTTAAATTGGATTATGAAGTTTAACCCGAGTAAAATTTTGTTTGTAAGTAAATAAGAATTACCTTTTCTAAAAATAGTAATGTTCTTAATATTTGATCCACATTATAATTTTCAATCTCCCTCTTCTACTCATTTTCAACCACACATTCTTAGATAAAATAATATTTTTCATCTCATCAATAATTTTTCATTATTTTTCAACCGCATATTCACCATCACATCACCAAAAAATATATATATATATATACATACATTTTTTTCCATTTTAATGTGCATCAAACAGGGGCTAAAACTACATTTGATTGCGAGAATAACAGTAAGTTAGCCAAAACATAAAAGAAGAAGCTAAAGGAATAAGTTTTAAATAGGGGATTTTTCGGGCCTTGTTGGTTTAAAACATGAGATGAGCATGAGCCTATATGATCAATTAATTTCAACAATGATTTTATTTTCCGAATCGGATTCTTGGATC
The DNA here is from genome assembly GCA_019395295.1 of Osmanthus fragrans. NCBI lineage: Eukaryota > Viridiplantae > Streptophyta > Magnoliopsida > Lamiales > Oleaceae > Osmanthus > Osmanthus fragrans. The sequence continues at coordinate 17,673,586 of CM033347.1, read as the reverse complement.
ACATAACAATCTTGCATCCAGATCGGATCGGAAGAACATAGAAATTGTAAATAAAATAAAGGTCGAATTAAGATACCTTTTTCTCTTTTGCGCCTCTGGTAGATCCCTCCCGATTTTGCAAAGCCTCGAAGCCAAACAACTTGTTCTCATATATATTTCTTACCTTCTGCCTGATCTTCTCAATGGTTTTCCCCAACTTCCGAAGCTCTGCTGGGTAATCGAATATATGAAGAGCCTTCACCAAACGATTCCGGGCTTTGTGCTCAGCTGCCTGATAAACAAATGCGTCGACAGTATCTTCTGCTTCATATACCACATCTCTGATTTGGTTCACTAATTCTTTCAACACTTCATCATTGTGTCGTTTTCCTGTTGAATCCTTGAGGAAGGCCTTGAACACTTTCAGATCATCGTATAGTTCTTCAACCTCACTCTTCACATCGACAATAAGCGTAGCATTGTAAACAAGTAGTTGCTTCAGGTTTTCCAGCAGAAATTCCACAGCAGCGTCCGCCATCTCTTCTTCAATTACCCTATTTATTGCATGTTGAATACAATAAAAAACCAGAGTTGAATACAATAATAAAAAGAACAGGATAACTAGAAATACCTCTTCGAAATCCAGAGATAGAAAGATGTTGCAGCAATTGATTCCTCTTAACATCTACCATCCACTCCTCCGTTTAAATAAAGAAGGGTAAATTATGTCGAATTCCTCAATCTTTCAGGTATTGTAGTTATGGTTTCCAACCTTTCAAAATAAGATTTTGGGTACCAATATATTTAAATATGTGAATTTGGGTCCTCACATAACCAAACCAATGAATATGTAAATGTTCAAAAAAATTTGGAACTTCAAATCTGAATGCCAATAAACCATTATCTTCCAACGATGTTGTTGGATGGGGAAAACATTCTAAATTAGGTTTTTTTATTTAATTATTGTATAAATTTGAATAAAAAATATATGATGAGATTAAACCACATAAATTATAGTGAAATCGTGGGTAAGGGCCATTATTCTTTTTTGGGTTGTTGATTTTTTTTTTTTTTGGATTAATCTATTTGTACACTTTATGGTGTACCAAATAAATTACACCCATCTCACATGGAGAGGGGTCCACAAATATTTTATTATGTGTGGACCTCCCTCCATGTGAGGGGAGTGTAAGATTGTGTGTATATCATTATGTACATATTGCATGAACCTTTTTTTTTAGTCATTGTAGAACATACCTACTCAAAAGCGTCAAAACTCAAGCAAAGTACATACGTAATAGGACTGTTGAAGAAATATTATATCAACAAAACTTTTTTTCTCGTCTAGATCTCAATATGCTTGCTTCTTCTTTTACATTATCTATATATTCATCACCCCGTCCGACTTATTTTACCTATATTCTTACTTTAATCGACCTAAAATTGATTGTTTAATATAAAAGGAAGACTTAAAAAAAAAAAAATCATGAATAAAGTAGGCAAAGACTTTTATACAAAATTTACATGTAATTTTCCAAAGATAAATCTTCATATTTAAGTTAATACAAATTGATATAATCGCTCTAAAAAAATCATACATCAAGATACTACCCATAAAACTTATATGTAGTAATTTAAGTTCATCCACGACCAATTATTAATAATGATCATTGGATCATATAATTTTAGACTTAAAGCCCTTAATGTAAACAATAATTCGAAAAAAACAAGGGCTAAAAATATGAGCATATGTAATTAGAAATTGAATTTAGGTTCAATTTTGGAGGTTAAAGCTAAATTGAAGTTTTTACGTTGGCTAAATGTAGACATGTTAGGAACTAGAGGCTCCAAAGTGAAATATTTTTTTGTCCTACTCATGTCATGTGCAAAAAGTGAAAGAGAAAATTTCCAGGAAAAAAATAATAAAAAAAAGACGAACTGTTCAAGTCATTGTAATTAATTGAAATAAAATCATACTACACAATACAAGTCTAATCGCCAATCACCTAAAGCGATGGGATTTTGGTGTTTGAATCATGCTAAGGTGGCCTAGGTAAAGGGATTGGCGTTCAATAATTTTCAATAATGCTAGGTGCACGTAAGGATGTCAACGAGTCGAGTCAGCTCGTGAATTAAAACTCGAGACTCGAGTTTGGTTCCAGTAGAATGGTGAGAATTTTTTTTTTTTTTTTTCAGCTACCCGTATGGCTCACGGTCCGACTCGATCTTTTTTCGATCGAGCCACAGGCCGATATAGGTAGGGGTTCCCTATTAACACCTCACAATATGAGGGTTATTATTTGGCCATTTTTATTTGGGTGGGCCCAGGGACGATTCCAACAACCATGTTCAGTTAGGGTGGGACTTTGACCGTTTCCCAAATTTTCAATTCCCTAATTTCCTAAACCTAAATCCTCGATTCCCAAATCACAAATCCAAAATTATGAATTATAAAACATGAATCGTAATTCATAAATTTGTAAACCGTAATTCATAAATAAAACCCCTAATACATAAACCCTAATTCGTGAAACCCTAATTCGAGACGCTATTATGCTAGTGTTTGGTCCCTTTCTTGCCATTTTTTCAATTTTCCAACCATTTTTTCAATGGCTGTGTGCCCTAGTTTGAAGAAAAGGATGATTTTCTGTGTACTGTACGCGAATTTTTGGAAATTTTAACTTTTTGAATATTTCATTCAATTGATAATGGTAGCTGTTTTTCAAAAGGTGGAAGACAAAGATGTAAATTTATAATTATTTTTTGGGGGAAAAATAGTCCATCACAACTGAACGGTATTAAATTTCTGACTAAAATCTGAAATTGTCGCAGAGTTTTGTAAGCCCACAACTATTTTTGGGACAACTTTTGCATTGTTTATTATTTTTTACTGTAATAGAATTAGAATTGAACATAACATCACAATCATACATATGAATGTATCCTCCATTTCACACTAGCCGAGGACATAAGTTTCTAAGGAAAGACTTGTAAGTCAATGTATTATTGCTGGGTGAACATGGCTTTAAAGAGGAAATGAGGTGGAAATTATAATTGGAAAGGAGAAAGAAAAAACTGGAGACCAAACTGGTCAAGTCATTGTACCAAATACTAACTAATTCACACGAGCCTAATCACCAGTCATCTAAAATAATTTCTTTCCAACTATTCTTTGTCCCTACATGCATTAGTTATCCCATCACAATCACGCTAAAAAACTTCGTTCTATGACCACTATTATTTGAAAAGTTTTCTTTTTATATGCTCATTTTTAATTACACATTCACGTAGTAAAATATTTTATAGGTAAACACAATATCTTTTTCTAATTTTTAACTACACATTCTACCTTCCACTCCTCCGTTTAAATAAAGAACGGAAAATTATGTCGAATTCCTCAATCTTTCAGGTATTGTAGTTATGGTTTTCAACCTTTCAAAATAAGATTTTGGGTACCAATATATTTAAACATGTGAATTTGGGTCCTCACATAACCAAACCAATGAATATGTAAATGTTCAAAAAAATTTGGAACTTCAAATCTGAATGCCAATAAACCATTATCTTCCAACGATGTTGTTGGATGGGGAAAACATTCTAAATTAGGTTTTTTTATTTAATTATTGTATAAATTTGAATAAAAAATATATGATGAGATTAAACCACATAAATTATAGTGAAATCGTGGGTAAGGGCCATTATTCTTTTTTGGGTTGTTGATTTTTTTTTTTTTTAGTCATTGTAGACCATACCTACTCAAAAGCGTCAAAACTCAAGCAAAGTACATATGTAAACCTATAACTGTTGAAGAAGTATTATATCAACAAAACTTTTTTTCTTGTCCAGATCACAATATGCTTGCTTCTTCTTTTACATTATCTATATATTCCTCACGCCGTCCGACTTATTTTACCTATATTCTTACTTTAATCAGCATAAAATTGATTGTTTAATATAAAAGGAAGACTTTAAAAAAAAAATCATGAATAAAGTAGGCAAGGACATTTATACAAAATTTACATGTAATTTTCCAAAGATAAATCTTCATATTTAAGTTAATACAAATTGATATAATCGCTCTAAAAAATCATACATCAAGATACTACCCATAAAACTTATATGTAGTAATTTAAGTTCATCCACGACCAATTATTAATAATGATCATTGGATCATATAATTTTAGACTTAAGGCCCTTAATGTAAACAATAATTCGAAAAAAACATGGGCTAAAAATATGAGCATATGTAATTAGAAATTGAATTTAGGTTCAATTTTGGAGGTTAAAGCTAAATTGAAGTTTTTACGTTGGCTAAATGTAGACATGTTAGGAACTAGAGGCTCCAAAGTGAAATATTTTTTTGTCCTACTCATGTCATGTGCAAAAAGTGAAAGAGAAAATTTCCGGGAAAAAAATAATAAAAAAAAGACCAACTGTTCAAGTCATCGTAATTAATTGAAATAAAATCATACTACACTATACAAGTCTAATCGCCAATCACCTAAAACGATGGGATTTTGGTGTTTGAATCATGCTAAGGTGTCCTTGGTAAAGGGCCTGGTGTTCAATAATTTTCAATAATGCTAGGTGCACATAAGGATGTCAACGAGTCCGTCAGCTCGTGAATTGAAACTCGAGACTCGGGTTTGGTTCCAGTAGAATGGTAAGAGCTTTTCTTTTTGTCCGAACCGAGGCGAGCCTTAGAGGCTCGAATTTTTTTTTTTTTTTCAGTTGCCCGTATGGCTCACAGTCCAACTCGATCTTTTTTCGGTCGAGCCACAGACATATACAGGTAGGGGTTCCCTATCAACACCTCAAAATAGGAGGGTTATTATTTGGCTATTTTTATTTGGGTGGGCCCAAGGACGAATCCAGCAACCATGTTTAGTTAAGGCGAGACTTTGATCGTTCCCCAAATTTTCAGTTCCCTAATTTCCTAAACCTAAATCCCCAATTTCCAAATCACAAATTAAAAATTATGAATTATGAAACATGAATCCTAATTCATAAATTCGTAAACCGTAATTCATAAATAAAACCCCTAATTCATAAACCTTGATTCGTGAAACCCTAATTCGAGACGTTATTCTGCTAGTGTTTGGTCCCATTCTTGCCATTTTTTCAATTTTCCAACCATTTTTTGAATAGCTGTGTGCCCCAGTTTGAAGAAAATGATGATTGTTCTGACAAAAACTAAATCTGTGTGCTATACGTGAATTTTTGGAAATTTTAACTTTTTGAATATGTCCTTCAATTGATGATGGTAGTTGTTTTTCAAAAAGTGGAAGACAATAATGTAAATTTACAATTATTTTTTGGAGACAAAATAGTCCATCACAACTGAACGGTATTAAATTCCTGACTAAAATTTGAAATTGTCGCAGAGTTTTGTCAGCCCACAATTGCTTTTGGAATAATTTTTGCATTGTTTATTATTTTTTACTGTAATAGAATTAGAATTGAACATAACATCACAATCATACATATGAATGTATCCTCCATTTCACACTAGCCGAGGACGTAAGTTTCTAAGGAAAGACTTCTAAGTCAATGTATTATTGCTGGGTGAACATGGGTTTAAGAGGAAACGAGGTGGAAATTATAATTGGAAAGGAGAAAGAAAAAAATGGAGACCAAACTGGTCAAGTCATTGTACCAAATACTAACTAATTCACACGAGCCTAATCACCAGTCACCTAAAATAATTTCTTTCCAACTATTCTTTGTCCCTACATGCATTAGTTATCACATCATAATCACGCTAAAAAACTTCGTTAAAGTTATCCCATGACCACCATTATTTGAAAAGTTTTCATTTTATATGCTCATTTTTAATTACACATTCAAGTAGTAAAATATTTTATATGTAAACATAATATCATTTTCTAATTTTTAACTACACATTCAAAAAATTTCCTTAATTTTTAACCACACATTCTTCATCAATCACTATTTTCAAAATGCATTATTTCCTGTGAAATGGGGCTCAAATAAGGGCTACGTGTTGAGCTTTTATATTGAAAGAAGAGAAATAATAAACGTTAGATGAACAGACACGTGATCTCATCTTAATGATCGAGAAGTTTTGTCATTGTGTCATTTTGATTCTTTTAATCCTAGGCTCATGTACATTTAATGCTTCTGGCCATTATTAACCCTATGACTAGGTCTAACATAAGTAGCTGACTTGACAATTTGACTTGTTAAAGTGGCTGTTGTAAAGAGATCACATCAATTAATCATAATAGATCTTGTACATAAAATCCTATCGAAAACGTGCCTCATAAGCTTGGAGGTCATTCTCATTGGATTGGTGCTACAGCGCTTCACATTGAGAGTCCTTGGAGGGAGGCCTCTATATGGGAGTTCGATGAATTACATCACTTTCACTACTAAAGAGCCTCACCTCGTCCATGGGGGTTCAACGGATTACATCACTTTGACTATTAAAGGACATCACCCCATCAATGAGGATTCGACTAGGCCAGGTAGAATAATGATGTAGTACGAACCTAATTTTATTTGTCAAACATTTGTCAATTGTTTGTCACAATCAACCCATAATAATAATTAATAGTCGATAGGTTCAAAAACAAATTATAAACATAGAGTAAAATATAGCCTAAATGTAGATGTAATTGGAATGGGAGGCTCCAAAATAGATATTTTCTCCTTTTCACACTAGCTAAGGATTCCATCACATTTTGTTACGTAAAATGACTGTCTTAATATAGAGGCGGAGGCATAAGTTTTATTAAGTGGTGGTCATTTAATTAGGAAGAGAATATTCGGGAAAAATATATATAAAATAAGTATTTCAAAAACTCGCGAAAGTAAGTGGTGCCTTTCAACTTCATTTACAATTACATTTTAAAAAATTTACATGGGAAAAAAGCCAGCAATCAAGATCTTTAATTTCTTATTATCTTTTATTGACAAGAATCAAGGTTCTAATACATTTTTATTTCCACCTATATAGGACCAGTAACGTCACACAAATTTTAAATTCTTTTTTAATTACTTTAGGGCGAAAATATGGAGGTTAGGGACTTTTCATCCAATCATGTATCTTTTTTCATCCAATCATGCATCCAACGGTTGTAGGCCTTCCACGTGTCAGCCACAATTCCATTAAGTTTATAAAAGCAGTAATTGCATTTTAGAAAAACGATTTCGCAAGTCTGGAACCTTCATATAAGTGGGTTGACATATTGGGCCAAGAATTGGAAACGAATCAGTGGACCAGCAAATGTCTCTTGGGCTCGAATTTCAGCATACACAATCTTTACAATCTCCACCTTGCTGTAATTTGAGGCCATTAGCGAGTGGATTTAAATGAAAAATGACTAACTTCATTTGTTCTTATTACCTGCTCACAAAAGAAAATTAGTAAACTTCAAGATTCAACAATCTTAAAGAATCACTAAATTTATTAAGTGGTATTACATTTGTACCTGCACCAGTAGGATTAACTGAAGGGAATTTGTGGCACAATGATGCAATATAACCCATGGGCTGAAATGTGTTGGCCCAGCTAACTAATTCTGTTATGTTTTACTTGGTGCAAGAAACGTGACTTTGAGAAATAAGTTGAAACCGTGTTTTAATTCACCTATTTGAAGAATGCTCAGGATGTCGCCATGTGTCACCTCCTTCACCCTTGGATTGGACGACCATTGAGTGACTCCATAAAAGGGCTTCTAGGGTTTGATTGAAAACAATTGGCTTCTCACATTTTCTCTCTCTCGTGCTTCCTGCGCCGCCTCTTCTCGAGTTTTCTCTTCTTCATGTAGAAATCAAAATACTCTTTTGATTTCTGGTATTCTCTTACTAGTGTGTATCTTGAGTGATTCCTTTGTAGTGAGAATCTGTTCTTGTGTGAACTCTTGTGGTAAGCGTGAAGGTGAAATCCCGTTTTTGTGTAGAAAGGGTTCGGTCTGAGTGTCCACCTTTTGTAATCCATACTGTGGTAGTGATTTGCATTCGAACGGTGGTTGTTTGCTAGTGACCGAGGCGCTGAGTTCTCGAGCTCGTCCTATGGGCTTAATAAAAGATATGGTTTCCCCCTTTGTTTATCTTTTGCAGTTTACTTATGTTCATTTTGGTTCAGTTCTTGTGATTTCTGTTTAGCACACACACACACACACACACACACACACACACACACATATATATATATATATATATATATATATATATATATATTTGTTGATTCTTAAGCTAATCGTTGTGAAATCCTCCTAACAGTGGTATTAGAGCATCCAACGGAGGTTCTTGACTCTATCTGTGTAGATCTGAAAATTGTTACACCTTCCTGCGTTACTCTTTATTATTTCTCGAAACCCTAATAAGGGGATCTGGTGAGATCTTTCAGTTTTACAGTTTAATAAGTGCTGTTATGTGATTATACTACTGATTGTTGCTGCGATTGGTATTTTAGAACCCTAGATTTAGAACAATCTTGGTAATTCCTTTGTCCAGAAACCATCAGAGTTGTCTGGAATCTGAGGGTTACCTTGATCTGTATTTAGGATCTTGAAATACTACATGTTGTGACTTTGCTATTGTATAATTTGCTCTTATTGTGATCTGTACATAAACTGTGGTGTATGAATCATTCTGCAAACTGTTTTACTGTGTATAATTTCGTGAAATAATTGAAGTATATTACAAACTGTATTAATTGAATAGACTGTATCTCTTGTGTGGTGATACTTGATTAATACTAAGCTGTAATACCTTGTGTCATAATTTTTCTGATCTGCATAAACTGTTACTGCATTCAATTCTTAAAATCATGAAATCTTCAAAATTTGAATTGGATGTTTTTAATGGCAAAGGAGACTTTAGTCTCTGGCGTCAGAAAATGAGAGCTATTTTATTACAACAAAAATGTGCTAAAGCTATTGATGAGACATGGCCTGAGGGTTTAGAAGAAACTAAGAAAGTTGAACTTGATGAAACTGCTTGGAGTTCTATATTTCTGCATTTGTCTGACAATGTGCTAAGAGAGGTTGGTAAAACTAAGACTGCTGCTGAATTGTGAAAAAAATTAGAAGATACATACCTGAATAAATCTATGCCTAATAAAGTGTATCTTCTAAAACAATTTTTTGGTTTTAAACTTGATCCTTCACTTGATCTTGAAGCTAATATTGATAGATTCAATAGATTATCCCAAGACCTTGGCAACTGTGATGAGAAACTCTCAAAAGATCAGTTGGCTGTGGTTTTATTAAACTCAATTGGAGATAAGTACAAAGATGTTAAAAGTGCTATTGAGTATGGTAGGGATACTCTAACAATTGATGTTATCATTAATGCCTTAAGAAACAAAGAGCTAGAACTGAAATCTGAAAAGAAAGAATCTGTTAGTGGCATGAATTTGATGATGAAGTCCAAGTTTAACCCCAAGAATGTTAATTCAAACAGGAAACCTGGACATAAAAAGAAGGGCAACTTTAAGGACAAAAATAAAATGAATACAAAAGGAAAAAAATGTTTCTATTGTCTAGAAGACGGTCATTTTATTAAAGAGTGTCCTAAAAGGTTGTATGACTCTAAAAACAAGTCTAAAGATGATGGTGGGGCTGCTTTGGCTTACAATGATTCTAATATTGATGAAGTCTATGTGGCTGTTAGCTGTCCGCCTTGTCAAGAGTGGATTCTTGACTCGGGTTGCACCTACCATATGTGTCCTAATAAGGAATGGTTTACTGATTTTGAAAATGTAATGGGTGGTAAGGTTTTAATGGGTAATCACATGACATGTCAAGTCAAAGGTGTAGGAACTATCACTTTCAACTTAAAAGGAAATAATAAACTGATTCTTGAAAAGACAAGATATGTTCCTGATTTGAAAAGAAATCTGATTTCCTTAGGGGTTCTAGATGATCTTAACTTTGACATTGTGATCAATAAGGGATACATTAAAATCTTGAGGAGCTCTCAGCTGATTGTAGAAGCTCCGAAGAGACATGGCCTTTACATTTTACAAACCAAAAAAAATTTCGAGTCCACTTCAGCAGTAATCTCAGTCCCAAATGATAAATCACAAATATGGCACAAAAGACTGAGCCATATTAGTGATAAAGGTCTTCAGATTTTGAAAAAACAGGGTGCATTTGGTAAAGATAACATTGAAAAATTGAGTTTTTGTGACTATTGCATTTTAGGAAAGCATAACAGATTACCTTTCCTACCTGGAATGCATAAATCTGTCTCCATACTTGAATATTTGCATGCTGATCTGTGGGGACCAGCAACTGTGAATACACACTCTGGTTTTAAATATTATCTGCTTGTCATCGATGATTTTTCAAGGAAAAACTGGACTTTTCTGTTAAAATAAAAAATCTGACACTTTTAATGTTTTTAAAGAATGGAAACTGTTAATTGATAACCAAACTGACAAGAAAATTAAAGTTTTGAGAACTGATAATGGTTTGGAATTCTGCAATTATGAGTTTGATGAATTGTGCAAATTATCTGGTATGTTAAGACATAGAACAGTCACACACACCCCACAACAAAATGGTTTGGCTGAAAGGATGAATAGAACTATTCTTGATAAAGTTAGATGCATGTTGTTATGTTCTAGCTTGCCTAAAAATTTTTGGGGTGAAGCAGTTAAAACTGGTAGTTATCTGATAAATAGATGCCCTTCTAGTGCTATAGACTTTAAGACCCCTGAAGAAAAGTGGAGAGGAAAACCTGTTGACTTCAGTAACTTGAGGGTTTTTGGGTGTGCAGCCTTTGCACACCAAACTGAAGGTAAATTGGAACCTAGAGCCCTTAAGTGTGTTTTTTTGGGCTATGAGGAAGGGGTTAAAGGCTATAGACTATGGGTTAGAGAGCTTAAAGGTTATAAGGTCATTATAAGTAGAAATGTGATATTTAATGAAAATGACCTGCCCTATTTTAAGTCTGAACAGCAACCTGCAGACCTTGTAGAGACATCTGATCAGACAGAAAATGTGAGAAAAAGGGCTGAGATTGAGGTGGAGCAGCAATCTGGGGATAGTTCTGACCAAAATGCCACCCAAAATGGTGAGGAACCTGAAGCTGAAAATGAACCTGTTGAGGTTCCTGAAGCTGATTTAGAGACTGAACAGCTCCTAGTTGATTACCAACTTGTTAGAGATAGGGAAAGAAGGATCATTAGACCTCCAGCTAGGTTTGAAGATGATGTTTCCTTGCTGTCCTATCATGATATGATTGAGGAGGAACCTGAATCCTATGAAGAAGCTTTGAGTAGCAAAGATTCCAAACAATGGCTTGCAGCCATGCAAGATGAAATGGAGTCCCTTAATAAAAATAAAACATGGATTTTGGTAAAAAGACCTGAGGGTAAGAGGGTGGTGGATTGTAAATGGATTTTTAAAATTAAAAGAGATGAACAAAGTGAGAATGACATAAGATACAAAGCTCGTTTGGTAGCAAAAGGTTTTACTCAAAAGGAAGGGGTTGATTTCAATGAAATTTTTTCACCTGTAGTAAAATTTACTACAGTCAGAGTCATTCTTGCTTTGGCCACTCAATTTAATTGGGAGGTAGACTAATTAGATGTAAAAACTGCTTTTCTAAATGGAGATTTAGATGAAACCATTTACATGAAACAACCTAGAGGATTTGAAGTGAACAAGAAAGCTGACTTAGTATGCCTTCTTAAGAAATCTCTATATGGCTTAAAACAAGCTCCAAGGGTATAAAAAATTTGACAACTTTGTCCTTGGACTTGGATTTAAGAGAAGTAACTTCGATACTTGTCTTTATTGCAAAGGAAATCGTGGAGCTAATTCACTATACCTACTCCTTTATGTGGATGACATGTTATTAGCAAGTCATGATATAAAAGAGATAGAGGAAATTAAAGACAAACTAAAATCTGAATTTGAGATGAAGGACTTAGGTCCAGTTAGAAAGATTTTAGGTATAGAAGTTAAGAGAGATAGAAGAGAAGGCACACTAAGCCTTAGCCAAAAATCCTATACCTTGAAATTACTTAGCAAGTTTTCTATAGCTGAATCCAGAAGTGTTAGTGTCCCCTTGGCTAATCATTTTAAACTATCAAATGATTTATGTCCTAAAACAAAAGAAGAGTTTGAAAGAATGGCAAAAGTGCATTATCCTAATGCAGTTGGGCAGACTATGTACCTCATGGTGTGTTCAAGACCAGATTTGGCATATTCTATAAGTGTTTTGAGTAGATATATGTCAAATCCAGGTGAAACACACTGGGAAGCCATGAAATGGCTTCTCAGGTACATTAAGGGGACCTCCAACTTGGGGATTCAGTTTAGAAAACAAGCTGAAGGGGTTATTTTGAAAGGATATACTGATTCTGATTATGCATGTGACAGGGACAATAGGAAATCCACTTCAGCCTACAATTATACCTTGTGTAATTCCTGTATAAGCTGGAAATCTCAGCTACAAAAGATTGTGGCTTTGTCTTCTACTGAGGCAGAGTACATTGCTGCCACAGATGCTATTAAAGAAGGAATTTGGTTAAAAAGATTACTTAATGAATTTGATTTTGCTAAAGAAGTTGTTCTTTATTCTGATAGTCAATCTGCAATTCATTTAAGTAGAAATCCTGTACTTCATAATAGATCTAAACATGTTGATGTTAGATTTCATTTTATAAGGGATATTATTTCACAAGGTGTTGTAAAATTGGAAAAAATATCTACTAACTGTAATCCTTCTGATGTAGGTACTAAGGCTCTGCCTTTAAACAAATTCCTGGACTGTTTAACCTTGCAGAATGTTACTCCTTGCTGATCTGTGGATGCTGTAATCTGTGCTTATGATGTCCAAAACTGGAGAATAACCACTGATGAATGTGAATCATTGTACCAAGGTGGAGTATGAAGGGAATTTGTGGCACAATGATGCAATATAACCCATGGGCTGAAATGTGTTGGCCCAGCTAACTAATTCTGTTATGTTTTACTTGGTGCAAGAAACGTGACTTTTGCAGTTTACTTATATTCATTTTGGTTCAGTTCTTGTGATTTCTGTTTAGCACATACATATATATTTGTTGATTCTTAAGCTAATCGTTGTGAAATCCTCCTAACATTAACCATAGTGGGAATTTTAATTAACTAGATATCACCCCTTACAACTATATCTTTAAGGGTTCGTTTGATTGCAAATGTGAAAAATGGGTGGAAAGAAATTAAATTGCAGGAAATTGAATTAAAGGTGTTTGATTGGTATAATTTTTCACTTTTCTATTATAATACGTTTGGCTTTATTTTTGATGTAAATTGTCAATTAAATGGATAAATTTTTTTACCATTGGGGACAAAATATGTTTAGATTGTCAAAAAAAAAATAAAAAAATAAAATAAAAATTTATTTTTTATTTTTAAGTTTGGCTTTGTTTTGCATGAAATTTGTCAATTAAAGGGATAAATTTGTTTACACTTTATCTTAGAATTTGTTTCTATTGCTATAAAAAAAAAAAAAAAAAAAAAAAAGGTGAAAACTAATTGCCACCCATATAGCAAGTCATTGAATTCTACGGAATCACGCTTCAAGTGATTGTACCTTAAAATTTGGTGGAAACCAATTCCATGGAAAAAACGCTATCAAACAGCGCAAAAGTGGAAGTTGGAATTCCAACTTCCTGGGAAATTTTTCGCCTATCAAACAGGCCCTAATAAAATGAAATTTAACATCTATATGCTTGAATTTATCATAAAAACTGGGATTTTACTTCAGAAAATGGTACTTTGATTATCTGAACGCAGCTCCACCTGGCTTTCCATAAGTCCTAGTTCATTCAATAAACCTTTTAGCCATAAACTTTCTTTTATTGCTTTAGTTGTAGCTATATATTCAGTCTCAGCTAAAGATAAAGCAACTAATTTTTGAAACTGAGATTTCCAGCTAATACATGTGTTATTTTTCACATAGAAATATGCAGTTGTAGACTTCGTATTATCTAAGTTTCCAACAAAATCAAACTCAACATACCCCTTTTAACTTAAGGCTATCTACATGACTTTTAAACATAAGTCCTAACTGACTAGCGCCTTTCATGTATTTGATCAGATTTTTCATAGCTTCCCAGTAAAATTCATCTAGATGACTTATAAATCTACTTAACACACTTAAAATTTAAGCTATATCACGTCTAGAACATACCATTACATACATGATAGATCCAACAATAGTAGCATATGGAACATTCATTATTCTTTTAAGTTCATCTTCAGTTTTAGGTGATTGGTCAACAGATAATTTCACACATGCAGACAAAGGTAAACTAATAGGCTTAGTATCATAGAGAAAAAAAAATTTTTACAACTTTTTCAATGCAAGGTTTTTTTGTTAGGAACAGTTTTCCATTATTTATATTCCTTTTTATTTCCATTCCTAGGATCTTCCTAGCAAGTCCTAAATCCTTTATTTCAAATTCAGATTCACCTTTTCCTTTATAAGGTTGAGAGTGACAGAATTTTGACCAATTAGTAACATATCATCTACATATAGGAGAAGATAATAAAATTTAGATTCTCCATTCCTTTTGAAATAAAAACAGGGATCATATTCGGATATCTTAAACTTCGGCCCTTGTATAAAAGTATCAAATCTCTTATATCATTACCTTAGTGCCTGTTTCAGGCCATACATGGATTTATTTAGGAGACATACTAAGTTTTCCTTTTTCTTTACCTCAAATCCTTTTGACCGAGTCATATATATAGCTTCATCTAGAGAATCATATAAAAAGGCAATTTTCACATCAAAATATTCTAACTCCGGATCAAATTCAGTTACAATGGCAAGTAGTACCCTAATAGAAGTATATTTTACTACTGTGAAAAAAGATCAGTATAGTCTATTCATTCACTTTGAGTGAAACATTTTGCTACAAGTCTTGCCTTATATCTTTTGTCATTCGATTTCAAGTCTCATTCTTTAATTTTATAAACCCATTTGCAATCAATCAGTTTGTGGTCTTTAGGTTCTACTAAGTTCTAGGTTTCATTTTTGGGTAAGGAGTTCATTTCATCTTCCATTACTGCAATCCATTTAAGAGATTCCTTACAAGTAATAACTTCTTCATAAGAGGCTAGTTCTATTTTACAAGGGCCAGTTTCAAACTGTGCAGATACATAATCTGCATACTGGAATCTAGATGGAGGTCTTATTTGTCTCATTTCTCTATCCCTAACTAGCTAGTAATCCTGCAGGTCATGTGCAAGGTTTAGATCATAATTATCATCTATAATTTTATCATCAAGAGAGGTATGTGGTTCTGTTTGAAGTGAATCCACCTTAAACTGAGTTTGTTCAACAATATCTTGCTTGTTAAGATTAGTCTCTATGATAATGAAATCAGCATCTCCTATCTTTTCTCCAATTTTATCACTAAGACATGGAAAATCATTTTCATTAAAAACCACAAATCTGCTTATTATTACGTTATAGCCTCTAATATCCCTTAACCACAGTCTATAACCTTTGACTCATTATCCATATCCAACGAAAATACACTTCAATGATCTAGGGTCCAACTTAGAATCACTATGATGTGCATAGGCTGCACATCGAAAGGTTTTAAGGTAGGAATATTCAGGCAATGATCCTGACCAAATTTGCTCAAGAACCTTATTATTTAAGGAGGTAGATGGACACCTATTTATTAGATTACAGATAGTTTTTACTACTTCTCCCCAAAAAATCTTAGACAGACTAGAACTAATCAGCATGCATCTTGTCCTGTTAAGAATGATTTTGTTTAGTGTCTCAACAATTCCATTTTGCTGAGGTATATATGTTACAGTTTTGTACCTTATAATTCCTTGTTTGCTACAATATTGATCAATTTCAGTATTGCAGAATTTCAGGCCATTGTCAGTTTTTAAAATCTTAATTTTTTACCAATTCAATTAATGTATTCCAGTCCTTAAAAACTGTAAAGGCGTCAGTTTTAGATTTTAACAAGAAAATTCAAACCTTCCTAGAGTAATCACCTATAGTAAAAAGGTAGTATTTGTAACCAGATACTGTAGGTATAGTGCAGGGCCCTATAAGTAATCATTATGCATGTATTCTAGCACATCTTGAGACTTGTGTATTATTGCCCTAAAAGGCAATCTAACTTGTTTCCCCATTATACAATGCTCACGAAAGGTTAATTTTTTAACATTATCATTTCCAAAAGCCCCTTGATATGAGAGGGATTTTATACCCTTTTCACTAAGATGCCCTAGTCTCTTGTGCCATTACTCTGATTTATCAGAACATGCAACAAGACTTACAAAACTATTGGCTAAAATAGATTTAGCATCTATAGCATATATTCCATTAATTTTAGGTGAACTAACAATGAGTTTTGGTCTCTAACTATGTTTTTGAAGCCATTGTTAATCTCAATATGATATTTATCTCTAAGGCCCCTAAAGATATGAGATTTCTTCTCTGGTACATATCTAATGTGTTTCAACATTAAATGATGACCATTTTTTCAGTTTTAGAAGAATATTCCCTATGCCCTTAACTTGGCATGACTCATTATTTTCAAGTTTCACAAAACCTCCATCAAAATTGGAGAAATCAAAGAACCAGCTAATATTGGGGCTCATGTGAGAGGAACAGGTTAAATCTAGAACATAGTTCTGATTAGACCTTCCAGTTGAAGATACATATGCAACTCCAATATTAGCTCCTGATTCTTTGCAAGAAATAACAATGGATAAAAACCCATTATCAGAATTAAGCCCATTCTTTTGGTCATTAGCCTTCTTAAGACAATCTTTAATAAAGTGACATGTTTTCCCACAATAGTAAGACTTTTTGTTCTTTGCTTTTCCCTTATTAAATTTCTTGTATTTTCCTTTGTTATTGCCCCATTTTTTCATAATGAAGTTTTTGTCCTTATTGTTACTGGATTGACTAAAATTGCTAACACCCTTGACTGGAGGTTTTTTATTTGATGAGACATTCTCAATGACACGCCCAAAAGGGGGTCAAAATAATATTCCTTACTTTTCTAAAATTTGTCATTCAAGTAGTAATTGGTAAGTAAGGGTCATTCCCGCAGAGGATTGTTTTCAATTACGCCAATTGCAATAAGAAAGTAAAAATACAGAAAGCAAGTAAATGGGGGGGGGGGGTTTGGTTGTTTAACTAATGAAGCGATAAACTAAAAATATAAAAGCTGAAAATGATAAAGAACACAAGCAAACGAAAATGTGATCGAGGGATATTTCTTCGCCGCTAGAATGAATTTCTAATCGATATTCGCAAAGGATTTTCGTTCAAAAGACCAACAATAATTCGAGAATAATCACAAGCTCGATTACGTTAAACTCTCCTTACATTTTAGTTGAATAAAACAAGCTCTTTACCCAACCCTATTCTTTAAACAACCTAGGATAAGCTCCCTAGATTTAATTTAACAAAAGCATTCATACGAGAGAGTCGAATTGAATTAAGCACAAACACACAAGCTCGGTTTGTTAACTTAAGTGATAATCCACCTACATTTAATAGAAAATTCCTCATAATCCATCAAAATATAGTTGCTACTAGGGTTTGGTCAAATTAGCAATTACGGACTAAAAATCCCAAAATAACATAAATTGTAAACAACCCAATCATCTAGTTGGCCCACTAAATAATCGAGAAGAACAATAAACATAATGAGCACAATAGATTAATCACATCAATCTCAAGAACTTTAAAGCACAAATCGATTAAATTATCATTCTAGGGTTCCAAAATAACCCCCAATAACATGAGTTTATCTATCCATAGAGCATTTACATATACCCAACAAAATAATTACAACAAATGGATAAAAAACGAAATTAAAGAGAGAAGAAAAAGTTTATTGAATGGTAGAAGGATGGTTGGAATATTCAAAATCAAAAGTCTTCTCCTTCTTCTCCATTTTCCATTTCCACTATTGTTGACGGAAGAGAGGAACTCCCAGATTTTTCCCTTGTATTTGGTCAGCTCCCCCTTTCTTTCTTGCCCTAAGAATGGTCCCAAAAGGTAGTATTTATAGTAGGTTAAGGGTAGGAGGCGGGTTGGAGTCGAAAACGGGTCGAAAAGGGTCAAAAAACGCGTTTTTACACTACCTGGGAAGGTTGGGCGCCCAGATTTTGCGCCATGGCGCCGGGCATTCTGAAAATTTCAATTTTATGGCGCCGTGGCGCCCGGCTTGCTGAAATCTTCCGATTGACATCATTTTTCACCTCCTTCAAGCCACAGTTTCTTCCTCCCAAATGTGATGACATTGTTTGTCAATCTTGAGATTAATACATCTCCAATACTTCATGCTCTTTTCACGCCTAAAAACCTTCCTAATCTTCAATCAACTTGAGATACCACTTATAGAACAAAATGAACAAAATAAGGAACAACTTACTAATGAAAATCTAACAACTATCGAAATTTAAAGGTCTAAATAAGTGCAAAACTCACACTTATCATACCCCCAAACTTAAATCTTTGTTAGTCCTCGAACAAAACTATAAAAACAAACATGCAACATACATATAAAAATCAAACAAAAATACTATATAATAACAAAAACGTCAAGGTTGGATAGTTTGCCGTTTTGCCTTAATTCTTACATATGCTAGTAACTTAGTAACTTATGAAATGCACACAAGAATGCTATAACAAACAATTTTAAAGTTATACCATGTTGACTCGTGTGTGTGTGTATAGTCATTCCAATTCATCGCATTACACAAGTTGGTGGTATTCCCGACCCTCAAATGGTCAAATTTTCCTTTCTCGCTCAAGGGTTGCGCACTCCCCCAAACTTGATATTTTCACTCTAGCCCCAAGGTGTCAAAAACATGGGGTTGCTCTCTAATCACTCAATCTTTCCCTCTCAAGTTTGGTTGGATCGAACCGGCAAATTAGATCATCTAGTCATGTATTAATTCACCATAAAAATCATGAGTGCAAAAACTACAAATTTACATTAGGAAAATTAAGCGCAATCACCAATCTTACACTCATATCACAACAAAAGATATAGCATCCAATTTCTTTTGCTTCACTTTTCTTTTTCTTTTTCCAATGTAGGTAGTTCACGCTCCGATCCTTAAGGGTAGCCTTCTTCATTGGTAGATCGTCTCCTACACATTGGAGATGCATAGGGTCAGATTACTCAACGCTGACTCACACTATTTAAGGTGGGCAACTTTTTTCTACAGATTTTTTTTTCTTTTCGATTGGGATAGAAACAACATCTAACTTTCATTTGAAGTTCAAGAGCACTCTATAAAATCAATCTTTTGAGCAAGAAATTAATACACTACTAAACAATTTCCTTCACTGGCTCAATCACCCCCAAACTTATCCTTTTATAGGTAGTAATCAAAGAATTTTCATCAAAATGGTCATTCAAGTTCCATAACAACCTCAAGCCACCAACAAGTGCGTGTGATGAATTTCATAACTCAAGTGCTCGATAAATAGTCAAACATGGAATAAGTGGATGAAAATAAACAACATATAGCATTCATGTCCACATTCCATAAACTAAAGCAATGTAATAACTAAAAGCAAAGCCGACAAGGCTATCCAACCAACAAACATAAATCATCACACACAAATTTAAACTGTACAAAGCCCTTAAGAATAAAACATGAAAGAGTAAGGGCAATGGGTTCAAGTACTCCCCTTAGTTGGTTGTGAAGTGTGGTGAGATTTCTTGCAACTATCTCTGGTAGTATTTTTCCTTCTTGCAAGTCTTGATACTTCAAATGCTCGGGAAATAGTATGAACTCAACATTGGTAGCCTGTACCACCAAAGGTAAAAAATTTCTCATTAGAAATTGAAATAGTAGTACATGAAAGATTATACCTTGGTGGATTACACGGTAATGGCTCAAGTGATGTCATGGTTTTCACACAATCCTCACAAGCTAAGTCATTTTCTTGTGTTAGTTCCTCAACATGATCTTCCACTTCCATTGGTACCTCTTCAAAACTTTTCTCACTCTTTAGTGTTTCAACACTAACATTTTCCTCCTCCGGGTTAAGTACTTGAGAATGAAGTTCTTCAAATCTTTGAGCCTCCATTTTCTCCACCGCGCTAGCCAATTCACTCACTTGTGCCTCCAAATTCTCGATTGAAGTCCTTGTCTCTTGTCGAGATTGCATAGTCTCTTGTTGGAATAGCAAAGTGTTTTGTTGGATTTTCATATTGTTTGAGGCCAAAAACTTTACCATTTCTTCAAGGGACATATCCGAACTTTGAGTTGGAGCTTGTTGATTGCTCGAAGCCAAGGACTCAACCATTTCCTCTAAAGACATACTAGCACTTGAAGTTTGAGTTTGTTGACTAGGTTGAAAGTATTGTCCTTGGTCTTGCTGGATTTGCATCGTGTGTTGTTGCAATTGTACCGTGTTTGATGCCAAAGATTTAACCATATCCTCAAGAGACATACTAGAAGCTTGAGGTTGATCTTGTTGATAGAAACCATGTGGATGATATTGTGCTTGTGGAGATGTGAAATAATTTTCTTCATAACTGACACTAGGGTGATCACTAAATTCATAATTATACATGTAGGCATATGGATCATACCCTTGTCTCGGTTGCATTTGATAGCCCCCAATGACATCCGCTCGTTCAAAGGCGCTTTGTTGGCTATTCCCATGAGCCACTTGTTGTACAAGAGATGCAAGGTCGGCCAATTGACGATCAAGTTGAGAAGTTGCCTCCATCTCACAAATTTTTTTTCAACCAACCTCTTCACTTGCTCCTAGGTTATGGTGTAATGTGTTCGTTTTGCCCAATCACAACCTAAGTCACAAAGAAAATAACAAAAATAATACAAACATAAATAAAAATAAAAATAATACAATTGACAAATTGGAAGAACAATCTCCGGCGACACGGCGCCAAAATTGACACGCCCAAAAGGGGGTCAAAATAATATTCCTTACTTTTCTAAAATTTGTCGTTCAAGTAGTAATTGGTAAGTAAGGGTCATTTTTGCAGAAGATTATTTTCAATTACGCCAATTGCAATAAGAAAGTAAAAATACGGAAAGCAAGTAAATGGGGGGGGGGGGGTTTGGTTGTTTAACTAATGAAGCGATAAACTAAAAATATAAAAGCTGAAAATGACAAAGAACACAAGGAAACGAAAATGTGATCGAATGATATTTCTTCACCGCTAGAATGAATTTCTAATCGATATTCGCAAAGGATTTTCGTTCAAAAGATCAACAACAATTCGAGAATAATCATAAGCTCGATTACGTCAAACTCTCCTTACATTTTAGTTGAATAAAACAAGCTCTTTACCCAACCCTATTCATTAAACAACTTAGGATAAGCTCCCTAGATTTAATTTAACAAAAGCATTCACACGAGAGAGTCGAATTGAATTAAGCACAAACACACAAGCTCGGTTTGTTAACTTAAGTGATAATCCACCTACATTTAATAGAAAATTCCTCATAATCCATCAAAATATAGTTGCTACTAGAGTTTGGTCAAATTAGCAATTACGGACTAAAAATCCCAAAATAGCATAAATTGTAAACAACCCAATCATCTAGTTGGCCCACTAAATAATTGAGAAGAACAATAAACATAATGAGCACAATAGATTAATCACATCAATCTCAAGAACTTTAAAGCAAAAATCGATTAAATTATCATTCTAGGGTTCCAAAATAACCCCCAATAACATGAGTTTATCTATCCATAGAGCATTTACATAAACCCAACAAAATAATTACAACAAATGGATAAAAAACGAAATTAAAGAGAGAAGAAAAAGCTTATTGAATGGTAGAAGGGTGGTTGGAATCTTCAAAATCAAAAGTCTTCTCCTTCTTCTCCATCTTTCATTTCCACCATTGTTGATGGAAGAGAGGAACTCCCAGATTTTTTCCTTGTATTTGGTCAGCTCCCCCTTTCTTTCTTGCTCTAAAAATGGTCCCAAAAGGTAGTATTTATAGTAGGTTAAGGGTAGGAGGCGGGTTGGAGTCGAAAAAGGGTCAAAAAACGCATTTTTGCGCTACCCGGGAAGGTTGGACGCCATGGCGCCGGGCATTCTGAAAATTTGAATTTTATGGGCGCTACCCGGCTTGCTGAAATCTTCCGATTGACATCATTTTTCACCTCCTTCAAGCCACACTTTCTTCCTCCCAAATGTGATGACATTGTTTGTCAATCTTGAGATTAATACATCTCCAATACTTCATGCTCTTTTCACGCCTAAAAACCTTCCTAATCTTCAATCAATTTGGGATACCACCTATAGAACAAAAGGAACAAAATAAGGAACAACTTACTAATGAAAATCTAACAACTATTGAAATTTAAAGGTCTAAATAAGTGCAAAACCCACACTTATCACTCAACAAGTAGAATCTTCTTATATTTAGATTTCAATTCCAGTTCTTTGTTCAAAAGAGAGCTGTGAATTATATCAACAATCAAGTCACTTCTACCATATTCTAAGGCATTTCTTATGTCTTTATATTTCTCTCATAATGCATTAAGTAGACTCACCACTTTCTGTCTACCAGAGATCTTTTCACCATAATTTATAAAATCTTGAGTGATCCTACTAAATCTGTCTATGTTTTCTTCTGAGTTAATACTAGAGTCAAACTTAAAACTTAAAAATTGTCTCCAAAGAAAACACTTATTTGGTAGAGTCTTAGTGATATACTATTTTTCTAAAGCAGTCCACAATTCTACAACTATCTTGGTTTTTCCTACTTTCCTAATTACAAAATCAGATAAATGGAGAAACATAATACTCCAAGCTAATTCATATTGTCCAGTTTTCCTATCAGTACTTAAGTTTTCTGGCCGAGATTCATCATTAGCTTTAGCACATTTCAATTGTAGCATAAGAGCTATCATTTTCTAGCATCAAAGACTAAAGTCTCATTTGTCATCCCAAATCTGAACATCTACTTTAGAAGTCATATTGTACAATAGTGTAGCAGTTATATTCAAGTGTGATATGAACAAGAATATATCAACTAAGTCAATATCAAATAACCAATTTACAGGACACATGAAATAATCTAGACTTGACAAAAAAAATTATACAAGAATTAAAATAGTCAAGTATACTTATACCCAGTAAGCAATAAAAGGATTCAACACGTATGATATCAAGATTATTCACATGCAGAAAACATATTCAAGCAGAACACAATTGGAGTATCAATGCAGAGATTAACTATATCCAACAGTTCAGAACAAGTACATGAAATTAAAACCAAACACTAAAATTATAGCACACACAACGTGGCAAATTATGGACTTCAAGAGTCAATTAAAACTGTTTTTAGATTTCTTCAAGCAAAACCCTAATTTCCTCATATTCCATGGTTCTCTCAGGGACCCCTAGACAAAGGTAAATTTAGGGTGGTGTTCAAGAAATCATTTGTTTACAGAAAATTGTTTAAAAGATTACTTAAAGAAGAGGGTTTTAAAAAAGGTTACTAAAACTGCGAATGTAAAGTGATACCCTACAATATCACAAATCAACTCCAAGTTCAAATCGAAGGAGATTCCTTGAACAATAACAACAGATTATCTATTTTAAATAAAAAAGGTCTAACCAAAAACACAAATCGAGGGTGTTGAAAATAGATTTGAAAGGAAAATGAAATTCTTGCTCTAATACCACTGTTGGTCTCATTTTTATTTTTATTTTCAAAACTTTGTATTTATTTGTTTAAAACTAAAGAAAGTTGAAAATAACAAGAAAATAAAGGAATGCAAAGATTTTTTTTGCCAAAGGCTCCGGAGGTTCAACGACCGCTTCTAACGCTTACTCCTCCGTTAAGCATCAGTTAGGATTTCTCTCAAATCCACTAAGACAGCCCAAAAACAAGCAAGAACATCAATTGTAGAAGCACCAAGTGTTCAAATATCTCTCTCTCAACTCCCTCACTAATATTCCACAAAGGAATAAAATAACTAAAGCGAGGACAACTGCAATTGATTAACTGCCCTCAGGATTCACTCAAGAATCTACAAAGATAATCACTTAGAAGGTGAAACCCTCACTTGAAGCACGAAGCCAAACAGGAATACAGAAGGACTGGGGTTTTCTTTCACTCTCTACGTACACTAAGGGTCCATTTGATTGCAAGGGTGGAAAATAGATGGAAAAAGAATTGGATTCTAGGGAATTGAATTGCCTCGAATTGTTTTACCGGGAATTGAATTAAAGGTGTTTGATTGGTATAATTTTCCACATTTCTATTATAATACTTTTGACTTTGTTTTTCATGCAAATTGTCAATTAAATGGATAAATTTTTTTACCATTAGGGACAAAATATATTTAGATTGTCAAAAAAAATAAAAAATAAAAAATAAAATTTATTTTTTATTTTTACGTTTGGCTCTGTTTTGTATGGAATTTGTCAATTAAATGGATAATTTTTTTTACACTTTATCTTAAAATTTGTTTCTATTGCTAAAAAAAAAAAGTTGGAAACCAATTCTCACCAAATAGCAAGAAATTGATTTCCACGGAATCACGCTTCAAGTGATTGTACCTTGGAAAAGGCTAAAAACCGATTCTATGGAAAATAAAGGCTATCAAACAGCGCAAAAGCATAAAGTTGGAAAACGATTTCAAGTTCCCAGAAAAATTTTCGTTATCAAACGGAGCCTAAAGTAACAAGTGGTATATGTATATTTTTTCATCCAATCATGCATCCAATGGTTGTAGGCCTTCCACGTGTCAGCCATCCATTCCATTAAGTTTATAAAAGCAGTAATAGCATTTTAGGGGGAAAAAAAACAATTTCACAAGTCTGGAACCTTCATATAAGTGGGCTGACATATAGGGCCAACAATTGGAAACAAATCAACAGACCAGCAAATTGTCTCTTGGGCTCACATTTTAGCACACCCAATCTTTACATCACCCTTATATCATACAACTTGCGCACCTAGAAATCGTGCATATACACAATCAAAACAAAGGTAGAAAATCTGAAGCAAAAGAAGCCTTGTTCATAGGAAAGCAGAAAGTCGAGCTACATATTGGGTCTTGCATGTTTCCTTCTTAAAGAGTGAAAAAATTTTGTTTCTTATATGAGGTATTTAAGTTTCAACGTGTTTAGATTATGCTTAATTTAGGTAGGATATTACTTGTGCTTGTTTGGCATAATGATAAAAACAGATTAAAGATTCAATAAATGATTTATGAGCAAATTAAATATGTGACTATTGACTCCTATTTATGATTTTAGTTGCAATACAGGCATGGGATTACAGATTTTATAGCATGATTATAAGAAATCCAAACATATGTGATATCTCTCTCTCTCTCTCTCTCTCTCTCTCTCACACATACACACACACAGAGAGAGAGAGAGAGAGAGACGTGTACACCCCAGATTGGGCTATGAGAAGCTTGGAATCTGTTGATCAAGGATTGGCTAAATGTCCTTGTGTAGTCGAGGTAAGGACATGGCCCAAGTTTGTGGGTACCTCCAACACTATAGATTTTGGGTATTGCTTAAGGCCAACAAGTCCCTGTGTGACTAGAAATAATATTTTTTGAGCACTCGGTGTACATGTACTATATCAGGGAGGGCCTAGAAAAATAATTAAGAATGGATCACTGGCACTCGCACCGAAGTTTACTCACTGAATATCTTTATTCAGTATTTTATATTTAGCCCTTGTTTGAGCTCTATTTTGCCAAAAATATTCTTTATTTTAAAAATTTATTTTCAATCAAATATTTTTCAATAAAATAATTTTACACGTATATCAAAAAAAATTTCTTATTTTTTAAATACACATTCTTCAAAAATCACTATTCTAAAACACTAAGGGCGCGTTTGATACGCCGAATTTGCCCTGGAACTAGGAAAATATTTTCCTAGTTCCTACTTTTGGCTGTTTGATTTGCCAAATTTGCCCTGGAAAATGTTTGCCACCAATTTCTAATGTACAATCCCTTGAAGCACAAAAGTAGGAAAATATTTTCTTATGATTTTAGTGAGAAATTATTTTCCATCTTGTTGGGTGTTTTTTTTTTCTTTTGTTTTTTATTTTTTTTAACTTTTTGGTAATGAAAATATATTCTAAATTCAATGGTAAAATTTTTTATCCATTTAATTGACAATTTGCATGAAAAACGAAATCAAACGAACATAAAAATTTTATGAAAATAATTTTTTTTTTTACTTTTTGGCAATCCAAATAAATTTTAATACAAATTGTGAAAAAATTATCCCAAAAAGTAACCATATGCATGAAAAACAAAGTCAAACGGATTAGGTGGAAAATTATACCAATCAAACACCATTAATTACAATTCCCTCTAAAATAAATTCTAGGCAAATCACTTCCCTGTCAAACATTTTATTTGCCATTCATTTTCCATCTTTCTATCAAACACACCCTAAGAGTTCGTTTGATTACAAGGGTGAAAAATAGGTGGAAAGAAAACGAATTGCAGAGAATTGAATTGCCTAAAATTTGTTTTACAGAGAATTGTAATTAATGGTATTTGATTGATATAATTTTTCACCTGGCAAATTTTTCGTTTGCCTTTATTTTTTACGCAAATTGTCAATTAAATGAATAAATTTTTTTACCATTGACTTTGGAATGTGTTCCAATTGCTATAAAAAAATTGTCAAAAAACTGAAAAATGTTTTCCCACCTATATGGTGAAAAAATATTTTTTAGTTTTTGTGCATCAATCGCTTGTACCTTGAAAATTTTCCCTGAAAAATTAGTGCAATCAAATAGGTAAATAGTAAAAAGTAGGAAAACGTTTTCCACATTCCACGGAAAACTTGGCCAATCAAACATGGCCTAATTTATTTACTTTGGTTTTTTATTTTTAATTATAATATTGATTCTAATTTGTGTTTTTTTTTTCAACTTATCTACTCGTTTCTCTTGATTTTATTGATAAGAATGAAAGAAAACAAGAGCACACATCAACAATATGAGATCAGAGATCTCGAAATTGATGAATTGACATGTATGTAGAGGTTTTTCCGTCTTAACACGCTTTAAAATAAAAGGGATATGATACACTTGATGAAGATGATAAGGATGACATACCCTTCGGAGTGCTATGGAGACCATCATGTTTCCAAGTACAAGGTGTTAACGAAGTTGATGGGGATGATTTTTATTGGAATTACTATGGGCACTACAAGACTACCAAAGATAGGATGCATACTACAATCCATATAAGTAAGTAAATATACAATTCAAGTTGGGAGCAACACCCAAATCTATATTGATTGAAAGGTCAAAATATTAAACTAATCCTCCACAAGAAAATTGGCCTTCTCACAAAAACTTTCTTGTGCAACTATCCAAAATTTTGAATGGTAGATTGACTAATCATTTAACTCGAGAAGCTAATAGAAGAAAATCACAAGAAGCCAAAAAGAATTAGTAGCATTCAAAGAAAAGAGAATTAGTATGCAACCCTCCATTTTATTGTTTGCTAAAAAATTAATTTTTTATTAATCCTTATGAGGGAATTGAAGTATACATTGTTGAGACCAAATCCCGATATGAAGACATGTCATACTACTTAAAGACACTAATGCTAAACAAACAGGACTGAGGACAGGGCTGGAGACCCTGATCTGATTTTTTGAAATTCAGATCAGGGGCTGAGGTGGTGCCACCTCAGCACCCTGTCCCCAACCCTGTCCCAGACCCTGTTTGTGTAGCAACTCTCACTTAAAGAAGAGCAAGATTAGAGTTGAAAATGGCATCCATAAAATGTTGAAAAGTCAACTTTAGAAAATTAAGTAGAATTTTCAAAGCCATATTCCAAGTGCCAAGAAGCACTTGCTCAAAAATCAAAGTTGAGACTACAAATAAAAAAGACTAATTGATACAAAACGTTCATACTTTTGGAAGTTATTGTGGCTATCGTCCATATTTTTCATTTATTGACATTTATGCCCCTACCTTCAACATTTCGTGTGCTGAAAATCATTTCCACCTCTTTTTGATGATTTTACCCCTCATTCAAATAAAATGAAAAGAAAAATAATCAAACAAATTATAACTATGTCCAAACTTTATAAAAAATGCATATAACCTACAAAACTTCACAATATTTTTTTTAAAGTGGTCAAAGGCTTCCACTTATTTTCTCACTAAAAACCTCCCCAAACCTTACACCCACGCCAGATCCATCCTCGATTCACCCAAAATATGGCCAAATCGGAAACACAGGCCGCCTCCGCCACTACCACCCAATTCGATCCTTCATCGGACTCCATCGATCCGATCTTCCACATCCTCAAACTACTCCCCTTCTCTTTCCTTTGCCCACCTCGTCTGCGGCTGAAGCTGCCCACCGTCACTCTGCCATCCACAATGATTGTCTACTCCCTCATCCTCCTCACCTACTTCATGGTCGTTTACTGGAGCCGATGTTAATAATTTCTATGCTATCTTCTTCATTTTGGTCTCCCAAAAGTCCCCTACTCCCACATCTACTCCACCCCATCCCCAAATCTGGCTCTGGTCCCAATTTCTCCACTGGATCTCACTTCTCCCACCCCACAAATATATACTTCACAATCAACATATACATACAGAATCTATATATACACTTTCAGAACCCCTTTTTGAATCAGAAGTATCTGTAAATTATCAAGTTTGGATTTTGTGATCGCAATTGGGTAGAATTTGATGGCTTCCACCGACAATCAGAACCCACCAGGCGGAGATCCGTTTGATATGCTCAAACTATTGAAACCTTCTACTCCTTCACCACCCAATTCGACTACTACTGCAAACCCTAATCCCCCAAACACCAATAGTAACATTAATACTAGCATTAGTAACCTTAATTTCATTTCTTCCCCTTTCTCACCCCCGTCAGCTCTTATCCTCCACCTACTGGCGACGTTTCTGGCGGTAGGACATACTCATACGCACCTCAGAATTCCCCCTTTCAGTATTTCAGTCACCTCTTTATGTATAGTACTCCTATTCCTACACCACCCCGCTCGGACTTTGCTAACATGAACCCCCAGAGGTCTATGTCTTATTCCACACCCACTCTCCAACCCCAAGTTCAACCTCCTACTACTCCACACCACCGGAATTTCCAAAACCCCCCAATTTAGTTTGGTGGGTAATAACTTTTTATGAAGTTTAGACATATAGTTGTAATTTGTTCAATTGTTTTTTTTTTTTTTTTTTTTTATTTGAATGAGGGGTAAAATTGTCAAAAATAGTGAAAAAGACGTTCAATGGCAAGAAATAATGAAGATAAGGGCATAAATGTCAAGAAATTAAAGGTAGAGACGATAACTACAATAACCTCTAAAGATAGGAACGTTTTGTGTCAATTAGCCAATAAAAAACTTAATGAGAAATGAATCACTCTAACCTTTTACGGTTTAATCTATATATTACATTGCATATAAATAATAGAATTGCATTTAGTATTTAGGCGTGTTTAAATATTGTTTAAATTTTTTTAAAATATTTTATAGTTAGGATCATCATCCTAGCTCCACAGTCAAAAAATTATATATATATATATATAAAAATTACAATTTGATCGAAGAGCTTCTTTGCCACGATCAAACACGGTCAACCGTGGTCAAACTTAAAATAATAAAGAAAAATTGAAAATCCAAAAAAAAATTTAAAAAAATTGTCAGGTTATTTTAAAATTTTAGCGCTTATTTGAGATTATTGTTTCTTAAAAATGCATTTTGGAATAGTAGATTGAAAGAGAATGTGTGGTTAATAAATAAGGAAAAATTTTGAATTTGCGTTGAAGAATGTATGATTGAAAACAAAGAGAGAAAAATGTATTTTTAGAAATAATGTGAATCAAACAAGGGCTTACTAAGTTTTGATTATAATGGGGGAATAGTATTTTTTTTTTAAAAAAATGGATGGTTGAAAAAGAATGAAAAGTTTTGGATTTACATATAATATTATTTTATTAAAATTGTGTGTTTGAAAATAGGAGAGAAAATTTTAATTTAATTTGATGAGATTTAGCCCCTGTTTGATAGCCATTTTGGGTGGGGGGGAATGATTTTATTTTTTTTATGTGATGGATGGTGAATACATGGTTGAAAAAGAAGAAAAATTTATTGATGTGATGAAAAATATTATTCTATTGAAGAATGTGGTTGAAAATGAATAGAAGAATGAGAATGAAAAAAAAAATATGTACCAAATAGGGGCTTAATGAGGGCCAAATGGGGGCTTAAATTCAAATCTTCAAAATTATCACCCCCTCACATTTTTTAAATTCAAATTCATAAAACCACGTATTTCATTGAATTAAGGTAGATTTAATAGGTAGTTGATGCATTTTAAATATTTTTTGGAATCTTGAATGTTACTGTTTATTAGTTGTTACTAATGTTGCTTATAATTTAAGGACCTTGATACATTTACATCAAACTTTATATAATATCACATGTCACTCTATTATTTGTCAGTTTAAAATGGAGTCAACTTTTTTAATTTCCATCCACATCATTTTATATAATCTTTTGTGTACAATTTTTATGTACAAGTAGCATAATCCATAATATAAATTGTAGGAAAATTGGCATCAACAACAAGAGATCCCTTTTGAAGAAGGAGAAAGAAAAAGATTTTACAAATTCCAAAACAAAATCCAATGTTCAACATTTATCCGACGAATCTAAAATTCCTCTTTTTACTTAATTTCTATGTTTTAGGCCTTATAATGCCACATAGTGAACAATTTAGGAATTAAATTTGAGGGTGAAAAATCTAGATTTCTTGTAATTTAACCTTCATGGTTGAATTTTGTGTGATTAATATAGGAACCAATTGAGTTTAAAAAAAAAAAAAAAAAAAACATTTACAGGATTGTCTTGCATTCTTGTGGGTAGCTTAACTTGAATAATGTGATTGATAGCCAATGATAATATTGTACATATCTATTATCATTTTTTAAAATATGTTGTGAACTCTCAAATTTTCAATTATTACTTGAATCCCATTATTTTATATTTGGCTTTTGAACAAATTGAGCACGAATTCATTCTTGATTGCACTTATGAATAACTTTCAAATTAGTTGTGTAGATTAACTATCTTTCGTATCTTTAAGACTAGTAGTATGTATTTAATATTATACAAATCACCCCAATTAGAATAATTTTGAAAATACTTTATTAGAGTTGAGTATATATGTAAGTATAATTAAGTTTCTCTTTTACTTTATTAGAGGATGGACGAAAGTTTAAATTTGGAATATTACACATCCAAACTTCAATCCCTTGTGAATATTCTACCATAGGCGTATTCAAGAATCTGGATGGAATTTTTACCAGTTTAATTTAAATGAAACTTATGAAGTGCTATGTAGACATCATGTTACCAATATATGAATTATTGGACATTTTGAATAGTAAATAAATAGAAAATTTCCCTTTATTCCACCATTCAACCAAAATCGCCTACGAATACTGGTGTAATATTTGAAATAAATTTGGTGTCAAGCTACTGCATTTAGAGAGAGATTACTCTCAAGATAAATGAATTGCATCGTGGGGGTGTGTGTCACTGCTTTATCTGGATGAAGGTCGGCCCCAGCACAGCCTAAAGCTTCAAATGAAGCTTCTCATTCAAAAATAAAGAATCATTTGAACTGAACAGTCATGGGTGTAGATAGTCGCAGAATGCTCCTTTTTTGCAGCGCCCACTCTCATAGAATTTACATACTCGCTGCCCCTTGGGAAGAGGCCTGGAATATCCTCCGCCACCATAAGGCTGCCTACCCCACGTAGGCCTGCCCCTCCCAAATCCAGCTACCCCGCCTAAATAAGCCCACGGAAACCTTTCCCCCCACCATATTTTCGACTTCCATTTCCCCATGTTGTGCCTTGGTTTGTTCCCCAACCAAGTTCGCTAATTCCCTGAGAAGGTCCTCCCAATACCAGATTAACATTACCCTGCACGGTCACCAGATTAATGTTACCCTATACCATTACCCTACCAGAGTCCATAGTTTCTGATCCCATCCCGAGAGCCATGTCTTGACTCGTGTTGCTTGGCGTGGGAGGATGGAATTCTGATCCAGCTTCCACTCGGTAAACTGGAAAACTAGTTTCTCCCTCACTACTTGCAGATGAATGCACACTAGACCTCTTAAAAGGATCAAGAGGATCGGGGTTAGATTCACCAATTGGTTTGCATCCCATGGCAAATTGACAATTTAGCTGTATCTCCTCCGTGGAATCTCTTTTTCCAGGATCAGGTGTAGGACTGAAATCCTCAATTGAACTAAAACAATCATCTTTTTGTGCTCAATAGATCCTTGTTTGGAAAACTAAGCTGTTCCTTGGACTTATTCAACTCCAAACGCACACAAGACCAACATGAATTAGCAACTTTTCCATTATGGGCATTACGATGTACATGAGTTGATTGTACCTTACAAGGCACTATACCCACACCCTTCCTGGGGTTTTTAGCTTGAGTAACCTCACCCATTGTCAAAGATAGTTTCTCTTTCAAGTAAGTCCAATACATCTTGAAAAGATACTCCCAGCTAGTTTTGTCATCAAAATCTACTTGAACCTGCATAGATTAATTCCATTAGAATTGTCAGCTTAAAGTTGCTACTGCATTACATGTCCACAGGCACGCTAGGCATATGGTATAACTCGTAATCTGGCTCAATATGTAGGGTATATATGTCAAACCAGTCCACATGCGGCCTTTTAACATCAATACTTCTCATGCATCTAATCTGATATTTTCATCCAGAGTCCAGACCACGACATTCTCATATTGCAAATATTTATAAATTTCAGCAGCACAATTTCGTAAAGGCTCTTAGGCTTTATGCAAGTGTCAAGAGCATTTCTTTATTGAGTGAAGCACAACAGTATCAATATAAAAACTTCAATTCACTATAAGACACCAATGAACTTGTATGATATTTAGTAGAAGAAGAGATTTGTTTATAACTTCACAAGAAATTCTAAATAAAAAGTTCATAATTACTAAGAATTTAGATTAGGACACATGATCAAACATTGTCTTTAAAGGCATAAGAATTTTGCTGAAGCTTTCATGGTGAGTAAATACATCAAACATAGATTTTAAGAGTGATTGGTAGTGATTTTAAGTACTCACAAGTAGTGGACTTACAGAATATATGGATAATAAGTAAGTAGTAAGTTTTGGGTTCTATGAAATGTGTGGATAAAAAATATGTCTCAGGAGCTTAAATTATATTTTAAGCTTTCACTTTCTAACATTTATTACACGTGGTATCCTAGGAGAGAGAAGAGATCACGTCGGTTATTTACCAAAAGTGGCATCATTCACGAGTGCAACCCTCTAATTGTGTGTGCCATGACATCTCTGTTACACTACCACTTGTAAAGGACACATAGATAGGTCTCATCATTCGAAGCAAAAGTTTTTGACAAATAGTGCAGTTTCATCCAGCTATACATACATATAATTTGTGAATTATCTACAATTCCAACGATTGCATAGAATGGAAATTTAGACCTGAAAATCATTCCAAAATGGCTTCACTTCGCAATAAGCAAACTGACAATAAACTATGATATTTATTGCAGCCTCCCAAGCTTCAAATCCTCAAATTGATTCTAAATAGAAAATAGATGTCAACTCAGTTCCAAAAGAATTCTTGTAACAAGCAAAACTAAACTATTAAACTAATTACCATGAATATGCAAAAATAACAATAATTGAAATTCTCGACATAAATGCCAATTTTCCAGGTTGGTACAACCTTTTGCTAAAGTAATATAATGCATACAAGCATTGTTACTTTAGAAACAAAAGTAGACAAACTAAATCCAGCTGCCTTCCCTAATATAGTGGAACTAAAAGAAGATGGCTAAACACAAAAAAATAAAAAATGTTAATTATAAAAAGGTTTTTAGTAAACCATACAGGCTAGGGTAAATCCTAAGAATGAACCTGACACAATATACGCAAGGAAATATTAAAAGGCAATTATATTTCAGTTTAAGAACATGTAAAGGAGACAAATGTGCATACTGATTCATTGTTGTCTTGGTCTTTATTTTCAATTAGCATGATAGTCTTCATGCATGTTTTGCAAAAGCCTTTGTTTCCTCTAACACACACATAATCTGCATCTTTGGTGCATCCTTTACACAATGAATAAGTGCAAGTATAGCACAAATAATGGGAAGCCTTCCGACATACACTACAAATGTGCCAACCTGAAAGCAATATCACAATTAGAATATTACATGGCTTGCTGCTAGTAAATCAGGACAAAGGTATTCTATAAACATCTGATTTTGTAGTTTTCAAGACATTTACGAAAATATGCACGAAAAACAACTCAGACATAATGGGGAAGAAACCAAAAATTAGAATAGAATAATACGGTTAGAAAAAGAAACTAAGGGTCCGTTTGATTGCAAGGGTGGAAAATGGGTGGAAAAGAAATTGGATTCCAGGGAATTGAATTGCCTGAAATTGTTTTACCGGGAATTGAATTAAAGGTGTTTGATTGGTATAATTTTCCACCTTTCTATTATAATATGTTTGGCTTTTTTTTCCATGCAAATTGTCAATTAAATGGATAAATTTTTTTACCATTAGGGACAAAATATGTTTAGATTGCAAAAAAAATAAATAAATAAATAATTTATTTTTTATTTTTACGTTTGGCTCTATTTTGTATGATATTTGTCAATTAAATGGATAAATTTTTTTACACTTTATCTTAGAATTTGTTTCTATTGCTAATAAAAATAAATAAATAAATAAAAAAAAAAAAGAGGTGGAAACCAATTCCCACCAAATAGCAAGGAATTGATTTCCACGGAATCACACTTCAAGTGGTTGTACCTTGGAAAAGGCTGGAAATCGATTCCATGGAAAATAAAGGCTATCAAACAGAGCAAAAGCAGAAAGTTGGAAAACGATTCCTAGTTCCCGGGAAAATTTTGGTTATCAAACAGGGCATAAATAACTATAATATCCATCTAAATACACAAATGCAACTTCTAAAATTTAGAGTGTGTTTGATAGATATTATTGGGGAAAAATGAATTTTGAAATAGTGATATGATGGGAAATGTGTGGTTGAAAAAGAAGGAAAAGTTATTGATGTGATGAAAAATATTATTTTATTGAAGAATGTATGGTTGAAAATGAGTAGAAGAATGAGAATGAAAATGATAATGTAGGTCAAACGGGGCCTTAATGACAATGTATGTATGTCCAAGACATCTTTACTAAATATGTTACTACAGAATTCAGCTTTACAAATTAAGGGAATTCCTATAAACACTAAAGATTGAACTTTCACCATAATATGTGAAAAGATGCTGAGTGAGCATATTCAGCCAAGTTTAAAAGGAGCTTCTTTGGGGAGTATGTCTCTACATACTCGCAAAGAACTCCCCAAAGATGCACCTTTCAAGCTCAATACCGCCAGAAAGATGGACATAACTGAATTCATTAATTTCATACAGATAGAAGATTAACATACCGTAATTCCACTTAGCTTTTGATCTAAAAAATGCTTCGTCCCGCTTGATACAAGCAGGATGATATGCCTTCGGACAGCCCCTATCCATTAATAACAAAACTTCAATTAACAACTAAAGAAACTTCTAATCATCACAAATCTTTCTTTTTCTAGTTTCAGAAGATAACAAAATGAAATTACATTAACAAATATTTATATAAACAGTCCAAAGAACTACTAAATCAAACTAAGAAAAAGGTTAAAAAAATCCTCACAAGATATTGAAATCTTAAAGCATTTCACAAAAATTCAACTCACTTGCGATCACAAAGGACAAGAGAACCCCCATCAAAGCAAATGAAACAAACATCTTCCTCCTCCTCCACCTTTTTCCTCTTCACAGGAGGAGACTTGACACCTACCTGCCCCACTTGGATGCCGTCCCCTTTTATTCTTCATATTCTCAATCATCTGCCCTGTCGACAAAGCCACCAGAGGCGGATTTACCACAGC
This sequence comes from Osmanthus fragrans, assembly GCA_019395295.1. NCBI lineage: Eukaryota > Viridiplantae > Streptophyta > Magnoliopsida > Lamiales > Oleaceae > Osmanthus > Osmanthus fragrans. The sequence continues at coordinate 17,637,605 of CM033347.1, read as the reverse complement.
CGACGTCATCGCATTAACAGAATCAGCGGATATACACATCATAACTCCTCCCAGCTCTGAGTCCTCCATTTTTCGAACAGCTGGCAACGATCCACGATCTTCCGGCTTTCCGGTTGCTACAACAGTCTCATCGTCGTCAAATTGAGCTAGTGCAGCTAATAATGTTTCCATGTTCTCCATTAAAAAAACCTCGATGAAAACAATCCCCGTAATTATTTGACGCTAGTTTTTCACACAGATACAATGTAGATACAAAAATGTACAGAAAGAAAAAGGGAACTGAATTGTACGATTGGCTGGAATTTGGGTATAATCTGTGATTAACAGGGTTGAAAAATGGAATTGTACCAAGAATTTGGGTTGTGTTATCATGTGGACGTGTTTGGGGAGTGAAATGCAGAAAGGTAAATGGCGGGCCATCCCATGGCCAATGGGGTTAAGAAATTGGCCAACAAGTGATAACTATGGGGGCCAATATCAGGCTTTTTGTAGTGCGATGCGGAGAGCAAAAGTTGGACTAATCAACTTTTGAAAACTAGCTAATTCGAGGTTTTGAATGTACTAATCGAAGCAGAATTGGTAAGAAAATTTACAGCTTAATGGTCGACTCTTGTATTATATTTTTGTGATTTTTTAATACAATAAATAAATAGGATCGATTCTCCAGTTTTTTCAATCAAATTTAGAGTTATTAATATTAAAGTTTAAGCAATATGATATCATTTGAATATGGTATTCAACGTGAATTTATTAATCAAACCAATAGATATAAAATCATAAATTTGCATGGTCATGTGTACATTTTTTTTTTATCGACTCTTAAGTATTGTGACCAGCTCATGGACAGAAAAATAATTATGGAAATGCGTCTTGGTCGTGTTGATCAGTGTGCTGGCCAAGAATTTTTCTTCATGCGTCGAGCTTGTCAAGTACGTACTCATAAATTTTGACAATCGCTTTCTCATAAAAATGACAAGATTAAAGTTGTCAAACCAATGACAACAAAAAAAAAAATTATATTAGATTCAGTCCTGCATATTCATGTCGATGGACATGATGGCTTACAACTTTTTTTTGGTGTACGAGTCCATTTAAATACAAGTTACTTAAAAATCGAATATCTTTTCAAGTCGTTTTTAGTTTTCTGTTTTACATAACAATAAAAATGTGTTTGAAAATATATTTTCAAAAATAAGACTAAACATTTTGAGTATTTTCAGTGAAATTCTGAAAACACTCAAGCATAGAAAACAAGCGTTTAAAGAAAATTTTCTTTTCAAAATTATTAATAATTGATCTGATGCAAGTTTCAAAAAATTGTAATGTAATCCTCAAACCTTTTAAATGTTGAATTTAACTCCCTGAAACTTATGAATTCTTTATCGATGCTCCTTTAATACTTCCAATTGATCACTTGATCTTCAATTTCTTCAAATCAACTTCAAATTAAGCTCCAAATAACATTTTTCAAACCAATTATATCCAAGATGAAAATTTTCAAATAATTAACATAGAGCCTGTTTGAGTCTAATTTTTGCTAAAAATGCATTTTGGAATAGTATTTTGACGGTGAATGTGTGGTTAAAAAATAAGGAATTTTTTAAATTTACGTGTAATATTATGTTATTGAAAATGTGTGGTTGAAAAAGAGAGAGAGAGAGAGAGAGAGAGAGAGAGAAATGTATTTTGAAAATTATATAGACCAAACATAGACATAATTTACATAAATTAAGTAGATAATGGCTCATTATATATAATTAAATAAAAATAGAGGTCCACATAAGTGCATAAAATGCACTTAATGCTGTTGACGTTCATAAATTACGTAATCAACTTTGATCAACTTAATGGAGAATTTGAGTGAGATTACATATTGGAATAACTAAAAAAAATGAGATAATTGTATTAATTCTCAGGTTTTGAGAGTGAGTAGGTTTAATACACTGAGTTTGATCTCTTGAGGAAACCATTATGCCTCAAATTATAGCCAGCAACTTGGCCGTCCCATTCGCATCGTCTACGGCAACTTGACAACCCCAATCACGTCATCAATAGTGTTGCTTCTTAATATGCATGACACTACATTGTATTTTGATAAATTTAAGTGGATGGAGAGGTTGGTCTCTCAAGACATCATGACCTTTAGAGATAAACTACATTTATTCTCATCATTGCAAACTTTTGATTGGTTGATCATGAGGTGCTTTCATGAGCCCTGTCATGTGTCTTCTTGAGATAAGTCATGAGAGAGTTAATGACATCATCTAGTCTAATCAATAATGATGAGCTTAATAAGGACGACTATTATCAAGCTGAAGTTCACCTTGCTCCAAGCTTTTTTAAGAAAATGATGTGTTTCTATAATAGTTTTCTTTTGTCAACAATCCTAATTAATGTAAGGATTATTAGAAAATCCTATTTAATGGAAATATCATTAACAATTTGTCCCCCAAAAGACAAGATTGTGTTACTTTTTGACGACAATTCTGCCTTTGTGATGTGATACGGGATATGCAATCACTTGGCCGAGCTTTGGAGTCCAAGGGGTTGAAGTTGACAAGCCAAGGTACAAGTTTGGTGAAGGGGTCGAGGTTCGAATCGAAGGGGATCAGCATGTTAGAAGCGGTCGAAGACGGAAGGAAAATGGACATTTATGCGACCGCATAGATGTAATACCATGCGGTCGCATATCATCAACAGAAGCTCTCCCAGCAGCGAAGTTTCTTTCTATGCGACCGCATATGTTTTAACTATGCGGCCGCATAGGCAAATTCTGAGACGGATTTTTATATTTTTCGCGAATTTTCATATTTTGCTATATTTCTTATTTTTGGCAAGTTTATTATCTTTGGACTCTAGAATTTCGTTATTTCCATAATTTTAGGGTTTTCCATAGTTTCCATATAAATAGGAATTTTATTTCATTGTAAGTTAAGTTTTGACATAATGAATTAAAAGAGTTTTCTCTCAATTGTTCTTCATGAACACCCATTAGAACTTATCAAATATTTTTTGAATATTTATGGCGTTTGACAACAGAACTTATCAAATGATTGGACTACCTTTGTGGCGTTCGCAAATCGGGGTTTTAGTTTCTGCACTTCAACGGGTTTAAGGTTAATATATCTTAAGTTCTTTAGTCGTGAGGCTCAGGTCAATATCCTATCGTCTACAAACCTGAATTTGGGCTTTCCCGACGTTTTGAATTCATTTCACGAGTTCCATGCGATTCCCCCAATCGGGATCACATCAAGTGGTATCAGAGCTGGTTCTAGATTAAGGTTATATCGTTTATTTTATTTTATTTTTGTTTTGAGTCTTTTTGTGTTCTTCGTGTTCATGTGTCCAGTAAATATTTTGAGTCTTAGATCCAAAAAAATTCAAAAAAAAATTCAAAAGTTGACTTCAACCCCTTGGACTCCAAAGCTCGGCCAAGTGATTGCATATCCCGTATCACATCATCCCCTCTCTCTTCGAAACTAGATTGACTTTGTACCCGGCGCAGTCATTCCAAACCGACCGGCTTATCAGAGTAACCCCGAGGAAACGAAGGAGCTTCAAAGGCAAGTTGAGAAGTTGTTGCGCAAGGGACACGTGAGGGAAAGCATGAGTCCATGTGCCGTGCCAGTACTACTTATACCTAAGAAAGATGGATCTTGGCGGATGTGCGTGGATTGTAGGGCCATCAATAATATAACGGTAAAGTATCGTCATCATATTCCTAGGTTAGATGATATGTTAGATGAACTATTTGGTGCATGCATATTTAGTAAGATAGATCTTAGGAGTGGTTATCATCAAATTCGCATGAGAGAAGGAGATGAGTGGAAAACTACATTTAAAACTAAGTATGGCTTGTATGAGTGGTTAGTTATGCCGTTTGGACTCACGAATGCACCAAGCACGTTTATGCGTTTAATGAATCATGTTTTACGTGCTTCTATTGGTAAGTTTGTTGTGGTATACTTTGATGATATCTTAATCTATAGTAAAGACATCAATGAACATATGGAACATTTGAGATGTGTGCTTGTGGTATTAAGAAAAGAACAACTTTATGCTAACTTAAAGAAGTGTTCATTTTGCATGGATAGAGTTGTGTTCTTAGGATTTGTTGTTAGTGCTAACGGGGTGGAAGTCGATGAAGAAAAGGTAAAAGCTATTAAAGAATGGCCAACACCTACTACTATAACCGAAGTGAGGAGTTTTCAGGGATTGACTAGCTTTTATATGCGGTTTGTTAGGTATTTTAACACTATTACCACACCACTCACGGAAATTGTTAAGAAAAGTGTTGGGTTTAAATGGGGACATGAACAAGAGCATGCATTCAATACTATTAAAGATAGGTTATGTGAGGCACCGATTTTAGCATTACCTAACTTTGACAAAGCTTTCGAGATTGAGTGTGATGCTTCAGGTATAGGCATTGGAGCAATCTTGATGCAGGATAAAAGGCCGATTTGCATATTTCAGTGAAAAGCTTAGTGGGGCGGCGCTTAACTACCCTACATACGACAAAGAACTCTATTCATTGGTTCGAGCATTGGAAACATGGCAGCACTATCTATGGCCAAGGGAGTTCGTGATTCACACCGATCATGAATCATTGAAGCATTTGAGAGGTCAAGGTAAGTTGAACAAGAGGCATGCTCGATGGGTGGAATTCATAGAGACATTTTCCTACGTCATCCAGTACAAACAAGGTAAAGAAAATGTGGTTGCGGATGCGTTGTCTCGAAGATATGTGCTTCTAACTTCCTTAAGTGCGAAGTTGCTTGGTTTTGAGTTTATTAAGGGCATGTATGAGAATGATTTAGATTTTTCCAGCATATATGCAATAAGGGAGCGGTGGATAAGTTCTTTAAACATGACGGGTATTTGTTTAGGGAAAATAAATTGTGTGTGCCTAATTGTTCTATGCGTGATTTGCTAGTTAAGGAAGCACATAGTGGGGGATTAATGGGACACTTTGGGGTTGCTAAGACTTTAAGGATGTTAAGTGAACATTTTTATTGGCCTAAAATGAAAGTTGATGTCGGAAAAACTTGTGAAAGATGCTTAACTTGTAAACAGGCTAAGTCTAAGGTCTTACCTCATGGGTTGTATACACCTTTACCCGTTCCTAGTAAACCTTGGGTTGACATATCTATGGATTTTGTGTTAGGTTTGCCTAGGACTAAAAAAGGGCGAGATTCTATCTTTGTAGTGGTAGATAGGTTTTCTAAAATGGCACACTTCATTCTATGTCACAAAACCGATGATGCCACTAATATTGCTGATCTGTTTTTCAAAGAGGTAGTGCGTTTACACGGGGTACCTAAGAGTATAGTATCGGATAGGGACGTTAAGTTTCTTAGTCATTTTTGGCGTGTTTTGTGGGGAAAGTTGGGCACAAAATTGTTGTTTTCTACTACTTGTCATCCACAGACCGATGGACAGACCGAAGTAGTTAATAGGACCATGATACAGTTGTTGCGCACTGTTGTTAATAAAAATTTGAAAAGTTAGGAGGAGTGTCTACCTTTCATCGAATTTGCATACAATAGAGCTGTACACTCCACTACTTCACATTCACCATTTGAGATTGTTTATGGTTTTAATCCGTTAACTCCACTAGATTTAATTCCTTTACCTGTGAATGAACGAGGTAGTTTAGATGGACAAAAGAAGGCTAACTTGATAAAGGCACTCCACGAGAAGGTAAAATTGCAAATAGAAAGCAAAAACAAGCATTATGCAGCACAAGCGAACAAAGGCAGGAAAAGTGTTACGCTTGAACCCGGTGATTGGGTTTGGGCACACTTGCGAAAGGAGCGATTCCCAGAGTTGAGGAAATCCAAGTTGCAACCGCGGGGTGATGGACCGTTTCAAGTGGTTGAAAAGATCCATGACAATGCATATAAGCTCGATCTACCTGGTGAGTTTAAAGTTTCAGCCACATTTAATGTTTCTGATCTATCTCCGTTTGATGCAGGTTCAAATTCGAGGACGAATCCTTTTGAAGAGGGAGGGGATGATGTGATATGGGATAGGCAATCACTTGGTCGAGCTTTGGAGTCCAAGGGGTTGAAGTTGACAAGCCAAGGTACAAGTTTAGTGAAGGGGTCGAGGTTCGAATCGAAGGGGATCAGCATGTTAGAAGCGGTCGAAGACGGAAGGAAAATGGACATATATGCGACCGCATAGATGTAATACCATGTGGCCGCATATCATCAACAAAAGCTCTCCCAGCAGCGAACTTTCCTTCTATGTGACCGCATATGTTTTAACTATGCGGCCGCATAGGCAAATTCTGAGACGGATTTTTATATTTTTCGCGAATTTTCACATTTTGCTATATTTCTTATTTTTGGCAAGTTTATTATCTTTGGACTCTAGAATTTCGTTATTTCCATAATTTTAGGGTTTTCCATAGTTTCCATATAAATAGGAATTTTATTTCATTGTAAGTTAAGTTTTGACATAATGAATTAAAAGAGTTTTCTCTCAATTGTTCTTCATGAACACCCATTAGAACTTATCAAATATTTATTGAATATTTGTGGCGTTCGACAACAGAACTTATCAAAGGATTGGACTACCTTTATGGCGTTCACAAATCAGGGTTCTAGTTTCTGCACTTCAACGGGTTTAAGGTTAATATACCTTAAGTTCTTGAGTCGTGAGGCTCGGGTCAAGATCCTATCGTCTACAAACCTGAATTTGGGCTTTCTCGACTTTTTCGAATTTATTCCGCGAGTTCCATGCGATTCCCCCAACCGGGATCTCATCACTTTGTCCCAACCAGTATGAGATCGACACATTTGTTGACAAGTTAAGACTAGTCCAACAATTCAAAGTGTCAATTGGATAGAATGTTATTGAAATCGTATCTTGCAAAACGTGGTGGCATTAAAATGACGATTATCCAAAAATTTAAACAATGGCTTAATGAGGAAGTTACTTTTTGAATGGTGATCATGGTGTTTCCCGTCCTTTATAGCCACAACAATTTGAAGAGATGTTTTTTCATCTCACGCAACGATTTGAAAATATGCCTTTTCATCTACTTCTTCCTCTATAAAAAGGAAAGAAAAATGCCTTGAGTTTGTCATTCACTGTTCAATATTCATCATCTTCTTTAAAAATTCAATCGCGTTTCACGTACACTTTCATGCATAGCATACCACATAGTCCTACGTGGAAAGGGGAAAAAAAAAAGAAAAAAACCAACAAACCAACTAAAAGCAGAGAACCCGGTTAAGCCAACAAAATCGGTGGAAATGAAATTTCTTCCCAACCCATTTCACTTTCCCATTTACAATCTATAAGCTCGAGCTGTGGCTAATCTTCAAGCGACGACCTAAATAATCGCCACATCTGGTCTCCTTGTCCACTGGTAGAGAATCCATCCTCATTGGCAAGAGACGACGATACGTCAAGTAAGAGATAAGAAGGCAGCAACGATGTGGAATTTTAGGTTTTCTGATATTATTTCGTTTTTACCCCCAAAAATTATTGTTTCGTTGTATTCGAAAGATGAAATACGAGTATACTTTCTCCTGTCTACTGTAGTTTGTGAGAAAAATTGTGACATGTGGTTGGGCTTGTCACTCGAAGATTTCATTTGAACTATGTGTTAGAAAAAGTTTGGCTTTAAGATTCTGAAACTTTCGTTCAACTTTAATTACTGCTTCTGCAAATTTTTTCTGTTTTAGTTGTAAGGAAGACAGTTATGTTATAGTTGTTAGGAGGAAAATTTGCTTCGAAAAATTTGATTATTCAATTTTCATGCCTTTTTTAGTTGTAAGGAAAAGCTTAGTTATCAAATGTTGAGCTATGGCTTCTTCAATTTTCATGCCTTTTTTAGTTGTAAGGAAAAGATTAGTTATCAAATGTTGAGGTACAATCTTAACCGTGAAACTTGGTGTTGTTACGATTACCTATTTTGCTGGATGAAAGTTATTCATATACTGTTGTTGTGCTGGATGAATTGCTATACATCTTCTTGCATGAGATATTTCTTGTTTTGGTGGATAAAATGATTGTTTGTCAATGGAATTCCCCTTGTAAGTTAATTTGAGAGAATAAATATGTTTTGATGATGATGTGGTCGTTTAATGTGGTTGAATTATACTAGGTCAATGACAGGCAAGAATAGGGAAATATTGACTGTTGTAAACAAATGGGGCATATGCTGTCGGAATGCCCCAGAAAGAGAAGATGTCCAAATTGTGGTATGGGCTTTGTCAAATGGATGGAGGTGGAAAAGAATAATGATCATAAAGGCCTTTTGTTCCATTGTTGTTCTCGCGATTGTAGGTACATCAAGTGGTGTAACAATTCCCCTGACAAAAAGTGTTCATTGCATGATGACGGGGAATCAAGTGGCATCACAAATGGAGGTGAAAACGTGGATAATTTGTCGCAAATGTTAAAAACACTCGCTAAGCTAACGGAGGAAAAAGACTTCAAGATTTTGCTCAAAATAAATATACGCAAAGGAAAGCGAGTTTCGGATGACGACATATGAAATGTGATACAGTCCGATGGTTTTGGATGTTGTTGTACTTGAAAAATATGTTGTAGCAAGTGTTTCATTTGAGTAACTTTGTCAAATTTGTAGTCATGTCCAGTAGCTTCACTATTGTCTTTTAATTTGAGTAGCTGCAAACTCCTTGTAATTTTAGTTGCTTCGTGAAGATTAGATTGGATCCAGCAACTTTTGTTAATTACTGGCTGTAGTATATATATCTATACTTTGTTTGCTATCTTTGTTTCTGGAAAATTGCATTCACTGTCTTTCAATTTTGGCACCTATAGTGCAAGTCTGAAATTTCACCGGTTTGCTAGGAGTTATTTCTCCCTGATCATATACTCATCTTCATGCCACAAACCTTTTTCAAGTGAGTCTGAAATTTCACCTGTTTTGATGTTAATATAATACAAACACTAAACTAGTTATATATAATGTGGGATATGTATCACAAATTTATAAGATTGAAAATGCACATTTATAAATGAAGAAGTCAAAACAAGTTGCATTCCAGGGTGATTCCACACCCGTCATAAGCAATACAAAGACGAAGTGGATATATTTCACCAACTAAACAAAACTATATACATTGAGCTGCCTATGCTATTATAAACACCCTTATTAACTGTTATTTAAATGTATGAGGGAGCGTTGGAAAGTTGCAATGAAAAATCTGGGCAACACACACTAGCATCCTAGGACAACGACTGATTCGGCATAGCTTCCAGTCAACAAATTCTTTTAATTCGGCATAGCTATTTCACCAACTGCTGAATGACCAAAGTAGCTTCCAGTCAACAAATTCAACTTCATTAGATGACAGATCCAGATCATTGTTATCAAATGCTTTTAATTCTACAAAAAAAAAAGCTTGCTTTCACAACATCCCTATTGAGTTGCATTATAAGGATGAAATAGTAATCTTGTTGATGAACCAGAGGTCGTTCCAATATCCCCTGCATTGATTTGGTGAGCCACTACTGGACTTGGACTTGGACTTTGAACAGGAATAGATGGACCTCCTGACAACTGGTGAGCCAATCCTGGACTTACACCATGAATTCCAACAGGGACAAAACCTATTGTGGATGGTCTGGGGGTCTCCTTCATAATTCCCAATGACATTTCAACATTGTACGGCCAATCGGGATAGTAGCATGGCATTGTATTACCTAACATAAAAATGTAAACTTCAAACTACGGCTGAATTTATAGAGCAATGAAAAAATGTCCCAATGATGAAAATTGAACGAAATTGGAAATTCACTTTTTAAACCATAGACTCACCGTGATAATTGAACATCACATTTGTCGTTGATGCGGGAATAAAATTCGCTGCCTGCATTTGTTGTATAAGTGTATGACTTTCTATGTCGCCCTACATGACATGATATTTTTAATGTAAAAAAGTGTCTCCACCACTAGATTAACAAATAAGAAATACTTACAAATAATTTCTGTGTGTTGGATTGCGGTGTCAGCGTGTTATCGTCTACTTCGGGTGAGGATTGAACTACAGGTGTGTCGGGTCGAAGATTGCTTTTCCTCGCTCTCGATCTCCGTCCATTGCTGGACGTTGAGGCTGCCTACATGACTTGGAAATAATTGGCATTTGATATTCGTTCATATGAATTTACGAAACATGAAAACTGAAGAAGTCGAATGCAAAATAACATTGTATCTCTTCGAGGTGGACTCCAATGAGCTTTTAAGACGAAGTTTCTTCGGTGCACCCTTCCTTTTTGAGCATTTAGGATCTTGTATGCTACCGCTATGTTCATGTGACGCTCTAGATTGGGAACCGACATGCAAACTGGACTGTGAAATGCTATTACTTCCCCAAGTTGTATTCGTCAACATCATGTCTTTGGTTTGCGATACAATCCACTCTACTATTGCACGAGTTCGCTCTTCATCATCTGCAGCAATGTTTGCCAACGTAAAAAATAGTTCACACATTCTGTCATACCTTAACTGGCTAGGAGTGCTACCTAGACCGGTGTAATTCACAGCGACCCTAGTGTGGGCTCTACTGATATCTCGTCTTCATCTCCTCAATAAGTACCTATCAGGTAGTGATGTCACGCCATTACACATCAACAAGGATATAACATGTCTACACAATTTCGTAAAACTAGAATAAGTGACAACTGCAAATGACATTGCATTCCTCTGAATGAAAAGTGACAGAAAACTTCTTCTTTCTAACAATTTCTTCATAAATGACATCCTCCTCAACCTCGTACGTCTTCTCCGAACAGTTATCTGAAGCAGATATCACATCACAGTAGACCTTACCAGTTATCTCATCTTGAAATTCTCTAAACTTCAAAATAGTATAAATAGACTGAAACTGCTTATCCATTTCATATTTTGTTGCACATGGAACCATATGCGAATAAGACTTGAAATCTGCCTGGAATTCCTTTTCAACTTTATTTCGTAATGCTCGTTCGTATTATTCGACAAACTGTTTCAGCGATATCTTCGAATGCACGTACCCGTCAAAGAATGCATTTATACTCTCGTTGCATTGAGTTGTTGACATCCCCGCCCAAATTTTAGTTTTCAAATAACATGGCACCCAATGACCCCTATTATCAAACAACCCCGACAACCATTCATTATCATGTAAGTCATATGTATCAAGCATAGTTTTCCAACCTTTTTCAAAATTTTCAATAACATATGTATCATACACTAAGCCATGTATAGATGAAAAAATTGATCGCTTTTCATCGTGGTATCCAAACTTCTCCGGCAACTTCTTCAATATATGTCATAGACACCATCTATGTCTCGTATTTGGAAAAACCATCTCAATTGCATTTTGCATGGCTCTGTCTTGATCAGTAATAATTCCATTTGGTGTTTGCCCATGCATCCACTGCATCCATGTCTTGAACAGCCAGACAAATGTATTAGTATCTTTATTTGCTAGCAAACCACATCCGAGTAGTGTTGATTGTCCGTGATGATTTACTCCGACAAATAGGGCAAAAGGCATGTCGTATTTATTTGTGAGATAAGTGGTATCAAACGTCACGACATCCCCGAACTCCTTATACGCTTCTTTATACCTCTTATCTGCCCAGAATAGATTTCTGAGTCGTGAGTCTTCGTCCAAATCCATACAGAAGTAAAACCCCGGGCATTTGTGAAAAGTACGACTGTATCGCCACCATATCCCCTTCCTCGAGTCTCAATCGCTGTACTCATTCTACATAATTTCGACAATCATTTTCCACGTAAGTCAGATTTTCATACCCACCTGCTTCAACAACTGTTGAGTTGTAACTCTTGTGTAAAGGAATTCCAGCCATATCGTTCACTTCGAGCTTACGTTTTACATTTGCACTCAATTCTCGATTGCAGCGATACAACTTGGATTTCGAAGGACTTATTTTATGATTATGTTCAAGATCAATTGTGCAAATTTTCCATACTCCCCGAATATCTGAAGAAGCAGTAAGTCTTGCTTTGCAACCTGTTTGAATAGTCGGTTGCGGTTTCAAAGAAGCACAAGTATTACTGCTTCTCTGTCCTTCACGACGACATGCCAACGTAACATAATTAACTACTCCATCTTCTCCCTTTCTGGAATTTCGTCTCCGAATCGGGAAACCTACATCATACGTATACCTCTTATAAAATTCAAACACCTCTTTCTCATCGTTAAACTTCATACCAACTATAGGCACAACCACACCATGAATGCCTAATATATCATCGTCCATTGTGACACTATTGTCAACATTGTTGTCATTATTGAAATCTACTACAACTTCATCAACCAATTCTTCCATTACTTCTTTTCCTGTATCATTTTGAATGCAAATATGAATTATGAGTATAGTTAAAATATTTTACCTTCCTAATTTCCCTAAGTTTTCCTTCAAAATTCAGCACAGTGTAAACGCATAGGTTTCTGCACAACTTAAAAAATGGGTACAACGAATTTACCTTTCTCTGTCATTCTGTCAATCACGATTGCACCACAAAGCCTTCGGCTTGTCAGACACTACAAGTTCACAAACATTACAACGATATTAGACACTACAAGTTCGCAAGTGAAGTAGGTGAATATCTTAAAAATATCCCGTTTCGACACTTTTTAAAGTCTGGTTATCAGACAAAACCAGTTCAGAAACATTAAAATGAAATTACAGAACGCGGTGACGTAGGTGAGACCCCGTCGTCGCCGACGCGTTCGCAATGAAGTAAGTGAAACCTCGTCGTCGCGGTCGCGTCAGCCAGAACTGTAAAATGACCTTTCAAGTTCCTATGGTATGGATGATGTTTATTGACAAATTTCACCTCCTTTCCTCTTAATATTAACCACTTCACACAGCTTACTGTGGATGAATCTTCGATTTATCGTAGAGTAAATAATCGCCCAAATGAATGGTTCATTTGCTGTAGAGGGTTTCTACAGATTTTGTTTGAAAATCCGGTTCATTTACTGTGGAGGGTTCCCATTTGTTGGGCCTTTCAAAAATTTGGGAAAAAACGTGTTTTCACTTTTCCCACTTAAAAAGGTGGGTCCCAATAATTTAAAATGTTGTAAGCCATGCTGTGTACCAATAGTGTACAAGAGGCATTATCCTTAAAAATTTGCTTGTGGAGTTGTGGTCGATCTGTCTTAGGTATTTTTTTTATTTTCAATATTTTTCTTTTTGCTTTTCCATCACTTTATATAAATAAGTTCAGACAACTTAATAGTTCTTTCTTGGGAAAGTGTTTTGCTGTTTTACCAGGGTAGGGGTTTAGAATCCTTACGGCACTTACACCATGGGACCCACCTATATAAAAAATTACCCAAAAAACCTACCCACCCACCCCTATTTGTGAATATTCAGTAGAGGTTAGCCCTGTACCCCCAAGTGCTTCTCCTTGGAAAAACAACCAAGCGAAAGCTATAAGTTCTTCTCCAGCTTCTTCTTCTTCTAATTCTTTCACTGTCTCCTCCAATTCTGAGGTCCGTGAAATTTTTACTCATATTCCTTTAGGCGTGGCCCACCCTACTAGTACTTTGCCTCTATTTCATTGGCTGTAGCTAAAAATATATAAAGGATTTGGGGTTACTCCTCTTAATAAGGTTGACATTTTAAGATGGACCCTCAAATCTTAACATGGTATTAGAACCAGGCCCAGTTTTGCAATGTTGGGTGCCCTCAATATCGATTTATTCACAGTTGTTTGGCATGATCCACGCTGTGTGTGAGAAGGCGTATTAGAATCTCACATTGGCTGTGGCTAAAAATATAGACCAATATATAAAGGATTTGACACTACTTCTCTTAATAAGGTTGACTTTTTAAGATGGGCTCTCAAATCTTAACACCTCCGCCAATCCTCAATTATACTAGGACTGTGAGTTTGATAGATAAGAGTGGTGAGGAATCTTTTGGAAAAGTGTAGGAGTGTTCTGACATTAAGTCTATTGCCACCAAAGAAATTGGAGAATAAATTACAGCATCCCTAGTTCAAGTTGAAGCATTTTTATAAAGGGACAATTGTCCTGAGGGTTGCATTGCTTTGAACTCGACAATTATTTCTATCGATCCGAGGCTTCATTTTTCTCGTGTCATTAGGAAGTTTTTATTCTCTTGGGGATAGTACCCACACAGTTATGCCCCAATGGGTAGAGGTCACTACAAGCTTCTATGTTACTTTTGCACAAGCTTTCTATTGATCAATTTAATTTCCGATATATCTTCAAAGAGGACAGCAGTCAGCAAGGATTCGATGTGGTATTATACGAGTGTAAAGGCTAGGACATGTGGGTCCATTGTATTGGGTATTTCCTTTGCTATCAAGAATTGGAAGGAATAATCCTTTTTATGTTAGAGGGACTAGCAATTTAGCCAGGATCGGGTGAGTGGGGATGTATTAGTACCAGCTCGTGATCACAAAAATTATAAGCATTTTCGTACTTAGATAAATGTTCAATGGACTGCTGCTCTGTATTTTCTTATTATTTCCCATTTTTCTTTTTTTTCTGTGTTTGATAGTTTACCGTCCTTGTACCATTACTACAAGCACCAAGTGAATAGCTAATGCAGTCAAGGCCTTGGAGTCAAATCATAAGGTACTGCAGCAATTTGATAACTTAGTCCAATCTGATCAGTGCCGATCTCTTTACACAACATCCATCTAATCCTCCTTCTACAGGTTCACCGTCTCCGCTCCCAGCAAGGCATCCATTAACTTCTTCTATTGTCACACATTACCTCCTCCTCTAGCAAGGTCGTCTTCTCTTCCTATAAGGCAATCATCTCCTCCAACAAGGTCAAGGTCGTCGCCTCCTACTCCTGGTAAGCTTTTTCCTTTATTTTCTTTGAATTCCTTTCTCTTGATTTGAATGACTTAATTTCCTAATATGTGTAAATAGAGCCTAGTTGAATGATGTTGGGTTACAAGGCATCCAAACAAGCTGAGGTAGGGGCAAAAGCTTTAAGAGTCCAACGAGCTAAGAGAAAGGCGCCCATTGATGATGATGATGATGAGCAGACCTTATTATCACGTCATCATCACCGCACTGCTTCTTTGCTAGTACTCCCTCCTACCAGCCGACTGAGCTCTTTTATCTAAGTTCCATCTTCTTCACTTCCTCTTTTAACAATTCGCCACTTCCACCCTGATCATATGAGATCAGAGATTGACACATTGATTGGGCGTTGCCCTGAGCTTTTTTGGACTTTTTGAAGACTACACCTCCTGATGTTGATCTTATTGCTGTCATTCTTCAATCGCTTAAGACTTTGACTGACCTGCTCTAAAAGAGCTGGATAAATAGGGAACAGGCCTATCTGAATCAGAAATTTGCTAGTAAAGCAAATATAATGGTAGAATTCCCAAGCCATAGGTCCATTTTATATATGATGTCAGTCTCTGATAAAGTCAGTGTACTACCTTACTTCAGTTTTTTTTTCTTTCCTCTAGTAAAGTTTGATACTTATCTTGTTTATGGTTTTTTGATCAGATACGAGTTGAATTGGAGAAGGTAGTTAGCTTGAGTGAGGAGACGCTGACTATGTATTCTACTGTTGGTTAAGAAAGTCTTACATGCTGAAGAAAAAAGGACTTTGGATGAGTGTATGGTTAAGTTTGAGGCAGAAGCTAAAGCCAGATTAAAGGCAAAGAAAGACTTGAAGGAAAAGCTACAGGCCATCAAAATATAGGAAGAAAAGGCTACAGCTTGTGCTGAAGATGATAAGAAGAAAGCTGCTAAAGAAGGGATTCGAGCTGATGAAGTGAAGGTCCATGGTGATAAGGAGAAGATTAGAACTGATGAGGCTGAGGCTAGAGCCTTGAGGGTAGTTGCAAATTGGAAAAATTCGCCTACTTTTTATGCGTTGGCCCAAGATGTCTACGTAGTTGGTGTGGCCGAGGTGATAAAGCATATTGAAAGAACAATGACAGAGTTTGATGTGGGATTTCTGTATGAGGTCTTTGACGAACATAGGGATACTTTGGTGAAGATGAGTACAGCTGCTGGAACCTCACAGGCACCACCTGAAGATCATCTTTCCCTACTTAGAACTTATGTTAGTTATATTTTTATGTTTTGACTACATGGCGAATACTCTTGTTAAGTAAAACTTCGAAATTCATTTGAATGGAATGGAAAATATCCAACTTTTCTCAATTTTTGCACATTATTCGATTATGACGTGCTGAAAGGTACGTTAGGGGGTCCTTGTTTTAGAAATTTTCTCTAAGTGTTGCAGTACTTGCAACATCAGCATGAAATCTTAAAGAGTAGTTGCTTTTAATTTCTATTTTACAAATTTTTGCTTGTGTTTGCAGCACTTACACAATTAGCACGAATGCTAAAGAGCGGATCATTTGAATTTCTATTTCAGAAATTTTCGCTAAGTGTTGCAACACTTACAACATTAGCACGAACCATTGAAAAGCGTGTTCTTTGAATTTCTATAATTTTCGCCAAGTGTTGCATTAGCACGGACTACTAAAGATGAGGTTATTTAAATTTATGTTTTAGAAATTTTCACTAATTGTTGCAATACTTACAACATTAGCACGCACTACCAAAGAGCCGGTTCTTTGAATTTCTATTTTAGAAATTTTTGCTAAGTGTTGCAGCACTTACAACATTAGCATGAACTGCTGAAGAGCGAGTTCTTTGAATTTCTATCAACTTTCGCTAAGTGTTGTAACACTTACAACATTAGCATGAACTACTGAAGAGCGGGTTCTTTGAATTTCTATAAATTTTCACTAAATGTTGCAGCACTTATAGCATTAGGACGGACTACTAAAGATGAGGTTCTTTAAATTTTTGTTTTAGAAATTTTCACCAAGTGTTGCAGCACTTACGACATTAGCACGGACTGCTAAAGATGAGGTTCTTTGAATTTCTGTTTTAGAAAATTTCGCTAAGTGTTGCAGTACTTACAACATTAGCACGGACTACTGAAGAGCAGGTTCTTTAAATTTCTATTTTAGAAATTTTCGCTAAGTATTGCAACACTTACAACACTAGCATGCAGTGGCGGATCCAGCTAGTGGCGAGCTAGAGCGGCCGCTCTAGCTGGATCCGCCAGAATGTTCAGTTGCCCCAAAGGAGGAGCAGCTGAAACGGGAGCAAACCCGCAAAAGCGATGCCAAATCTCACCTCGAAAAACCTCGCCAAACTCACGGCTTGTCAAGCGATGGGTCTTGCCAGCACCCGGAGTCGCCGTCGCCCATTGCCAGTTGGGAGGATAGTCACAGACTCACAAATACGGCAGCAAGAGGTTGAAGATGATACTCATGGCCTTTTGCTTTTAATCATGTTTGTGGGGTTTTTTTTGGGTTATTGGGCCTCTTGTTTTTTAGAGGCCCAATCAAATGCTCAGTCTTATAACACACGTTGAATATGGAAGAGAAAGATCGAAGATTGGGTGAAAGGAAAAATGTTGGGTTTGAAGAGAAAAATGGAAGAACCTGTTGCCATCTCCATGGATTGAAGAGCCAAGGTTGGTGAAAAATTGAAGGATCTAGATCTTTTTCTTTGTGGCTTTTCTGTGAATAAAACTCACTACTCTCTGCCTGACATACGTATAGATACTTCATACTTTAGACCGATTGTGCAAAAGAAAACCAACAACGCTCCTGCCATTGATGCTATAGAAATGTCTGATTTTGCTAGTAAACATCATTAATATCTTGAAAATGTCAACATAATGTGTAGAGCATCAGCCCGAAATTTGATACCATCCTCTTCCTCTAAGCCACTACTTTCATTCTTTCCACAACTACCATCCCATTTCCAAACTCCATTGATTATATACAATTGACTAGTAAATTGATGGTGACATAGTAACCTACTCAGTGAAAATCTGCCGTTAAAGAAATGAAACCATCAATTTATGCCCAGATTTTATGATAATTTTGGGGAGATTTATGAGTGAAAACCCCAATTTCACAGAAAACGTATTGTAAGAGAGAGAGAGAGAGGATGAGGTGAGAGAATATGTAACAAAAAGAGAATATATATTAAGGAAAAATATATACCTATATTTATCCTAAATTTTCATTCCAGTAATATATATTATATATTTTATTATATTATAGATTTTAGTTCATTTTTTAATTTATCATTTATGATTTAAATTTTATGAATTATGTTTATGAGTTAAGGGTGTGTTTGTGAATTGTGAACCTATAGTGTTGACTGTGAGGATTTTGATTTTTGTGAATTTGATAATAGAAGATTTTGTGAATTCGAGAATTTGACAATATTAGAGATTTTGTTGCTGAATGCTGAAGTTTATGATTTATGAAAATTGGAAATTTGTGAATTTGAGAATATTTCATGTGTGTGAACTGTGAATTTGGTTTGTGATAAATGAATGATAAATTGGGGAATTTGTGTGATAAATAATAAATTATTCTTGGAATTTAAAATTTAAAATTGGTGATAGTTTAACTTTTGATTTATGTTTAATTTTCATACAATTTAATCTATGATTTTTTTTCTTGCTATTGCGGTCATTGACTATCGACAGTCAACGATCAACAACTGCTCTAGCTGAACTCCTATCCTGGATTCGCCCCTGCTAGCATGAACTAGTGAAGAACAAGTTCTTTGAATTTTTGTTTTAGAAATTTTCGCTAAGTGTTGAGCATTTGCAACATTAGCTTGGACTGCTAAGAGCAGGTCCTTTTTATGAGTCCAGGAAATTAAAAAAAATTTACATTCTATTCCAAATAGGAAAACGTGATATTACTACAAACATTGTCCCCGAGACGACTATTAATATTTCTTAAAATGTTCCGTGTTTCAAGGATGCAAAAGAGGATATCTCTGCATTTCTACAAACTCATGCCTTTTGGGAGAATCTTGACTACCCTATAGGGTCATTCTAATTAGGACCTAATGATCCGGCATTAAGTTCCCTAGTTGCCAAGAAAATATTTTGCAGTACCAAATCACCCTTCGAACTTCCTAATACGTACTTTCTGGTTGTAGTACCTTACACTCCTTTGTTTATAAACAGTTGTCCTAAATTCGACTTCATTTCTTTTTTCTCTTAATAGGTCGAGTTTCATGTGTATTGTTTCTTCATTATTGTTCTCATTGAAGAATATCCATCTCAATTGAAATTACTGCTCCACACTGAATGCTAAGGAAAAAGGTGTTTTCCATGTGCTAGTTCGTGAGATTACGTGGTAGGACCATAATACACTTGGGAGTTCATCAGTCCATGCTCTTTTGATAGTGTCAAGACGAGCTTTGAATGTGTGTTTGATTATCTTATTGATGGCCTCAACTTGCCCATTTTCTTGGGAATGATTTGCAGTAGAGAAATGCTTCCTAATAGAAGGATCTCAATCGTGCATTGTCAAATTGTTTTCCATTATCGGTGACAATTGAATGGGGTATACCAAATCTGCGAATGATTAATTTTCAGATGAAATCCGTTATTTTATACGTGATTATTTTTCCAGGTGGTTCGATTTCTGCCTATTTGGTGAAGTAATCGACAGCAATAATAGCAAGCTTAGTTCCACCTCTTCTAATAGACATTGGCAACCTTCAATTCGTGCAATATAGGTCTTCTCAAAATTGAAATATAATTGGATGGCAGGTCAAGCACCACAAAGTTAGTGATGATTTTTCTTTGGCAGTGAACATCTCCCAATTTAACAATGAGGGCGATTTGAACTCGTACGTCAATGGGATCGTCTCTAAAGCATTCGAGTCTCCTGAGATAAAGCTGTAGATATTTTTCTTGAATTTTCATTTGCTCCAAGGTTTTGGAGTATAGGACATTAACAAAACTTTTTATTATTTACAAGAGTTCGGTGCACACTGATTCTGGCAACAGGCATGGTGATTACCAAAGCATTACTCTAGTTTTGCATTATGCCCTGAGAATCTTTTTCCAAAAAACCAAAACACTCCGGCACTTTGTAGTTGTAGCGTTGGACTTATGTCGTCTCACTTCATAATTTTTCCAAGCTCACATGTCTCTAACTTTATGCTAAAATGTGCTTTTCTTACATTAAAAAATTAATAAAAAAATCTTGACAATACAGATAGACAGTCCATCATCAAGTAAACTCATCACATATTAACTAATGCGAATAGGTATAATTTAATGAAATTAATATTCTATAATATGGTTTAACTGTTCAAGTGCATGTTTGGCAAAGCTTATATAATTTAAGTTAGTCAAATAATTTTTTTATTCACATATTTCGTAAGATCCACAACTTATAAGCATGGCTTCATATGAGTCGGTATAACTTTTCATATAAAAAAAAAAAAAAGAGTGAAGGATTAAAAACTAAATTCAGTAAAAAGTAAAAGAGAGAACCAAAGTAAAAAATAAAAAATAAATTTAACATATAAAAGACACGTGTCATCATTAGATTGGGTTTAAATAAATAAAGTAAATATTAATTGTGGTAAAAATGACTATGAATCATCAATGAGTAGACGTTATGGTACTAGTATTGAGACACACATTGATTGAAAAGTTTAGGTAAAATTATTAAACAATGGGTAATGCTTTTTAGTATTACTGGTGTTACAGTACTTGTTTAAGTAGCACTAAGTATTATTAAATAAAATGTACAATTAAATGAATTACAAAATTTCACATTTAATTGAACATATTACATAATGTCATATAAATTCTTGCTCTGGCACCGTTTGTGCTAGATTATTATTCTAAACAATGTCATTTTATAATTTTACTTGGTTTATTCTCGTGTATGTGACTTAAGAGATATTGAGATCATAAATTATAAGATTAATGGTAAGTGTATTTCTATACTTATATAAGCCATTAAATTAGAGTATTTATTACTAATTTGGATAAATAATAGCTTAATTATGTGTTAATTTTGTTTGTTAGGTAAAATTCGATGCAAATTGGTTGAATTGGAATGAATGAATGAAAAATGGGCAAAAATAGGAAATTCAAAGTTTGGGGGACCAAATTGCAAGTTTCAATAGTTGATTCGGATGATTGAAGAATTAATGTGGTCAACTGAAGGAAATTGAAAGATGAAGGACCAAGATCATATCAAGAAAGGGTTCAAGAGGCACATTAAATGAAAGCAGGGACCAAAACGAAGATCTTCAAAGTTCCAAGGGTCGCACATGTGCTAGCAACCGCGCCCGCGATCCCAATTTTCTCCAAACTGGAGGCTAATTCCCTTGGCAACGTGCATATAAGCAAGTCTTCCATCTATGCGCATGGGGTAATTTCGCCTGATGAATTGGTAATTTCCTTTTCTCATTCTAACTATTTTGGAACCCAATTTGGACGATTTTCACCTAAATTTCGCGTTCTATAAATATAAAACTTGGTCTACACATTAGGAGATCTCTCTCTCTCTCACGCACACACACACCTCTTAATATACATTCATAACATACAATCCATTGAGAACAATAGGCGAATTCACATCTTTTGGAAAAGAAGATCAACTTAGCATTATTTATTCAAGAATTTGAAGATTCAATGCTTAGGTTCAAGATCAAGATATTGATATTCAGCGAGTATTCACATCATTGATGCAATTACATCAGTGGCAACCTAGTTGGAAGTATTAACAAATAAATTGAATAACCTAACTTAGACTATGAACGTGGTGTACCAACCATCTCCAGTCTGTGGGGGTTGCGGGGCAAATCATATAACAACAAGCTTTCATTTAGCCTTCACGCATGTAATCTAGCCTGAGGAGATCAATTATGCACTGAATTCTTGAAGGCAACCGAGCAGTCCTTACTTCGACAAGTATAATCCAAATTGGAGGAATCATCCAAATTTCTAATGGGTTAATAATCAGGTTTAGGGAAATCAAATTCAGGGCAACACACCAATATTTCAACATAACTTGAGAAACATTATCTTTGAAAGATCTAATGGTTCATTAAATTACAAAGATTGAAACTGCCCTCCAAAATCAACATGCTCTTATTAAAGATATGAAAAATCTGATCAAGCAGATAATAGTTGCTGATTGGTGCTAAACTGCAAGTGCACAGTGTCGAAGTTTTATAATAAAGTGATGAGAAGAGTATCGTCCTCAGAGATTGGTTTCTTACTTTTGACAAGTACCAAAATTATGTTAATCTCAATTTTATTTAGAAAACTCACTAAGATTTTTGTGGTTATAATTTGAAATAAAATCATCTCTAAGAAAATTGTTTAAAGAGAGAGAAAGATTGTGGTTGAAGATTAATCAAGATAGAAACTTCTAGGAAACTCGATTTCACCTAGTTCTTCACTATGCCTTTTTCATCTAGCTAATTCAATTCAATTCTCTTTGTTTGTTAGCAAATCGTCAATTCATCCAAAGCTTCTTTTGACAATCAATTGAATGTTATTCTTGTTTATCAAATCACATAAGAGTATGCAAAATTAATAAATCAAGAAATCAAGTAGACCAATGATTTAACACCACATAGGTTCATTTAAGCCTTTCGATCTCTATATTTACCTATCCCGAATTATCCAAGATCTACCCTATAATTCCCTCTTTCGACAGCAAATTACAAGATTGAAATCATCTAATTAATGGTCTGTTAATTAGAAGCATTAAACTCAGAATAATCCAGACAAACATAAACGAGAATCAAATCAATTTAGCATAGACAATCAAGCATAGTTCAGATCCAGATTACATCGTCTTCCTAGAAGTAAAATAAAATTAGCTTATACTAAACATTGAAATTAATTTAAACGAATTCACCATGTTTTCTTGAGAAGAATAGAAGGAAAATCAAACTGAAAATGCAGTAGCAGTCGCAGCCAAGAATTCCCAGCAAACTCCTCTTTGTCTTCTTATTCAAATCTCAATCTTTTCCACAAAATCTGGTGGCCAAAGTTCTCTACGTTCTTTTTGAATCCAGCAGCCAAGAGTCTATCTTTCTAGGTTTTCACAATGGTTTTTTATATCCTTGGAGTGTTTGGAAAGTTTTAGACTCAAAGGGGCCGGAAAAATATTTCAAAAACGTAAGTCCCGGTTTTCTCGCACAAGCGGCGCCATGGCGCCGCGCGTTCTGTTGGTTTATCTCGCAGCCTCATTTTTCTTGATTTTTAGTCACTGTGGCGTTCACATTTGACGTCGTGGCGCCCAATGTTCTACCTTGATTTCCTTTGTTCCATTTTCAAGTCTCTTTACTAGCTCTTTCTCCTTTTTCTTCACTAACATTCCATTCCCCTTTTTGTGATCCATCTTCAACCTCAATTCAAACTTCAAAATGTGTCATATTCTCCCAAGTTGTCAAGGTTACAAAACAACACGAACACACACATCAAAACGCTCAAAAGTGCCCGAGAACAAATCGAAAACTATGGTTTAGAGGTGTTTGTTTGATGAATAAATCATATTCATCAAACACCCCCAACTTAATTCTTTGCTTGTCCTCAAGCAAACACAAAAAGAAAAAGAAAAGAGAAACATTATAATCTAAACACATAAATAATACACAATATCGTAACTCAGTTGGATAAATTGTTTTGCGGCTTAGCATTGACTACATGGTATCGGGTTATGCACTACTTCAAAGCTATAATGTGAAAATCAAATACTTACCTTTCCAATGCAAAACAGATGTGTAGGTGTGTGAAGAGTCAAATACAGCATCGTACGATCACATGTTGATTTCATTCCCGACCTTAAAAGTCAATTATTTACTCACGTTGCTCATGGGATTCGCATACCCCCAAACTTGTTTTCTTTTCACTTTCTGAGGTGTATTCTAAAGTTACTTTTTCATTACTAACTTCTCACACCACTCAAGTTTGGTTGGATTTTACTAACTACAGTTTAACACATCGATAGGTGCAGATTCTCCTTATTTTTTACTGTTTTGACCACTAGGATTTCAACTGAGTTACCGACCCCTTATCAAAAGCATAATCCTCTAAAACAAGTGTTCGGGGCTTAATCACAACGTGTGGTGCGTCTTTTGTTTCATGCACTATTTTTTTTGTAGACATCCCTTCCCTAAACTTTCTAAATGACCCCTGTAACGAGGTTTAGGCCGATGACTCCCAAATCAGATGACTTTAGGGCACCAGGTTATAAACCCTTGCATGCTTACTCACTTGAGTCACAAAGGCTACGAAAAGATGTTTTATAATTGTCCTCATTGTGATATCTTTTTTTATTAGTGCAATGCCCCTCATTAAACACTCATTCTCGAGAATAGACCCTTAACTTAAGGTTTTCACCCAATTTTTAATCCCATTAGACTCAGACAGTCCACATAGAAATTTTGCACACATGGAATCCACATCTATTTCTATGTCTCCCCACAATAGTTCAACCGTTCCAAACATCCTAAATTTGGTTTGAGGATATTGTGACGTTCATTGATTGTTTGGATTGCTTCTAGGGTCACTAGATCAACCTATCTCATTTATGAATCAATCTCTTCTAGTCTAATGGTATACTTGACTCACGTGCAATTAAGTTATCATGCCTTGCAAGGATAAGTAAGATTTCACTCACACACATAACTCATTCATAGTGCATAATTGATTCATGTTTCGAAATATATGCACCATAGCCAACAATGTTATCAAACTCACACAAGCATGCAAAAAACAATTTTTTTTTACACATACTTTTCGACACACAAAAACAATTGAAGAAACACACACAAGCAAACCATTAAGGAAACACACAAGCAAAAACAACTAACAACAATGTGAAAATAACACCCCCTAAACTTAATTTGCACATTGTCCCTAATGTGAAAGAAAGGAAGGAGGGATGGGTACCTTAGGAAGACATCGATTGTCCTCGTTGTCACCCGGTGGAGCTGGAAAGCGGAATGGTGATGGTAGTAGTGGTGCCGAAGGAAATGAGTGATCGGGGTGAGTGGATGCCATGACCGCATTGTACTCATTTTGGTAACGAAATTGACCGTACATGGATGACTGTAGGTGGTTCAGCTATCCTTGTATACTACTCTGCCAATTGGTCATGCGTGAGTTCATGTCATTTTGCCAAGTAGTTTGACGCTGGTCCATGTCATTTTGCCAAGTAGTTATACGTGAGTCCATGACGTTATGCAAATTAGCCATGCGAAGGTCCATAGCCTCAAGATGCTTAAATATGGATCCTGTAGGGTCATCAGGCTACGGAGTTGGGATAGGAGGTGGTGCTTGTTGAGAAGATTGAGATGAGCTGCCCCGACTTTGACGCATCTCCACTCCACCTTATCCCGAAGTCTTTAGTCAGAGGTTGCTTAGGGTATAGTACTTCATCAGACTTGTGCGTAGCTACACCCTTCTGGACACAGAGATCATGTATGAGGGAGGGGTGTCCCAAGCTACTTTGGCTGACTAGAATGCGCAGGATGCTATTCTGAATCACTTTGCCCACATCAATGGAGTGCCCTCTCTGAATTGCATAATTTAGTATAGCCCGTTCCCTTGTTACTTCACTATTATTGCTGCTAGGCATCAATTTTGTAAGTGTGAAGTGATGCCACACCCGGCTATGTAATGTTAAACCTGAGGCTGGAAAGTGAGTTACATCACTTGCATTATGCTTCCATTCCATGCCTTCGTATGCCAGAGTGTCAATCAGGATAGTGGGGTCAACTCCTTCCTCCCGCAGTCTTGAATAATCGTCATTCAGTATGTCCCGTGTGTTAGAAGCGGTTGATAGAGGCACTATCAAATTTCACCCAACGATCCTGCACAAAAACCTTGAAGTCCTCATATTCTTTTGCGTTGGTATAGAACTCCTTCACTAGGGGGATAGAGCAGGCTCCAGGTTGCTTTGCAAATTGTTCCCACCCAAAAATTTGTAGTTTTCGGGCATAAATTTCTTGAAACCCCTTTCCGAGATGCAATTTCGGTGTACCACCAAATGCCTATAGTGTGCCACTGCCCCAGCACTTACAATTTGTTTTCTATCATAAGCAGCTGTAGAAGTGGATTCAATAACTTTGGACTTCTTTTTTGGTGGCATGGTTATAGAATTCTAATCACCCAATTAAAGCTTCAGTGGCTATGTCTGCAGAAGGAGGCAATAGGCAAAGTCAGACCATAACCACATTATCAATTAGCCTCAAAGAATGCACTTAACCATTTTACAAACATCTTGTAAATAACAACTCCCAATGACACACAAAGAGTGCACTTAGACATTATCACAAACACCTTGTAAGAAACTACTCCAATAACATATTATGCAAATTTTTAAACACCACAAGTGAATCCCAACCAAGCAAGATAGGAGAAATTAACACCCACCCATGGATCAACTAAGAAAGTAGCCCAAAATTTGAAAACCCAACTAGTGACGGGTGGGAAAAATAACGAGATTTCACTTACCGTCCGTGGGGGTGTACTGATATTCAAGCAACACAAGGGAGGAGGTGGTGCTCGTGTGGTGCGTGCTTCCAATCAACCGGTGTGGGAGAAGGGACGAAGGGGAGAGGAATCAGGGGTTAGGGGAATGGGAAGAGATGAGAGAAGGGGGAGGAATTAATTGGACACATTTGGGCCGGGTCCCCCTTTTTATTTTATTTTTTTTCGTTTCAACGTATCATGCGCCATAGCGTCTGGCATTCTGCCGATTTGTGCAAATTTTTTTTTAAATGTTTCAGAATAGCCAACGCCCTTGTTTACACACAAAATAGAGGACAACACTAAAACAAAATATAAGAAAGAACACCTAAAACACCCCCAAACTTTAATCGATGCATTGTCCTCAATGTGATTCATAAGTGAGAAAGAGTGAAGAAGTTAAAGGAACTTCCCTGGTTTCATGGTGAATCAGGTGTGGTTTATGATGTCCAGCACTTTATTCCAGCTAAATACCTGTGTTAAAATTCAAATTACTCAAGTTTTATTCAAAGAAAGAAGGAAAACTTATAAGAATAAAGAAACAAACGAATGAAGGAAAATTTTATAGGTTGCCTCCCGTAAGCGCTTGTTTTAGAGTCTACAACCGGACTTTCATTCTTCATCAATTGGGATCTCTGAGAGGAATGAATGCACAGTTCCTCTCCATTTGTTCTCCATAATAATGCTTCGGTCTTTGACCATTTACTCTGAATATATTCTCCATCTTGTCCTTTAAGTCTATTCTTCTGAAAGATGAAACTTTGTCAATTGTATAGGGGCCAGTCCATCTTGACTTTAACTTGCCTGGGAAGATTTTTAGTCATGAGTTGAAGAGTAAAACTTGTTATCCTGGAGTAAACTCACGCCTAAGAATCTGTTTATCGTACCACTTCTTCGTCTGTTCTTTGTAGATCTTTGCATTTTCATGGGCATCATTCCTAAACTCCTCCATCTCATTCAATTGAAGAAGTCTCTTTTCCCCAGCTGCCTTTAAATCGAAATTAAACTTCTTGACAGCCCAATATGCTTTATGCTCCAACTCGACAGGGAGATGACATGCCTTTCCAAACACTAATCGATATAGAGACATCCTGATAGGTGTTTTAAAGGTTGTACGGTATGCCCACAATGCATCATCAAGCTTCTTTGCCCAATCCTTTCTATTGGTGTTGACCGTCTTCTCAAGGATATTTTCAATCTCTCAATTCAAAATTTCAGCTTGGCCATTTGTTTGTGGGTGGTAGGCAAGTGCTATCTTGTGCTTCACACCATATTTAGCAAGCAAGTTGTCGAACAACTTGTTGCAAAAATGGGTCCCTTCATTGCTAATAATAGCCCGAGGAGTGCCAAATCTTGTGAATATATTCTTTTGGAGAAATTTGAGCACTACCTTTGCATCGTTTTTTGTTGTCGCAATTGCTTCTACCCATTTTGAAACATAGTCAACTGCTAGCAAGATGTAAATACAGCCAAAGGACCCATAAAATCGATCTCCCAAACATCAAATAACTCAACCTCTAAGATTTTTTCAATGGTAATTCTTGACGCCTCGAAATGTTTCCCATGCGTTGGCACTGGTCACAAGTTTTCACTAATGTATAGCTATCATGAAAAATAGAAGGCTAAAAGAAGCCACTTTGAAGTACTTTAGCTGTTGTTCATGTTACGCCAAAGTGTCCTCCATATGATGAGCAATGACAATGATGGAGAATGGATTGCATCTCTTCTTCTGGCACACATCTTCAGATGATTTGATCGGAGCATTTCTTGAATAGCAAAGGTTTCATCCCAAAGATAGTATTTCACACCATGTAGAAACTTCTTGAGTTGGGTGGTAGGTGAGATTTGGTGGCAATACTTTATAAGCTAGGTAGTTTACAATATCAGTAAACCAAGGAAGCTTGATCTCACATGCAAACAACTGCTCATCAGGGAATGCTTCTTAGATTGATGAATCTGGCTTTACTTCTTCTTGCTCCAACCGAGAAAGATGATCAGCAACTACATTTTCACTTCATTTCTTATCTCGAATCTCCAAATCAAATTCTTGAAGAAGCAGGATCCAACGAATTAGTCTAGGCTTAGCATCCTTCTTGCCAAACAAATAACGGAGCGCTGCATGGTCGGTGAACACTATCACTTTTGTACCAACAAGGTAAGACCGAAACTTGTCATAAGCAAATACCACAGCAAGTAACTCCTTTTCAGTTGTTGTATAGTTCAATTGAACTTCATTTAATGTTCAGCTAGCATAGTATATGACCCGAAACAATTTGTCTCACTTTTGTCCTAACACTGCTTTATCTGGCAAAGTCACTTGCATCACACATGACTTCAAAAGGTTGACTCCAATCAGGTGCAGTCATGACTGGTGCTAAGATGAGTTTTTCCTTGATTGTATTAAATGCCTGTAAACAAACATCGTCAAAATCAAATGCAGAATTTTTCTCAAGAAGATTACATAAAGGTTTTGAGAGTTTAGAAAAATCCTTTATAAATCTTCTATAGAAGCCCGCATGTCCCAAAAAACTTCTGATTCCCTTCAAATTATTTGAAGGTGGTAGCTTTTCCATAGTTGCAATTTTAGCTTGATCAACCTCCAGTCCTTCCGATAACACTTTGTGGCCCAGAAGATCCCTTCTTGGACTGTGAAATGACACTTCTCCCAGTTTAAGACCAGATTTTTATCTTCATACCTCTGCAACACTAGAGCTAGATTATGCAAGCAATGGTCAAATGATGTACCAAAAACTGAGAAATCATCCATAAAGACCTCCATTATCTCTTCCACCATATCAGAAAAAATAAGAAGAAATCAATCCCCGGCACCAAAAACTTGTTCGGTGTTAAACTGCAAGTGTATAGTGTCGAAGTTTTATAATAAAGTGATGAGAAGAGTACTGTCCTCAGAGATTGGTTTCTTACTTTTGACAAGTACCAAAATTATGCTAATCTCAATTTTATTTAGAAAACTCACTAAGATTTTTGTGGTTATAATTTGAAATAAAATCAACTTTAAGAAAATTGTTTAAAGAAAGAGAAAGATTGTGGTTGAAGATTAATCGAGTAGAAACTTCTAGGAAACTCGATTTCACCTAGTTCTTCACTATGCCTTTTTCGTCTAGCTAATTGAATTGAATTCTTTTTGTTTGTTAGCAAATCGTCAATTCATCCAAAGTTTCTTTTGACAATCAATTGAATGTTATTCTTGTTTATGAAATCACATAAGAGTATACAAAGTTAATAAAACAAGAAATCAAATAGGCCAATGATTTTAACACCACATAGAACATATAAGCCTTTCGATCTCTATATTTACCTATGCGAAATTATCCAAGATCTACCCTATAATTCCCTCTTTCGACAGCAAATTACAAGATTGAAATCATCTCATTAATGGCCTAATAATTAGAAGCACTAAACTCAGAACAATCCAGACAAAAATAAACGAGAATCAAATCAATTTAGCATAGACAATCAAGCATAGTTCAGATCCAGATTACATCGTCTTCTTAGAAGTAAAATAAAATTAGCTCATACTAAACATTGAAATCAATATAAACGAATTCACCATATTTTCTTGAGAAGAATAGAAGGAAAATCAACTGAAAATGTAGTAACAGTCGCAGCTAAGAATTCCCAGCAATCCCCTCTTTGTCTTCTTCTTCAAATCTCAATCATTTTCCATAAAATCTGGTGGCCAAAGTTCTCTACGTTCTTTTTGAATCCAGCAGCCAAGAGTCAGTCTTGCTAGGTTTTCACAATGATTTTTTTATATCCTTGGAGTGTTTGGACAGATTTGGACTCAAATGGGCCGAGAAAATATTTGAAAAATGTAAGTCCCGATTTTCTCTCACAGGCGGCATCATGCCACCCATCATGGGCGCCGTGGCGCCACGTGTTCTGTTGGTTTATCTCACAGCCTCATTTTTCCTGATTTTTGGATGCCATGGAGCCCAAGGTTCTGCCTTGATTTCCTTTGTTCCATTTTCAAGTCTCTTTACTAGCTCTTTCTCTTTTTTCTTCAATAACATTCCATGCCCTTTTTTGTGATCCATTTTCAACCTCAATTCAAGCTTAAAAATGTGCCATATTCTCCCAAGTTGTCAAGGCTACAAAACAACACGAACACACACATCAAAACGCTCAAAAGTGCCCGAGAACAAACCGAAAACTATGGTTTAGAGGCATTTGTTCGATGAATAAATCATACTCATCAGTTGCTTTGTCCAACAATGGGTATTTTGTGCGACACAAAATAGAACCCACAAGAATAGGTTTTAGCTATCACAACCATAGAAGATGATGTGTTCGACACTCCATCAATCAAGATTGCTAGCCCTATACAAGCTTATGTACCACCTATTATATTTCCTCAAAGGTGGCCACAAGAGAAATAAGCGTAGGTCATCACAACGAGAAGTGGAGTTCAACTGTCAAAAATCAGTATAACAAGGAAAAAAACCTAGGAGAATCAGGTACCTACCACGGGTGAGGAACAAATGGTTCGGTCTGAAGAATAAATAAAGGAAAATGAAGATGTATATTCAAAAAGTCCACAGGCCAAGGTAACAAATCATGTCATTAAACACATACCTCCAAACCCATTTTCTCAAATGTTGTAGAACAATAAACTGGAAAAACAATTCAAGAAGTTCTTGGATGCCCTCAGGCAACTTCACATCAATATTTCTTTCATTGACGCAATCCTACATTTCCTAATTATGCAAAAAAAAAAAAAACAAAAAATTAACCTAAAAGAAAAAGCTATCAGAAGATGAAACGGTGGCATTGACAGAAAAGTGTAGTGCAATTCTATAGCACAAACTCCTTCCTAAATTAAAAGATTCATATAGTTTCACTTTTCCATGCTTCTTAGGAAATTCACATTGTATAATTCTTTAATTGATTCTGGAGCAATTATTAATTTAATGCTATTGTCTATTTACATAAAATTAGGATTGAGAGATCTCAAAGAAGCTTCAATAATTCTACGGCTGGCTGACATGTCACTCAAGCATTCTTATGGAGTGGTTGATGGTATGTTCATCAAAGCTGGAGATCTCATCTTTTCAATTGATTTCATTATTCTTAATATAGAAGAAAATCAAGACATGCTACTAATTTTGGGCAGACCCTTTTTAACAACTAGACGAGCATTAATAGATTTTAAAAAGGGTGAGATAATCTTGAGGGGTGAAAAAAAAAATATAACAAAACTTCACCGTGAATACTCCACTCAGACAATCATTGTATCTCGAGGAGTGCAAAAAAATTTGACTGTGAAAAAATTATAATTATGGAAGTCATTGCTACAAAAAATAGTAGGTGGATTGGTTGGAACAATTAGGGTGTAGAAACATTTAAATTTGGAGGCCCAAAGATGAATCAAAGAACATCTGCCAATGAAGCCAATACAAGGTTGAAAATTTTAGAAACAACAAAGTCAAGCTAATGTGTAACACCACAAAAATTTTAGAATAAAATTTATTTGCTTTATGTGTTATTTTGAAAAGTTGAGGGATTAAAGTGAAATTTTTGTTTTTTTAAATTCTTATATTTTTATTTGGGTCAAATAATTAAATTTTAATAGAGCAAAGATAAGCATATCAATATTGGACTCTTTTTGTAGGTCATAATTAATTTGAAGTTTTTTACTCAAGAAAAGTTAATTTGAATACGTTAGGCCCAATATATTGTAGTTCTAAATATATATATATTTTTGTTATTAATTAAGTCAGTAAGTTTTTTTGTGTTATGACAGCCAGGTAGTGTTGATTTTCACATGAAGCTATATTTGAATACAATCAAAATTTTACCTTTATAGTTGTAGTGAATATACTTTTGGTGAGATAAGTATTAATTATATATTTTATACTAATTCAAGTACGTGTGTTATAGTATGATTTGTTTTATCAAAATTCAACTTCTATCCAAGTTTGGTACACATTTCCTTCCATGACAATTGTACTATAACTCAACTACTATTTTGTTCTACTATAAATAGTCTGCAATTGTCCTATAATTCTTCACCAAGAAATTTTACACTGCTGGTTCAGTCACGATTTTATTGATGTAGTCGAGAAAGCAAAAAATATTTTGGAATTCTTTCAAAAATTCATTTTATTTGACGTGGTAAGATACTTTTGTGCAAGTAGTTTGTTTCTTTATACTTTTATGTATTCAATTAAATATACATGATTTGTTAGTGGACCTTCGGGTTTTTTAGAAAGATATATGAATTACAACGGGAATTTAAAAGGACCTAAGATGAGTGTGTCGCTTGACCATTGATATACTCCATAAGAGAAGAGTGGGTTTGAAGTGTTTATTTATTGTTATGTAATTGTGTATAAAATTGACGTATCTTACTGGATATTTTTAAATACTCACTCTTACAATAATTTTATAGATTAATGCAGATCGATTGGATATGTGGCAGGATGGTGATGCGGACTGCCAAATGGATCGAAGAAAAAGGAAAAATTTCACATTAAGTTTTTCTCTCTCTAAATTCACTAGTTAGTTTAATTTGTTCCGTCGTGTTATTTAATTAGTTAGCTAAATACGTTTATTTTTTTAAGATACAATTTTCATGTTTAGTTTAAATTTATGGATATTAGAATTATTTTATTTTGAAGAAATTTATTTTTATTGTTCCACCTTTAATACAAAGAAAAGTGAATTTTTGGTAACACTCCAAGTTCATAAAAAAAAAAAAAAAAAAAAAAAAAAAAAAATTGGAGTGTTACATAATGACTATAAACATGAGCTTATTGGGAGGTAACCCAATTTTCTTCACTTTTATTTATTATAATTTCTAGATAATAGAATTAATAAATTTTATTACTTTTAGTAATTTAGAAGTCTTCATCCCCATATTGCCCCATAAATTGTTAGGTGTTTGAGTTGATTACAAATTGTTCCATATTATGATTGAATTTTATATATTTTGAAGGAACGTGACAATTGAAAACACACAACCCAAGACTGGATAAGGGAAAGGACATAGGAACATGGATCATCTAGATCTACCACTTTCATGTCATTCCATTCATTCCCTTCAGATTGATAGCATGGAAGTACTCAGTTCCATTCTTTTCCCTTAATTTTTGTATATTATGAGTTGTACTTTTGGATATTGAGGTCAATGCTTAGTATAAGTTTGGGGTCGAAAAACATCGACTTCCCTATTTTTATTGTTTTACTTGCCTATTCACATGTAAAAAAAAATGAAAATTTTAGAAAACAAGTTCCTTTCAGCTTAATTATTGCTTTGCTTTTATGTGCTTCCGTAGATTAAATAATCTTGCCTATTATGATACATATATTTGGAATCACTTGTTATACTATAAATTGTGAAAATGTTGCATTTTAAGTAGATTTATGCTTATTCATGTGAAACTTAATATTACTGTGAGCACTAGATTTATGTTTTGCTTCATGAGTGATTAATTTAATTCATATAATTGAAATAGTTGAAACAGTGGAAATTAGGTGCTCAGCTCAAGAACCATTACAATATAAATCTTTAAGCCAATTTTAGGAAAGTTTGAGGGTGATTGAACTGTTGTAGGGAGGTATTTAGATAAATATGGGTTCCATATGTGAAAACTTTTGTTTGGATTGTTTGAAGCTAATAAGATAAAAATTAGGTAAAAATCTTAAGTTCGATGTTGATTTTTGAGAATGAGTATTTAATAAGGAACATTGTACTAATCATAGTATGAGAAAAGGAAAAAAGAAAAGAAAAAATGGTGACAGTATTCTTGAGTGAAGCTACCCTATAAAAGATCCCAATGACGACACTTACTGACAATCCTAAAATGAAAACTCAAAAATAGATCAAGCTAGTGCATGAAAAAAAAAAAATACATACAGCAAGTATGAAAAAAATATGTCAATGAAATAGAAGACGCACTACATACTTTGGTTAAGCCTCGGACATTTGTTTGAAAGAATTAAACTTTTGATAAGAGATTATTAGCCAAGTTGAGTCTCAGAGGTTGAAGTAATCAAACTAAATGATAATCTTTATTTATTGAAATGTTAACTTCCAATGAGTGAAATTCAACCAAACTAGAGAATGTGATGATTAGTATATGAATTCTACCTTAGATTACGTATTAGGAAAATAGTTAAAAGAATAAGTTTAGGGTGTTCATCTCACGAGAGAAGAAATGATAAATTTAACCATTGAGGGTCGAGATTTGAATCACTTCATGAATTTATAATGCTTTACATGAATCTTCACACATGTTAATTTTGCATTAGATGAGTAGAAATTAACTTTGGCAATGTGATTTTGAAGCAGTTCGTAATTCTAACACAAAAAATCCAATCTTGATACCAATGGCACATTATCTAACTATGTTTGTTTAAAAATTTTGTTTAAGTTAAATATTGTTTGAGAATGAACAAATGTTTAAATTCATGGGTGTTTTATAAGTATAAAAAGTACACTTATTTAGGCCATTAAATTGGAGTATTTATTATTGATTTAAATGAATAATAGTTTAATTGTGTGTTAATTTTGTTTATTAGGTAAAATTCGATGTAAATTCGTTAAATTGGAAGAAAGGAACGAAAAATGGGGAAAACGATAGCAATTCAAAATTTGAGGACCAAATTACAATTTCTTAATAGTTTATTTGGACTTCAAAACAACAATTGAAGAATTTATGTAGTTAATTGAATGCAATTGAAAAATGAAGGACCAAGATCATATCAAGAAAGGACTTAAGAGGCACATTAGATAAAGCAATGACAAAAATAAAGATCTTGAAAGTTCAAAGGGCGACACACCAGCCAGTTACACCGGTGCACACGTGGCCCCTATTTTTTTTTTTTTACAAAGCTAAAGCTAATGGTCTCGGGTGATGTGTAGGTTTTCCACGTGAGCGTGTGGGCAATTTCATTTTCTTGTTCTAACTCTTTCAGAACCCAATTTTGATGCGATTTTAACCTAAAATTTGGCTCCTATAAATAGAGAACTTGGGCTACGCATTAGAGGATTTCTCTTTAGCCTCTGAATATTCAAGATCAAGATATTGATTTTTCATTAAGATCCTTATATTGTTCTATGATCTGGGTGATGGCCTTCCATAATTTTTTGTATAATTTATATAAAATTATGCTAAGCTAGAACCTTATTTCTATTAGATGAAGATGAACCCTTTTATTTATTTATTTTAATTCAAAAAAGTGGTTTAGTTAATCTTACGTTACTTGATTAATTTTGTATGCTCGTTGCATTATTTAAATGCTTGTGCACCATTTAGATAATTAGTTAGTTGCAGTGTTGGAATACTTATAATTAAGTAGAACGTTGCAAACATAGGCAATAGATGTTTGGAATAATATATATAGTGGGTGTAATACCCACGATAATTGTGGTATTGAATACATTATCACCTAGATCATCGTGTAATTGAACACATTTATATATATGAATTCGGATTACAAACATGATTGGATCGTGGCTAGAATAGAGTTCACTTATCTTGGGAGAGAAGTTTGAATATAATAGTTTATCGATTATCATGAATGTATGAATAAAATTGGATTACATAGTTAAAAATTTAAATAGAACAATAGGCAGATTCGAAAATCCAATCAATCATTCAATATAAGTTTACAAACCAAGCTTTTACATACATTTTAGAATGATTTAGATAATCACAAACAAACATTCTCTTTTGTGTTACATACTTCGAATTTTATAAAAAAATCAGTACACTTGAATTAGAATTTATATTCTGTAGGACAATACTCAACTCATCACAATTATTACTTGTCAATGATTTTCTTAATAAAAAATTTAGCCAAACATTTAATATCCTAATTCTTTTTGTTTTCTTTGTTAGTTGTTTCAATGATTGGAAAATGGTGGGTGATAAATTTTAGAATATTATTTTTTACTATACTTGGAAGTTTTGGTGAGAGCAATATCCTCTATTTGGGCTATATTAAAATTAAATTTTGGTAGAAAAATGTGTTTTGAAATAATGATTTTTGGAATATGTGTGGTTTAAATATATGGAAAAGTTTTGGTTTTATGTGTGATATTAGTTTATTGAAAATATATGTTTGAAAATAAGAAAGATAAAAATGTATTTTTACAAAAATGGAACCCCAACCTATATGATTGTAATGTAATTGAAAGCTCTGATCGTGCGCAAATTTTCTCAATCTTCTATACATTTTTGTCTAATTATTTTTTTAAGTTACTAGTTCGATTCTAAAATCACCTAAAGGAGGTGAATAAGTGAATAATGCGGAATTAAAATTACCAATTAGAAGAACCAACAAATCGCTTTTTTATTGTTCTAGATATTTAATCAATCAACTTAATTTTTTATCCTATGTTGAATTGTCATCGTAGTCAATAAAGAAGTAAATAACACAGGATTTTGTTGATGGAGAAAATCCTTCACAGGATTAAAAACTTCGGAACCAAGCTAGTGACTTCCACTATAGGCAATAAGAACTTACAGTATGATCTAGCTTAGAAAACTCACAAGACTCGTTAATCTAATTCCTACAATTTTTAAGATTCACTGGAATGTGCTTCACTCACACTTGCTCACGATCTTTTGAAATTGTCTATCTTCTATAGATCACCAAGAGCACCGTGTTCTTGTACTATTGATGTGCTTTGGTCCAACATCCCTTAATTTTCAGTAACATCTGAAAGCTATTGAGAAAGTATCTTCCTGATTATTTTTAGGAAATGGATGTTTCGAATTATGTGATTTTGATATTTTTCTAAACTTGTGGTTGATTGATCTCAACATGTAGAATTGTTGTTTTCTCTCCAAATTATGTTATGAAGGTAGAATATAATGATCAACCATAATTTATACAAAGTGGGGCTTGTGTATTTATAGTAGAGAGGTATTGGGTAGTACGGGCTATATAAAAATCTTGAAAAAAAACATGCATTATGGTTTCTCGGGAAACACCGTCGATCGAGCGAGAGCCCAGTGACAAGCAAGTGACAGGTGCTCCGCTCGAGCGATAGGCAGACGACAAGCTAGCGACAATGTTACTGTTTTGTACGCTCAAGCAACAGCTTGGGAACATGCTAGCATAATTTTGGCAATTTTTTCCTTTGTTTCATAGACGACCCTAAGGACTTCTAACTCATCTATACGACCTACCAACAGACTCATTGACTTTTGACAACTCTTTTATAATAATCCTTTTGTCTAAAAAAATAGTCAATACAATTAAAACCTAACAAACTCCTCATTTGATATTCTATGACTATACAATACAAATCAATGAAATAAAAATAGAACTAATTTACCCAAACTCAAACTAAATGTCTTCTCTTGTATTCTTTGTTAAACTTATTTCCTGAAATTAACAACTCAAATACCCAGTTTAAAAACACGTAAAACATGAAATATAACAATTGACACACTATTATAAAGATGCTATCCACAATGAAAAGTAATACTAATGTTAATCAAAATACCTACTGAATCATTAATATCACAAAACATCAAAACTCAAAAAAATTAGGTATTATGATACATTATGATATTAAATTCCATGAAATACTATCATTTCCCCTTTACTACGAACTCTCCCCATTTTTATCACAAATAACTAAGGGAACTATATCAAATGTAATTTTCATAAGCCGAAAATAATATATAAGAACTCAAAGATATAGTTGATATCATGCACAAGCATAACCAATGATCAGTAAATTTTCTCACATACTCAATTCAAGTTAAAAATCGAGTAAATTGTATATAAGTGACCAATATGTGTAAAGTCTCACTAATCCTTTGTAAGCAGAACTTCAATCATGCGGATGAGGTTCGTACCTAACCACTATTATTGGGAGCTTCATCAAAAACTACAGAGTCTCTACCAGGGATCGAAGAGTGTAAAGGACTACCATAAACAGATGGAGATACTGATGATTAGGGTGAATGTGGAGGAGGATCGGGAGGCTACTATGGCCAGGTTTTTGAATGATTTGAACAAGGACATAGGTAATGTGATTGAGCTGCAGCACTATATGGAGTTAAAAGACATGCTACACATGGCTATGAAGGTGGAGCGGCAATTGAAGAGAAATGGGACAACAAGGAAGACATAGGGTCATAACTCATCTTGAAGATCAAAATGGGATGGTGAGGGAAGTGATGTGGCTGTTGCAACTGGTAAAATCTAACCACCAACAGAAAAAGAATAAGCTGCTAGCAAGACCCTACCAAAAGCGGAATGATGCGAACCCCGTAACAATGGTGACTACGAAACCTACAACTAGATTGATGCGGAACCCAAGAACACCATTGAATAACCCGATTTTGGATATGAACCCAACGAAGTGAATCAAAAAATCCAATGATAACAAAGATGTGCTGAACCCCTTGATTACACAATGAAAAACCCACTATCTGATGTTTGAACACCACAAGAATTAGATCTTGGAAGTTCGGTTTGTTGTTCAATGCAAGAACAAGGAAAAAAGCAAAAACCCCTTAATTAATTCAATATCAAAAGTTCTTAATATAACAAAAGAGTTAAGTATTTATACTAGAGCCCTAAACCAAGTAAAAACGTGCATAAGGAAATAAATATTACAAAATATGGAAAGAAATAGAATTCTAGTAAAAAATGAATAAAATCGCGCAAAAACAGGTCATACCGGACGACTTTTACGGACGTCCGGTAAGCGCGCCCGGATGGACCGAAGTATTCTATCAGAAGTCCGGTAGAGTGGCTCGCATCCGATTTTGCAAAGATTTTATAACTTTGGCTATCGGACGTCAGATAGGCGCGTCCAGTTGACCCCCTTTGCGTCAGGTTGGCCAGAACTTCCTTCGGCCAGCTTTATCACGCTTATCCAAGTCTTTCGACCTTCGACCCCAACATGAAACTTGCTCCATTTTCTGTCCCGAACATGGTTTCATCAATAGTGGCTTTGACGAGCATCCCAACGCCTCTTTGACTCGTTTTGCTCTCGATCACACCATTACCCCTTCTTCGAAAATCAACGGGTCTCGGTTTGAACTTGCATTCGTGATTGCCGTATCCTAGATCATATCAGGAAACCACAACATTCTAGAAGCCGAGATATCAAGTGTTTCAAGTGCAATAATAGGGGCACATTGCTTCTCAATGCCCTAACCGACGAGCCATGCTCTGGAGTGCTAATGGAGAAGTGGTAAGTGACAGTGATGGGGACAAGAAACCTGAGTTAAAGGGGGCTAGTGACAGTGACGTAGTTGAGTATCCGGTCGAAAGGTCAACACTTGTGGTGATGCGTGCACTCAATACACAAATCAAGGTGGATCAAGAGGAGCAGTAGCGGGAAAACATTTTCCATACACGGTGTCATGTCAATGATAAGGTATGTAATTTGATTATCGAAGGAGGTAGTAGCATTAATATAGCTAGTACTACACTTGTCGAAAAATTGGGGTTGGAGGTAACAAAACACCAAAAACATTATAAATTGCAATGACTAGATGATTGTAGAGAGGTTAATATAAATAGGAGAATACTAGTGAACCTTTCAATTAGGCAATATAAGGATGAGGTGTTGTTGATGTTGTTCCTGTGCTTGCTGGGCATATCTTATTGGGTAGGTCGTGGCAATATGATAGAAAAGTGAAGCATGATGGGTTTAAGAATAGGTACAACTTTGTTAAAGATGGGAGATCAATTACACTTGTACCTTTGACGCCACAGCAAGTACATGAAGGTCAAATAAAATTGAGGGGTGAGGAAGAGATAAAATCAATGAGAGACAAAAAGAGAGCTTGAGAGAAATGATGAGGTAGCTGAGAGTGAGGAAAGACGAGTAAGGCCACAAGAGAGAAAATAAAGAGGGCAATCTGAAAGGAGTGAAATATGCAAGGCGAGTTTCTATGCAGAAAAGATTAAGCTTGAGAGTGATATGGTGAGCACTAACAAATCCCTCCTCAATTTGAATATTTCTTTAATGCAGGAATGTGGGAATTTGTTGCATGAAGATTTCCTTAAAGGGATGTCACCATTTACATATCCATTTGATGCATTACAATTGGAAGATTTTATGAGCAACAAAGGTTCAAATTTGAGGACGAACCTTTCAAAGAGGAAGAAGATGATGTGATCCGAGATACGCCACCAATTAGCGAGAATTTGGCGAATGATTGGAAGAGTCATAAATCAGGTCCGAGTCTTCAAGGAGTCAATGAAAGCCGCACAATTACTTGTTTGAGCTATGGAGCACAACATGTTGAAGTTACCATGTCAAGGGCCAAGTTTCATGAAGGGGTCAAGGGTCAAAAGCAAACGGAACAACTTGGTTCAGGGCGTCCAATGGAGGGGCCAAAACAGCAACTATGAGACCGCATAGTGGCCCAAGCCATGCGGTCGTACATGGACAACCCGAGAACTGAAGAGGGAATTTCAAGTGAACTATGCGACCGCAACAACTATAACTATGCGGTCGCATATTTATAAAACGGGGAAGATATTTTCCTTTTTCGCGAGAAAGTTTATTTTGACTAGAATACTTATTTTTGGTAATTTCTATATTCTAGGACTCTTAAATTCCGTTTTCTTCCATATTTAGGGATAGTATAAATAGGTTAATTATTTTTCATTGTAGGGAGACTTTGATTATTTGAATTAAATCGAGAGAATGTTTGCTTCCAATTTCTTATTCTTCGTTGGACAATCCGAACTTATCAAGAATTTGGTTCTTGTGACGTTCAATCGAACTTATCAAGATTTAACAATCTTGTGGTGTTCACAAATTCGGGCGTGATTTAATAATTATGTGATCAAGAGGTCGATAAAATCTATTTTTTTGGTTACTTGGTTCGTAGTTTTTGGATTAAATCAAAAACCTTCTTCGTTGGCGTTTTTGGGATCCGTTGTCATTCTTTTGTGGGTTTTGTAGTCGTCGTTCCTACGTAGGTTCGCATCACCAATACATGACTATCATCCCAAATCTCATACATGCGGTCAAGTCCCACTCACAAATTTAATAAAGTGTGCAATGCAATGGTACATGAAGAAACATATGCTAAGTACTCCATAAAAACCTAAATAAGTAATGGAAAATATGCTATAGCACATCAATTAAACTAATACTTGGTCACAACGCACATGTTCAAGTGATTCATACATCATGCTATAGTATTAAACAAATTCCATTTTTTTAATAGATAAAACATGAATGCTTCAAGGACACAAAACAAAAAAATAAAAAAATATGCATGTGTCAATGCAAACAAAACGAGATGCATGCTATCAGGAATAAGCACAATGAATAGGTACAAGCATGCAAAAAAAAAATATCAACTTACTGAGACATAAAAATACTTCTCCCTTGAAGAGTAACCAAATGACATCATCAATCAGAGCATGTCTCTGATTATAGAGATCACTCTTCTTAACCCAGACTTTCTTAGCAGAAGACATATTCTAAATCATCTGTGTCATTAACTCGGTCAATTGACTTACCTGATTAGTAAGGAAGTCAATTCGACTATCAAAATCCTGATTTCTTTTTCTAGAGAAATGTTTTCTATTTTTATTCATGAATTCATGACACGCAAGCCTTATATGTTCTAACTCACCACAATAAAACAAGTGGGAATAAATATAGATCCAAAATTATGAGGCTGTTGATATTTATGCCAAGGTTGGTCGGTCCTATGTTGTCTAGTAGACTTTTGTCATACGATATCCTTGTTCTTAAGTTTAGGCATAGGAACATACTTAGACTAGTTGGTGGCAGGAACAAAAATGGTTCTGGAAGTACTAGCCTTATTATGATCGATTTGCTTATATTCTAGACCTTCCATGTTCCCAACAAGTTTGTTCAACCTTAAAATACTGTCAAGTTTTCCGAGATCCACTCAATAAATAATGGAGTTGAGTATTGGATTTCTCAAGGTGGCTTGTCAGGGTTTTAACCTTAGCCTCTAAATTCTCATTGACTAATCTCTAACTCACAAAAGGCTTTTGGTTGATTTCTAAAGTTCATTTATAAGTCTCACTTTCTAGCTCAAGTGCATTAACCTTCTTAAGTACAGTTTTGTTCACCTTCTTAATCTTAAGACTCTCCTCAAACAATTGATGATGTGCCTCACGAAAATTTTCCTCATTTTTAGAATCTTCGTGAAATTGTTCACCACTATCTACTTCATCAATCTTCTCACTACCCTTATCAGTTTCACTCCTAATCTTAGTAGTGAAAGCCATAAACTTCCCACTCGAATCATGAGTGGACCTCTCACATTGATTATCCAAGCTAGACTCGTCATTAGTGATAGTCGCATTCATCGAATCTCTTACTATTAGGGCATTTACTCCAATAGTGGCCAAAACCTTGACATTTATGATATTTCACAGATTGAGATCTCTTTTTAAACTCACTAGGAGTACTTCTATGTCTCTCTTGAGGTTTCTTCCTTTTTCTAAGCATTTTTCGAAATTTCTTAGCAAAATAATCTATCTCCTTATCATTAATGGTCTTTGTATCGGTAAAGTCATACTCTTCTTTCCTCATAGTGTTCAAACCTATAGATTTTCTCTTCTTAGGTTGGGATATAGTGAGTTTATAAGTTTGGAGAGATCCAACTAGTTCTTCAATCTTAACTGTTTCTAAATACTTGCTCTCCTAGAAAATCGTAATTTTAGGCCTAAATTTATGAGGTAAGGATCTAAGGATTTTTCTGACAATCGTGGACTTAGAAATTCTCTCACCTAGGTTGAAGTTAGAGTTAACTATTCATTCAAGCTCACATAAAAGTCATCGAAGGTCTCATCATCCTCCATCCTAATCTCTTCAAACTTAGTGGTCAACATCTGTAACTTAGAGTTCTTAATAGCCTAAGTTCCCTCATGTGTAGTCTTTAAAATATCTCAACCCTCTTTAGCAACCTCATACATAAACACACGCCTAAATTATTCTTGTGACACAACCATAAATAAAGCATGTAAAGCCTTACCATTCCAATTACACTTATCTAAATTAGTCTTCGACCAATTAGCTGTAGGAGTGGGGGTGACAACACCATCAACGGTGTTAGAAGGGACAGCCCAACCATTTACTACACTCAACCAAATACGCTTATCCATCGATTTCAAGAAGGCTCTCATTATAACTTTCCAATAGGCGTAGTTGCTGCCATCAAAATATGTAGGGGCAGACAATGAACTACTCATCTTGAAAGATATGGTCAGGAATCGAATTTGGGTTTTGATACCATTCGAAAGTAACTAGTTCGACCTTAAAATCACCTAGAAGGTGGTGAATATGTGAATTACCAATTAAAAGCAAAAAATCACTTTTTAATTGTTCTAAATGTTTAGTCAATCAAGTCAATTATTTTCTATGTTAAATTGCCACAGTAGTCAATAAAACAGTAAATAACACGGGGATCTGTTGACGGGACAAATCCTTCACAAGATTAAAAACTCTGAGACCAAATCAATGACTTCCACTATAGACAATAAAAATTTATAGTATGATTCAACCTAGAAAACCCATTAGACTTGCTAATCTAATTCCTACAATCTCCAAGACCCGCTGAAACGTGCTTCACTCACACCTGCTCACAATCTTTTGGAATTTTTCTATCTTCTATAGATCACCTTGAGCACCTTGTTCTTGTACTCTTCCTGTGCATCTGGTCCAACTTCCTCAATTTTCAACAACTTTTGAAAGCTATTGAAAAAGTACCTTCCTGATTATGTTTAGAAAGTGGGTTTTTTGGATTATGTGATTTTGATATTTTTCCTAACTTGTGGTTGATTGATTACAAGATGTAGAATTGTTGTTTTCTCTCCAAATGATGTTATGAAGGTAGAATATAATGATAATCCATAGTTTTCACGAAGTGGGGTTTG
This sequence comes from Osmanthus fragrans, assembly GCA_019395295.1. Classification (NCBI taxonomy): domain Eukaryota; kingdom Viridiplantae; phylum Streptophyta; class Magnoliopsida; order Lamiales; family Oleaceae; genus Osmanthus; species Osmanthus fragrans. Next base: position 17,593,367 of record CM033347.1, on the reverse strand, counting down.
TGTATTTATAGTAAAGAGGTATTGGGTAGTATGGGCTAGATGAAACTCTTGAAAAAAAAATGCACATTAAGGTTTATTGGGAAACACTGTCCCTCTAGCGAGAGCCCTACAACAAGCGAGCGACAGGCGCTCCGCTCGAGCGATAGGCAGGCGAAAAGCCAGCGACAATTTACTGTTGTGGACATTTGAGCAACAACTTAGCTGCATACTTGCATAATTTCGGAATTTTTTTTATTTTGTTCCATGGATGACCCCAAGGACTCCTAACTCATCTATACAACCTACCAACAGATATCTTGATTTTTACAACTCTTTTAATAATTCTTTTCCCTAAAGAATAACTAATACAATTAAAACCTAACAATTTTCCCTTAAACAAGTATCATGTGGCAATCGAGGAATTGATTTGAATTGTCAAAAAAATTGTGTGTAAACATTTTTGCTTACATGTTCTTCATGAATTGTCAACTATGTATTATATATAGGTCAAGACTTATAGTATATTAATGAGAAAATATCAATAATATGCCTCTGTTTGATTTTTATTTTTTCCAAAATTCATTTCTCTCTCTCTCTCTCTCTCTCTCTCTCTCTTATTTTCATCCATACATTCTTCAATAAAATAATATTACACGCAAACCCAAAAAATTTCCTTAATTTTTAACAACACATTTTCCATCAATCAACTATATTCTTTCTCCAAAAATGGGAATCAAACAGGTATTACAAATCCACTTTATGTGATATTATGTAATATGTCGAATTAAATGTAGGAGACTCTTTAATAGCTAGATTAATAACTAAACTATAATAACACCACAATTTATGTGATACTATGTGATATATTTAAAACACTGTTTTTAATAATGAAGCTGCATTTTAATTGCATAAATGATTATAATTTTTACACATTATGACATTTATGTCTCAAACTTTTTTTTATCACATTCTTATTCTCAAATTAACATAAATTGTTCACGGTTATGGTTTTTCTTTAAAATTTTCTTTATGATAAAGTAAAAAAGACTACATTTACTCGTTGTATTTTGGAATAAGCAAAACAAAATTATACTGCAAATATGTGATTATATATTTCACCCTCATTTTAAAGCACGTTAACAATATTTTTGGACGAAATTCATGATCAAGGATAAAATTCGACCACCTCCCCCCCAAACTTATACAAAACATTGCCCCCAATGTGTAGAGTGTAAGATTGAATACAAAATTTGAAGGGCAAGGTTTATACAAATCAAAACATGGGAGGTTAATAAATACTCCCCTAATCAATACAGTGGTGGTGGTGAAAATGGTGGGAAAAAACTCGGACCCGCTACATCATCTGTTGGTAGTAGAGGTGGTAGACGAGCCAGAATCTCCCGAAGTAAAGCGGACTGTTCCCACATCTCTGTAGCTATCGAGTCAGTGCGTAGTTGGAGAGTGTCCATCTGACCTGAGTATAAACTGAGTCGGTCACTTACCCCCTCGACAGCCCTCCTAGATGCAACGATCTCTTGATGTGAGCTCGCCGCAAAAGTGTGTGCGGTGTCCATTCGCTCGCTCACCCTATGCATCTCTGTGCTCATAGCACCAAATGCCTGCTGGAGACTCTGTATGTCCCGGCTCGACCCTGTCATCGTGGAAAACATTTGCCTCAAAAGCTGAGTGTCGACCTCGCCAGGTAGTAGTGGATGTGGTGCTGCGACCTGAGGCATATCAGCATCCTCAGGTGCCTCCTCATCATGGACAACCTGCTGCTTTCGTCTCTGTGCCTCGGCCAATTGCGCTCCTAAGCCTCCCGCGCTCGCTCCTGAGCCTCCCACGTAGTAAGCTTGATAAATGGGCTCAGCTTTTCCGGAAGCTCCCCGGAGGGGATGGTCACACCGGCTGCTCTGCAGATGCCACTAATTAGACTCGAAAATATCAAGGAGCAACGACGATCTGCTCATGTACCCAACGTGTGTATCTGATTATATATGTACGTGGCGAGATCGATTTTATTCCCCCTAACCAAATGATATATAAATCCGGCCGTAGGATCTGTAAAGGTGGTGCGGTGGGAAGTCGACTTGATGTTGTGGCACATGAATAGCCATAGAATGGCTATGGACGGTGTGAGCTCATTCTGGTGCCAAACAGGAGTCTGTAAAGGCCATGCATTCGCCCGCCCTAATAACACCTCTGCTACCTCGGGCCAGTAGAAGTTCAATGGGATGGGGACCATATTGTCCCTGGTGAGCTGATAATACTGATGAATCACCTCTGGGGAAAACATAATCCACTGTCCCCGCACCCATGTCTGATGTAGATGTGAAGAACCCGGTGTATCGATATCATTGTTGAAGTTTGTATAAAATTCCCGTGCGAGGCCTTCATAAATCGGATGTGGTCTTTCTATCAACTTTTCACATCCACAATTCTGAATCAGGGTCGCGAGCTCAATAGCAGGAAAGTCTGAGAGTCTTACCGGTCTCTCTGGGATGATAGCCCATTGGCTTATGATGTTGGAGTATCGAGTAGAGGTCTCGGAATTTAGAAATCTCCTGAAACCTGTCTCAGAGTCCCGTGTACCAGAGGTGGAGCCAACCTTCTCTTTCCCTTTGGAAGTTCTCTTTAACGGCATCTTGCGAAAATCAAAGGCAAGAATTAGATCAAATTCGATGCAAATATAGTAGATATGGAGTGATAAGCACATAAACCCCCCAAACTTACTTCAAAACATGTATGTCGGTAAAGAATGCACATAGTGTAAAAAGTAAGGTTATAGTGTCATAATCTGTGAGAAAGCGTAAAAAATACGAGTTATATTATTACAATATGTCAACATATAGCTTAGAACCCAAATAGATGTGTAATGTATGCATTTCTTAAAATTTCGCACATTCTCAACCAAGGACTTTCACCTACGGACACCGTCGAGAAAAATCGAATTTTTCCCGAGCATCGTCTGGGCATATGAAAGTAAGCAATCTATTCTAGCACATATCCAAAATGTAGTTCATTTGGATGTCATATGGGTATAGAAACATATGGGCAAAGTAGGTAACATGAGTGATGCGAACCTAGACATGGAGTGACTGACCGAGCCACGGGCACTAAAATGTGAAACAACGCATATGTATGAACACATAAGGTGTAACAAGTGAGGTTTAACCCATTTTGAACCTAAGTTGTCAAATTTCAAAAAATAGTGTATGTTCGACTAGGCATGTTCGACCCCGGACACCATTGAGAAAAGTAGAAATTTTCCCGAGCACCATCTGGTCATATGAAAGTATGCAATGTGTACTACAACATATCAAAAATTTGGACCATTCGGATGTCATTTGGATGTAGAACCCGATGGCCGAAGTTGGTGACGTGAAATGTGAAACCTAGTCATGATTGTGCCTAAGTGTTGCAATTGTGGTGTTTGTGTGAAAATTGCCCTAGTTTCTCATAATACGACACACAAGAAACATCACATTATTTTTGTAATCAGCCCCCAATGCAAAAAATTTCGAAAATGGACATATTCCCTCACATAGGCAATTCATCAAACATGTTGAAGGCAAGGTGTGTTCTTTTTTAGCATATGCAATTTGGTATTGAATCAAAGCCAAGTTTTTACCTAACAAACTCATCACAAATCCATGAACTACCTACTCCCCAAACTCCTCAAACATTACATATATAAATTGAGCAACATACCACAAGATATGAAGGAGCTAAGGTTGAGAAGACAATAGCATACCTTGAGTTCGAATTCGAGTGAATGGAGATGAACTAATGAAGTAGAAGATGGAAGATTTTCGACTTGGTGGCCTCAAGTTCGGTTTGTGGGAGATGCAAGATGATTTTGGGCAGATTTGGTTCGATGTTGGGTGAGGGAGACGCGAGAAATACCGTAAATGAGGTGTTTGTGTCCCGGTTTGGTGTTTTAAAACCCAACAAATTTTTTTAAAAATTTAACACCATGCGGCCACATGGTGCAAATCCATGCGCCCGCATAGAACAAAAGTCGAGCCCAAGCAGACTTCTGGTTAACCCATGCGACCGCATGGACTACCAGAAGTACAAAATTTGCCTGTTTTCCATTTTCCAGCCCTCGATCGACACGACACTCTAAAATCTCGTTTTTGAACAAGTTTAATGGAGTATGATGAGTGTATACAACATGGAAACTTTTAAAATGCACTCAAACCCTCGAAAACTTGTATTTGGTCAATTTTTCTCAAAATTCCAACTTTTTACCAATAATACCCCTTGATCGTCCAACGTCTCTAAAATTTGTCAAAACTCATTTTAAACGACGTGGGGTGTATGTATTTCATAAAATCATTTTTCAAACCACTTTTTAAACATGAAATCACTTGTTGGTTCGGGAGATGTACTAAAAAACTCGTTTTTGCCTCGAAATGCATGATTTTGAACACAAATCTCCCAAACATGATTTTTATACCTCGGGAAGCGTGCAAAACACATTTAAAACTTGTGTGAACCATGCAAAGACATTTTGTGAACTACCTAGGTGATCGATGACCTGAAAGCTACCAAAATGCAAAAATATGAAAAACAAATCATAAGTTAATGCATAAAGCATAATAAATAAAATTGAAGAAATATTGGGTTGTCTCCCAACAAGCGCTAGTTTATAGTCGATAGCTCGACTTTACCGTATGGTTGTCATTCCGATATGTTGAAGTGGACGATGGATTTGTCTTTGGAGATATCACCGCTCCAATAATGCTTCAATCTATGTCCATTGACCTTGAAGGTCCCCTTGCTTTCATGAGTTATTTCCACAGCCCCGTGTGGAAAAACCTGTGTAATTGTATATGGACCAGAGCATCTAGACCTCAACTTTCCTGGGAATAGCTTGAGTCTAGAATTGTAAAGTAGCACTTGTTGCCCAATTTTGAACTTCCTTCGTTGAATATGCAAATCATGCCATTTTTTGGTTCGTTCCTTATACAATTTGGCATTCTCATAAGCTTCCAGATGGAACTCGTCCATTTCATTTAGTTGAAGTAATCTCTTTTCACTGGCTGCCTCCAAATCAAAATTCAGACTTTTGACTGCCTAATAGGCTCGATGCTCCAATTCAACTGGTAAATGACATGCCTTCCCAAAAACCAAGCGATAGGGAGACATTCCTATTGGTGTTTTGAAGGTAGTTCTGTAGGCCCATAAGGCATCATCAAGCTTTTTAGACCAATCTTTCCGAGATGAATTCACTGAGACTTCAAGTATTCTCTTTAGTTCCCGATTAGATACTTCAACCTGCCTACTAGTCTGAGGATGGTAAGGTGTGGCTATGCGGTGTCGAACACCATACTTCACTAGTAGTGCTTCAAAGTGACGATTGCAGAAGTGTTTGCCACCATTACTTATGATAGCCCGAGGTGTGCCATACCATGTGAAAATATACTTCTTCAAGAATCCAATCACCACCTTAGCATCATTGGCTGGTAATGTTACTGCTTCTACCCATTTGGACACATAGTCCACTGCAACCAAAATGTACTTATTGGAGAAAGAAGGCGGGAATGGTCCCATGAAGTCAATCCCCCATACATCAAACAATTCAACCTCAAGAATGCTATTAAGAGGCATCTCATTCCTCCTCAAGATGCTTTCGGTTCGTTGGTACCTATCACACCTTTTCACAAACACGAAGGCGTCTCGAAATAATGAAGGCCAGTAGAACTCTGATTGCAAGACTTTAGCTGCCGTCTTCGATGCTCCAAAATGCCCCGCATAAGTTGAGGAGTGACACTACTCTAAAATTCTAGATACTTCTTCCTCCGGAACACACCGCCTAATGATTTAGTCTGTCCCTCTCCTGCAGAGAATAGGATCCTCCCAGAAGTAGTACTTCAATTCAGCGAAAAATTTCTTCCTTTGGTGACTTGAATAATCTGGTGGAGTGATGGATCTTGCTAGATAATTCACTATGTCTGCATACCACGGTGTCTCTACCACACTAAAAATCTGCTCCTCAGGAAAAACCTCGTTGATATCCACAGATTCGGTATGCTCGTTGGGTTCAAGTCTAGATAAGTGGTCAGCTACCACATTTTCACTCACTTTCTTATCTCTGATCTCCAAATCAAACTCTTGCAGCAATAGGACCCAACGAGTGAGTCTTGGCTTGACGTCATTCTTTGTCATCAGATACTTGATGGCAGCGTGATCTTTGTAAACTATAACCTTCGACCCCACAATATATGATCGAAATTTGTCGAAAGCATAGACTACGGCCAAAAACTCCTTCTCTGTAGTGGCATAATTAAGCTGAGCATCATTCAACATCTTGCTGGCATAATAAATCACATGAAATACCTTATTCTGGCATTGTCCCAATACAGCCCCGACTGAATGATCACTGGCGTCACACATCAGCACAAACGGTAAGTCCCAATCTGGAGAGATGATCACAGGTGCTGAAATCAGTTTCTCCTTCAAAACATTGAATGCTATCAAACATTCATCTATGAATTCGAATGTGGCATCTTTCAACAACAAGCTGCACAGTGGCTTTGTGATTTTTGAGAAATCTCTTATGAATCTCCTGTAAAATTTGGCATGCCCAAGGAAATTGCGAACACCCTTTACTGAAGTTGGTGGCGGTAGCTTCTCAATTACCTGAATCTTTGCTCTATCCACCTCAATCCCATTTACTGATATCCTGTGTCCTAACACTTTGCCTTCATGTACCATGAAGTGGCATTTTTCTCAGTTCAACACCAATCTCATTTCTACACATCGCTGTAGGACTAAACTCAAATGCTCAAGACAATCATCAAACAAGGAGCCAAATACAGAGAAGTCATCCATGAATACCTCGATGAACTTCTCAACCATGTCAGAGAAGACAGTCATCATGCAACGCTGAAATGTGGCAGGTGCGTTACATAAACCAAAAGGTATCATACGGTATGCAAAGGTACCACAGGGACATGTGAAAGTGGTCTTCTCTTGATCTTCCGGTGCCACTGGAATCTGATTATACCCCAAGTATCCATCCAGAAAACAGTAGTGAGAGTGTCCTGCTAGTCTTTCCAACATCTGATCAATGAATGGAAGTGGAAAGTGATCCTTCCGAGTAGCATCGTTAAGTTTGCGATAATCGATGCAAACTCTCCATCCAGTTACCGTTCTAGTAGGAATTAGCTCATTCTTTTCATTCTTCACCACCGTGATACCTCCCTTTTTGGGTACAACCTGTACTGGACTGATCCATGTGCTGTCTGAGATAGGGTAAATGATACCTGCGTCAAGTAACTTCAACACCTCAGCTCTTATCACATCTTTTATGTTTGGATTCAATCGTCGTTGACCATCAACCGTTGGTTTAAAGTTCTCCTCCATGAGTATTTTATGCATGCAGTATGAAGGACTAAGACCCTTTATGTCTGCTATAGACCACCTAATAGCTGTTTTATTGTCCCTTAACACCCGAAGTAATCTCTCCTCTTCTACCTTGCTGATAGAATTTAACACAATCACTGGGAGTGTCGAAGACTCACCCAAATAGGCATATCGAATGTGAGATGGCAGCTGCTTGAGTTCTAACTTAGGAGGCTACTGAATAGATGATTTTGCTGTTGTTGTTCCAGATCCCAGTTCCTCGAAGTAGCGTTTGCGCACGTATAGTGGATTAGCTTCCAGAAGTCTTGCACATTCCTCGATCTCAAATGAATCAGCATGGATAGATTGAGAATGTGCAATGCAAGCCTCATATGCGTCAATGGGATGTCGCGGGTGGAAGTTATTTTCGATCACACTGTCAATCACATCAATCTGAAAGCAGTTATCTGACTTGATCGGAAATCTCATTGCTTTGAACACATTAAATGAAATCTGCTCTTCCCCAAGTCTTAAAATTAGTTGACCTCTCTGAACATCAATGATCGCCCCTCCAGCTGCCAAGAAAGGTCGCCCCAATATAAGTGGAACATCCTTATCTTCTTCCATGTCAAGGATGAGAAAATCGACAAGAAAAATAAACTTATCCCCTTTTATCAACACATCTTCAATGATTCCTCGTGGATAAGTAAGGGATCGGTCTGCCAGCTGGAGAGTCACCGTAGTAGCTTTTGCTTCTCCCAAACCAAGTTTCCTGAAATAGAGAGTGGCATTAAATTAATACTTGCACCTAAATCACATAATGCCTTATCGAAATGACAATTGCCAATGGAACAAGGAAGAGTAAAACTCCCTGGATCTTTCAATTTTGGAAGTAGCTTTTTCTAATCATTGTGCCGCTTTCCTCAGTAAGTATCACCATTTCATGTTCTTCCAGCTTGCGTTTGTTAGAAATTATGTCTTTGAGAAACTTTGCATAGCTAGGCATCTGGACAAGTGCATCAGCAAATGGAATATTGATGTAAAGTTTCTTAAAAACCTCAAGAAACTTGTTGTATTGCTTATCTAACTTGTGCTTCTTCAACCTTTGAGGAAACAGAATAGGAGGCTCATAAGGATTGACAGGAACGGTTACCGTAACCCGCGGTGTATCTGAACTCTTCTTTGCACTTTTTTGCTAGTGTATGTTCAGTCTGTTCCACTTGCTCCTCATCTAAAGTAAGTATTGTTTCCTTATTAGTGACCGGTCTTTTAACATGAATCTCCGGTAGTTGTACCCCAATTTCTGGTTGTTATTGCCTTCGCATGTTCCCTTGGATTGAGTTTTGTGTTGCTAGGTAGAGTTCCTGGTGCCCTATTTGTCATAGCAAGTGCCATCTGCCTCATTTGAATCTCCAAATTTTTAATTGCAGAATTTTGTTCTTGGAGAGTGGCTTCTGTCTTCTTCATAAATTGATTGTCGGATTCCATGTACTAATGAGTTGTTTCTACGAATTTTCCAAACACTTCTTCCAACTGTGGCTTCTTCTCCTGCTGCTGAAATTGACCATGTGGTCTGTTCTGGTTCTAATTTTGATTGTGATTGTGATTCTGATTACTCCACGAGAAATTTTGGTGTTATCTCCACCCCGGATTATATGTATCAGAATTCGGGTTGTTCTGCTGGTGTTGACCCCATTGCACATAATCCGCGTGCTCTACCTTTTGTGTGAGAATTGGACAGTTTGAAGTAGTGTGATCAGCTCTACACTCTCCACAACTTGGTTTCTTGACATTTGCTGCATTGGCGGTCTATGACATGCTTTCAACTTTATGGAATAGTGAATCAATCTTCATCGACAAAGCTGAAATAGTATCCACCTCGAACAAACCCGATGCCTTCTTCTGAACTGCTCGTTCTGAAGACCACATGGCTGAAGTAGTAGCCACAGTCTCAAATAGCTTCAGTGCATCATCAACTGTCCTAGTATACACCGACCCATTAGATGAAGAATCTATATTACTTTTGAAAGACGGAAGCAGTCCCGCGTAGAAGTATTGGACCTGGAGTCCCTTGCTGATACCGTGATGTGGACACTTCCGAAGCATGTTCTTGAACCTGTTCCAAGCCTCATCAAATGATTCATAGTCCCCTTGTTGGAAAATAGAGATATCATGCTTCAGTTTTGCAATCTTGGCTGGTGGAAAGAACTTGGTACAGAACTTTTGAGCAAGATCATTCCATGTTGTGATACTAGCAATCGGTTGAGAATCCAGCCATTCAAGTGCTTTGTCATGCAATGTGTGTGGAAATAGCCTCAAACGGATGGCGTCATCTGAGATACCCTGATATTTGAAGTGTTGGCACATCTCCAAGAATCTAGAGACATGTGTATGTGGGTTTTCCTCAGCTCTCCCATAAAATTGATGCCCATTTTGAAACAAGTGAATGACATTGGTCTTCAGTTGGAAGTTTTGTTGCCCAAATGGTGGATATACGATGCTGGACTGGCTCTAAATGATTTGGGAAATCATGAAATCCCCTACAAGCATGTTTCTTTCGTCTATAGCTTCCTCCTCGTTAGCCTGAATTACTGGATTTTGTCGTTCGTCAGCCATTTGCTTTTGTTGTACTATTCTAGCTTCTCTTTGCAATTGGTGAAAAAAACGCTCGATTTCTGGATCAGCTGGAATCAAGTTCCTTCCAGTTGATCTTAGCATGCAAATCTAAAATAGTCAAAATTGCCCAAAAAATAAGTAAAAGTCGAATTAACGAAGTTTAACAAGTTATCTAACTAAACTAAAATCAAAATAAAAGAAAAAGTTCGAATTAGGTCTAAATAACTAAAATTAAACTAAAACTCAATCCCCGGCAACGGCCCCAAAAATTTGTTCACGAAAATACGTTTGATTTAAAACCACCGCAAGTGTACGATTCGTTACAAGTAATAAAGTGGACTTTTAGAGTCCGGATTGTCGATTTCACAAAGATTGAGTAGCTTAAAGCTAATTATCTCGACCTTAACCGAAATAAGATGAGTTTTTGATGTGTTTTTATACTAAATTCTAACCGAACTAAATTATAAAACTACTATGAATGAGTTTGGTAAACTAAATGCAAATTATTCTAGAATGCAATATGAAATTGAATGCAAATTGATTTACTTAAGATGAGAAAAACGCACTAGGATCACGAATCCCCATGTAACAATCCATTTAAATCCTAGTTTTACACTTTGACAACACGATTAAATATTGAATAATCAATTTTCCTATTAAATTTAACAATCTCTTTCGAGTAATGTTAAACATATTCTATCATGCGATCCGACTATATTTCTATGACGAATACAAACATAAAAGAATGCATTAACTTTTATAAACACTTAAAGATTCACATAGAGCATAGCGGTATATTTCTATCCCCTATCGGACCCTATGACAATTTATACTACGTCGAATCTATTTCCTTCTTTTGAATGCATAAAATAGATCACCACATTCATACAATTAACGTGCGCACAATAATCATATGAAATAAATACGTATAAATCATTCAAACATCCAAAAACGTGTTTTAATGTCAAAAATATAAAACTAAAGATTAAAATATCATGTTACAAGGTTCATCGATCTCCTAGTACAAGAAAAACTAGCCTAACATGCTAAAGAAAGAAAAACAAAAGAATAAATGAAGAAACGTCATCACCCGAGTAGATATTCAATTAATTCATTGAAAGTGCTTGATGAATCTTCGCGTTATTCCTTGCGTTCTTGTTCTCCAATGTCAAAATCTTCTCTAAAAGTGAGTAGCCGCCTTTTTTTATCGAGTCTAGGGTTTTAAAAGTCGTTCCCCTTTTGGTTTCCATAAGAGTTTCACTTAAAAATGGAAACCAGAATTTTTCGCGTAAAAATAACCATGCGGCCGCATGGTTCAACTGTTGTGGCTCAAGCTGCGCTCTGGGGAAAATAACCATGCGGCCGCATGGATGATTGTACCATGTGGCCGCATGGTACAATAAACTTCCAGCTTGTGTCGTTTTGGTCCTCGAACTCCGTTCTTCCTCATTTTGACTTATTTTCTTCATTCTCTTTCTTCTAACACTCTTTGATTTCGTCAATCTCGTACTTAGTTCATTTTCGTTCTTGATTTGGATTTTGAGTCGACTTTCGAATAATTGCATCTTAATCCCTGAACTTTGACTTTCTTCTATTTTGGTCATTTCTTGCTCGTTTTCACTCACTTTTCGTTATTTCCATCGATATAGTCCTGCAAACACAATTTACATAGAATTAAGCCATATTTCAACATAATTACAATCAATTGTCCATGTTTTGTGACCTAAATAAGTGCGTAAAATGCATTTATCATAAACCATACTAATGCAGGTAACTAAGTTGCAAAAGGGAGTCACTAACTACTTCACACAGAAGCCAAGCCTAATAAGCTGAGATTTTGGGTATTGTCCTTGTTCTTAATCCAAGCTTCGAGTAATGTAAGCCATCAATTTGTCAAAACACAGAGAAAGTCGTTGATGTTGATCAATCGGCTGCAAAATGACACATATTTCTTGCATTCTTGGGAAAGCGTGTACTAGTATCGGCTTGACATTGGAGTCGGGAAGAGAATGTGACTGCTAATCTTCTACACTAGAGCCACCACCTGCATCGGCGGCGATGGAGAAGCCAAGTAATGTGTTGGAGGATAAATATATTATTCCGGTGCCTTACGAGAAAGTCGATGATTCCGAAGCTCTTTCGCTGTCTCTGAAAGTAATTATTTCTCTCGTCGTTTTCATTTTGAAACCAAAGCTTTAGAATTTATGCATTTCTGCTAAGGTATTACTACTGCCCACATAGCAAATCGCAAAATGTAAAGATTGCTATGGATGCTGCCATTATAACTCTAGCAGTTGCGTGCAAAGAAAATTGGCGAGGAAAATGAGGGGTAATAGTTGGGAGTCTTGCTGTATATGTACTACACAATAGTGTAATATTTTGTTTTAAAATTTTTATTTGGTTATGGTTATAATTGTAATTTTATTGTTGTGCATTTATTAAAAACATGTTTTAATTGTTTTGTAGTTATAATGTGGTGCACCAAATAAATTTTGTGGTGATAATATAAGGGTAATTAGTACAAAATGTCTTTACCTTTCAATGTTATTGAACAAAACGTGACCTTTCATTTTTTGACATTTTCACCCCTACATTCACATTTTCGTTGCGAAAATCATCATTTTCATCAAATTCTCATGTAAAATGACAAATATACTCTCTTATTTAAATAAAACAAAAAAAATCAAATAACAAATTGCAATCATACTCCCAAAGGCCTTCCCACCCATTTAATCTCTTCCCGAACCCCAAAAAAAAAGGATCATGAAAATAAAAATCTCCAACATTTATAGTAACATTAAAATAATCAACCAAAAAAAAAGTCGTAACTAAAATTAATTGATTAGGAAAAGCAAAAATTACCATTAAAAATGTCGTTGATATTGAAAAAGATAGAATGTGGAATTTGTCATAAGAGTTTTGATTTTCATGTCTGACACCGAGTGGAATGGTTGAACAGATAATTCACAAGATCAAGAACAAA